>OZ005652.1:130027095-131264595 GCA_963930645.1 Salticus scenicus | reverse complement strand
GTTATAAAATGTAAATTTTCTGCATTTCTACCTTGTTTTGGCTTATCTTCCTTTAAAAGCCCGTTAAAAACTTCAACAGGGCAGGTAATAAGTTTCGGATGAATATATATTTGGAGACTTTATCACTCCTTGATTACTTTTTGATGGCTTTGACAAGAAAATCCTTGTTATCAATTTATCAATTAACTAAGCTCTAACTCGATTATTTTCGGAAGATACTGGAAATTTCTGGATTTATAGGAGGCTATAAAAAAGATCCCCTTCCGATCATTCAGTTCAGTTTTGACGCCAAGCTGATGGATGCGGAGAGCTCTGCTTGACCAGTCTCTGCTACTAAATTGTAATTTATTGTTGTATGTTAATGCTACGGTACAGTCTAATCTGTGATTTTTATGTTATCAGTTGTTATTTAAACTGTGTTTTCTGGTGAAACTGAAGTTTATACTTGGTTAACAGAACTGTAAGCTTATGGTATATTCTGTAAACTTTTAATCCTCTGCAAAGATTGGCCTTTCATTCACAGACAGTTCATGAACGCCGAGCGCGCGACAATATTTATTAATTTGCATCGTTGCAAATTGTTAAGAAAAGTTAATAAACTTAAAACATTCCAATTATCAGTACAATTGCAACTTGTATGAAAGAGAATATATGAAAATCTTTCGAAAATTTCACAGAAAAAAATTAATAAAACCATGTGAAAAAATGGAACATCTAATTAAAAAGAAAACAAATAATCAAAATCCAAAAAATAAAAACATACAATACCCAATACTTCTTTGGGGGCTTTGGTGAATATTTTATGCAAAATTAGGTGCATTTTTGCAAATCTATAAGCATGTAGCTAAAAAATTGCAGATTTCAGTGCTTAATACAATTTAATAGATTGTGATTAATTAAAAAGAAATGTAAGATATTTAATCCAAAATTTCATAAGAAAGCAAAATAAAACTTAGAAGATAAATTATTTACTATTAGGAAAATGAAATATCATTTACATACAAAAATAACAAATGAACTCAAATTCGTTAGCATAATAATTTTAAAATACTACTCGAGTGAAAGTAGAAGTTACAATTATATCTAGTAGTACTCACTATTTTATTAATAGAGACATATCAGTAAAATTAAATAAAAGCTTAAAAATTAAAAATAATTATTTTTTTTAACTACTTAGTGTAAGGATAAATCAAATGTTAAAATAAAGATACTAATATCTAATTTATTTTCATAAATAAATAATTAAAGATACTAAATATTCTTGCAAATGTGCACGTACTCGACAGTGGATTGAAAAGGTATATAAATTAGATTATCTTAAGTTTGCCACTAAATAAGCAATTTCCTGTAATATTCTTGTTAATGATAAATAGCCTTCTTAAAATCAAATTACATTAATAATTTCAAACAAGTCTTCCAAAGCATTCAAAGCATGTCTTTCCGGAATAATAGATTGATGTCTTTATCATGTATGTAGGATAAGAAACAGGACAACGGATAAATTTGATTAATAACCTTTGTTGTGACCTTCATATGGGCTATGTACGCACCGAGTTTCGTGCAAATCTATAATTTTTATTGAAATCTTTATTGCTTGATATTTTCCAGAGGCTACCGTTTTGAAACAAGTTGATGAAACAAGTAGATTAATAAACTTAAGAGGTCAGCATTTCGAAAAATAATGGCTTATCAAGTTGACAATAAACTTTATTGAGATAATGATATGAACTTTGTATATACTGAATTTCAAGCAAATCAGGTAATAATTACTTTTTCTTTGTAACAATTTCAAGTGGCCACCTTTTGAAAAAGTTGAAGATTTGAAAGATAATATTAAGGCAAGTTTATGTTATAATTTTGATTTTTATTAATTCAGTGTTTCGGAAGTTATCACGATGACAGATTTTCCATTAATGAATACTGTAGTGCTAAATTCAAACTCCAATACGTTAAATAGTTTATTGCTATTGAGCCACCTTCCCTATCTTTTAAAACAATATAGACGCCGCTGTCGCCATTCTTGGCAAAATATATAATGATATTTTGCCAATCCATAAAGTGAAGTGAAAACATTTTAATTTCAGAAGTCAGTATAAGAGGGCCGTTCCGTGCTTTTTCGTTTAAAAACACTAGAAAATTTCTGTAAAACACTCGTCGAACGTGTCAGGATGACACTTTGATTTCATTAACTACTTGCAGAAACGATGACTCAGATTGTCATAACCTTTCGTAAAAAGAAAATTGCACTTTTATTTGGGCACACGAAAAGAGGCGCAGATTCGCAAGCTTCAATTCGCAAACTGCAATTGCAGGATGGCAGCAAGATTTCCTTTAGAACAGAACAATATATTTTTCACGAAAAATATACATCCAACAAAAACTTCCAGAAAGGATGACACAAGTTCACGAAAATGTTCGATGGGCGCGATCAGAAACATTGCACTAAGATATATAATGTATGAATATTTTTACTTTTACGTTGGGCGCCATTATAATAAAATTCCACGATAGAACATTTAAGAACGACATCTGGAATACCATTACTTAATACTTAAATTAAAATTAAGCACAATCACAATAGATATTTACATCTCGCGCAGTAAACAGAATATAGTTGAATGTAGGATACATAAGACGAATACAACTTCTTACAGGCCACTGCCTTTGGCCCATGGCCACACAGGCGTCTTACACGAAAAACGTCTACATCTTTTAGCAAGAACTGACGAACTTCTGAATTCTGACTGACTTCTGAAATTAAAATGTTTTCACTTCACTTTATGGATTGGCAAAATATCATTAGATATTTTGCCAAGAATGGCGACAGCGCGTCTATATTGTTTTAAAAGATAGGGAAGATGGCTCAATAGCAATAAACGATTTAACGTATACGTAGGAGTTTGAATTTAGCGCTACAATGCAAAATATAGGGTGAGGCAGATAGACAGATAAACTCAATGTTTGTAACAGAATAACTTCTAAAGAAATCATTCTTTTCTAAAAAAAAAGTATAGCATTCTAAAAATTGTCTGTTATCAACAAAACATCGATATATGTTCTTTATTTTTTTTTATTATTATTATTTATCTTATTTAACTTAATATTTTATTGTGAGAGTAAACAAATATAATTTATTCAAAATTATATTTTATAGCAAAAGTTAAAAAAAAAAAAAAAAAAAAAAAAAAAAAAGAAAAAGAAAATATGCTTACGTAAAATAATATCAAATTTGCTTCATCTTATTTGCTGCTTTTTATAATGAAATCCTCGCCGTATAATGATATTGATTATATCTCCCATGTGACAAACACGTAAAAAAAACTTTCGGCACTTTTGAAAATTGTATTTTCCTTTGACTACTTTTCCTCTACGAGATTTTTTTTCTTTTTTTGCAAATTTAAGAATTTTTATTACGTTAGGTAAGTAAGTTTTTTGAAACTTTTGCTATTTATCAAAGTGTCAAATTATTCTGCAAGCGATGACAAAAATCAAAGAAAGATAACCTTAAATCTGAAACATCTTTCAAAAAAGATGTAAAAGGATCTAAATCTGACAAGAATTCAAATTTAAAATTTCGATGTTAGATGAAATAAGTGAAATTCTGCAAATTTTTCTTAAAAAAATTCGGAAATAGTCTCAAGTGATGCATTCATCTGAAAAAATAAGATCTTATTATTAGTAATATTAGCTGTTTAAAAATATAACGTAGGAGTAAATGCTCTGTTAAAAAATAATAATAAATTCCAGCATTACTTCTATCTTATTTAAATAAACGTTTTATTTATGTTTTATAAATATTTTATTACATCTATCATTGCTTTATATTTTTCACTAAACTTGTAACTCAGTATTTTCTAATGTTTAGATTTCTTATACTTTTTTTTATATATGTTTTCAATATGTTTTTATTCCGGAAAAACGAGCCGCGATACTTTTTTAAAACGTAAATTATGGAAATCGTCTGTATTATCATAAAAGATAATTTTTTTAAATAATAATTTTAATAAATTATTTTTTAAAAACAGAATTATTTTTTAATAACCGAATTAAATTCTATATAAATGTACTTTTTCAAAAATCTGCGTAAGTTAGTGTTTAGAATTGCAAGCACAATTTAAAGCTGGTATTTCTTTTATAAATGAATATATAATGTTTGTATTTTTTTTTCTTATACTATAATTAAAAAATACAATAATATAAATTTTATTTTTCTTTACAAATTTTCAATTTAAAGAAATATGTGGAAATTTTAATTATGTGTTTTTCAGATCATGGTATTGGTGCTGGTGTTCGGGTTATAAACACTAAGGACCTGGGCCGAAGTGGAAAAGCCCTACGTGTGTGTGTGGCGGGGGGGGGGGGGAATCCTTGTTTCCTCGGGGATTGAACTCTGCAATTTCCATCTTTCAGATCATAGATAAAAATACTTACTAATTTTAAACTTTACAAACCAGTACATTTTTCATTGTCATTTGAAAGAGTATAAAAACATTTAAAACAAACATCATAATACGCAGAAACAGGCAAGAGTTGTTTTGGTTTAAAAGAAGTATTAGGTTTCACAATGCAAAATTTTAGGCGCAATATTCACGTAAACTCAAAGAAAAACTATAAATTTAGGCTATAACAAAGCATTACTCGAAAATTTTCAATACCTATTCACGTAATTTAGACCAAAACACAGTTACCAGTTTCCATTGCAAATTGCACGGGAAAAAAACTGGAAAAAGTGAAAAAGAAAACAATTACTTACTTCATTTTATTTTTTACATTTAATACTTTTTATTTTTTATTTAATGCCCATAATATTTTTCTACTATTAAAAATGAAAAAATATCGATTTTTTTTCATTTTTTTCACTGGTATATGGTTTATCAGCTTATTTTAAAAGTACTTGTTTTCAGTACCACTTTAAAGGTGCTTGTAAATTCTTTGAAAAGATGTCATATTGAAAATTTACTCCTCCAAAGGATACTTTCCCCAGTGAGTGATAAGTGATGAACTTATGTTTACAGAAGTTTTATTCTGGTTTAACATTGATATTATAAATACAATTTTTAAATCCCACAATGATAAGTTAAAAATAATCCATATTTTGTACATTTATGTGAAATTTTGGTCTATGTTGCCATATTAAAATTATGAAAAAACAGAAAGACAGCGACATCTGTTCAGCAATAAGCACAAACGATTTTAGACTTCAATTTATTTCAAGGAACAACTAAGTACATGAAAAATAAAATCATGAAACTCCGCGCATTTGTTCTTGATCTAGAATCGCCACAACACTTTTGTCATATGATAGAACTCATAACAAAAGTTATCAAAACGTGTTCAAGACTTCTTAAAACCTATAAACCCTGAAAAATGGAATATGAAATATTTTATGAATTTAGTAATTTCTTTTTATGAATATAGAAAAAAAGTAAAAGAATTTATTTAATTCAGTGATATATTGAATTACTTAGAAGTCAAAAAATACAAAATCTGATGTGGGCACCACATGACTTCCTTATACACCTTTAGAAATATACATAACGTTATGCATAAGTATACATAATGTTAAAAAGCATTGTCATTGGACCCGAGAGAGTTGGCTAAAAATATCTAAAAAAATGCATTATCACCGTGTTCTGAGCTTTTCTGAAAGTTTCAAATGTCTAGCTAGTCGGGAAGTTAGTTAAAAATCGATTACAAAATTTGTACTGGTAACGCTAACGAAGGAGCAGGGACCCGAAACAGTTGGCTAAAAGTATTTAAAAAAATGTATTTCTACCGTGTTTTGAACTATTCTGAAAGTTTCAAATGTCTAGCTAGTCGGGGGGAAAAGTTAAATAAATTTTCTGTCGAATCATATAAATCATCTTATATATGCAGAAGATAGAATAATAAATCCACTTTTTACGAAATAAGTAGTCAATTTCAGTTAATTGAAATGCAAGGAAAGCTCAAAACATGTAAATTCATCAAAAACCGAAAATCGAAATTTTTTCTGTATCTTCTATTTTTTTATTAAGCATGCAGAAGGTAGTAATAAATCCACCTTTTTTTTAAATATGTAGCCAATTTCAATTAATTGAAATGCAAGGACATCTCAAAACGTGTAAATTCATTGAAAACAGGACAATTTTTTTTCGCATCTTCTACTTTCTTATTATAACATGCAGAAACTAGTACTAAATCCACTTTTTTAAAAAATAAGTAGCCAATTTCAATTAATTGAAATGCAAGGACATCTCAAAACGTGTAAATTCATCGAAAACCCGAAATCAAAAGCTCTTTCAAATCTTATACTTTCTTCTTATATATATACAGAGGATAAAATAATAAATCCACTTTTTAAAAAATAAGTAGTCAATTTCAGTTAATTGAAATGCAAGGAAATCTCAAAACGTGTAAATTCATTGAAAATAGGAAATCCAATTCTTTTCCGCATCTTCTACTTTCTTATTATAACATGCAGAAACTAGTAATAAATCCACTTTTTTAAAAAATAAGTAGCCAATTTCAATTAATTGAAATGCAAGGAAATCTCAAAACATATAAATTCATCGAAAACCGGAAATCAAAAGTTTTTCCAAATCTTATACTTTCTTCTTATGTATACAGGAGATAGAATAATAAAGCCACTTTTTTAAAAATAAGTAATCAATTTCAGTTAATTGAAATGAAAAGAAATCTCAAAACGTGTAAATTTTTCTAAAACTGGAAATCGAATTTTTTCAGTACCTTCTACCTTCTTCTTATACAAGCAGAAGCTAGTAATATATCCCCCTTTTTAAAAATAAGTAGTCACTTTCAGTTAATTGAAATGCAACGAAATCTAAAACGTGTAAATTCATCAAAAATCAGAAATCAAATATTTTTCCAAATCTTATACTTCATTCTTATATATGCAGAAGATATACTAATAAATCCATTTAAAATTAATAATAATAATAAGTAGTCAATTTCAATTAATTGGCTATTCTTACACAAGCAATAAATTTATTTCCCTTTTAATCGGAAAAAAAATAAAAACTTTTTTTTTTTTTTTTTTTTTTTTTGGCAGCATTATTTTATTTTTATTTTAATTTTTTTTAATGGGTTTTTATTTAATATCTTTTAGACTAATTATCCTATTGTTCTAAAAATTACGGCGTTAGATAAATTTTTGTCTGATTGATAAGTATGCCAACTTTTGTAGTGATGGGTGGAACGGTTTACTTTGTATAATGGATTAAAACCTGATATGACACGACATACATTTTATCAAAATAAAATCGCGTTCCAGAAATGTTTTTGGAGTGGTCGTACCTGACACCATTCGGGAGGCCTCTTGCTTATTATTATATTTAATTTTTAGAATGTTTAACATCTTGAAAATCAGGAATTCATGAAAACATGCAAACTGAGAAAACCCCTTTTAAAGATTTCCGATCTATAAAAAAATTATCAAAACTCAAAAGAATTGGTGCCTGAATCTATATTTTATTCAACAAATCTAATAGAGTTCAATTTACAAATATTAAATGGAAATATAAGATTTTATATGAAACCTAGTTCGGTAATGCCATCAAACGTACCAAGTTCTGTTAAATTAATAAAAATTTTCTCGAAGATAAACTCAGTTAAATGTTTTGAAATATTCCAGAAAGTATTTACAAATACAACTCTATATTACTTTTCAAATACATATGTAAAAAAACGATTTCATAAAATAGTTTTGTTTCTTCTTTGACAATGTATCTCTATACATTGAAAAAAAAGTTATTGTTGCTGGCGTCAAATATTTTTGTCTGCGACCGCATCTCCGCGCGGAAGGCGAAGAAAGTGGACCTCCGCATCATGAGGGGTATATCAATGTGTACCATATATTCCAAGAATGATATATCAGGTAATTTGAAATTTCTATCATTTTAATTAAGGAAGTTATTAATTTAAAAATTCGGGTTTATAAAGGTACTATATTTGCCACCTTGAAAAAAGCTTCTCTTGTGACGTTCTTTTTTTTTTTTTTTTTTTTTTTTTTCTTTTTTTGTCATGATTACATGTTCCACGGGAAAATTAAAATATGATCCATGGTGTAAAAAAATAAAGAAAGAAACACTAAAATAAAGAAACTTTCAATGAAAAAATGAATTTGAGGTTATAATTTGTCGTCCGCAAATATTTTTTTTTCTACTTTTAGAAAATTAATTTTCTTATTGGCAATCTTTTATGGGTTTTGTTGTTGTTGTTGTTGTTTATGTGAATGATGAAATTATTGTTGTGTCTGTATAATTGACTTGCATTTCTTTTTGTCTTTAAACTGAATTTACCTTTTTATTTAATTTTTTTTTTTTTTTTTTTTTTACTTTGAGTTGATTTTAATGTTTTTTTTTTCCACTCTACTTATTTTTAATTTCCCATTGCAAGAGAACCCTACGACTATCATAAATACCTTAATGAAACTTTCTTTGCATTGACGAAAGCAGGTTTATATTTTTTTTTCTCTTCATTTTAGATAATAAATAGAATTTTTCTTTTGTTGTAGTCATTTACGTAAACCCATGCTTTATCAAAGGTTACTAAGTATTTCCAATTATCTCTTGCTAAATAGCTTTCATACGGGGTTCTGCAAAATATTCTGCGTTGAGCCACATGCCTTGGCAAAAGCTGGTGAACATTTGTAAATCTTGGTTTATTATTTTATCTATTGTTGCTACAGATGTATTTAAGGACTTTGAAATTGATTTCTGCGTCGATGGATTTTCTCTTGTTACCAACGTCTTGGGCCCTCCGTGGCCGAGTGGATATGTCACCACACTGCTAATCGCCTTCGAGCGTAGGAGAGCGGGTTCGATTCCCGCGCTGGCCCTGGGTGTTTTCTCCAATTCTTCGTGTTGTAATTCTGTCATGTGCTATCTGTCGTTATCTGACGAAGATTTACAAGCGGACTATATGTCAAGCATACAAATCTGATGTATATGTTAATAAATACCAAAAAAATACCAACGTCTTCACTTTAGAAAATTTTGAAACATTACGTATCTTTTTCGGATATTCTTTTGGTGTCTTCTTTCCATGTAGAATTAAGGATTGACGGTTTTTCCTATCCGATTAATAATATTGCTTATTTTGCACTTAGAAATTTTAGAAGCATGCATATCACAACGTTTTTGAATCATTTTATAAGAATATTTCTTTTCGGAAAGAGCAAAAACATATCCCTCAATCCACTGTGTGTATATATGCGACATCTTGAAAGAAGAAAAAATTTAAAAGCACCAGACTATGTTTCTCATTTCAATTAATAAATTATTACCAACTTTTTAAACAGTTATTTTTTTTTAAAATTCTTTATCAAGATTGTTCTTAAAATGTGTAAACGCCCTCTGTACATATGCATTTGCTAATTTATTTATGTGGTGTTTAATGATACATTAATGTAGCTTAGTTAATCACTTGAAATAAAAGTTTTAACAAATTACATTCAAAATAATTTTTAATTTCTATATAAAACGCACCACTAATTTTTTAAGTATTACTTCCATTTATGACAATAGTGGGACATTTATTGTCAGATCCATTGCTTTTTTATGATTTTTCAAACAACGAAATAGTAAAATCAAAAGAATAGTAAAACAAGAACGGGAAATCAAATGGTTTTCATAGATTATTAACGCTTTCAAACTGTACACACTCTTTGCCTTCAATGTACTTTTCCTATGTGATAACACAGTGGAGGACAGTAAGACACACAATCAGACTAATTAAATTTATAATCACTCTAAAACATTGTTGGAAAATGTGAAAAATGCTTAATAAAATCAAAAGTGTAATTCCAGAAACTTCCGGTAATAATTCTTCCCAGGTAAAATAAATCAGTCAAAACATTTCAGGTATGCTGCAGGTATTTTAAAGACTTCCACAGGTATTTTGAAGAAAAATAAAAACAGTGGGTTTCGTTTTGGAAATACTAAGGTTTTCTAAAGGTTCCATATACAGGTTTATTTCATAAATTCCGAAATACCTACAGGTCACCTGCAGGAAAGTCCGAAATACCTGCAGGTTTCCTCAAAAAACCTTTACAGATTTTTTGTGCTGATTTTTTCACCTGGTTATTTTATGTAAATATTCTTGTGTGACCGTGTAATTCCTAATGATAATCATACTTTATTCTATATAAAATATTTTTTGTGCATATGAATAATTAATATCAATTATATTATGATTAGTGCAAAATGAAAGTATTAAAATGTGGTTTATAGAAATAACTGTCATAGAACATAATGCTTTGGAATTTTTGGGTGTCCTTATACAGAAACCAGTGGGGGTATTTATTCCAGTTTCGGTAAGGAACACCCCAAAGTGAACTTAAATAGCTTTCATCAGTTTGAAGAAATTCCATTTATATTTATGGGAGTTAGAGTGCAAACAGACGGACAATCGAACAGAGAGACAGACAGACACTTTTTTATTTGTACTTACCATATTTTTTTTTTATGTAATTTTATTACATTTAAATGTATTAAATTTATTTAATTCTTAATTTTTTATTAATTTTTCAGCTATTCTGATAAATAATAATAATAATAATAACAATAATTTTTATTTAACGAAATTCAATAAAGTACCAGAAGTCGCCGATAGGGAATGTTTTGGTGCTACCTCAAATACGCAATGTTAGATTTATATAATTGAGGTAGTTTATGTAACTTTCTTAATGCATATATGATTTTGTAACTTCTCAAAACGAAATAAGTCAATATTTTATATAAATGCATGAAAAATGGATTATGTAAAATTTATTAATTTTCTAATATATATACACGTGTAGAAATTAATTGCATACCGTTAATATGGTACGTCATTGCTTACATTATGCATTTGTTTAAAATATTAGCTTAGTTCGTTTTCAGCAACTCAAAAACCAGTATGCACTAGGAAAGTTTCATAATCTACCTCGATTGCAGGAATTCATTTGTACGTACGAGAGTACAACGCCATAATCTCTCCTATCGGTGACGTTTAGTACTAATTTTTACTTTACTTCAATCATCTCTCTGTGTCTTCCACAGTCTGTAGATGAATTTTAGTTTTTGCTATTAATGCTTCGAGAATATGAAAGATATTTTAACCACCCTGCACTTTCAGCAAAAGTATTTCCTAAAACTATCACAGAAAAATGTTGCGCTTTAATATAAGAAAGAATCTTTTTGTGTCTATTCAATCATTCATATTTTCATTAATTACAATTTGATAGCGTAATGAAAAATTTTCAGAAACGTTCTTGTAATTAAAGTTATAGGTGCAATTCCATGAGTATAATTCATTTTTAAATACAAATAACGTGCACCAATAAGAAAAAACAACAAGAAATTAAATGACAGTAGAAAAATCAAAAACCTATCAAGTATATTGGAAATTTGACGTACATGACATGGGGAAAAATTCGTCTATAAATCAATGTCAATGTGACCGAAAATCTGTGATGAACATTGAGTTCACTTATACTTTAAATATATCGAAAAATCATTTTTAACAGGTAGCAAATAAAATTCAGTTTTGTAAATGATTAAAAAAAGTAATTATTTCCTTTTTTAAATTCCCAGTCGTATGTATTTTATAAATGTATTTTCTTATAAGTAAAATAAATCTTTTCTTCAGAAAAGAAAAGATAACGATAAAAACGTAAAAGTAGGACATATCCAGTTAATTTTTTATGAAAGAAAATAATTTGTAATGAGTAGCAAAATATGAATTTATAAAAATTATCAAAAGCAAATAAAATACAGTTTTCTAAATAAATGAAGAAATTTTGTTTTTGTATTCCAATATTTGCTTCGATGTTAATATCATTAATAAACATTAATCTAATAATACAGAAAAAACTTCTATGTTAAAACTTTTTATTTATTTATTTATTTTTCATGTAAGTAGAACAGATAAATTTAAATTTTAGCTTATAATTTTAAAGAAAATATTTCATTAAAATGCTGATTAAATGGTGCCTTTCACATTTTATTGAAAGTCAAAACAGTAAATACTTTTTTATCATCTTTTGCTGAAGATAATTATGAACAATATATTTTTTTTCTTTACTTTCAAAGTGAATTTCTGAGATGTAGATAATCAAATTAAAAAGTATTGTAGCTAAAACAGACACCCAAGAAATGTAAAATGCCACAAAAAAAATGTTACAATCACTTAAATGATAAAAGAGATCATTATTCGTAATCGTTCCAAGTATAATGATGTAATGCGATACAATGAGAACTCCAGAATAAAATATCTTGGTGATCTATTATCACGATGGCTAATCCGAACTATTATTTATAGACATGTTAAAGGCAATCAAGAGTATTACTTTCTGGGAGATAGGAGTCGTAAATAATTTTAAAACCACGTGACGCGTGATCAGTACAATTCTCTCATAAACAGCTCTTGAATTGCATGGCGCTTGACAGGAAAGATTTGGTAGCGATCTTCAACCTGGCATATATTCATAAATATTTATGGCATTCTGTACTTATTTTAATAGTATTCTTTGTAATGAGGAATAAATAACATCGCATACAATAATTCAATGTGTTTAGATTTTACATATTAACCATATTATAAATAAAGTTTTGACGAATCTGTATTATAAGAGTTAAGATATAAATATCAAGTAAATTGTGTAAAACTAAAATATAATAGTATCATCTCATATCTATGGAAATTAGAGTAAAAATAAAATTATTACAATATTTTAATTATATAAATACTGAAAATTAAATTTCACAATATAAAAATTAATTTACATTGAAATATACCATAATGAATGTCACAAAATAAACGCCTCCTATGGTATGATATTCATCAAAAGGTAATTTACATACATTTATATCAACATATAATAAGTATCAAGTTTTTTTGTATTCCATTCATTAGTTATTTAAAAATCATTGGTAACATTCACGCAGACAAAGAGATAAAATTACTTTAAAACTGGTCCAACAAATATTTTTAAAATATATTTATTTATCCAAAAATATTAATCCATCAAAAATTGAAAATTAAAAGTTTTGATACATTCAGTAAATACGTTTGTAGAAAAAGATGGAAGATGATTAAGTGATTTATTAAATCCATTCTTTCATTATTAAAAAGCAAATCTAAAAATTACTAAGCCTTTTTCACCAAATCGTATTTAATACTACAGTAACGAGCATTATTTCTTAACTCAACTTCAATATTTAATTATCTCTCACACTATAAACTCATACGATTATTCAAAAGCAATCATGATTTTCCCCTGATATATGTTTACATAATAATAATATTCAATAATTTATTTTTTAAATCTTGTAAAATAAATAAAACATATTTTATTATCGTTTTATGTCATCAGAAAACATTTTACTTGCTGCCGTTTTCAGAATCCCATAAGGAAAGCAAATATGAAGTGAATAAAACATTACCAATATTCATACATTTTACTCAAAGGAACGAAATACTTTCTCTAAGCAAACGTTTTACACCAGGAATACAAATAAATTTGAAGACAGCAAATGCTTTTTTCAATACCATGAAAAATTGATGGGTTGAGCCAGAGGGACTTTTCTTATGGTTTTTATTCTTCAAATATTAAATCTATGAGTTGTTTCTTTATATGAAGACATGCTTTATTGTTATTATAGATTTGTAAAAAAAGAAATATAAATTACCATGTCAAAACATCTTGAAACTGCTTACCATAGGAAAGTAATTTAAAACTCGTTTACTCTTATGTAAAATAAAACATTTATAAACATTATTCCATAACTACTTTTATAAACTCACGTCTAATCTTTTTTTTTAGAAAAAATAAAAGTAAAATATGGTTAAAAAAAAAAAAAATGTAGTTCCAAAGTTCCCGAAATAGCACAATTTTTTCCACATTTGCAAAAAATAAGTTTTTGTGATGTATTTATCATACTTTAAAAAAGGAAAAAAAAAATCGGTTCCGTAGTGAATTGGCAAGGGTCACAAATATACATTCAGCTTTTAAAGCATCAAGAAAGTTCCAAATATATTTCAGTTATATAGTAACTATATTTTTAAAATGATGCAATACAAAGTTTACAAAGTATTTATTATTATTTCTCTGGTTTTCTACATAACTCGGAAACATTTAATTTCAAAAGTACATTCTTTAATGCGATAAACTTCTTTGCCTAAAGTATATAGCATCTATGCATTAAATTTTATTCTGTGAAAATTTGCATTGCTAACTGTATTTACAAATATGAACAGTTGCGAAATATAATTGTAATTATCAGAAATACTCTGTTCCAAGAACATTAGATTTGAATAATGTACGATTTTATTTATTTTGCTCTTTACATCGTCTCTATAATACCTATATTATTTTCAAACATTTACCTTTTGAAACAGTTTAAAAGTTTCGAAGCATAAGATTTCAATTTTTAATTACATTTATTAAGAAATACGAAATTCAATTTATTTTATCTTATCAGTCTTCAATTGCAATACGTACTATAATAGAAGTTGTAAGAGGTAATGAAGATCGTACAACGCGTACATATGTAAAAGGAATTAAGGATACAGAAACTCTGCGAGAAATTTACTGTTAATTATTGCACAAAATTCCTTTTAAGATCGTTTATAGGAACACTTAAAAATAATTTTGAATACTTTGCAAATTATGAAGAATATTTCAAGTGATTTTTAAAGATTATAATGTGTTTCAAATCGAATGAAAATTATATATTTTTTGAAAATTTAAGAGAGACTATGCAAAATATTGTATTTATTATGATTAGTTAGATTTATGACAAAATAAATTGGGAAAATATTTAAATCTGTAATTTAGATATATCAATAGTATTTATGAAGATTTACTAAATGTAATTATTTTAAAGTAAATTTCTGTAAGATATTACTTTATTTCAGCATAAAGCTATTAAGATAATTCTAACAGTATACCTGTTTTCCGCAGAGATAAATAAAGCCGGAACCATTAAAGTACATATATATATATATATCATCAATCATCAACCATCATCAATAATTCCAGCCTTTATAAATCCACTGCAGGATGAAAGCCTCTCTCAGGTAATTCCAAACTGCCCTGTTTTCTGCAATTCTTCTCCATTCTGCCCTTCTAAACTTCACAATTTCATCTCTTCAACGTCACTGTGGTCTTTTTCTCATTCTTTTCTTATCTCTTGGTATCCAAAATAAAATTTTGGTAGTCCATCCATCAACATTTTTACTCGTGAGGTTCCCATTCCAACTCCATTTTAACTTCTTGACTCTAGAAATAACATCAGTAACTTTGATTTTTTTCCTAATCCGTTTCGCTTTCTGTCTCTTCGGGTGAATCCTAACATGCATGTCTCCATGCTTCTCTGGGTTGTGTGAAGTTTTTGTATAGCTTTACATGTTAATGTCCACGTTTCTGAAGCACAAGTTACAACAGGCAAAATGCACTCATCAAAAACTTTTCTTTTCAAACAAATTGGGAGGTTGCTTTTGAATATAGCGCTATTTCTTCCGAATGCTCCCCATGCAAGTTTAGCACTGTTGTTAATTTCATCCATGATGTTCCCTTTCATCGTAAGGACTTGTCCCAGATATGTGTAACTGCATACCGTTTCTTATATACATACATATATATATATATCAGTGATTTAAAAATTTCTACATTTTCAGGAGTGAATTCTCTTTGGAATGAATTAAACGAAAACAAATTAATTTAAAATATGATTATGTATTCTCTATTTTCTTCTGGTCTATAATTACGTATTTTCTATTTTCTTCTGCAAATTTTCGTCGGTGGAACAAAAGTTCAATGGTCATAATATGTTCAGTACTTTTCAGTAACAGATACCAGTGATAGTATAACCTTGTCCAAATAGTCTGTTAAAATGACTTTATGATCGTCCAAAAAACAGATAGCATAACCTCTTGAGACTACTGCAGCCAAATCTTTTTAGATACAGGTGAATCATCGTACTTTCAGTCCTTCAAAACCTAGTTGATCTTTGGATTACATTGATTGACCTAAGATTTATCTATAGTTCCAGAAGGTCAAATAAATTTCCTTAGTTTTACACAACAATATTCAGCATCTTCTTTGACAGGCTACGCTGCATTTGCTTCAGAAATACAGTCAGTAAGCGTGAAACCCAGCGTGTTGACAGCTGTTGCAAGTTAAATCATTAACGAACCGCCATAACTAAGATAAGTGTCATTCGTGATCATTTAAATGGTTGTACTGGTCAAAAAGTATAAAAGCAGTCCACTTTTTCACAGTGACACAACGTCAGTGAGTGATTTTCTTTTACTCTTTCGGTAGTCTGCGGATGAACGTGTGGTCAGATAGACAATTCCTTTTCTTCCCCATACGTATTATATAACTTCTACGATTTCCATAAACAGCTATCATTTTATCATGAGCAGCACTGTAGATTCTCAAATTCAAGACATTAATACCAGGGCGATCCTCTATTTTCTCCCAATTGAGTGTATCTATAATATGCAGTTCCTTGCAATCTAACAAGTGAAAATTAACATCTGTATTTTACATATTTATGTATATAAATAACAATAAATATGCAGATTTAATTTTATCCAGATATGTCTGTTATTATCAGTAATAATTAAAACTTTCCAATGCCCTCCCACATAAAATTCAATGAGTATGTGCGATACGTTTCACCATAAATGGAAAATAGTAATGTAAAATTACTATTAGCTCTCTTCTAACAGTGTCAAATATATCTCGCGTTTTACATAATTGTATTAAAAAATGAAGTTTTAGAGAGGTTTTTTTTTTTTTTTTTTTTTTTTAATATATATATGAAATGCTAGAACAGTAACAAAAGAGATTAAATATAATTTGCAATGTGTATATCTTTTTGGCAGCTTTGTGTTTTTTAAACCTATGATATCCTCATATTTTATAGAAATAAAATGACAAAATTACTCTTTCAAAACTCTTTATTCAATGAAACAATTAATGGACAATCGCTCTTTTAATTTAAATAATTAGAAGGTGCTAAAAAGTATTCTTTTTAATTTTGAATTGTGTTTATGTTCTATTTTTAAGAAAGCAATTCTAGTGAAAGAACAAAGTAATTAAAAACATCTTTTCGAAATAAGCCTCTATCGGAGACACTGCATTACTTTTTTTAACCATACATCACAGCTCCCATTATTTCAAATTAATTAATTGGTTCTTACTCTGTTTGTATTTTTTTTTATTAATGTTTGATAAGTGCATATTTTAATTAAAATTTTTATAAACTTACTTATTTAATTTATAAATCGATATCTGTAAAAGGATTTGTGTTGTTATCATAATTTTACTTCATTAAAATTCCATGTGCTAATCTCTTTTAAACTTGTTATAATAGTTGTATGTCTTGTACATACAAAAACAATTTTAATATTTTAAGATAGTTCTAATCATCGAAATTGGACAAAAAATTTTAAGTAACATATTTAAATGAAAAATAAAAAAAAGTCACACAATCAAGCAACAATTAGATTTGGGTAATTCAATTATTGTAGCTTTTCAGTGAATTTTAATTTTAATATATTCCCTTATTTTCAACATTTAAAAAAATTATTGAATAAACTACACTTAATTTTAAATTTTTCAATATTATTTGCAACAAACATTTTACAAATTCAAAAAACTAGTTTAACAAACATTTATCTTTTTAAAAGGTTTAGAATAAAAACTGATTTTGTTAATTTATTACACATACAATATCAAATAGTGACTGCAGATAAGTACCCCTTTATAAATACTATCATTCGAGGCATTCCTCTCAGGCCTAGATCGCATGTGTAGGTAAATAGCCATAATCCACACACACAAAAACACATGATACCTACATGTGTTCATGACACCTACACATAATACCTACATTGCAACAGCGTTTCTTACAGGTAAGCATCGTAAACATCTGGTATTCATTGCAATTGTTACAGGAAAATACATAGAATGAATGTACATTGTAAGAGATTTAGATGCAGTAAAATATAGTTAGAAAAAAAACGAATTAGAGACTATAATTTAAATCCTAAATTGTAAAAAGTTAAAGTCATATCTGCATATTAAAATCGTATCTAAATTTTAAAAATTATTTTTAAAAATCTATAATTTTCTTGAATAATTTAATTCATTGTGGAAAATAAAGTGAAATAGAAGCATAGAATTTTTTAGCAATTTTATTAAATTACCAATAAGATAAAAATTACAGAAAAATGATCGAACCAATATTAACCCTTTCACGCCCAAGGGAAATATTTTTCCCTTCTACAAAAATCGTTATCGATTGTTCAATTATTATTGAATCGATATTTTTTTTTTACTGAATGTCAAAATAAAACGTATGTCCAAGGCAGCAAATGTGTTTCTGAACGAATAAAAAAAAAACGTATAGAAAATAGGACACATAATAAATGTGTTATGTGCAATGTCCGCTTGTGCTGCACAAGTAAACGAAATTGTTTCGTAGAATACCATAACTAGCTATTTATTTTACTTTTCTGATAATTTTTATATTACAAAGCAATAAATTTGTATTACAAAGCAATAAGTAAAATACCGATATAATAAACCTAACTCTTCGTTTATTTACTTTTACGGTCCATAGGGAAAATATTTCCCATGAAATTATAGAAAACCTATACTCCCTGCTATGTTTTTCTGGTGATATTCTCTTACTTTACACCCACAATAGCTAAAATATTGTGTTGTATTGGCATATTTAGTCTTGAAAATCTTATGGTCCTGAAAGGGTTAAGGAAGAAAATGTTAATTATATATTAATTTGAACGACACTTTGTAAAAGGTTATAGCGCCAATGAGCATATATTCGATTCTATTTATTACTTTCTTTTACTCATAAGGTAGAAAAAGTATTGTTTTTCAGACAAATTTTCGAAATTCAGATTTTGCTATATTTACATGTTTTGAGGTTTTCTGAATCCAAAAAATCATGTTTTTAGCATTTGATATGTTCGTCTGTGTGTGTGTGAATGTCTGTCTGTCTATTATCAGCATATTTTAAGAAAAAACAGCTGAAAGTCCAAACTTGGTATTCTAAATGTCTATCATATAGGGATGCTGCACTAAACTTTTCGTTGAGATCAAGCAAGTGGTTCGTGTACAGGGACATCCAAGCGAATTCAAATACATTATGTCTATGGGGAAAATTGCAGGTAAGTAGAGTTTAACATATATGGACAGCACTAAACCTAATAAAACGAATATATATTTTTATATGCGTAAAGAGCATGTTTTGTATGGATTGTGGTATGGAAATCATTCACTGTTAGTTTGCAGGGCTACACAAAAGAAACATATTATAGTGCGACAATGCTTGAAAATGCATGAAAATGTATTTGAGGTTGTGCCGTGTGTTATTAATATAGGATTATATTTACGTGCACCATGTTGTGTGTACATAACCTTCGGAAGATATACATGGCTGCCATTCCTTTAAGTTAAATATTCATCGCATGTTTTTTTTAATATTTACACGTTTTGAGGCTTCTTGAATACTGAAGTCAAATTTTTAACGTTTGATCTTTGTCTATGTCTCGTAAAGTACATTGAAAATAAATAATTTCAAGTGATCCATGTGTTGTATTTTGAAGTTAATAGTTATTTGTTGCTAGAAAAAATTGGGCCAGGAATGTCGCGCGTGGAAGTTGTCCGAATTATTTTAAATGAACTTTTAAATTTAATAACATAGTTTGAATTCTATATAAATGTAAGTACAATAATGAAACAGGTGTTTGAGGGGCGGTAGCCCCTCAGTATTATTTGTCAAATAAAACTGTTCCAAAGCCTAGTTTGAAATGTTTTAATATAAGTTTACATTACAGTACTCGATATCTTACCCCTTAATGTCCAATCTGTATTTATAGTACTAAATTTCAGGTTAAGAGAAAGTCGCGTAAGTGACACACCACATTATTTACTTTCTCTTACTCATATGTTAGGTAGAGGAAGTATTGTTTATGGGTCAAATTTTCGAAATCGAGTTTTTGTTATGTTTATACGTTTCGAGTTCACCTGAATCCAAAAAACATGTTTTTTGCAGTTAGTTTGTACGTGTGTGTGTCTGTCTCTTACCAGCACATCTCAAGAACAAATAATAGAAGAATTTTACCGAGTATCATATAAGGATGCTATACTGAACTTTCGTTGAGATGGAGCAAACGGTTCGTGTACAGGGGCACTCAAGAGAATTTAAATACATTACTTCTATGGGGGGAATTGCAGGTAAGTAAAGTTTAACATCTACAGACTACACTAAACCAAATGAAACGAATATATATTTTTTATATGCGTAAAAATAAGTTTCATGTAGAATATGATATGGAAATCTATCACTGTTCATTTACAGGGAGTTACTACACAAAAGAACTAGATTATAGTAAGGCAATGCCTTAAAATTGATGAAAGATCACTTCAGGTTGTGCCGTGTGTTATTAATATAGAATTATATTTATGTGCGCCATGAGGTGTGTACAACCTTTAGAAGATATACAGAGGCTACGTGTAATATATTTGAGCCATAACATTCTTTTGTATTGTTAGTGAGAGAGCTTTATTATAACATTTTACCATGTCCAGGAAAGCTGCACAGAAATTAAAATTAATTTCTACTAGCCATAAGGTAAATAATGTATTTTTTTAAGCTAAATATTCATCGCTTGGATTTTTTATATATATTTATGCGTTTTGAGGCTTCCTGAATACCGAAGACAAATTTTTAACTTTTGATCTTTGTCTGCGTCTCTTAGAGTAAAATAAAAATAAATAATTTCAGGTGATCCAAATATTGTATTTTGAAGTTTATTACTAGGAAAGTTCGATCAAGATTTATAATTTAAAAGGGATGATGCGTGTGAAGGTTGTCTGGATACTTTTAGATGAACTTTTGAATTTCATAACAGATTAGAATTCTATATAAATGTAGCACAATAATGAAAGAGAGGGTTGAGGGGGCAGTAGCCCCCCTCACACAGAATCATTTGTCAAATAAAACTGTTTCGAATCCTAATTTGATTTGTTTTAACATAAGTTTACGTAAGAGTACTCTATCTTACCCCTTAATCTCCAATCTGTATTTGTAAAATTAAGTTTCAGGGTAAGAGAAAGTCGTGTGATTGACGCCCCAGATTATTTAATAATAGAATTTAAAATTTCATAAATAGAAATATGCGCAATTTCTGTTACATTAGAATCAGCTGTAAATGTGCCTCTTATCAAAATAAGCTTTTTCCTCATTTTATATAATTATGTGTAAAATTACAAAGATGAGGGACAATATCATAAATCAAATTGGCAATTTAATTCTGTTAATACGTATATTTTAATTTTTTAGAGTTCGACAACATTGATATTATAAAGAACAAAAATACGGGGTCTGTACTAAATTTGGCATTTCGAAAATATTAATATAATTCATGTAATGAGTCAATCATGATGATAAATGTCGCACAGAAATATAAATTGCATTTAAAAAACCCAACATTGTCTAAGAAGCTTTGTACTATGACCTATAAAGCAAGTTTTTCTCATAAGTATGTAAGATGTATGCATGTATTGTTTCTAAATAATTGACAGAATGACCAATTGTAAAATCTGATGTGGACACCACATACTAACTTCCTTGTACCTCAATTCAACTAAACATGTTTTTTAAGAAAATGTTTGCTATTTAATAAGATGTTTACGCCTCTGACACTTAATTATAATCAATGAAAGACATCTTTAAATTACTTTTTAAATTATTTGTACTTGACTTATATGATATAGAAAGTATTGTTTCTAAATTATTATTATAATATAAATATATATATATATATATATATATATATATAAATGCACGTTTTAAGGTGCCATGAATCCAAAATTCAGCTTTTTATCAATCGGTCTGTCTGTCTGTATGTGTGTATGTGTATAAATTATGGTTCGAAAAATATTTATATTCTAATATATAAATACTGTGTTCAGTAATTTAAAATTGTGGCATACATTTTCGTTTTATTTTTGTCTTGGTAAATTTGTGTACTCTGTTAAATGCGTATACAGTTTATAAATAATATACAGGAATTCTCAAAGTTAATCAAATAAGTTTCAAAGAATAGTGTAGACAACAATACTTCGAATAACTGAAATAAATTTTAAAATTAATAGCAGTTCTTTCCTTTTTTTTTTTTTTTGTTTTTTGTTTTTTGTGAATTCATCAACGATACTCAAATAGGGCTTTGTGGCTTTTCAAACAGAAAAGCATTTCAAAACTGTTTTCAAAACAATTTTCGGTTGTTATTTAAATTACTTACTAAATTTTCAAATTCAGAACTTTCATCTATATGTGAACTGCAATAAAAGTGCTATAGTAATGCAAGATAAGAAAAAGTAGTATAACTGCCACACTAGTTATTTATCTCAAGTTTAAAAGTTGTAATGGTTTTGTTTACTTTTATATATATATGTTTTTCTAAAAGCTTTTATTAGTTAAATGGCAAATCAATGAAATATGCAACACAATACAGAACTCAATTTAATTAAAACATACTACAACAAATATCCCAATCTAGATGTTTCTGCTAAAACAAATTAAATGTTTTTTTTTTTTTTTTTTTTTTATGCCAAAGTTACCTCAATTAATTCGGAAATCCCTTTAATGGAATTTAGAGTGACAGAAAAAAGTAAATTTCTTGTAAAGAAAAACGAAAATAAGTAGATTTTTATGTAAATAAGCATAGCATACTTATTTTTAAACTTATGTGAAAGAAGTTCTGATTTCACACTTAATTTGAATTTGTCTAAATGGATTCAAGAAAAAAAAAAAGAACAATTATCAGTGAATTTTCTTTCTTTTCCCTAATTTTAATGAGTTTTATTTGATCAATATATCTGAAATTTAAATATTTCGGAAAAAAAGTTTTTCGAGACTTATTTTCAATATAAGAATCTCTAAGTTCAAACAATGCACTTAAGAAATACGAAGAATTTTTTTTTTATGAGAAAGTTATATCGAAGTGATTTTTTTTAAACTTTCTCAAATTCTTTGAAGGTTTTAACTTTTTAATAATTCAACTTTCATGATAGAAAAGACAATTAAATAAGTGTCGCATCTGTCTGAGGTGTTTTTATTGAAAATAGGGAATACTTTTAATCATTTCTCATATAAATTCTAAATAAGTACGTAATAAATTCATATAAGACATAAGTTTAAATAATATTTAGCTGCAGAAATTCTCTCTTTTTTTTCCGAGAACAACATTCTTATTCTCCCAGTACAGACATTGTGTGTTAATTAAATAATGCATGAATAATAATGTAATTTTTATAAGACTCTAATGCGGTATGAAAAACCTTTATTTTAACATACACAGTCCTGTCAGATTAATGTAACCACCTGTCAAAAGGCAGAATAACCGACGTTTGCAGCTCGGACCGCTGTGAGGCGTGCAATAAGAGAGTGAGTGAGGTTGTGGAAGGTAAGCAAAGGGATGTGGAACCACACCAACTCCATGTCGTTCGGTGTCGGGGCCAATTGCGTTTGGTTGCGCGTTTGAATCCAGGAAGAAGAAAAAAAAGGAAAAAAAAACGATTATTAAAGTAGTCCCAAAAGATTCTCGAAATGGATTAAGTCCGAGAAATTTGGTGACCAGGGAAGTATAGAAAACTCATCCTGGTGCTCTTTAAAACTACGCACGTGCACTGCAATCTGTATGACACTTCCAGTTGTCTTACTGGTAAATGTCATCTTGCTGAAGAAAAATAATGTGCATGTAGGTATGGACATGGACGTGGTTCGCAAAGACTTCTGTTGTTTCATCTTACCTTCCTCAAAGATGAGTGGACCTAGGAACTGCTACGAAAACATTCCACAGAATATACTGTTCATTCTTCCAGCTTAGGACTTTCCAGATATTATTGTAAAGTATTTGCTTTCAGACGTTTAACAACGTATACGCTAACGTCCATCTGTCCAATAGAGCATAAAACGTAATCTGTCTGAAGGTCACTATCGGTTCTCACTGAACATCCAGTTGCAGCACTTTTTCATGCGTGTTCTAGTCCTCGTTTCCGACGAACAAAAGTCAGTATAAGTGCTTTAACCAGCCGTCCGCAGCGGAGACCCATACGCGTCAACATTCGCTGAAATATCGTTGAGAATACACTTTTCGTAGTCCCTCGATTCACTAGGTTGGTGAGTTGATCAACGATTGCACGTCTGTTCGTCGGACGCATCTCAGCAACCGCCGTACAGTAAGACATTTGACTAATTTAGCCAGCCAAAAATATTTATTGCTGCAAAATTGGTGAAAGCTTCTCACTTTTTAGTTTTTCATGTTATAATACTTTACAGTAGTTTTCATTAGAAAGTATTTTTTTCCTCTGTATATACAGGGTATACCAAAATCACTGTAGTATAAAACAATAACTTTAATAGCAATAAAATATTAGATTGTTTCTGTGTTTGCGACTGTATTTAATCAATAAATAACAAGGGGAACTTATCATATAGTGCAAATCAGTCATCAAAATTTGTTATGTCATATAAAAATTCCTTCAAAGATTCTGAAGGTAACAGTGTTTTCTTCTCAAAAGCCAATGAAAGTTTTTGAATCGATATCAAATCAAGTTATAATGAATTTTTATTTTTTCTCATCTATAGATTTTTTTTTTTTTTTACCAATCTTTCGAAATTAAGTTTTTATTATATTTACTCATTTTCAGGTTCCTTGAATCGGAAAAAACAAGTTTTCAGCGATTGATCTTCCTGCTTCTGTGTGTCTGTCTGTTATCACCATATCTCAAGAACAAACATTAGCGTGAAATTCAAACTAGATATTCTATAATTTAAGAATGTTACACTAAACTTTTCATTGAGATCAAGCAAATGGTTCATGTGCAGTATATTCAAGAAATTTCAATTACATTACATTTATGTGTGAAATTTTTCTGCAACACTTAATAAAACGAAATGAGCATATATTTTTTATGAGAGTAACAGTATATTTCTGTACAATATGGTCTAAAAATCATTCCATTTTCGTATACAGGGCTATCCAAACAAACTGGAATAAATCGGGATTATACAGGAAAATTGCTGAGTGCTTTTTAAGATTATACTGTATGTTATTAATATAAAACAATACCTAAGTGCATTATGTGGTCCATGTATAATTTATACAAGATATATAGGGCTACTAATAATTAAGTGAAAACCTTCTTTTCTAAAATTATTTGGTGTAAGCGCTTTACGATAATTAACGAAGTCGAGAAAAATTGTTCAGGAAGGAAAATAAATTTTTTATACCAATATAGTAAATAAAGTATTATTTTAGTTAAATTTCCAGTGCTTGTTTCTTATATACTTACGGGTTTTAACGTTCACTGAATACTAAAATCAAGTTTTAAATGATTGACCTTTGTGTATGTCTGTAATCAGCGTAACTTAACTACAAATAATTGCAGGCAATTCAAATATTGTATTTTGAAACTCACATGAGGTTGCAACTTGAAAAGTTTGATCCAGATTTACAAGTTTGATAGAGTGATGCAAGTGAAAGTTTTTTTGAATAACTTTGAATGTAATTTTAAATTCAATAACGACTCTGAATTCTGTTTAATTATAGATGCTTTATTGAAGAAATGAATTGAGGGAGAGTGGGCATTACTCCCCCCCCCCTTTACCTAAATTATAATGGAAATAAAACTTTTACTGAACTTAATTAGAATTGTTTTTAACGCAGGTTTTTATAAAGTATTTTTATCTTGCATATTTATCTGCAATTTATTTTTATAATATTGAAATGCAAGGTATGAGAAAGTCGTGTGAGTGCCACACCATATTATTAACAAAATTTATGAACTCTCTTTTTTAATACTAACACACTTTTAGTAAGGGATTCCCTTGGCGAAACTTGAATTTTGGCTTGGAATAGCCATTTCTATTGATTGCCAAAAATAAATAAATAAATAAATAATATTTGATACGGCCAAGGATGTCCCATACTTAAAGTGTGCTACAAAAGGGTACATTCAATTGCAATTTGTTAGGTAATAATTTAATAATATTTGGATATTCGCTATAATAGAATAATTTTTTAAAGGAAGAGAAATGTAAAGATTGTCACTTTTTTTCTCTCTGAAACACATAGATTTGCGTATTAGAGAAAAACTTTAATAGAAGTTATTA
Source organism: Salticus scenicus (assembly GCA_963930645.1). Taxonomy (NCBI): domain Eukaryota; kingdom Metazoa; phylum Arthropoda; class Arachnida; order Araneae; family Salticidae; genus Salticus; species Salticus scenicus. The sequence continues at coordinate 131,238,394 of OZ005652.1, read as the reverse complement.
GCAGCTAATTACTTCAAAAATATTTAGTACACATCTTGAATTTTCGATTGGTGAATAAAAAGGACAAAGTTTTTTAATGCAATATAACTAATACTTTACAGAATATTAAATTAAACAATAAAATTTTCTAAAACTATAAAGTACGACTCATGTCGCCTTATCATGACTTTAAGAAAAGTTTTTATAAACATTTTCATGTGGGATATTAACATACTTAACAGTTCTTCAATAACCAATAATTATATTCTTTTAGTTAAAGTTTGTAATTAAAAAATGTCACACTGAAAAAGCAGTTACAGAATTGACGTTGAAAGTATATATATTCAACTTTTTACTACAAGCAACTTTCAAACTACACTGTACTCTATAATCAGCTTGTTAAAAAAAAATTTCTGTACCGTGATTCCACAACTATTTACCTACATAAATATCTACATCTTTGTCTCATTAGCTGCATCTCGAAAAATTGGTTTCTGGCCGGCTAAATGGTGAAAATTATCCACTGTGCGCTGTTCGCCTCTCCATCTATGACCACGTTGTGCACCACATTTGCCATGTCGCTGATTTTAAATAACGTATTTTTTCCATGCACAGTATAATTTTATACAACCACACGCGAACAGTTTAAAAAACTAACCATTTCAGAAATGCTTCAACCCTTGGCCCGGAAGTCAATGAGCAGACGCTTTTAGACGTCGGTCTTATTACACTCTTATTGCAATGTTTCTGCATTAGGACAACGATTGCGATGTTTTCTTCTTCCCGCTGACACTCTTTATATATTTTCGATTGCTAGTGCTGCTACCTTTCTTCTCTGATTGGTTATTTCAGGTTGATGCCGAAAGTCGGTGGTGATCACCTGAGTATGAGTGAACTGTGTATTAATTGGTTTATAATGATCAACCCGGATAATATGAAAATATTTCTATTTAAATTCATTTATTTAGAACGCAATCGAATGTAAAAGTGTAACTAACAAGTTTATGACGGTATATTAATAGTAGGCTGATTTCGGCTGGTTATACACTGAACAAATAAATTTCAATTAAAAAACATTAATGTTATTTACTTTTAATTTAAAATAATATTAATTTTTATAAAGTTTTAATAACAAACCATCCGTATGTCTACTATTTCAGATTAAACTCGTGTTATTTATAACCTTATTTATAAACTTCTCAAATTCCATTTTTTAATCAAAATGTATATTGAGTAAAGATTTAAATTGGATTTGACTACATTAGCTAGGGGAAAGGCCTGTGATAGTAGAACGTCTATTCCGGACCTCACAAGAAGTTCTCTGCTGTTGCCACTTTCCGTCTTTTAACAGGACAAGATTGCGTCTATGTCCATCTTTTTAAAACTGGACCAAAGGACTCTCCGGTGTCTTGTCTGTGTGACTCTGGATTCTTAATGGTCAGATTACATATTGACATGTGTTTTATACTTAAAAGTTTTAATTGCATTGTTCAAAAATATTGGGAGGCCAGAAGGCTAATGACTTGCTAATTAAAGCCTGGCATTTGTAATAAATAAATAAACAGATTTTTTCCCTTTGTAATTCTAAATATAAATAAATAAATGGATAATAAATATATAGCACGGTTTTGTTTCAATGTAATTAACTTATACTGCATCTGAAAATCTGAACATTCAAATAAACGGAACAGTTAACTGATTTCATACAAATTTCAATGAAATATTTACATTTTCAGAAGTTATAAACATCAAAATTTTAATATTAAACAGTTAATATTCATGAATGTTACAAATTATTTAATTTGAAACAATTCGATGAAATAAATCTTAGTTTTGACATTTATTCAAGATAACTTGTTCATAAAACATTAAAATTACTATGTGGTAGAAACATGTGGTTAATTCGTTTCATAAATTCTTGAATTATCAATACAGAAATTTTCATATTGATAATTATTTTTAATCTGTGTTTAGTTATTTATTTTTCAAAGTAACATAACGAGATCGCAATTTTTAAGTACACATATATATATATATATATATATATAAGTATAGATACAGATATACAAAAGTATATTTCAATAAGGTTATATATATATATATATATCACAAAAGCAAAAAATATCGTTTTAAAAATGTAATTGTTAAAAAAGAGTTATGTATTAATAAAACCATGTTCCATACAAAACTGCAGTACTATTAATTATAGTCCTATGATTAGAATATGACATCTGGAAAACGTAGTAAACATTCCTTTTTTATAAATATTAATAGCAGGTTTTGTTGTAAGCCAAAAGAGCAAAAAAAAAAAATCAATAATGAAAAATAATGCGGTTCGCATTGATTATTAACACTTCCCCAATGTACGTAATTGTTGTATCGTAAAACTTCCAATGCTCTTTGCCTACGTAATCACAGACAGTAATTCTGAAAGGCATACAGATAGAAGAATTGAATTCTTAATCATTCATAAACGTTGATAGGAAGTGTTAAAAATGCTTAACACAAAAGAAAACGTAACCCTTATATTCTAATTGTAGCCCTTAATGTATCTGAATATTTTAGTGTAATATAAATCGGAAGGTTAACAAAATCATATTCTATATAAAATATTATTTCAGCATTTTAACATTAAATGTCAATTCCTTTGAGATTTTCACAATAGAAAGTTCTTTAAATGTAATTTGCAAAAATGTTTGTCCTAAAATGCAGTGCATTGGCATTATTTGGGTGTTCCTGTACACAAACCACTTGCACAGGACCTATTAATGCCATTTAAAATTGGGAACATTCTATAGTGAATTTGAATAACATATATATATTTTTTTAATTCCGAAAATATTTACGGATGCTTGGGGCGGGCAGGCAAATAGATAGACAGGTGAGCAGTCGGACAGATAGATACACAAATTAAAATCATATTCACACTTTCAAAATGTTAAAAAGTGTTAATTCACTTAATGTAAAAGAAAATACAATTTCAACAAACTTCCAATAAAAGCCCTCAATGCAACTGAATAATTTTTTGTGGCCCTGTAAATCTAATGCTAATCATACTACATTTTGTTGAAAGCAGCATCTGAGTACTTCTATGACTCGTTTTAAAGAGACGAGTAAGAGAATGTTCTCTAATTGGTTATAATCGTCCTTTTTTACTTTTTCAAACTTTTTTAATACTATTCAAAATACATATGCAGAGAAGCAAGTTCCGCGTTTCCTTGTTGACAGTCTATAGAAAAATGTTAAGTTGTATTGGACTAAACATAATATCGCCAGCCTTAGCCAGCAATAAAAGTTTATCCCTGAAGTTAAATAATTCAAGATTTAGTTTAAAAAGACATTCAAGTTCACTTCTAATCTGGACAGAAAGTGAAGTCAGATACAAATAATCAGGTCTTAAATATACTGCAACAATTTTTTTTCACTCGAAAATGTGTATGCAAATAAAAGAGAAAATAAAATATGTATTGTTATTCTTGGATTAAAATGTAATGATCTACAAAATTCACCAAGTGTTGTTCTATGAAATACAGTAAAAAAATGTTTGATGAGTATAAATTAATAATAATGCGTTTTAAATTTTTCAGTTATCAATAAAAATGTAATTTCTTTATCACAAATAATATTGTTGATAGAAATAAAAATGACAGTTGCTAGTTTTTCTTAAAAAAAATCTCTATGTTAGTTAAAAAAAAAAAAAAAAAAAAAAAAAAATCCTAAGGCCTATAATAAATTGCTTTTCGATATTTATTTTCTTATTTCAATAATGTGGTTTTTTTTTTTTCGAAATACGTAATCTCTATCTAAGTTGTATTCATTTCTATTTAATAAAAAAAGAATAATTACATTCATACCTGCTAAATTCTAAGAATAATTCATATAAAACTTTTATATAAAAAAATCATCCACTAAAATTAAATTAAATTAAATTTCCCTTGTGTTTTCGACTGTATTCTAATCAAAGTAATGTGTCTTCAGGTTTTTTTTTTTTAAATAAAATAATCGTATATAAATTTATCTTCAAATATATTATCATCAATTACATTTTTTATTTTTACTCGGTGCTGTCTTTATTTCATCTGTCAGGATATTTCCAGTGTTTTCCGTTTTTCTTATTTAGTTTACAATAGTAAATTTGAAGATCTAAACACAATCAATGCAATTGCTGCCGGTTAACAAACTTAAAAACCTTCTATTCAATTTTGGTGTAATTAAAGTGTTGAAGAATGACGATCGGAAAATCACACCTGCACTAAAATATTTGTAATGAATATTACCTTTTTTCTCCTCTTTCCAAAACACTCGTCCAAATTAAAAAAAACACCCTTAGTTTGATGTTTTATTCATTTTAAACTTCACTCTCTTGCGTTATCATAGAAACACAGTATTGAACACACTGAACGTTGTTCAATCTAATATGAAGTAATATTTTGCCATTTCATATGCATATATACCCCGTGGCAGAAACACGGCGACACGGCGACAATGTCGCAGAAACAGAAATGTTCTTGCAGAAGCATTTTACTTAAGTAAAAAAAAAATTGCCTTTTTTTTTTTTTAAGAGAGAGAAAAGAGAAAGAGAGAGAGAAAGAAACTCAAAGAATGGTTTATAAACTGTTCTGCAGAACAAATTTTCGTTTCTGCAGATACGATCGCCTCAATCCTGAATAAGGAGAGGAGATAAGGCGGATGTAACTAACTCACTTGGGTTAGCTTTGATACGGGCATGCATTAGCGATTCGTAGTGCGGTAATATAATTCGGTGTATCGGCACTTTTCACAGGTAACCTCTTCACATCGGAACTTCATTTTCGAGTCTCCAAATTTTGTTTTCGCCCCTCGCCTGCCGCTCGAGTCGTGTGTATTTATCGTATTGCAAAAAAATGTTTTTTCGAAAGAATATGGCTTTGCGACCATTTTCCGAAATTTATATTTCATGCATTTTCAGATTCATGCATAACAAAATAGCTGCATCCAGTGTTTTTTTTTTCTTTGTGCGTGATTGCTGCTGAACCGATTTTCATACATACATTTTCTGATTTACGCACGACAAATTAGTTGTATCTAGTGATTTTTTTTTTTTTTAATGTATGCGAAGCGTGCATACGTGCGTGGTAGTAAATACACGTACATTTTTTAAAGCTGCATTAATTTTAATGTTTGGTTAATTAATTTTAATGTTTGGTTCAAACTATGCAATACATTTCACAAATATATACAGAAATAAGACTATGGGGAAATTTGTAACGTCTGTAGTTATACGCAAAATTAAAAATGAAGCTTCAAACCTTGCTTCAAAAAACAGAAAATTAAGAAATTAATCTTAAATATACTTTATTGATGTTTAGCATTTCATATGTAGTAAAAGATCTTAGCAATAAATATTAATGGGTATCTTAAGTTATAAAATTGGTAACCTCTAATTTTTTTTCTTTACTAATCATTAATTATTTTAATTGTGATTAAAATTCTTAGCTTTAAAATTTGTTGTTTAAGCATATGAAGTCGTCAAACAAATTATTAAATTATTTTACAAAAATACTGTTATCAATTGTTTCCACAGCTTGTTCATTTAATTTTTTAAACATTTGAATTTTTAAAAAATGTTTATTTTTTTAATTGAAATATTGCAAATTAAATAGTTATCTATATTAATAAAATCAGAGTTTTGTCTGTAAATTTGTCGGAATCGAAAACTTTGCGATATCTTCACGTTTTACACCCCATGAAAGCCGAAAATGACTTCAGAAAATTTTGCCTGTGTGTGTGTGTGTGTGTGTGTGTCTGTGTGTGTGTCATCGTGTCCGAATGTCGCTTTTTTTGTCCGGGCATCACTTGAGAACGGCTGGACGAAATTCAACGATGCTTGGCAGGAATTTAGGTCTTCACCCAACTTAAAATTATATCTATCAACTTTTCGGAAATTCCTCTCCGTTCCCCCCTAGGGGGTAAAAGACTAAAACACGTTTGTCCGGGCATCACTCGAGAACGGCTGGACGGAATTCAACGGCGCTTGGCAGAAACTTAGGTCTTCACCCAACTTGAAATTATATATATAGAAATTTTCAAAATTATAATTAGTGTTTAAATTGTGGGTAAAAAACGCCTGCGCATGCGCCATAAATATCTTTTCACTAAAATGCTTTGAATGAAAAAATGAAATATAAAAATAAATTTTTAAGTTAGACTTTTGTATTCGCGTGATTTTCACTACAAATTATGAAAAGATTGAAATGAAATGTTGCCATCTAAGTTTCATACTTCAGTTAATTTTAAAAAATCTAAATGTCGTATCGAAAAACTGTTTACACCCCAGGATTAAAAAAAATCACCTCTTTTATTTGGTACTGAATTTGTAATGATGGGTCTGATATTTCTAATTTATTTTTCTCTTTATCCGTTTTTCCGTTGCCACTTAAATTTCAAACTTTAGTTATTTTTAAAAAATCTAATTGTTGCATCGAAAAACTGTTTGAACCCCTGGATTCAGCAAAATAGCCCCTTTCATTCGGTATCAGATTTATAAATATAGGTCTGATATTTCTAATTTATTTTACCCTTTTTCCGTTTTCAACCCAGATTTGATATGGAACAGCTTTAGTATTGGATCCCTTTGGCAAAATTTGAAATTCGGCTCCGAAGTAGCTCGGACGTTTCTCGCCAAGATCTTTAATTGCACAATTGAGATAGCCAAATTCAGTTCATCGCAAAAATGGCTTAAAATATTTAAAGTCACCAAAGGGTTCCGATACTTAAGCTGTGCTTTTTGTATTTATTAGTGCTAGAGGCCTATTTCAGTCGGTACAGTTGTCGAATTTTTATAGGTCACTCTTAATTAGTGCTAGAGGCCTATTTCAGTCGGTTTATTGCATGGGGATTTATTGAATGAAGTCCCCCCAAGGCACAACTTTGACATGAGTCCCCCCCCCAGGCCCAACTTAGACATGAGTCCCCCCAAGGTACCCCTATTTCAGTCGGTACAACGTTGTCGAATTTTTCTAATACACTCTTAATAGTGCTAAGGGCCTATTTCAGTCGGTTTATTGAATGTGGATTTATTGAATGAAGTCCCCCCAAGGCACAACTTTGACATGAGTCCCCCCCCAGGCACAACTTTGACATGAGTCCCCCCCCATGGTACAACTTTGACATGAGTCCCCCCAAGGCCCAACTTTGACATGAGTCCCCCCCCAGGCCCAACTTTGACATGAGTCCCCCAAAAGCCCAACTTTGACATGAGTCCCTCAAAGGTACAACTTTGACATGAGTCCCCCCCCCTAAGGCACACCTTTGACATGAGTCCCCCCCAGGCCCAACTTTGACATGAGTCCCCCCAAGGCCCAACTTTGACATGAGTCCCTCCCAAGGTACAACTTTGACATGAGTTCCCCCCCCCCCCCAAGGCACACCTTTGACATGAGTCCCCCCAAGGCACACCTCCCCTCATTTGGAAAAAGAGAAAAAACGTTGTTTTGCGGCTATAAGACAGTTTAGACTTCCAACGTTATTTGTTACAATATCTGCAGCTGAAACACATTTTTTTGATTTAATGAAAACTTTATCATGGAATTTAGATCGTCTCGAATTAACTAAAGAAGAATTTGTCGATATTAACAAGTTTAGCAGTGATGAAATAATGTCGTGTCTGTATAATTTTTATTTTTATTATTATTATTATTTTTTATTTATAATACTGTCTTTTAAAGACTTCTGTGGTCACGAAATTTGGTGCGTAAATTGTTTGTATGCATCCGGCACTTATTGTAACTGCATTTCACGAAATTCGAAATCCCCCCCCCCTTCTAGGAGTCGGATGGCAATAAACATGTGTAAAAACATGTTTTTCCGTTTGAATTCGCTTTGAATTATCTTAGAATGGCGAATTTTGGTGTGTGGATATTGATTAAGTGTACGCATTATGTACATTAGTGGGATTTTGCAAAACTTCGAACTCACCCGCTGAGGGTGGGGAAGTAAGAAGTGGGTAAGTTGTGCCGAAGACAGTGGGGACCCAGACTCCTAACATTGGGAGCGAGAAAACCTCTACCAATCACAGCGAGAACTTAGGTTATTAATAAAGATATGGCATTTTGACAAATCATTTAAGTTTAACGTCCAGCGAAGCGGGCAAAGCCTGCTAGTTTTGAATAAAAATCAAACCAAAGGTTTTTTTTTTTTTTTTTTTTTTTTTTGTAAGCAAAAAAAAATTATCTAATAGTAGTTGTTTTGAATAAATACTAATTAAACAGCAAATGCTTTTATTTATTTATTTTTATTTACTTACTAGCAGGCTTTGCCCGCTTCGCTGGACATTAAACTTAAATGAGTTGTCAAAATCCCATATCTTTATTAATAACCTAAGTTCTCGCTGTGATTGGTACAGGTTTTCTCGCTCGCAAAGTGAGGTGTCTAGGTCTCCACGTTCTTCGGCACAACTTACCCACTTCTTACTTCCCCTTCCTCAGCGGGTGAGTTCGAAGTTTTGCAAAATCACACTAATGTACATAATGCGTACACTTAATCAATATCCGCACACCAAAATTCGCCATTCTAAGATAATTTAAAGCGAATTCAAACGGAAAGACATGTTTTTACACATGTTTATTGGGAACAACTTCAGTATAACCCCACAACGATATTTGGCGATTTTTTTTTGTTAGCGATTATGGCTAAATCATAAATCATATATGATAAATGATAAAATAACAATCTAAATCAGAAATCATAAAACATAAAATCATAAATCAAAAATAAACAACATATTAGGCTGCCATATTATATCGCAAACAGTCCAGAGCAACATCGTTATCCTTCAAAACTGCGCCAAAGAAAAATCGCCAAATTCAGCTGTGGGGTTATACTGAAGTTATACCGTTTATTGCCCTCCGACTCCGAGAAGGGGAGGGGGGGATTTCGAATTTCGTGAAATCCAGTTACAATAAGTGCCGGATGCAAACAAACAATTTACGCACCAAATTTCGTGACCACAGAAGTCTTTAATAGAAAATATTATAAATAAATAAATACAAAACGCACAGGCTATCTCAATTGTGGCAATATTGGCTGTAATTGTGCAATTAAAGATCTTGGCGAGAAACGTCCAAGCTACTTTGGTTCCGAATTTCAAATTGTGCCAAAGGGATCCAATACTAAAGCTGTTCCATACACAAAATAAATAAATAAATAAAATTAAGTAAAATAATAAAATAAAATAATAAAATAAAATAAAAACTCTTTTCTGATATTTACAAAATAAAAATAAAAAATCTTGATAAAATCCAAATTATAATCATTTACAATTAACAGGAGAACATAAAAAAAACCTCATAAGGTACATAATAACAACAAAAAATTTTGTTTTACTGCAGGAAAGAAAAGTACTGCTTAATTAAATAAAAATATTAAACTAATGCCAAATATCTCCATGAAAATATATATCCACGTGCAAATTCCTCATTAAAAAAAAAAAAAATCACCAACTTTTGTAGGTATTTTTCTCTCTAATTTTTATTATTCACGTGAAATTAAAAATATTTCATTTTATTTCTGGAAAATAAAAAAATCTATAAATGCCTATATATAAATATAAAACTTTTACCGAATCTGGGTTAAAAACGGAAAAAGGGTAAAATAAATTAGAAATATCAGACCTATATTTATAAATTTGATACCAAATGAAAGGGGCGATTTTTCTGAATCCAGGGGTGCAAACAGTTTTTCGATGCGACAATTAGATTTAAAAAAAAATAACTAAAGTATGAAATTTAAGTGGCAACGGAAAAACGTAAAAAGGGAAAAATAAATTAGAAGTATCAGACCTATCGTTACAAATTCAGTACCAAATGAAAGTGGTGATTTTTCTGAATCTTAGGGTGCAAACAGTTTTTCGATACGACAATTAGATTTTTTAAAATTAACTAAAGTATGAAACTTAGATGGCAACACACCATTTCAATCTTTTCATAATTTGTAGTGCGAATCACGTGAATTAAAAAGTCTTTGACTTAAAAATTTATTTTTATATTTTATTTTTCCATTCAAAGTGTTTTAGTGAAAAAATATTTATGGCGCATGCGTAGGCGTTTTTTACCCACAATTTAAACACTAATCATAATTTTAAAAATTTCTTTAGATATAATTTCAAGTTGGGTGAAGACCTAAGTTTCTGCCAAGCGCCGTTGAATTCCGTCCAGCCGTTCTCGAGTGATGCCCGGACAAACGTGTTTTAGTCTTTTACCCCCTAGGGGGGAACGGGGAGGAATTTCCGAAAAGTTGATAGATATAATTTTAAGTTGGGTGAAGACCTAAATTCCTGCCAAGCATCGTTGAATTTCGTCCAGCCGTTCTCAAGTGATGCCCGGACAAAAAAAGCGACATTCGGACACGATGACACACACACAGACACACACACAGGCAAAATTTTCTGAAGTCATTTTCGGCTTTCATGGGGTGTAAAACGTGAAGATATCGCAAAATTTTTCGATTCCGACAAATTTACAGACAAAACTCTGATTTTATTAATATAGAAGATTCGTATAGATATCAATATCAAATATTACTTTTAATTAATTTCTATTTATTGCATTCATCTGTAATCATTATTCTCTATTAAAGATTTTATCCATGAAATCTGTTACATTTCAGATTTCAATATTTCCTTAAAAATTAAATATTTCACTCGCCTCAATCTTTATGAAAATATTTCGACTATGCTTTGTCTATAATTGTGTTACTTTGATCTTGTATTCTGTTTTCATTCTGTATTTAAAGGATGGTATAATTATACATTCTGAATTCTTTAATGTCAAATCACATTTTTTAGAGTTCAAATACACATCTTTATGCTATTTGTATATACAACAAAAAATTAATCTTTTGTATTGGGATGTTATCGTGCATCTTTCTAATAATCTCAAAAACTATAAGTGTTTTAAATTATTTATATTTCATTATAATATTCAGTATTCTATATTAATTTTTACTTTTAATTTGTTTTATTTTAATTTGTTGTATTTTAATTTTGAGTTCTGTATTATATTTTATGTTGTTTGGTTTGCACCTTATGAAATAAGTGCATTTGTGTATTTAAATATATATGTGCTTAATATAAAAAAAAGTAATGAAATTTTAAAAGTATTTGTAACATTTGTTTAATTTAGACATTTCATGATTTAAATGCCTTAAAAAAATTTGCAAATTATTTTTGATGTGTTACTGCATTTTATGGTTTGAATTCATTGAATATTTTATAAACAATATTGTATATTAATGTGAACAAAAAATTTGAAGCAATTAAGATCAATAGATTTATTTTCACCTTTCTTAAAAAAAAAAAACGTGTTTCTTTGCAATAGTGCAGATATATGCATTTGTGCCTAGTTAAAATTTAAATACATTGGTTATACTGAATATTGTTTACTATTTAAAAATAATTTATTTTGAATTCGTAAATGTTAACTTCACAAACTATTCCTGCAGAAAGATTTTGGTGTTGATGAAGCTTGTCGCAGAAAGCAAAATGAATTTCTGCCACAGGGCATATATATATATATATATATATATATATAAAACCAAAGACTTTAAAAACAAAAGTGTTTTAAAATTGCCTTGTGGCATTGTTTATTCAGATAGCTTAAGAACCTGAACACATATAGGAATATTGAGGACATTCTTTATACAATATGACCAAAATCTCAAGTATTTCTACTTTTCTTTCTCACCTCTAAATCTCATTACAGATTCATATAAATAAAATCATTTGTAATTCATGTTTAAACAGTATTAGAAATGGAAAATTATCATTATTGATCTTAGAAAAATTCTGTTTTTGAACATACAGTATGTAAAAAAAAAAAAAAAATGAAAATAAAAAAGGTGATAGTACTCGTCAACTTGAAGAATATTTGCTGTGTAACATAGACTCGAATTCCACTCTGAGTGGCTTCTAAACCGGACCAGAAAGCCCAAATCCTCATTGCCAAAGTAATTTCTTTCATTTAGGCTAAGCAGCATGTCCCCAGAACATCACCGTCAAATATTAAGCTTACGCAAGTTTTCAGTGAGAAGAAGTAGAAATGACTTTTGAGGCTGATTGACTTTTCAGGAATCCGTAAAACACCAAACAAGGCGAGTATTGTTTCTGAACAGCGAATATACTCAATGCTAGATTAGTAAAATAGATCCATCCAAAACGAAAACAATCAGTTTGATGAAGTATAGACCCAATAAAAATTTTGCTAAACAGAACAAAGTTATTTTGTTGTTTTTACAAAATAGTGTGATTCAACCAATATGTGTGTAAATCAACAAAATCATTTTATCAATTTAAACAAACAAGTTTTATGACTCAGAATGGTGCTTGATCATTGGCTGTTTGCCCAGAGATGTATGACGTAGCTTATTGGCCTATCCAGTTAAAGTAAATCGCCTTTCAACCATATTCTTTTGATCAATCGAAGTAAGTTAGTTGTACAAAAATATTGTTTAAATGAAAAATAAATTTTAAAACCAGTCAATCAAATAACTAATTGGAAATGGACATGGCGCATAAAGATTGTACCATGGACGTTTTCTAAGGCTTCATCTTCAATGGCATTCTATCTTCTTCAGTGTTGAATACAATTCTACGTATATTTTCAGTTATCGTGTGGACAGTTATCGTTAATGATCGACTGACTGGCCGTTACCTATACTCAATTATTTGACAACCGTACAGTATCCTGTCTTCGTGAAGTAAATACTTCATGGTTTATTGCAGATTGTTCTGCTCACCATATAGACAGATAAGCGGTGGTTCATGAATAGTGGAGCACCAACTCATTTTTTCATCGCGTTCCAACATTTCCTAAATGCCACATATTCCACATGTTGCATTGTACCTGTGGTTTAGCCTTTACACTCGACAGATTTAAACCAACTAGATTTCCTCTTGTGAAGGCACATGAAACCATTGGTATATCATGAATTGAAATTGGTATGTCATGAATTCAATGATTGGAAATCATTGGTCAGTCATGACTATTCCACCAGCATAAATATATGGTAACTTTTATAGTATGTTTCAATAGTTAATTATTATTAATCATGGAATCATACTAGAAATTACCGATAATGAAAAAATTGTGTCTGTAAACATCCTGTATTTACAAAAATCTATAAGAGATAGAGAAAACATGGCTTCATTTTCTGTTACAGTACACGAAAAAACGTATGTATCAGCTAAAATTAACAAATCAAATTTTGCCAACATTATTTTTATGGACTTCTGTAATTCATCGATATGAATTGTGCAAAGCCCCACGTGTCTGCAACTTTCTGAGACTTATCTTGTGTAATAAATGGATTTGTGCAACTTAAGATTTTAATGTTTCTTTGACCTTTCCCAGTTTATAATACAGTTTAAACACGCATTTTCTGCTACTTAGATGGGGATGAAAGCCTAGGTGTCACATTAAGTATTGTTCATCTTGATTAGTACAATGACCGTTCTTATTTTGTTAAAACCCTTTTTTAAAAACCTGTATACTTGCTGCTGTGCAATAAATCACAGAAATATCTTTCATACAGTATATACAATTCAATTAAATTGTACAATATCTACTTATTAAACATTATTTTCATAAATTCATTAAAAATCCAGAATTTTTCAGAAATATACCTAATTGTACCACGTAAATTTAAATGCAAATTAACGTATTCTAATTTTTTTAGAAAAACCTTTAAGCATATAATATTAATGAATAAAAGGTATTTAATATACAAATTAATATTAAACATTCTTTTTGGTAGTTATAAATGTAACAATTGGAAAATAAGTTATTTTGTTCCAATTATTTGTTTTGTTTAAATTAGTTACATATGGTGTACTTTATAAACACGATTAGAGCAGCGAGTTTTTGTCTTTCTCTTATGTAGTCTACAAATCGGATTGAAATTCTTCAAGATTTTGCATAAATTTATTGTATTAATTTGAAAAACTACTAACCAAAATATCTCGCCAATAGCTCACTTCGCTGCTCTAGTATGACGTCAATCCGTTTATTAGAACCCAACTTAAATTAACATAAACAAATCTGAAGTATAATATTAAAAATCATTTACTTGCAGCAATATTTTTTTATGTAATTAGATATATGTACAATGGTATTGTTAAAATTTACGACTTAATATTCACTACATACATTTTTTTCTGAAAATTGCTAAACTAATTCCAAAAATGACTTTTAGATATGTCGCCAATGAAGTCGTGGCATTTTACTTCATCAGGACTTTTAAACTGGCTGTGTTTAATTTGATGATAATAGTAAAACTAACTCATATTAAAACAATAATATAATTTATTAACATTAACAAAACATATAACTAAAATTATGTTGCATCTTGCAACTTAAATAAATTAAATTATAACAAAAATGATAATCCAATTGAAGCCGCTGCTCGGGCTTTCATCTTCGTATTTATAGCTCAGCTGTTCTGACGAGTAAAAGGAAGGTTGATGCCACTCGTTGAAACTCGGGAAATGAAAGCTGTCGCCAAACGCCACAGATACATAGCTGATAATAAATATATGAAAAGAAAAAATAGAAATTTTAATTTTTCATATTTTTTTTTTTTAATTTGAAACATCGATATATATAAAACTTATTAAATTTAATTAATAATCAATTTTATTCATAAATAATCCTGTGTTCAAACACTATAAATTGCAAAATCTCTCAGCATTTGTTTCTGTTTAAAATAATAGCATGGTCCAGCATAATGCACTCGCGCCTACTAAAAAAATTTAAATTAATTTCTGCATATAGCTTTCTCTGAAACTACATTTTGAGGCAGTGCTGCTATCTGCCGAAAAGATAAAAAACAAAATTTTAAAAATCGATTAAAATATTTAAAAGTTATTGAAAAAATTATTTCAAAAAATTTGTTTTCAGTGCGAATCCAGTGAGCATTAAAGAGTTAACTACTTACGTAGAAAACTCTAATTTTAAGAAATAATTGTATAATATATTCCTATTTAATATGAATCACATGTATAAACGTCAATAACAAAATCTATATCACTATGACGGTAAATATCTTTGTTCCTTTGCTTATCATAACAAGCGTTACCAATCTATGATTATGTTTTACTCTAACTCTTAAACTATCTGTTTTATTATTGGAAGCTATATTCAATATAATAAATCAATTTTATATGATGAAATTGTACTAATTTTAAACATGAGTTTCCTGCTTAAATGCTGTTTTCGATCTACATTAAATTTTTTCGTTGGTATGTAAAATCTTCTGCAAAATTCCAATTTATTTAGCATCACTCATCGACTACAATTGAGGCAAAACGTCCTGAATGACGTTCAATTATTAAACTGAATATAAGAAGTGGGTGAAATCGAATTGTTCTGAAATACTATGACACTAATTAAAATTCGGCGTTATCAAATATATCTACGCTCAGAAATATCCCTTTGTTTTCGACATTTTTACAATAATTAATTCTGAATAACTGTCAATTTTCACATGAACGATGGGTATTTTAATTGCACTATAACACAGTTAAACTATTTATTTATTTTCCATATTTTCAATACGCAAATTTCGCAAATGTAAATTTAATTACACTCTGTTAATATTTGAAAACTTCATTTGATAAAACTGAAAATTGGAAAATTGGAAAAGTTTCAGTTATTTTGAGATATATAATAACTAAATAACCTAATAAATAATTAAGTTTATGCTATTTATTAAAGGTACTATAAGTGATGGTGGAATACTTTATGGATTACACAATAACAAACTTATGTAATTGATTCCCTTTAGTGATTATAAAATTAGTGAGACAATATCGTTTTATGCACGGCATTTATATTAAAAGTTCTTAATTACTTTATGTGAATATTTTTGAAACTTAGTATCAAAAAATTTAAAAATTATTGTTTTATATGTAGTAACTGCTATGCTAAATGTGGGAGAGATATATATTTTATTTTACTTTTTAAAAATATCCTTGAAGCAAAGAAAAATAAGTAGAATACCAATTTTCATTGAACTGGTTATTTCGAGTTTTTAAATACGGTCATTTTTGCTTTCAATACCAAACTACCATAGGTAATGGAAGTATTGCATTCGGTCCAAAAATTCGATATCGAGATTTACCTGATTTGCATGCTTTAACGTCTTCTTAGTCCAAAAAAATGGGGGTTTTTCAGCTAGTCAGTGTGTGTGTATGTATGTAAGTGTGTATGTGTGTGGTGAATCTTCTGGCTAATGTATCTCCGAAACTAATAAAGATAGAGCTACAAAACTTCAGAACACTGCAAGTAAAGGGGTCTTAATGTAAAACATAAAAGCAACTGAAAAGTCACTTAAGATACGTAAATGTCTTAACCTTTTGAGAGGGGCTCTTCCGAAATCCTATGGTGAAGCGTGACAGATGCTGTCACAGCCCCTTTCAAAAGGTTAATATATATATATCAGACACAAAAAATGTCTGAAACACGTAACTATGAGAAATTTCAGACAGCAAATGCGTCTAAATTTTCAGACATTTTGGGAATTCAGTCACTTGCATCATTTAGCAAATTTTTTCTCTGGAATAAAAAAAACAATAAAAAGAAAAAAAAAAAAAAAACATTTTTTTAAAGGATATTTCAGTATCATATTGTACTACACATATGCCTTGTACAGCTTATTATAAGAAAATGACATAAAATTATGAGAAAAATTTTAAAAAACGACGAAAATAAAACTCTATAATAAGTAGCGGAAATGCCTGTAATGGTAGCGCCATCTATGAACAGCTAAAAGAAACAAAAGAAATTTTTTTGAAAATTAAAAAAAAAAAAAAAAAAAAAATAGAAAACACATCTCGTTTAGGAAATTATATCACCTGGAAGATATAAATTAGATCTAACGCCAAAAATTTTTTTTCAAATAAACCAATTTGATTAACAATGCACGGGATTGAATTTAGAATTTTAGCATTAGCAGTAATAGGGAATCAGTAACTGACGATCCCCCTTAAGCAACATACTTATCCTATTTAAACGTCTTTCCACATTCAATAAATGTAATATCACTTTACATAATAAGTTGTTAAGCTTAAGCTAGTTAAACGATATTAGTTTATGAAATTAAATTTTCAAGGAATGGATATGTTTATATATTTTCACGGAATTATGTTTAATATAAATCATAAAGCAACATATTATAACGCAAAAATTATTCGGTAAAAAAAAAAAAAAAAAAATCTTTGTATTTAAAGCTTTTTCATATTTCCAAAAATAACGAGGGCTGGATAAGGATAGTTTTTCACATATTTGATATGTCTTTTTTTATTTTATTTTTCCTAAACCTCTAGACATGAAATTTAATATAATAAGGTATATTAACTGTTAGGTACTATATTATCAATAGTTTTATAGCACAAAAATACGGATTATTAATAAGATTATAACATAAAACTACGTGTGTTTCGCAAATACTGGCATACATATAATTATAAAAAGAATCTTGGTTGTATTACTTGGTGACGTGATTGGTAAAGTACCTGACGTTAGCTGCGCTCTCCGATGCATGGTTTCGCATTCCATGGCTAATATGAGTTCGATTCTTGAGCCAAGTAAAAGACATTTTTCTTTTAAAAATTGTTTTTTATTTATTTATTTTTTAAATGCTTTAGAAAATTCTAAAATCCATATTTAACAGAAAAACCGAATCACAGGCCACCTTTATTTATTTATTTACTTACTTATTAAAAAGCCTTAAAAATAGTGGTGTTTTTAAGCCTAACATGGTGGTGTCTTTAAGCCTAAAAAACATGGCGATGTTTTAAGACATTTACTGTGTTTTAATTTCAGTTTCAAAAAGGTGTCATAAAGTTATACAGTTTTTTTTCGCTTAAAAAATGACCATCCGTTTAAGACACATTTTTAACTAAATTTAAGACGTTTACTACAGTGAATTGAGACAGATCTGGTGTACAGAAGAAATTTCCAAATTTTGGGAGAAATTTACAAATTTTGGGAGAATTTGGAAATTGTTACAAAGTATAAAACTTCTTTCCTTTATTAGAACTTTCGTTGCAGTGAAAATACATGTAAAGGCAGATAAGTAGGTAGGTAGGTAGGTAGGTTGGGTTTAACGTCGCACTTGTACTACGCTAAGGGTTATTCGTGTAAAGGCAGGGGGAAAATAATAACACGCTACTGTGGTAGTCCTCTTTGACGACTTGGTTCGTTGGGGTGCTAAACTTTATGAAAATAGTTACTTAAGGTTGAGAAATCTGAAAAAAGGACTTCTTTTTTTTTTTTTTTTTTTTTGTATAATCTTTTGTCAAAGATTACAAAAGGTAACTAACTAAAGTAGCGACATATCAAATTTAGCCCTTACTAGATCAAGAGTGATTGATTATCAATTAAAACGTATCTAAGAAATTTCAGTCCCGTCACTGATGTACCTGTCTTATGAGCAGCCCTACGACACCTGCGTATAAAAGAGCCACGTGACACAGCATCTTGTCTAACGTGACATCTTACCCCAACTTACCCTAGTTTTATTTTACAGTTACAATATTAAACATAAAGAAAACAGCATGGGTTGTTTGGACGTTTAAAATCATGGTTTCTGCAGAAAACTATACACATACAATTAACAATTAGCTTACACCGTCGCAAAGGTAATTCTGATATGTTATGTAATTACTCGATTTACTTAAAATTTTGTATAAATATTTATAAGTGACAGGAAATTCGCTAAATAATTTTTTAGTACACACATATATATATATATATATTTGTTTATATCTAAAAAAAAAAAGAAAAGAAAAGAAAAGAAAGAAAAAACACAAAATTTCAATTCATTTCTCTACATAGATGGCATTTGTCTCACGCGAATTTCATTTGTTACACCGTATTCAATAAAATAAATTTAACAGGTTATGTTAAGATGCTTAAAAGCTTTGTTTCAATAGAAAATTTTGTATATAGAATTGGTTTACATGGTACATAAAAAAAAATCCTGATAAGTTAAGAATTATGCGTGGTAACTACTGAATATGTATTTCCAATATGCTGTAACTCATTTTCGCAAGACAAAGAAATTATATATCTATATATATAAAAATGAATTGCTGTTCGTTAGTCTCACTAAAACTCGAGAACGGCTGAACGGATTTATCTTATCTTAGTCTTGAAATGTTCGTGGAGGTCTAGGGAAGGTTTAAAGAGGAGAAAAAATCGAATAATTTCCGGGAAAACCCTAAAAACAGCCCTTTTCTATTTCCCATACAAACGTTTCCCATACTGCTTATTGAATATAATATAGATATTTCCTCTACAATAAAGTTTAAAAAATAATTATTTTAATTTTTAATTGTTGCCAAAAAAAATTTCGAGTTGATTTATTTTACTACATATAATAAAATATATTTTCACGCGAATAGTAAAAGAAATATTAAATAATAAATTTGCTTAGGCTATGACAAAATGACGTCATTTTCAAAATTAATGTATATAATGACCCTCATCGCCATCTGTCATTCACGATTCCGGTTTGCACCGCTTCAAAACAGACTTTTGGCAGCCATTTTTTTTTTTTTCCCCCAATTTGTTCAATTCAACTTACGAAAACATACATATCATTTTCATACATGTTTTGTATCGCACATATTGTTATTTATTCCGTCTAAAACCTTGAAAAACTATTCAATTGTAATGTTTAAATGTTTAATTAAATATAACGGATCACTGGCTATTATAAACATGAACCTATAAATAGAATTACGTAACTTCATGATTATAAACAACGCAATGTCAAATAAAAACAAACATAATTTGTTGCCATTCAGAAAATACAAATTCCAAATGGACAACTCTTTAATTGCAAATGAACGACTCTTTGACTGTTTCATTAAAAAAAAAAAAAATAGCTTAAAATATTTCTAAAACATATTAAAGCCTTAAAAATCTTAAAATATATTTGTAAAAACATATTAAAGTCTTTAAATATTTTTATCAAGCTTCATTATTTGTTTACATTGTATGGTATGATTGGCGTCGAGTTCAGTACGTAAATGTCGCCAGTTGATTTTAGTTTTGAAATTAATGTAAAGTTATAGTTGGGATAGAATGTTTGGTTGGGCAAGTAAAGGTCATCAGTTGAAATGAGTATTGAAAGTAGGGTAGTCTAAGGTGATAATGTCGAGTCAAGATAAAATGTTCGGTTGAGAATGAGAAAGTCCCTAGCTGGATCCTGGATATTTTGGCGATGTTGTGGGTGAGATAGCTGGTTGGGAGTATAGAGTAGAGGTGAATTTGGGTTAGCATGGAGTGTCTGTAATTATTAGATAGTTAGTTAGAAAATACGCAAGCAAAGTGATGACGTCACTGGGCGTCAGTGGATGCAAGAAAAAGATTTCCTATGTTAATCGCCCATTGGATTTTTTGCAAAAAATTATTAAAAATTGAGGAAAATTATTTCCCGATTTTAATTCCCATATTTCGGTATAGATATGTATTAGTTATCGTGTGCATGCGTTAGATTACGTTGTTTTTGCTGTAACATTGATAAAATTTAAATTTTAAATTTCAAAACTTTAGAAAAATAAAATAGCAAACTTCCATATTTGATTGAAAACATAAACATTTCATTTCAAAGGATGATATTTACACAATAAATATCCAACTAATATACTAAAGAAAAGGAAAATGATAAATATTCTATCATAATTTGAAGTCAAATTTGTTTTCAAATGTTTAAATAAAGTGTCTGATATAAGATACTCATATGTTGCAGCGGAATAGATTTAATATATCTGTCATCCTTGGCGGAAAAAATATATCGCCAAATTATTTGGCGAACATATTTCATTCCTTTCAAAAATCATGGTTATTTTAACTGAATTATATGAAACAATATATCATACAATACGTATTACGAAAATAAACATCTGGCATGTATATTTTCGTAGTATGTTTTTAATCGCCAAATACAAAAAACGCCAAAGATGACAGTTTTGAAATTTAAAATTTTGTCAATTTGACAGCAAAATAACTCAATCTAACACATGGATACGATATCATACCTATATCCAAATACGGGTATTAAAATCGGAAAATAATTTTCCTCGATTTTTAATAATTTTTTACAAAATATACAATGGACGATTAACATATAGGGAATCATTTCTTGCATCCACGGACGGTCAGTGACGTCACATTTCGCTTACGTATTTGGAAACAGGATCTTCGATCTTCGATAGTCTTAAAGTATTTTGGTAAAATGAAGTGAATCGTTATTTACTTCCTCTTACCCATAGGGTCGAGAAAGTATTGTTTTTGGGTCAAATTTTCGAACGTGAGTTTTTGTTATACTTACATGTTCTGAGGTCCCCTGAATACGAAAATCACGTTTTTAGCGAATGGTCTCTGTGTGTCTGTTATCAGCATATCTCAAGAACGAATAGTAGCAGAAATTCCAAACTCGGTATTCTAAATGTGTATCATATAGGGATGCTACAGTAAGCTTTTCGTTAAGATGAAGCAAATGGTTCGTGTACAGGGACATTCAAAAGTATTCAAATACATTACGGCGGTGTATGGGGGAAATTGCAAGTAAGTAGAATTTAACATCTATAGACTGTACTAAACCAAATGAAACGAATACATATTTTTTGTAATAGAGATAGTCAACTGGGAAATTTTTTTTTGTGTATGTAGGAGCCTCGCCTCCCCCCCCCCTGGGGTAGATGTCCTCCCTCGAGTGGAGTAAATTTTCATGATGGGTATCTTTCAAAAGATCTCGCCAATACCTTTAAAACGAATGGTTGAACCATCGATCTACGATAATTTAAAATAAAATTAATGATTTCTTTCATTTTTAACATTTTTTTTTTTTTTTTTTTTTACTTTAATATTGAGAATAAATTCAACTTCTTTTTAGATATTTAGTATTATACTATTTCTCTAATATGGAAATCGTCTGTGTTATCATACAAGATAACTTTTTAAAATAATAATTTTAATAAATTATTTTTTTTAAACTGAATTATTTTTTAATAACCGAATTAAATTCTATATAAATGTAGGTGCATTAATGAAACGGGGGGTTGAGGGGAGCCAGAACTAATTATCATATAAAACTCTTCCGAACCCTAATTTGAATTGTTTAACATAGGTTTACATAACAGTACTCGTTATCTCACCTCTTAATCTCCAACCTGTACTTATAGCATTAAATTTCAGGGCAAGAGAAAGTCGTGTGAGTGACACACTAGATTATTCTTATTATGAGGACTTTAAATGGAGCACTTAAGCTCTTCACTCACCGCCGCCGGAAGCCGAAACTAATGTTATTCAATGGGAACTTTTTCTTTACAAATAACTTATTAACTAATACATATTTTTAAATTCTGTTTTCACATTCTGAAAGTTCCCAGCGGTTAAATTGACGCACCTTTTCTAAAATATTATTTTTTTAATTTTTTATATTTTATTTTGAAGCTGCAAAATACGAATTTTCAATATGTGAATTTTTTTCATTTTGCAATTTCGAAATAAAATATTAAAAATTGAAAAATTACATTTTTAAAAAAGGTCCGTCAATTTAACAGTTGGGAATTTTCTGAATGTGAAAACAGAATTAAAAAATATGTATTAGTTAATAAGTTATTTGTAAAGAAAATTTTCCCATTGAATAACATTGGCTCGGGCTTCCGGCGACGGTGAGTGAAGAGGGCCGTTAACGGAGCACTGGGATGTGTTGTTGCTGTTGTGTTTTCGGGCCTATATTTTTTGTCACCCAGCAGTTTTTTTGTCATTCATATTTATTGATCGGGTAGAATTTTTTTAATTTCAGAACGAAAATTAGAAAATATCGAAACACATTTGATTTCTAAACAAAAACTGAAAATACATTTGAATGATCACGTGGTAATCTTCATGATCTAAATATTGTTTTCAAGATTTATCGTTCACATTCCGTCATTTTTGACGGGGCTATATACTAGTTAAATAATAATATTAAAAATCCAACATATTTCTTCAAATTTTGTTTCATAATATTTTTTAACATACCTCAATTATAGATTTCTTTTTAATAGTGTTTTTATTTATTTATTTATTGGCACGTATAATACGTTTGGTATGAAAGCTAATTCAGCATTATATTAAGATTTGCTTATTCATAATGCAGGGTAATTTTTTTAAATTTTGATGCTGAAGCAGATGCGACATTTTTCGCCAAGGAGTCTACTTTCGTGATAGCCAGTTTAAGCCAAGTAGCCCATAAAGCATATAAACATATAAATTATAAAATATTGAGAGAGAAAAAAAAAAAGGTATAAAGAAAGAAAGAAACGGAAACAATAATCTCATAAATTATGTATTATTATTATTTTTTTTTTTTTAAATGGTGACAAAAATTCAAAAGTCACCAAGGGGAGCTATAATAAGCCTGTACCACGATAAGGTTAAATATTTATTTATTTTTCTATATACCAACCACTGTTAACTAACTATGAAATACATATAGCCACAAAAAGTTAGTTGTCTCACAGCATATTGTAATATTATATTTGATGTGAACTTGCTGTCTTTTTATGGTCGACCGGAAAAATCAAATAAATATAGACAATAACGTAAAAGTAAATATTATGTACAGTACGTACAGTGTTGTTCATAAGTAATTAAAATTCAGATATAAAACAGCTACTTCAATGTTTTCGATACTATCTGTTTCGAAATTGTCATTAGATAAGCACAAAAGTGGAAGCCCACTGGTATGGCATTGACGCATGCAATACGCAAGTGAAGTGTGACGCCACTGACCGTCCGTGGATGCAAGAAAATGATTTCCTATGTTAATCACCCATTCGATTTTTTGTAAAAAATTATTAAAAATCAAGGAAAATTATTTCCCGATTTTAATCCCCATATTTGAGTATATATATATATATAGATATGCATTAGTGCATGCTCTTAATATAATTGTTAAAATAACCATGATTTTTGAACGGAATTAAATTATGTTCGCCAGATAATTTGGCGATATTTTTTTTTCTTTTTCTGCCAAGGATGACAGATATCAAATCTATTCCGCTGCAACAAATTAGTATCTTATATCAGATACTTTATTTAGACATTTGACTTCAAATTATGATAGAACATTTATCATTTTTCTTTTAATTAGTATATTAGTTGCATATTTATTGTGTAAATATCATCCTTTGGAATCAACCGAGCATGGAAGTTTCCATTTTCTTTTTCTAGAGTTTTGAAATTTAAAATTCAAATTTTATCAAATTTTCAACAAAAACAAATTAATCTAACGCATGCACATGATAACTAATACATATATATACCTAAATATGGGGATTAAAATCGGGAAATAATTTTCCTCGATTTTTAATAATTTTTTACAAAAAATCCAATAGGCGTGTTTAACAAAGGAAAATTTTTTCTTGCATCCACGAACGGACAGTGACATAATCACTTCGCTTGCGTATAGCGACACACACCGGAAGAAAGTTTTTGAGCAATTTCAATGAATTATATTTTTATTTTTTATCTATAAAGCGATATAGAAAAGAATTTTTGTAAAATATAGTAACCAGCCAAGCGGGTAAAATTTGTCCGAAGACATCCATAGGAGCTGAGGCCACAATTTTTAGTGTGTGGCTTATTCACGTCTATCCAACACCTATTGCAACGGGATATTGAGAATTTCCCCCATTTTCCCCCTTAAGGAAGGGAGAGCAATAAAGACGTTTCCAAGCATAACTTTGCTTAAAATTATCACAGTAAGATTAATTTTTATGTATGGTTTGGTTATGCGTTCTTAACACGCACTATCAAGGAATTTTATGAAATTTTCCTCTGCCTACCTCCTTTAAGGGCGGAGTTGGGGAAAAAACACATTTTTAAGAGTAACTCTGTTCCAAAGTACCTCAGAAAAGCGTTTTTTTGATAATCGGTTGGTTGTGCGTACTCAACACACACACACTACAAAGGGGTTTTGCGAAATTCCACCCTACCGTTCTTGGGAGGTGGGGACAAAAGCATGTAATCATGTGTAACCCTTCACTAAATTATTTTAGAACGGAGATTTTTGATGTGTCGGTCAGTTATATGTATCTAACTGATAGTAATAAAGATATTTTGCAAAATTCTCTCTCCTGTCCGTTCTATATGAGCAGGAGGGGGGGGGGGGTAAAAGCATGTTTTAAAACATAATTTTGCTTATCTCGATTTTTTTTTTTTTTCGTGTCTGGTTAGGTATGTGTATGCGAATCGCACTATAAAGAGATTTCGCGAAATTACCCCCCCCCCCTCTTCTGGGCTGGTGGGGCAAAAAACACATTTTAAAGCTTAAATATACTCCAGATTACCTTAGAATGAGAAATTTTGATGACTGGGTGTTGATTAAGTGTACGGAATACGCACATTGATGGGAGGAAATTTTGCAAAACTTTCGACATTACCCGTGTGGGAAGGGGAGTAAAAAATAGGTAAGGTACTGCTGAAGGAATCGGGGCTCCAGATTCAAAAAGTGAGGGGAGCAGGAAAACCGCTGCTGAAGGTAGCGGGAACTTTAACTTACATTTTGACTGATTTCTTTCTTTCTTTCTTTTTTTTTCAGATTTTTTTTTTCTTTATTATTAATGATATGAAATATTGAGATTTCATTTCGATATAATGACCAGCGAAGCGGGCAAAGCCTGCTAGTATATATATATATATAATTATATATAATATATTATATATAATTATATTATATATATATATATATATTCAATTCCAAGTGGGGAGTGCGGTATCCTCTCTCAAAAATGTGCATCGTTATGAAATGAGTCAATCATATATACATAGAATAAAATAAAGGAGGTGCTTTATCATGAATAATGTAACTGTATACTAGAGATCCATTAACTATAGGTCCACTGGTTATAAAAGACTTTTGGTAAGAACAAAACCAATGAAAAGTTAAAATAAGTTTTATTGTTATAAAAGCATATTACTTGAAAAATGGACTTTAACAGTTATTAAGAAATTTACTTCAAATTTAAACTTCATCATGTATTTAATTATGTATTTACATTGGGCGACAAATAATACCAAATTTTCTATAACGAATAAAACTTTTATAATGATTAAAATATCAGTTTATTAAGATAATTTAGAATCATTAAGATAACTGTGAAAATATTTCTTGAATCATTAAATAACTGTCAAATTGAATTTGTCTTCAGAAGCACTATTTTAACATAATTAAATTAACTACTAATCGTCTTCCATATTTCCAACAGATTTTCAGGGATGAAAATTTAAATACCATATGGTCGAGTTGTAAAACTTTCCTTATTAAAATCGAATATTCAAGTTAATTAAGTTGAGAATAATTAAATCTTGCAACATCTTGTTTACTTTGTTTATGAAATATTATCTTATCACATATGACATAGAATATTCTAAGCTACATTCTGTTAAAATTGATGTTTTGTTGCTATGTTTAAATTAATGTAATATCGTAAAACTACAAGTTTTATTAAAATAATAGGTATATTATATAAAATATCCTGAACAAACTACTTTTAAAACTGATATTTAGTGTATTCTAAAATACATTTTTACATATTTTCTATTAAAGAAATCTATATAAAATTTAACAATTTCATAAAATATGATAGGCTAAAAATTTATAATTAAATAGAAAATTAATTTAAAATAATTGTCTGACAATTAATTAAAAAAAAATTATTGCCGTCAAAAATTTGAATTGCATTTTTTATAAAACTGTTTTACAGCAAGTGTGTGTTTGCAAAAGTAAATGTAAAAACTATACAATCCATGATAATAATAATTTCATTTAAATTTATGATGTTATAGCAGTGTTATTCAAAAAAAAGAAAAAGAAAGAAAGAAAAAACTCAATCAAGTTAAAATACATTTAATAGACGAAAGTCATGTGTCATTTTTTTTTTTCAAATTTTCTATTTATTTCTAAACAATTTTTTTTATAAATTTTTCTACAGGACAGATTTTTTTGGGTTTACACTTTGTAAAAAGCTTCAGTCCCAAATAAATTTTAGAAATAGACATAAAATGGAAAATATGAAAAAGCATTCTTATATTCATGTGTCATATGAAGCTTAAAATATTTGTAATTTTTACGCATGTTTCTACATACACTGGGGTACAAAATTAAAGCAATAACTTGTTTTCACGTTCTTCTTTTGCGCGTGATTTTTAAACAAATGAACACTGAAGCATATAATTTGTAAAAACACTGAAACATAAAAATGTCCATTATCATATCACCAATCGAATTTTATATAACTTAAGCATAAATAATAATTTTTAAACTAGTAATTATTTAATTCTTCTGAAAAGTAAACTTAAAAAAAAAAAAATGGAAATTTTCAACAATTTTAGAAATCTTAATGAAAAATGGTCATAAGCATGCATTAAAGACAGGTGAAGATGCGCATACATGCATGTGTTAGAATAAAACCAGATTTTATTTCTATATTTACTTTTTTGTTTCCTTTTTCCTTCTTTTTTCGCATGTGAATATCTTTTTCAAAAATATACATAGAAACGTGAAAATTGAATAAGACGTTCATTATAAAATTATTTATCGACACGTTTACTATCATGGCGTAGCTCATAGTTTATAAATTTATAAATATATATTTTTCAAAAAGTCTGTTACAAAAGTAAAAAAAAAAAAAAAAAAAAAAAAAAAAAAATGAATGCAGAAAGAAAATTCGGGATTTAGTTTGACATTTGAAGACATGTGCATCTTCACCTACCTGTAATGCATGTTTACCACCATTTTTCCTTAAGTTTTCTTTCCTAAAATTGTTCAAATTTTTCATTTTTTCCAAAGCTTACTTTTGATAAAAATTAAATAACTTATAGTTTGAAAATCAATACTTATGCTATTGGGAGTACAAATTAATTCGGTCCGTTTTCAATAGATGGCTCTGGCTGATTTGTTTACTGAATAATGATAGATGTTTTTGGCATTGTTAGAAAGGTTTGACCTTTGTCAACCATATTCAGTCAACGAAGCTTCGAGTTTTATACAACAACATTGGTTTTTTGAGCATTCAATATGTCGAGTTTTGTGCTAAAGAAACAACATTTGCGGGAAGTTTTGATTTTCTTTTTTAATTGGAAGAAAAGTGCCGCTGAAGCGCATCGATCGCTTGTGGAAGTTTATGGTGAATCTGCGCCATCTGATAAATCATGTAGAGAGTGGTTTCGACGCTTCAAAAATGGTGATTTTAGTGTCGAAGACAATGAGCGCCCGGGCCAGCCGAAAAAGTTCGAAGACGCCGAATTGGAGGAATTGCTCGATCAAGATCCGTGCCAAACGCAACAAGAGCTTGCAGGATCGTTGGGAGTCATTCAGCAAGCAATTTCCGTGCGCTTAAAAAAAATGGGAATGGTTCAAAAGCAAGGAAATTGGGTCCCATACGAGTTGAAACCGCGCGACGTTGAAAAGCGATGTGGCAATTGTCGTTAAAAATTACTTGGAAACGTTGAAATGGGAGGTCCTACCCCACCCGCCGTATTCGCCAGACCTTGCTCCTTCTGATTATTGGTTGTTCCGACGGATGCATCACGATTTGGCTGGACACCGCTTCACTTCTTTCGAAGAAATTCAAGAATGGCTCGATTCATGGTTTGCGTCCAGAGAGGACTCATTTTTCAGAGATGGAATCCGAAAATTGCCAGAAAGGTGTACAAAAGTTGTGGCTACCGATGGACAATACTTTGAATAACATGTTTTTTCATTTTGATAATAAATAAAATGTTTTTTTAACGAAAAAAAACGGACCGAATTAATTTGTACTCCCAATAAAGTTATATAAAATTTGATTAATAATATAATAACAAACATGCCATCCAAATTGTATGTTCATATTTTTACTTGTTTAAAAGTTATGTGCAAAACAAGAAAATGGAAAAGAAGTTGTTTCTTTACTTTTAAACGCTTGTGTACTTTAAGCATATTTAAAAGACATAATATGTTCTCTTTTTTTTAATTCTAATCAAAATATTCATTTTGATAAAAGTGCAAATTTTGTAACTTTTCATTATACATCTATTAGTATACACTATTGCTTACATATCTATACTGATAAGTATAGAGGATTTAAGTCCAAAAATTTCGATTTTGAGTTAAGTACATAGTCAGACTCAGAAAAAAATTCTCTATCGATTGGTATAAAGGATTTAAATCCATGTCATTTAGCCTTTGAGATAATCCATTGGTAAAAAAAAGATTCAAGTCAGAAATTTAGCATTAATCTTTGATATAAATATTTAATTCATTTTTTTCCCTTCATCAAATGAAGATTGACAATCACTGAATGGTATAAAGCGTATAAACCAACATGGATCTGTAAATCAGGAGCCTCAAGGTTCTATTTGCATCACACATTATTCAACAGATCATTTTTATGTATTCCTTATTACAGAGGCTGTTCGCACATTTTTTAGACGATTTTGATGGAGTGTACTGAAGCAATTTCACTCATATTTCGAGTTTTATTTGTTCAGTTTGATAGCCCTTGTTCTTAACTAACATTCTACATCGTAATTTCTATGATAATAATGCTTTTTATAATATCGGAAGAGGTATATTTTTCTACTCCTCTTGAACGGTTTTCCAGAGTCCGCAAAGCGTTGTAGGTCGGTGTTTGAATAATGTTGATTTTAAGAGTCGAAAAACACAAAAATCCAACAGTGATACATCAGAAGATTTAGCAGGAATGTCAGTGAAGGGTATGGTTTTAATTCCCGTTTGTTTTTTGTTCCATTTTTTTCTTGAAAAGCAGTTGCGGATTGTGATGTGTGGCTGCTTGTTATGTCTTGATACAGTTCAACGGATTGATAGCATTGTGGATAAAGATCTGGATTTTCATTTTTAAAAATTGGAATTAAAATATGTTCTTGAGAGTATTTAGTGTTGATTTTGACATTTTTGCCACATTTTTTTGCTTTTATCTTGCGCTTGTATGAAAAACCAGTAGCAATCATAAATCCTTTAGAAAAACTTTCTTTTGATGCTTTGAGCCATGTAGTAAATTTTTTTTTCTCCACTTTCGTGATAATAAATTGACCTTTTTTTATTGCAACCACTTAAATAGATCCAAGACTCATCTGTTGTTGCGAAATTTTTCCATTTCTCTCCTGATAAATGCTTTTCATAAAGATTTCACTAAAAACTATCTTTGGAAAGAGCGTAAACCTATCCTTCCACCCACTGCCATTTTAAAAGCGCATTTTTGCATCTAAACAAAAATTCTAAATATCAGAAGATAAATAAAACTTCCAAAAATATAACTGTTGTGAAAATAAAATTCTCCATGCAAACAATTTTTTCTTACTGCGAAATAAAATCGTCTAAAAAATGTGCGAACAGCCTCTGTATATAATACATATATTGACTCGATTGACTCGCTACATAAACAGATATGTTTCTGATGGATACATTCTTTCAACCCCCCACTGTATCGCTCTTTATATATATATCTATCTGTATATATATATATGTGTTTAAATTTTTTGCTAGTAACTGATAGTCTTGAATTAATTCCTTGTTAACTCACAAATACTTGTACCAAATTTCATGCATAATGATTGTATAATATATCGGAATTATTTTGTGTCACACTGTAAACTAATTAACAATTTATGCACACAATTTTCCACAGAAAAACATGCTTTTAAGTATTATAACAACATTTCATTATATTTAATGGGGGTGTACCATGCTAAAATACACTTTTAAGAAATACCGTCTATAAACAGCAATAACATGAAATTTGTTTTAATGTTCCTGTAAAAGAGCCACAGTTACTATATACACAAAAAAAAAAAAAAAAATACAGCTAATTAATTATAACTCACTAATATTTCAACCTAATTTGACATCATTTGGATGATTACAGAATATCATCGGACTTCTTTTGTCCTGAAAATGCGGACGCGACCGCGAGACAAACACACAGACAAATAGAGCCCAAAATATTTTTGACTCTCGGCAATTAAAAAAAAAAAACTGAAAGTCAAAGCCACCTGTTAAACGATACTCACCAAACACTAATGCGCACTAACTTAAATCAAGGTCCAATCGAATATAATCATATATATTCTCTCTATTAGGCGGCTTTGTCCTTTCTCACGGTTTTGTGAGGTTTAACTGGAATAGAGACAGTGTCCGGAGATAAGAGAAGTCGTGTAGAGCCGCACCAGATTGTAAAAACGTGAGAAAAATGGCGGCTTTGGCCTTTATCACGGCTTTGTGAGGTCTAACTGGAACATTTCCGGCTGCAATCTTTAAGAGACAGTGTCCGGAGATAAGTGAAGTCGTGTAGAGCCGCACCAGATTGTAAAAACGTGAGAAAAATGGCGGCTTTGGCCTTTCTCACGGTTTTGTGAGGTCTAACTGCAATAGAGACAGTGTCCGGAGATGAGAGAAGTCATGTAGAGCCGAACCAGATTGTGAAAACGTGAGAAAATTGCAGCTTTGGCCTTTCTCATGGTGGTTTTGTGAGGTCTAACTGCAACGTTTCCGGTTGCAATCTTTAAGAGACAGTGTCCGGAGATGAGAGAAGTGGTGTAGAGCCGCACCAGATTGTAAAAACGTGAGAAAAATGGCAGCTTTGGTTTTCTCACGGTTTTGTGAGGTCTAACTAGAACAGACACAGTGTCCGAAGATGAGAGAAGTCGAGTAGAGCCGCAGCAGATTGCAAAAACTTGTGAAAAATGGCGTCTTTGGCCTTTATCACGGATTTGTGAGGTCTAACAGGAACATTTCCGGCTGCAATCTTTAAAAGACAGTGTCTGGAGATGAGTGAAGTCGTGTAGAGCCGCACCAGATTCTAAAAACGTGAGAAAAATGGCGGCTTTGGCCTTTCACACGGTTTTGTGTGGTCTAACTGCAATAGAGACAGTGTCCGGCGATGAGAGAAGTCCTGTAGAGCCGCACCAGATTGTAAAATTGTGAGAAAAATTGCGGCTTTGGCCTTTCTCACGGTTTGTGAGGTCTAACTGCAACATTTCCAGCTGCAATCTTTAAGAGACAGTGTCCGGAGATGAGAGAAGTCGTGTAGAGCCGCACCAGATTGTAAAAACGTGAGAAAAATGGCGGCTTTGGCCTTTCTCACGGTTTTGTGTGGTCTAACTGCAATAGAGACAGTGTCCGGCTGTGAGAGAAGTCCTGTAGAGCCGCACCAGATTGTAAAAACGTGAGAAAAATTGCGACTTTGGCCTTTCTCACGGTTTTGTGAGGTCTAACTGCAACATTTCCGGCTGCAGTCTTTAAGAGACAGTGTCCGGATATGAGAGAAGTCGTGTAGAGCCGCACCAGATTGCAAAAACGTGAGAAAAATGGCAGCTTTGGGCTTTCTCACGGTTTTGTGATGTCTAAGTGCCATAGAGGCAGTGCCCGGAGATGAGGAAGTTGTGTAGAGCCGCACCAGATTTTAAAACAATATACAGTATATAATTATTAACACTTCACATTAGCAAGTTAATTGTATGATACATTATTTGTATCATACAAGGATGGAAAGCGTTTGCTGACGATGACGCGAATTCAATGATTTTTGTTCACCCAAAAAGTTTTCACTTCAAATGGTAAGCGTTAGCTGATGATGACGGGAGTTCAATGATTTTTTTCACCCAAAAGTGCACAACGCGCCTAAAGAAGTTTTCACTTCAAAAATAAAGCAAGCACAAAAAAGGAGCCAAAATGTGAAAATTGTTTGACTTTTTAAAAATGTATTCTAAACTAACAATGGAAATTCTAAATCATATAAGATATAAAATTTGATTAAATTAGTCTACATTTTACAGTTTCTTAACCTAATCAGGTTAAGCAGTTCTTTTTTAGGTTGCTGTAAGTGTTTAGAAATATAAAAAGGCTATTTTCTCTCCGTTATTTAAATACAATAAATGTAATTTTTTTATTCGGACATTTCATGATGTACATGAGCAACATTCAAACAATATTTTATAAAATTTTCATTGAAAAATGTGGAAAATTCGACCAATAGGTGCTGGTTTTCTGAAATCCTACATAAAAACTGCGGATATGGTTTCTCAAAAAACAAAGAAATTATTTTATTGGAACTTCTTATTCACACTTCTTCAAAATAGAAATGAATAGTGCTTGAGCTAAATATATATATAAAGGAATTTTCGAAAGGAGTTGTATGGAAAAATAATACAATTTTTGGCAAATTTTACTCCACGTATACCCTTGTAAAAATAATTTAATTCAAAAAAAGAAAAACAGATAATTCTATTCACTGTTTAATTGTGTTTTGAAAAACCGTGAAAAATTTGAATAATATCGGTGCATTAGTTTTTAAAAATTGTTTCCACCGATTTTTTGAAGGGTTTCCAGAAACCAGGACTCACCGACTGAATTTTACTAATTTTTTAATGAAAATTTTATAAATTTTGTTTAAATGTTATGTTATATGTTTAAAATCTAAATAAAAAAATTATTTATTATATTAAAAAAATAGATAAAATATGCTTTTATTAGCCTACATAACTCATGAAACTCCTAAATAGTTCTTAGTGTATAGCATTATAAATGCTAATAGTATTTTAACATGGGATTAAAACAATTAAGTGGGTATTTTTATCTTATAATACAAAAGTTATAAGATGACATAAGACTGAAAAAGAATGTTAATACAATTTATTAAAAAAAAAATTATATTACTTAAAAACTATTTTCTACGTTAAATTTTTTATCATGTTAAAATATTAAAATATTAGGAAGTGGTATTTAAACTTATAATAAAATCATTTCAATATGTTATCTGAGCTTTCAGCAGCAGGATTTCTTCCTTAATTTTAAACCAATGGACGAATGACACGTTTCTTTTAAAAAAAATATCACACGAGAAAAATCAAAATTAAAACTTTTCCTCACTGTAAAAGATTTCAGTAACGTTACTCTTATATAACGAGTATGCTCCTGGTTCTTATAGGTTTGGAGCAGTTTCCTGAGAATAACATGTTTTCGTCCGTGAAACGTTCCTGATTTCAGGAATGTGCACTGTAAAAAAATAACTATTGTCAGCTGCAAGAAACTCTCTGTGATTGGAGAAAATAATTATTTTCTCCAATCACAGAGAGTTTCTTGCAGCTGGTAATAGTTATTTTTTTACAGTGTAGTATTATTCTGAATGGACGTACATTTGATGGTTACTGACATATTCAAGAAACATTACTGTTGGGCTCACTAGCTGTCTAAAATGTCCCAGGAAAGGGCAGATTTTTTTTTTTTTACAGTGTATTTTCTGAATCTTGTCTTTATTTACTTCCTTTATAGTTTTTTTCTATAATGTGTATCTAAGTATTTTGTAAGGTTATATATTATGTATTATGTGGTTTTTTTTATACATTTCTCCATAAAACTCTAACCATTCATTTAATAACAAAAAGAGTTTAGAAATAAAACTGTGAATAACTGTAGTTAAAAAAAAAAAAAAAAAAAAACTATTGCTCAATGATGAAAGTAAAAGAATTGAAAACAAGCATTTTAAAATACAAACATGCAGCTCAATTGCTTCGGCTCGAAATCATTATGTACAACACTTCCAAAAGCAGAAGTGCAACATAGTGGTTGTAAAATGTTGATAAATTTCTGATGTCACGATGCATTCGTTAGGATATTTTTCAATTATCAATCGACCACCTATTCTTTCTGTATGTTGCATCATGATATCAAAAACTGTTTTTTATTATGCACTATACTAAAAAAAAAAAAAAAAAAAAAAAAAAAAAAAAAAGACAAATAAAACTTTCAATAAACGTACATGCAAATAAAAACGTAAAAGTGAAACTGAAGTAAAACATAGGGTAAAATTAAAGAAAACAAGGACACTAAATTGTCAAAAATGCTTTGTTTGACTAGAGAAATTAAATATCGCGATATATCACCAAGTTAATATCGATATTAGTAATATATTGCGATATTTCTTTCAAGGCAGGAAAAAATAGACATTTGTTATTTTTTAAAGACATATGCACACGAATTTTAAAGTATACAAGTATAGAGTGTTTTCCATGTATTTTCTGGTATATTACTACCATAACTTTATCATTAAAAAAAAAAAAATCATAAAAAGTGAATTAATGTTTTGTGTTTCTTATAACTTATACTATTGCTTTTTAGTATACCTCTGTATAGTTTATCCTCTATTCTTCCCATTTTAAGCTTTAATTATTTTAAAATCATATTTTAACACAGCTAATATGTGATCTGTGTTTTATTTATACCAAGTATATCAAAATTCATAATTCTACTAAAAATAAAGCTTCAGAAAAATTGTCTTAAGATGCAGGTATTAAATAAAAATGAAAATCATTTTAAATAGTTAGAATTGCCATTATAAATAGTTCAGAATTGCCATTGAATACAACTTTTTTAATTGTAGAAAGTAATATTTTTTACTTAAAACTCTTATATGCATCCTAAATGTCAGTTACTTGTCATTTTTATTTTTGTATCCTCTTAATAAATCATTACAATATATTTTAAATATATATGTTCAATTCACATTCGTAATAGTTTCACAATAATTGAAATTTGAATTACATATTATATATATATATATGTGTGTGTGTGTGTGTGTGTGTGTGTGTGTGTGTGTGTGTGTGTTTATGTATACATTGTCAGTATAAAAATTATATTATTTAAACAAAATTATATTGAAGTTTCATTTTGTTACTTAAAGTAACTCATTTTGCATTTAAACCAATTTTATTTAACATGTACGGCTTTAAAAATAAAATAAATAAATAAATAAATAAATGGAAAGAGAAAAAATAAATGCTACATAAAAAAAGTAATAAACTATTCAATATTATATAATTCTATAAAGAAACTGTCACTGTAAAATTACTGACGATAAAACTTTATTTTACATCAGTTAGATAGCACCCTTTCTCCCTTCCCATGTTATTCAATGGGATTTTTGTCGCTTCGTTTTATAAAAATATTTTATTCAAAAATGAACTTTTTCGAATTCTGTTTTTTCAATATTACTCTTTGAACAGGTCGTCTTTTAGCTTAGTGAGCAATTTTTCGAAAAAATAAATTTAAATATTTTACTTAGAGATCCACACTTAGAGTCCATAATTTACTTATTGAAATAAAATATTTAAATTATTTTTTTCGAAAAATTGCTCACTAAGCTAAAAGGCGACCCATTCAAAGAGTAATATTCAAAAACAGAATTTGAAAAACTTCATTTTTGAATGAAATATTTTTATAAAACGAAGCAACGAAAATCCCATTGGATAACATGGGAAAGGAGAAAGGGAGCTATCTGACTGATGTACAGTCTTAATAAAAAAAAATATTTTATCAAAATATTTAATAATAATAAAATAATATTAAAAAAATACATTCCATAATTTCTTATATTTTCAGAAGTTTTTTATTAAACGCTAAGAAAATTTGCAAAAAAACTCTTCTAGTAGATATCAGTTCAGTGATGCCAGATGGTCGAAAATTATTTCCCCAAACAGGTCTTCAAATTTCCCCAAATCACGGGTTTTTTTTTTGTTTTTTTTTTCGAAAAAATCCCCAACTTGATTTCTACTAAAAAGGGAAATTAAAATAAATAAATAAATAAATAAATAAATAAATAAATATCAATCAGATTTTTCTATGATTTAAGCTCAGATTTTTCCCCAAATGAAGGCAATTTTTGAAAAAATCCCCAAATATCAATAAAGCTATTGAAAGTCTCTAGACATAGGGATAAATCATTACGTTACCAACATTGACAGAAAGTTGAAAAACGCCCCAGAGAATTCCCCACAAACATTTGGTCTCCAAAATTGTCCCCAGAAGCCTCAAAACTCCCTAAAATGGGGACAAAATCCCCAATCTGGCATCACTGTATCAGTTCGGCTTTGATGATCTTTATTAAACACATGTTGAAGCATGTTATTGGCCATTTTATATCGACACTTTGAAATAGACCGATATCAATGAACCAATAGCAGGAAAGGAGCTAAAACAGAAGATATTGTTTTCATTCGTCATATTGCCTTGTTGTGGTTTCCATCACCTACGATATGCATGAATGTAGAGTGGGAATTAATATAGTGTAATATATCAGAACCCATAATAGATATCTCGGATGGGGATATATCGTTTCGACTAATATCAAATCTCTTTCCCAG
The DNA here is from genome assembly GCA_963930645.1 of Salticus scenicus. Taxonomy (NCBI): domain Eukaryota; kingdom Metazoa; phylum Arthropoda; class Arachnida; order Araneae; family Salticidae; genus Salticus; species Salticus scenicus. The sequence goes on along the minus strand of OZ005652.1, from coordinate 131,201,186 downwards.
TAAACACACCTGCTGATTATAGGTATTGTGATATTGGAGTATGTCTGATGAATTTTTTCTGAAGGGGTAGAACCGTGACCTTGGACGAAGTCAGCTTATTCACGGGATAATCAAAGCAGATGGCTTTCAATAAATACTGTTTTTTTTTGTTTTTATTTTTTTATTATGCGGTGGCCTTTTTAAAGCAGTGATGTTTATATTTGAGGTTATGATTTATGAAGGATGAGGAAGTATATGTATATGTATTGCAATAGAAATCGTTTGGCGTGGGGCTATTTTTTCTAGTTTATCAGTGAGTAATTAGAGGAAAGTAGAAAATGAGTATTAGAATAAGATATTCGGCGCTTTTTTTCTTCGGGTCTCGCTCTCGTTATCTGTTGTATGTTGGCTGATCGGGTTTCATTCGCTCGAGTTTCGTCGGCAATATCGTTAAAGGGATATATTGGAGGAGCTAGATCTTAAATATTGTTATCGGGATATTAAAAAAATATCGATACTTGGGGATATATTGATAAATAATCCAGCCCTACTAGAGACGTACGAGTAGGGCTACATCATGCTACATCAAGTCGACAATTCAGCTGAAAAACATATGAAAGACTATGATCAAGGTAAATTTAACAAAATGAAACAAAAAAAAAAGTTGATATAATTTATCTTATGCTACAACACAAAATGCATCAATATGTATACAATATATACATACATACATAAATGAAGTTGAGCAATTTGTCTGTAAAAATACAAAACAGAAAAAAAAAAAAAAAAAAAAAGAATTGCGTTGCATTTTTATCAGACATCAAGGGAATAAACATTATCTTTAAATTATTTTCTCTGTGTGCGTGTATGTCTAATATTTGGACTTTTTTGTTTAAGTATCACATAAAAACGACTAGACGAACGGAATCGGTAGGGGTTTTGGGCTGTATACTTAAAATAAAATTATATCTATATATCATTTCAAAATTTTAATGAGATTTAACGATATCGATAAAAACCTTTTGTGCATGCAAAAAAATACTTGCCAGTAAATTGCTCAGAATGAAAAACCTTTGCCATGTCAGTATATTCTAGACATCAAGGAAGCAAAGTGCAACTTTCGGACACGTCCGAAACTCGCGTAAATTTGGACTGGGACTCCGTAGAATGACAGGGCATTCTACCTAAGCCTAGAATCCGCTCATATTGAACAATATTGAGCCCTTTAATTTATAAAACATTAATTTTTTTTCGGCAAAGATATTGAAATTATTATATCTCCGTGATTGCGTAACACAATAACTTACATTAAATAATAATTATCCCAGCTAAAATACTCCTCGAGATATTGCTACAAAATATTAAATTTAAAAAGAAACCTTATATACAAATGGTAAATTCTTCCTTAATAAAATAATTATCATTGAAATTGAGCACATTTAATAATTACAAATTATATATACCATTATTTTTCTTTTAGATCGGAAAAAATCTTTTTGGTTTCACTCAATTAATTTGATGAAGCTAAATTCGCTTTAATTTATCAGAAGCCTGGGCAATTTTAATTGAATAAAATTTCTTATAATTTCTTTTTTCTTTTTTCATTCTAATTAAATAACTCTCTTTAGTGAAAATAATATCTTTAAAAGTGTTTAATTTTTATTAATTTTTTAATTTAATATTAATATTAATTCTGTAGCTATTATTTTCTATTCTTTTTAAGTAAATCTATTCTCTGGTAAAGTAATTTAGTAAAAAATTAAAAGGAAAACCATTCCTTCCTTTTCAGAAACGACAAAAATGATATATTTTGCCGTAAAAATTAAAAAAAAAAAAAAAAAAAAAAAAATGTTAAACGCACTCTTAGTAAGATTTATTAGATACAATGCATAGTTTAAGACTAAAGGAAGTTTTTTAAGAAACCATTTTTTGTATCAAGATGTACTGTAAAAGAACCAAAAGTATCATTATAACTTCGGAAGAATATAAATGTTTGCAGATAAATCTTGTTTGCAATTCCTTAACAATTTATTAAAAAAAAATATTTTAAAATGGTTAAATTAGACAAAATTTATTCTTTTATTCAACAATAATATTATTTAAATGAAAATATACTGCTTTTCCAGTGCTATAATAAAAAAATGGTCTGCATGTAGAAAAGCCAGAAGTGTGGTGTTTATTAAAATTTTATATAGTGTTACAGCATGTTTTATTTTCCTAGGGCATGTTCAGTATAATGTTGTATTCCATCAAGATAATTTTGTATCGTTGGGATAACTTGTTCTCCTTGCATAATTTTAACTGCCTCTCTTTCCACAGTTTTGTTTTGATGGGTACACCGCCAAAAACAACTGCGTTGTGATTTAACTGCGATTTCCGGAGGCGGGTTTGAGAATTTTCGGGGTGAAGGGTTTCCGAGCAGCTCTTCACTTTCAGTAGTAAATGAATACAACCTATATATAAGGACAATGAAGTTTTAAAGATATTTAGCTAAGGAACGGAGACGTTTTTCCATGACTGTGTAGGAGATGGATCTTTATTTAATTCTTACAAAATAATTGGATATTTTCATATATTAAGATAAGTTTGAATAGGTGTGAATTCAAAATGATTATAATTATAATTAGGGGAGACTGGGGCACAGTGGACCACTTCTATTTAAATCTCTTAATATTTAACTCTTATAGTTTATATTGAGACTCATAGGTGGAAGCACGGCACTACTTGTATAAAACCAAAAAACTACATGGTAAAAGCTAAGGTAGCCATTGTACACTATTTTTATGTTTTGAGCTGCTCAAAGTAATTTTTCAAGTTTGAAGTTTTTTTCTTTTTTCTTTTATCAGGACTGGACTATTGACTACAAGTATTAGATAGTTGTTAAGAAGAGGTAAGATATTGTCGTTTTTAAATTTTTAAAAATTGTTAGTATATTTATAGTCTATATAGAATTTTAATATTATTGTTTGTTTTGTTTGGACATGGGGCACAGTGGACCAGTTCTATACGGGGGAACAGTGGACCACCTTCCAATGTGCCTAAAACTCCAAATTATATTTGATACCTTATTTATTTTAGTTAAATTTACATATACAAATATAATGCGACTCAAAATAATTAATAAAAAAATAATAATCTTAATGTTATAATAAAATAAATTTCTGAAAAGGGAAAAATAGTTGAATAGTAGTATAATAATTATGAATATCTAAATTTAATAACTATTTGAATTGTTTAATATTAAAAAAAATAAATAAAATGATTATGTGATATTATAAATAGTAGGTTATATAAATTTATTGTTGTTGGTTTTTGAAATAACACGTAAAGAATAAAAGTAGAATAATTTTAGTTAAACTTATCTCAAAAATATAATGTAAAGTATTAATATCTCAAAATAATTAATAAAAATGTTTGAATTGGAACGTGATGTTTAATTATATATTTCATAATTTTTATAAGTATATAACATTAATAAACAAATTAAAAATATATCTTATTGTTTTTAGTGATGGCACGCAAAAGACAAAGAAAATCTGATATAGAATTCTTACTCTAATTTGATTTCTTATTTATTTTGATTTCTTTTAAATTTTGGTAATTTTATTTCATGAAAATGTTCGAATTATGTTATTTAGACTAGAATTGCATAAGAAACTAATTTTAGGAAAAAAATGAGTAAATTATACTAATTAAACATGAACAACAGAGGTTGGTCCACTGCACCCCGTGATGTGGACCACTGTGCCCCGGTGATGTTGCATTGTGTTCCACTTTGTGAGTGCACACAATTTATTGTTTTATTCTTAATTTATTATAAGTATTGTTATAAAAAAATTAGGACATGTCAAGAAAGGTTTAAAAAATGTTTGCTAATTTTTTCAAGTACTTTTTTTTTTTTTTTTTTTTTTTGTGAAAAAAAAAAGTCAAAGTGTAAAAGTGGTCCACTGTGCCCCAGTCTCCCCTATATGCCACTGTTTTCCCCGACTTAAATAGGGGTTCTAGACAAAATTCTGCAGTTATACAAGCGAAACGCTTCGAAGAAAGATTTGCCCTTAACAATTGCACGGAAAAAGGGGAAATTTCTGAATGGAAGAAAATATATTTATTCTAAAAGCGTGATATTTGGTTATGAAATAATTTTTCTTGCCACTTTCGATAGGATATGAACGCTTACACAGAATGAAGAAACCGAACAATATTTAATTATTTAAGCCTAATAAATTAGCGACTAACATTATGCATTTCAACTTTCAGAGTGTACCCTATGTAAATAAAATGTTGTAATCATGGAAAAATTAGACTGTAAAATTTTTGTCAGTCTATATGTTTTGAGATATCCTGAAATGATTTTAGCTATTTTCATGTTGATGTGTGTATATGTGCGTGTTTGTGTGTGTGAGCGAAAATATCTAAATGCTTTTTTCTATTAAGCTGAAAGTTAATAGGCTTGTTATAGGTCACCGTCTAACGAACTGAATAGATTTTGATGAGTATACGACGTAGAGGTTTTTACAGGAACAAAATGAAAAAGTCTTCTCTAGTATGGCTAGTGAACTCAAATTATTTGAAGTACGAATATTGCGTCTAAAGGTCTTATCAAATTGAGTTAAAAGTTAATAGGTATGTTAACTGTCAGCGTCATGAAAATTCACACAAGTCGGGTAGAGTTTTTTAAAAAGGCCATAAAGAAATATTTTTATCAATACCTTTTTTTATTATTACTATTTTATCATCAAGTTATGATCGCAAGAATCGAACATATTCCCATAAATTTAATATTAATTTTATTTATTATTATTATTATTATTATTATTATTTTTTTGCTGAGATACAAAGAATACTATACATTTAATAGCAGGAGACTTGGCGTTGAAATGTTAAAACAGGAATAAACTACTACGTCAGAAACGCCAAAGAAAAATTATTGAGGTGCATACAGCTGTTTCGGTAGCCTAAAGCGTACCGTCATCAGTGCAAAAAGAATTCTGAATTTTGAGAAGTGCTCGTATATATAGGAGAGGGACCGGATTTAGTTCAACCAATAGGAATACGGAAGAGGTGGGGAGTGTGGCCAATAGGAATTAAAGAATGTGTAGCTGTGTAAACAGTAGAAAAATTAAGGAAATGTGGACTGAATGTAAAATTTCCAACAATCAGACAAATAGGGAACAGCGAAATCACAATTTACAAGGTTTTTAAAATTTTTATAAATATGAAAAGCTTCAAAGAAATCGAGTTCATGAATGGATTTAGGTCTGCAAATTATTTTAGCTGAATTAAATTTAAAATTATGATTTTCCTCCCAAATTTTAAAAACCTTGTAAATTGTGATTTCGCTGTTCCCTATTTGTCTGATTGTTGGAAATTTTACATTCAGTCCACATTTCCTTAATTTTTCTACTGTTTACACAGCTACACATTCTTTAATTCCTATTGGCCACACTCCCCACCTCTTCCGTATTCCTATTGGTTGAACTAAATCCGGTCCCTCTCCTATGTATACGAGCACTTCTCAAGATTCAGAATTCCTTTTTGCACTGATGACGGTACGCTTTAGGCTACCGAAACAGCTGTATGCACCTCAATAATTTTTCTTTGGCGTTTCTGACGTAGTAGTTTATTCCTGTTTTAATACTATACATTGCTCTCTAAGTTCAGTTTAGTAATGTCAAATTAATGAAAACATAAAATAAAGGATAAATCTCTCATATTTATATTATATCTCTTATATTTCATTTTCAGTGACGCAAAAAGGAATTCTTTTAAGAGGAATTCTTGTAAAAGGAATTCTTTTCTATATACATTGTTATATATTAAACGATATACAAGTTAGAAGAAATACCTAAACAACTATTATAATATTTCCTTCATATTACTTAAAGGTTTACCTCATTTAAATTTATTTAAACAATCCTTAGTTAATAAATATTCCGAAAGTCGAGTTGAATCACACACGATTTTTTAATTAAGCTCACATTAAAGTCATCGTTAAATAAACAACATTAAACTGGATTTTTCGAGCTAGATTTAGGCGCGTACTTTTTTGGAATTCCGTAGAACTTTGATCACAACCATTTAAATGATTTTAATTTAAAGATAACTAAACAGGCATCGTCTGTCTAGTTATATTTCTTTATATGGAGATTTGCTATTTGTAATAATAGTTGATAATAGTAATTTTAATTGGCAATTTAGGCAAAGTTATGCACATTCTTTTAAAAAAATTTAGAAAGAACAGAAAGAAGTAAAATGAATTAATTATTCTGAATAACTGATTTTACTCTTTAATTTTCAAATGAGCATTTTATATTTCTTTAATCCAATCTGTAAATTCATTGAAAAATTGCATTTAAAGAATCTAAAAATAAATATTGGTAGTAATATGCACATACAGTGCGTATCGAAATGATAGTTCCACCAATAAAAACGAAAGTTATGTTGGTAAAAAAGGTTTTATTGTGTACAAAGTACTATTTTATAAACTATATTACTTCATTCAATGTAAAATAATTCATGAATAATATAAAAATAATAGGAATAATAAGGAAAACGAAAATTACATGAAAAAGCTGTTTCAAAAAGATAGGTCCACTGAACCAAGCATCAAATTAATGTTGAATTAATAAGAAATGTGTTCTCCTTGTTTCAGAATAAGCTCATAAACTCTATTCGGCATGGTTTCTACAAGTTTTTGCAAACACTTTTTTCGATTTTTGACCATTCGTAGGAAATCGCCTTTTTCAAGTCTGCAGAACTGTTGTCCTGCCTTCCTCCTGCATACACCGCTCTTGCGAGTATACCCCATATGTTTTCTACCGGTTTCAGGTCGGGACTGCAAGGTGGCCAATCGATAACATGTACACCATTATCCAGAAAACATTCGAAAGTGGACTTTGCAGTGTGCACAGGAGCATTGTCTTGTTGGAACATGAGGAATGGGCCCCCAATGTGCTCTGCTTGTGGAAGAAAATATTGTTCAAGCAGCTGTTGATAGCCTGCAGCATTCAAACGATTGTCTACAAATGCTATATCAGTTTTTCCTGCACCTCCGAATCCGGCCCATACCATAACGGAACCACCACCAGCTTGCCTCTTCGAGAATATCTGTCTATCGTTACGCAGATCGTGCCAGTAGTACTGCCAGCCATCTGGACCATCTAGGTTGAATTTATTTTCATCACTAAATATCACACGATGTCAATCTTGTTTCCAGGACATCACTTCATGTGCGAATTTCAATCTCTTTTCTTTGTGCTTTTTAGTCAATTTCGGAGCCGCTTTCCTCTTCACGTAAACTATATTGCCTAACTTCTTTACCACTCTATGGACTGTAGATTTTGATATTGGAGGGTTTTGTTGTCTGGCCACAGTGGATAAGCTCATATTTCCAGATTTTAACTCCTTTGCGATAGTCCTTCTTTGTCGGGGTGTCATTTTTGATGGGCGGTCAGATGATTTTTTACTGCCATAAGCATTTCTAAGTCGCAAATAATTGTTTACAACATTATGTGATCGGTTTAAAAGTTTACCTATTTCTCCATTCGATTTTCCACACGTTTTAAAGGCATCAATTTTCCCCTGCTCAACCAGCGAAAGACTGCAACAACGACCCATTTCGTTAGATTACAACTTGATGTTCAAATCTGTTTAAATGCCTCCACAGCAGCCAGCATAATCCCGCAGTAAGACTAAGCAACGATATTTATGCAAAGTTTTTGGAAATAAACGTGATTGGTGCAAAATTTCTGAAGGCGAACCTATCTTTTCGAAACGGTCTGAAAATGAAAATTTGCATAAAATAAAAAGGAATTATTTATTTTTAAGAAATTTCTTCATAAATAGTTATAACAATTACTGATTAATTATCTCTACCAAAAAAGTGATTCTTATTCTTAATTAAGAGTCGAAATTTGGAAAAATGCGGGTGGACCTATCATTTCGATACGCACTGTATATATTTTAATGCTACATTTTTATTTAGTTATATAGACGGTATGTTGTGACAAAAATAATCTGCATTTATAGAAATGTATCTCTATATATTAAAAAATTTACTGGCACTGGCGTCAAATTTTTTTTGTCTGCGACAGCATCTTCTAACGGAGGGCAGGGTCCTTCGCGTCATGAGAGGTATCAATGTGTTCCGAATACTCGAAGGAAGACATTTCAGCCGATTAGAAATTTTATCATTTTAATTTAAGAAGTTATTAACTAAAAACGACAAGTTTATGAAGGTACTCTATTTACCATTTTGAAAAATGTTTCTCCGACTGACGTTGTTCTTCTGTCATGAAGTCATTTTACACGAGAAAATTAAAATATGATCCGTGGTTGTACGTAGGTAGGTAGGTTGGTTGGATTTAACTTCGCACCAATACTGCTCTATGTATAATTGGCGACGGACTGGGACGCAACCCTATAGATGTTCCGGAGACATGTCATCACTATTATAACTTTAATGGAGGGGATCCCCCTCCGCTTTGGTGATTCCCAGAGGTATAGTGGGGATGGGAACATGGAGGGCTTTTGATTTTGGCTGCTACTACGAACACATCGAAACGTTTCGTTCGTCGAATGCTGACGTAGAACTATGTTTTCAGAAAATACAAAGTCAAAAATATCGTAAAAGCAGTCCTACTGGCTGATTCCACATCGAAATTGTTTGATATGTTTACTATTTCAACTTTTTTTTAAAGTAGCAAATGATTGAAACCTTAAATTTATTTTAAAATGTTACGTCAGAATGATGTCACTTTCGATGATCGAAAGGTTTCGATATGTTCGTAGTAGCACCCTAAATGTACACCAGCCACCATTAGTGTACTCGACGGTCTTTGGCCGGCTCAAGTATCGAATCGGCAATCTTCCAATTACGTGCTTAGCGCTTTACCGACTAGGGTACCGCGGCCCGAAACCATGGATGTAAAAAACAAAGAAAATAAATATCAACTTATTTTCTCTACTTTTAGAAAATTAATCTTCTTACCCGGGAAAATTAAAATATGATCCATGGTTGTAGGTTGGTAGATAATTAAGTATGTTGTGATTGACGTCGCACCATTACTGCGCTACTGATAATTGGCGACGGTCTGGGACGCACCCCTACGGATGTTCCGGAGACATGCCACCACAGTTTTGGTCCTACACGAAGGGGATAGCTCCCCAGCTTCGGTGTCCCCCAGAGGTATAATTTTGATGGGAACATGGAGGATATTGTAGCCACGACATATTTTACGTACACCAGCCACCATTAGTGTACACAACAATCTTTGGTCGGCTCGAGAACCGAACCCACAATCTTCCAATTACAAGCTCGGCGCTCTACCGACTGGGGTACCGTGGTCCGGATTTAAGGTTGTAAAAAGAAATAAAAAGGGTCATATACTAAAGCTGTAATGCAAAATGGTCTAGATATTATGATTTTCTTTCTATTAAATATGTATATATATATATATATATATATATATATATTATATTTCAATTTGACATTGAATATGAGGATTTCCATAATAATTTTCTTCTTTTGTCTTGTAATATGCACTACTAATATTCCTTTTCAGTGATAGAAAGCAGCAAATAGGCGGGCAGAGTTCTGCATGTGCTAATAAATAAAGTGAATCGGAGAGGAGGCAAAGCCTCCTTCGAGGGTTGGTGAGCGGAGCGAGCAGGGGGCAGGGCCCCTCTATATATATATATACATATAACTTTCATACGTAGAAGAATTTAAATTAAGTTTTAGTTTAAATTTTACAATATAAATATATTTGTAAAATTAAATTTTGTTTAAGCATAAATTTACCTGCTTTTAGTACTCACGAAATTTAATTATTAAACGTAGTAAGTTGTTTGATATTCAATTAAAGTTAATAGAAAATAAATTCGGAAACTTTATAAAATTTGAAACAATTAATTTTTCTTATTATTTTATTTTATTAAAAAAGTAATTATTTCATAAAAATTTTCGACTTCGGGTTTTTGATGCATTTACACGATTTGAGAGTTATAAAACACGATTTGATCAATCATAGAAATTGTCTGTCTTCTGTATAAGTGTGTTTGAGAAAAGTAGCTGCTCTATTTCAAGAACTCTGCACATAATTTCATACAAATTAATATGTGGTTGCATTTAAACAAAAATCGGTGCTATCAACTTTTATTGAAAATTGACCAAGAGGTGGTGCTGCCATGCCGCATATTCTAAATTTTTAACATGACAGTATAGAACAATGTATCATATAAATGTGCACATTGATACTTTTTTTAACGGATCATTATGAAGTAAAAAATAATTACTTATTGTAGTAATAGACAAAAAATGCAGAAGCATTACTCTCTTTTTCTGGAGGAGGAATTTACTCCCCCCCCCCTTCCCAAAGAATAGGAAACTTTTGAATAAGGGTGATTTTCAAACGCCTTCGCCAGTAGCTTTTAAACGAATGATTGAACCGTCGATCTGTAATAATTTAAAATAAATTATTCTTTCCATTTTTAACATGCATATATATATACAGTACGAAGCAAAAGTTTAGACGATGAAGAAATTCATGCAGATTTCGAAAAATATTTAATCAATTTTCCTAACATAAATTGAATGTAATGTGCTGTGCATATAAACAATATTTATAACAATGAAAAGTAGTACTGTACATATTGGAAGTAATTAAATGGTAACAAAAATATAACGGTACAACGGTATAATGGTAATCACCTGTCTCAAAAGTTTAGACAAAAATTAAATAAAATCTAAATAAACAATTTTTAAAACCTAATTGTGCATCCGTGCTTCTGTATTACTTCATAAATACGAGATTCCATCGAAGAAACTAAATTTTGCATAGTTTGGGGACCGATGTCGTACTATGCATCCTCAATAGATGTCTTGAGTTCCTGTACAAAAAAGTATTGTATACCATTGCTATAAACATTACGAGACATGATGTCCCAAAGATTCTCTGTGGGTTTAAGGTCTGTGTTACATGCTGGCAAGTCGAGAACTCTTATATTATGTGAATTAAATCAAGATTTTTTATTGTTTGCAGTGTGAATCGAAACATTGTCTTGTTGAAATTGCCACTGAGGGCCACCTAGAAGCTCAGCAAATGGCATTAAGTTCTTTTCTAATGTCTTTGTATAATGCTGTGATATTTGACGACCACTGGTAAAGGTCAGAGATACTTGTCCATTATAGCAAATGGCTGCCCAAATCATCACCGAGGGCCCTCCTTATCTGCGACTGAAAAAACCCAGTGGTTCCTTCCGCAATCATGCCAATACGATGACCAGACATATGGACCATATAGATTCTACCTTTTTTCATCGCTAAATATGACTGATATCCATTTCTGTCCATATGACATATGCTTTCGAGCCGACAATGTTCTTTGTAACTTATGATGTGGCTTCAGAGCAGCTTTCTTTTACATTTTGCTATAAACTGTTGTTACTTTTTCCACAATTCGTCTACGAACCGTATCCTTTGATACAGAGAGTCCCGATGACCTTTGAACTCCACGTACACTCATTTGTTGGGTTCTCGGTAGTCTTTGTATCAGGCGATCCTCTTGTATATTTCTTACACGTGGCTACCCAGATCTACATTTTGCTTTGTATTCACAGCCACGCGAAAAAACTCGACGAATAGATTTTTTAGATCTATTAATAATAGCCGAAATTTCTTAAACGCGCTTCCCATAAGCTTTCAACTGCCAAATCATTAAAACCTCATTCCCTTGAATTTTTTAGCTCGCGGCATGTCGACTACGAAGTGTTATCGTTTGCAGAACTTAAGTTCTCAAAATATGTGACTTAATCGATTTCAAATTTGCATATGCCAGCAAATATTCACAGAAACTCATAATCGTGTCTAAACTTTTGCGACAAGCAACTTTTTATTTATATATATATAAAAAAGATAAAAATTATAGCAAATCAAACGACTGTCTTTTGATTATAGCATTTTAAAACATATTTTAAATATATATACAGGTTTTTGTAAATCTGACGTCATAATGCTAAATTTTAAAGATGAATAACGTCATTGTCTAAAATTTTGCTTCGTACTGTATATATATATTTAAAGTGTCATTTCTTGAACATATTTTTTTTTTCGATATTTTGTGTCATATTTCTCTGGGATGAAAATCGCCTTCATTCATCATGGAAGATTAGTATTTAATTAAATAATAATTTAATTTAATAGTTTCTTCTGAGTGAATTTGTATATGAAAATATAAAATTTTTGTGGCGGTAACAAAATATTTTAAACTTTAATTTTTGAACTTTAAGTACTTTATAGTCTATTTTAACTAACTTTTATATATTTATTTCCTAAAATATTTTCAACATGACAAGCTCAAGAACTGGAAAAAAAAGGAGCTAGACAAAAATATTTTCGTTCTTTACGGATCATTCTAACATAAGTATTCCTCCAAAATAAAATAAATAAATAAGTAAATATATTATGACTGTGTGACTGTAATTTACTGCAAATCATCCAAACTACTACTTTTTTTTTCTTTAAAGCTAATGCGGTACCTTATGTAAACTTAAAAAGAAAAATGGCCAAGATTTTAGCATACTTATTTTAGTTCATTGCCATTATTGTTTTAAAAAGTGCCGTTATCTCCTCTGAGAATTAATTGGAATCCATAATTTACGAGGTTGTATGGAATGAGTTTATAGAGTAAACAAGGAATATAAACGATTCATTTTCTTAGCGATTTATTAATTATTTTGTTTACTTCGGTGAGCTTAAAAACAAATACTTCATTATATATTTCATACTTAACACTTTTTTAAATTAAGCAATTTTTGTGTCCTTGGAAAAAGAAAAATTTCCATTGAAGATTTCAAAAGAAAATGGGAACTGTAAATGTAGATAACGAAAAAGTTAGAGGTATGTCTAACAATTATCTATAGTATTTTTCTTTAGGACGTAGGATCTGATACTGCAATAGAAATAAATTAAGTTCTATAGTAATTGAGCAAAGTTTCAAACACAATGATCACTTTTATCCGTCCTACTAAATTTAAATCTCTTTGTCTATCTCTCTCTTTCTCTCTCTCTCTCTCTCTCTCTGTATATATATATATATATATATATATATATATATATGTGTGTGTATGTGTGTATATATATATATATATATATTCATTACCATGTTTTTTTTTTAACTTCGATTTTTGTTTGTCCAGTACAAATCTTGTAATCGATTTTTAACTAACTTCCCGACTATATAGACATTATATATATATGTGTGTGTATTCATTACCATGTTTTTTTAAACTTCGATTTTTGTTTGTTTGTTTGTCCTGTGCAAATCTTGTAATCGATTTTTAACTAACTTCCCGACTATATAGACATTTGAAACTTTCAGAATAGCTCAGAAAATGGTGACAATGCATTTGCTAAATACTTTTAGCCAACTGTTTCGGGTTTCTGCTGTCTTTTTATCTTGTAATTATTTTTAAAATCCATTCATTATAATTTGATTAATGGTGTTCTAGAAATGCAACACAGCTCTTTCAAAAAATTCTAGATATGTTCCTGTAAGAAAATAATAATAATTTTAAAATTAAAAATAAAATCTGTATTCCACAAAAAAATTAAACAAACAAACACACAAACAAAAAATAAATAAATAAATAAATAAAATAAAATAAATAAATACTAAATAATTAAAAAAATGTAATTGAAAAAATTTGCAAAAACATTAATCATCTTTAGCTATTTCACTAAATTTAAATTAATATATCTGTACATGTCTGTATGTATATTCTCATTTTAATCAGTCACAGAATTTTCATCATTAAAAATTGTCATGTAAATGCTGTGATTAAAAACTAAATTATTCTGAAATGTGGAAAAACTTGAGAAGTTTTAACACATGAAAAAATTGCATTTTGAAATATTATTTAATTTATTAACAAAAATTGCAATATGACTAAATATGTTATACGTTTTGAGATCCCCTGAGTTCCTTTTACCATTTTTACAATGTGTGTGTGTGTGTGTACGTATGTGAGTGAACACGACAGCTCCTAAAGACTTTGTTCGAATGAGCTGAATGTCGATACATATGTTATAGATCATCACAGCACGAACCCTATTGATTTTGGTGAATATAGGATTTATTGTTATTGTACAGGGACACATTTTTTTTTTTTTTTTTTTTTTATCATTATGGTCTACGGGCCTAAATTTTAAGGTGCGATAGCGTCTGAAAGCCTTATTCTTCTGAGCTAAAAATTTATACACAGGTTATAAGTCAGTGTCGTATAAACTGTACAAATTTTTTGAATCTCTTTTAAGCGTCTAAAAGCTGTATCGGATTGAGCGAAAAATTTATATACAGTCGGTAACAAAAGTGTCCGAACACTAGCAAAAATTCCTATGTAAAAAATGTACATTTAAAACTGTTTTGTTAATAAAATTTTTATCGAATCATGGACATATACTGACTAAGAACAGGATTCAACAAGGATATATTTAACAAAACCGTATGAAGTGTACTTTTTTTACATAGGAATTTTCGCTAGTGTTCGGACACTTTTGTTACCGACTGTACATATTATAGATCACTGCCATATTAACTATATGGATTTTGGACTAAGTAGACCTTATAGATTTTTTAGAGGAACACAAAGAGAAATTATTTATCTTTGTGCCACATAAGCTCAAATTATTTTAAATTCGATAGCGCCTGAACGCCTAATCCTATTGAGCGGAAAATCTATGTACAAGTTACAGGTCACTATTGCGCGAACTGTATAGATTTTGGTGAGTCTAGCACTTATATATTTGTAGAGAGACACAACAAAAATTTCTTTATAATTAAGGTCTATAGGCCCAACTTGTAGAGTCCAATAACGTCTAATTATCTCATCCGATTGAGCTGAAAATTTACATAATTGTTGTAGGTCACCGTCGCCCGAATTTCATAGATTTTAGTGAGTCTATCGGCTAAAATTTCTTGAAGGGCGACAGCGTTAATTTAAACAACGTACTACATAGAGAAAAATACTGATATACCCTATTATAATTTTCTATTTTGTTTATTCAGTGGCTTTTCTTGCTTTAATTTATTTATACAACCGTTATTTTTTTAATAATCGGAAAGTCGAGTTTTTGTTTGTTTGTTTGTTTGTTTGTGTGCGTTTGTGTGTGTATGCGATGAATTATTTTAAAAGCATACATAAGAACGTGAAAATTGGATCAGATATTTGTTTTAAAATTTTATATTGATATTTATATTATTCTTTCGACATTCATAAATTACAAATTACAAATTAAATACATGTTTTAAAAAGCTCGTCATGAAAGAAAAAGGGAAAGTTAATTTAAGTAGAAAAATCCTTTTCTTGTTTCAGATTTGGATGCATGTGTATCTTCACCTATCTGTAATGTATGCTTAACACCATTTCTCATTTAGTTTTCTTTTCCCAAATTATTTAAAATTTCCATTTCCTTAAAGATCACATTTGAGAAGAATTGAAATATTATCAGTTTAAAAGTTATTGCTTAGGTTAAATTTAAATGTAATTTTATGGATACTTTAATTATGAGCATGTTATCTTCTTCATCATCAAGTACGTCATAAATTTGAATTTTATATGTGCTTTTGTTTAGAAATTAAGCGTAAGAGAACTGAACAAAAAACGGGTTGCGATTTCAATGCGGGACGCCATTATACCTTAATTTTAAACTTATTTCACTTTTATTCCATAACTGGGCAAATAACATTGTTTGCTTTATCAATGTATCGATTTCTTGCGACCATAGAAGCCTCGGTATAAGTGACGACTCAAAAAATCCAGTGTTAAAATAGGAGTGACAGCCCTTGTGGTTGAAAGAAAAATAAAGATAAGGGAACGCTGAATGACTGAATGTTTACAAAATCCCAACTTGTCTGTCAATAACTCCCTTTCAAAATTTTAGAGTCATCCTCAATGCTAAGCGCGGGGAGCGTGGTTACACTATAAACAAAGTATGGCCGTTATTTCTTTAATACAATTTATTTGGTAACGCAGTATAAGATCATATTCAGTACATAAGAAATGAAAAAAAAAAAAAAAATAGAGCAATGAACACTTATAAATTATTTTGTTGTGTTTTAATATAAATAATGCCATACGATTTACAAAAAAGATAAATAAAAACATGTATAACAAATAATGTAGAGTTGCAGTCTCTTTCTTTTTACTATTATTTTGTGATTTTTTTTTTTTTCAGTTTTTGTGAATTTATTGAAAGTATAATGCTGATAATATTTTCAACTATAATAATATATTGAAAAATAATATTATCAGCTTTGTCTTTATAAGATTTATATATAAATATATATAAAATTAATGCTAAAATTTATAACTGTGTTAACAAAGTCTCTTGAATTCTCCTTTCAAACTATTCTCCAAAATGAAAATTTATCATAAAATTTTAACACACACAATTTAAATTTACACAAATGTACTATTGCTCAATATTAGAAAATTATTTTATAATCATTTTCACCTTAAAATTTCCAATTATACATGTTTACGTTTTCATGCATATAAAGTGTATCAGTAAATTTATATTTACATTTAGATGAAATCATTATTTTCTTCTTAAAAATAATATAATTTATGCTTCCTTATCATTAAAAATTTAAAAATGTAAACTATTTCCGTTAAATTTTATTTGAAGTTATACCAAAAATAGTGTTACTTTTCTGCATACAAAATAGATTGTAATTTTTCTTTTGAAAAATAGTTAGATATTTATTTAATAAAATATAAATTTTAAATTTCTGTGTTCAAAGGATTTTGCAAGTGATAAATTTGAATTGAATGAAATATAATTAATATTGCCAAAAATAACATTGTCATTATTCAATGCAAAAAGTATTATGAATGATTTAAAAAAATTCTAATCGAAGTTTTAAGAATCTTAATTATTATTCAGAAGCAGCGAGTTTTATCTCATCAGAACTTTTTTTTTTTTTTTTTTTTTTTTTTTTTAAGTCTCTAATTTCAATCTATATGCCGATTATTAATTTTTTAATGAATTCAAAACTACAGTGAATCACCAGTAACATATATAAATTTCATTATGTTTCCAAATACCCCAAGAGTTTAACTGTGAACTCGTTTCAAATAATTTCCCCCTTTACACTGTAATTTTGTGTTTCGTTAGCCCCTAAATACAAAATAGGTTTTTTTTTTTTTTTTTTTTTTTTTTTTAAACACTGCAAGGTATATAAAAATATGCAATAATTCATCCACATATTTCTAAATTGTACATACAAACCATAGGCTTTATTTATTTCACATTAAATTAAAACTCAATGTTACATGAAACTATAAAATACAATTGTAATCCTATCAATAAATGAAGTATTTTTACGTGGCCCTGTAAAATAATATTAAATGTTTCTCAAAAATTTTTGCATGGTAAATTTATGATATTTTAAATAATTTGGCTTCGTTAGAAAATATTTCAAAATCACTTCTTCTGGTCTGTAATGTATCTGAAATATGTGTGTGTACCAATAAATGAATGATAAATGTTTTAGAATTTATCTTTAATAGCACCTATATTTCAGTGAATACTAACAACTATATTATTTTCACTATATTTGAAGTAATAAGGTAAAAAAAAAAAAAAAAAAAGAGTAACATTGCTTTCTTCCATAAAAACCCGTCTGATTTATTTATATTTTCCTGAAAGTGGGCATTTCCTTATTTTTAATAGGAAAAGTGTATTGCAAATCTAAATAAATTTCATTATTCACCTTGTGCTTGATATTTTACAAGATTATAAAATTTTATTTGAAATGAATTCTTTGTTTTGAGACGAAGTTACTCTTAATTATATTGGGTTACTCGCAATTTAATGATTACTCTAAAATGAAGCGTGATACTTAATAAAAAAAAAAATATTAAGATTTGACATATTTATTTCAATAATAAAAAAAAAAATCTTTGAAAAAATGTTTCTCTACCTTGAGGGGAAAAAAAAACTAAAATGAATTCTTAGATTATGCTAGATCAAAAGTTCTAAATGAGTTTTACAGCAAACAGAAAAAACGTTAATGGCTTTATTTTTTGTGCCTTTTAATTTAGAACACTCTGATAGCTAATACTTTATTAGAAATTTATGCCATTAATTTTTTTTTGTTTGTTTGTAAAAGTTACTTATTATTGTATTACTTAAAAGTAAAAAAGAGAAAAAAAAAATTAGCATCATTAATATTTGTGGGATATAAATAGATAAAAAGAAGAGTTTTTTTTTTTTTTTTTTTTTTTTTTTTTAATCTAATATTATACAACTGTATAATATTTTAGCATGACCTGAGATTTCAAGAAAAGTTTTTTTTTATTTATTTATTTTATTTATTTATTTATTTATTTTTTATTAATGCGAAATAGGCTGCACATTATTTGCGTTCACTCGTTCTTCCTTCGCATGTACTTTTGGACTTTTGATGCTTAGATATATAAGGGTATCTAATTAAAAAATGAATTTTTTTGAATTCTTTTTTGTTGATTCCCATCCTTTGAACATGCCCCCTTTCCTGACACCCACAAGGAGCAATTAAATGAAAAAAAAAATTCTTTTAGTAATTTTTGGGCTTTAATTTTAATTTCGAAACTAAATAAATATATATAATTTAATTTCTTATTAAGACAAAAGTGACCTGTTCAAAGAATAGAATTTAAAAAAAAAATAATTAAATTCCAATTTTTTTCTTTTTGAATGAGATACTCTTTTAGTTCCAAGTAACAAAAACTCCATAGGATTACTTGGTAAGTAATAAAGGGTGAATATAAATAATGCGCAATCTTAATTAAATGACGCTTATTCATAATGAGCATTAAAATAATGTTTGCTAACAATTTTGTTTTCTGAAACATGTCGAATATTGCAGAATATCATACGAGAAATGATGCATAACTGTAAATAGATTTATAAATATTCTATAGTGTTTTTTTTTTTTTTATGAATACTGGATATTGTTTGTAGTTTATGTTATTTGAAATCAATAAAGTTTGTTTATATGAGAGAGTTGTTTAAGAAGAAGTATTTTAATTTTTATATTTTTCATTATATCTCTTATTGTATTTGTTGTTGTTATTGCTGTTGTTGTTAAAATTAATTTAAGAAAATTCTCTAAAGCAGTAAATAAGCTTGATGTGAATTCTAAAAATATAAATAATTTTAATTTTTAAATAAATAAGCGGAATGAATTAGAAACTAATTTTAAATACTTAGTTAGAAAGACTTCTAACTTTTATTGTCATTAACTTCATTCGTTTCATTACCTGAGACATACTTACAGTTAAAAGCTTGCAATGGTTCACAACATTAGATGGCAGGAGAACGGTCTCTTCAGTATACAAAAATATTAAATTTTTAACAGATTTAAATTAGGGTTTTGTGAACTTTAGCTGGATATCCTGTTCCTATTATATAAACAAAATCTAAATATTAGAAATTTATAACCTATGGTCAAATTATATATACATGCTTTGTATATATATATTGGTTAAAACAACATTTTGTTTATAACTACAATTTTAATTGAAATGATACTGTTGACATTGTGTATGTTATTCATTAATAACTCGTACTTTTGACTCACAATGTTGTTTCTATTAGAAAAGAAATATAGAAAAAAGAACAATAATACATTATGTACATTTGGCACATTTTTGTTTAATTTTATATCTCACGTAAATGATCGAGTAATTATAAGGAAAATTAAAACTTCAAATAGATATAAAAACTGCTATTTCTCATAATGATCTGAATTTCGGACTAAATATACACGAAGAAAAGCAAAATGGAATGGCAAAAAAAGTTCACATTTTTACCTATAGAAAGCGCTTTAAGTATTATAATATGCAAAATAAAAGACGATTCTGTTGTAATTAAAATTGCACATTTAGATATGTATATAGATACATAAATAACTATATACTTAAATGAACAACCATTTATGTATCTATATACATATCTAAATGTGTAATTTTAATTACAACATTTATATATATGAATGTTGTATTTAAAATCACACATTTAGATATGTATATAGATACGTAAATGCTTGTTCATTTAAGTATATAGCTATTTATGTATAAATATTTTTTGTGGTAAAATGATGGAAAGTAATTATTATTCTGTATGTAAATGTTTGGATAAAAAAATTTTGTTCTTTTAAATAAGAATATGATAGATTTAAAAGTGCTGCTTGTTAAACTAAAGGAGAAGGGAAAGAAATGAGAAAGGGATCTCAGACTCACTGATTACCCAGTTGACATTATAGAACAAAATGCAAGACGATAGTTTATAGCAGTCATAAAATTTGAATGGAGGCTCCGAAGAAATACTCCAGGCTAGGGGAACTATAAGCGACCACATTCTCGCTCCAGCTCACGACTTTCGAAGAGCATTTTTTAGAAGTGCGATAACTGGTTCTTGGTCCACTACTTTTCGGTGAGACAGTGATGGATTCTCCCGGTGGTTCTCCAGATATACAAATCCTGCTTCATCCCGCATCAACTGCCTTTGAATTTTTAATCTCAAAATATGAAATATATGAGCGACCAGAAGAGCTGTCAAAACACCTATGATTCGTCTCTGGAAAGAATCTATCGTATAGAGCCTCCAAGTGTTCTCCCTATTCCTGGATCCCGAAGTGCCCTAGAATTGTGACATCTAAGTCCTCTATGGTTCCCATGAAAGCTATTATAAAGAGGAAAGATGGATAAATCTCACACTACCGTTTACGATTTCATGACATCTATAATTCGTCTCTGGGTGAGTCAAAATTTTATAGTCTAAAAAAAGGGAAAATATTTTATTTTGTAACTACCCCTTTTTTCTCTATCCTTAAATTATGTCTGAGTGCTACCTAAAGTGGTTTTGAATGAAATTTAACTTGAACTAAATAAAATATTAGCTTTGTATAAGAGACAAAAAGATTTAATAAAATACATAATTAACGAAATTTTTGTCTATTTATTAATTAAGGAATAATTTATTTTGGAAAACTTATTTTAATTTTAAATTATTTCCTTAATAAATATATTAATTTTATGACCCATTAAAAATATTTAAAGAATTTCTGTGTAATTTCGAAGTATAGAACGCAATGTACGATACAGTTTGGAGAATGTCTTAAATTAAAAATTTATCTCCAACAGATTCCCGCGCAAAAACACATTGCATGTATTATGAAAATGAAAAGTAAATGGCGTTTTCTGAAATTGCATCTGATGAGCACTCTATGACTGTATCAATGAAGGAACTCTGTCTGCTTCTGAAACTCTTTTACAAGAATGGTGTCTGTGCAAGAATAGCTCTGAAAAAGGTCTAGAGAGAAAATAGTACGCAAAAAGGCTGTGTCTGACATTCTGTCAAGAGCAAGGTTCGTGAAATACGTTCGCCTGGTCGAAGGAAAACATTGGAAGGAAGTAGAAGGAAAAAAGCGCCAGATGACTATTTGTGCGTGTTTCGTACACGGTCGTGTTGAACTGAGACACAGTGTTGAATCAATATACCAATAAAGAATTGACACTGCGTTCTACTGTGCATGTTTAATAACCCGGTGTGGAATCGATGCAGTTTACATCTTTCTCGTTCGGTCGCTTTGCGACACGGCGCCGGTAGAATAATGTGTTGATGTCAACGGTGTATCGATTTGGAGGTATTAATAAAGCTAGTTTGAGGGTGCTAAATTTAAACAGGTGTTTCTTGGTGTATAATCCAGTCCTAGTTAGTAATTATTTGATTTTTATACACAGAATTTTAATTTATACCTTCAAGTAAAATTCAAAATTGAAATATAAATAAATAAATAAATAATGGCTGGGTGGTGGTATTTTTTACTAACTACCAAAATAATTTTGCTGCCGCCAGTTTTTTTTTTAATTCTTGGAGCCCTGATCAATGGAATGGAGAAAAATATTAAAAAATTCGATGACAGGCTTTTTTATGTGAAATGTGGTAGATAAAGGAACTATTTACTTCGGTATCAGAAGAAGATGTGGCCATAGCATCCCTGGGAAAAACGAGCGGTGGTGAGAAACAAGGCAGTGTAGGGGGAATTTCGCAAACGTATGGCATGTTTGTAACCGCATTGCATAAAATTTTACGAAATAATCTGCATTTTTATCCATATAAAATAATCCGTTTTTTGGAGTTCCTACTCACCTGCCAAAAGAGAGAAACTTTTGCTCTACAATTTCTTGCTCATATGGAAATGAACAATGAATGGGCATGAAACATTTTGTGGTCAGATGAAGTCCATTTTTATCTTCAAGAACCTTTGTGAATATACTCAGAATTGTAGAATATAGTCAACGAAAAATCCATTTCCACATGATAGAATATCTCTTAATTCTGCAATGGTAGTTGTGTAATGCAATGACGAATAAATTGAAAGTCATTTTTTTCAGTAAAAATCCGATACAGTCATACACATTGAACAGTACAGTTAGTTGAAAGTGCTGTTCACACCGTAGCCGTCATATTGCGATTTACTGTCACTTCTAGCCGAACCAATTTAATTTATGATGATCAAAGCACCATGTATTGCTAAAATTTAGAATTGTTTCTTTTATTATAGGTTAGGGCAATCGTTTATCATAAGACCATTTTTATTGGTTGTGCGTATCCCGTTATCTCTATTTTCAATGGTTAATGCTATGAGAGTTTTTTGCGCAACTACGTCAGTCGAATAATTCAATAGTAACCATATGTGAGTAAGACAATTTTTATACCAGATGATCTTTTTTTGCACATAAAACAGTTAAAAATGGAGTTTCTCAAGAAGCATTTCGAAAGTAATCAGCAGCCATTTCCCGAAAGTTTGGCCATCTTGACACCTTATAACTTCGGGCTGTGGAGTTATCTGAAAAACATTATGTACAGTGCTTCGACTGCAAATTTATTTGGGATGAAACACGAATTGTGCAACACATTCATGACGTGATTCTTATACACTTCGATCTGTTGCGCAGCATGATATTTCTCAGTTTCAACGTGTGGCAGAAAATTAGGTGCAGGATATTGAACTGGGTCTTGTGCAAGTTCCCCGATTTGAATGTTACTTTTTATACGTTTTAGCATCGCATGACAAATAAAAACTGGTTTAATTATTGCTTTTTGTGCGTTTTTAGGCCTCACGACAATTAAATATCGTTTTTCCAATCTGATGTTATACGACTTTGCCGTGATGGACGGACTCATAGTAAGTGCACCAAACTGACGAACAAATTGAAAGTCATTTTTTTTCAGTAAAAATCCGATACAGTCATACACATTGAACAATACATTTAGTTGAAAGTGCAATTCACACCGTAGCCGTCATATTGCGATTTACTGTCACTTCTTACCGAACCAATTTAATTTATGATGATAAAAGCACCATGTATTGCTAATAATTAGAATTGTTTCTTTTATTATATCATACCATTTTCCCCTTTCATGAGTATGTTTGGTTGAAATTTCATGTTATTCTGGACAATGGTTTCCTTATCACATCTTTTCGAATATGGACTTATTACAATCACCCTGTTTATATAAACGTATATTTATATGTGTGTCGGTGGTTTATTCTATTTCCGTAAGGGAAATTTGAACTGTTCTTATCATTCCATGTTCACATTTGTATGCAGAAGAATGGTTTCATTAATGATAAAAAATAGTATATTTACCATTAGAGGAGAGAAAAAATTCAGTTTCCATTAATGAGTCTAACTAATTTTTATTTATTTATTCCCTTAATTATTGTAATTGCTCCCCCATGTACTAATTTTAATAAATTTAGATAATTACACCCTCATAACTTGCAAATCTCAATTCTTATGAAGGATGTTAGCCGCTCAGTATAACGATACAAAACAATAGCAACATCAAAAACAGCTTGTTAATAAATATTTGAAAAATATTTAATATCTTTAAAGAAGAAAATCATTACACAATCAGGGAATGAATAATGTATATATATATATATATATATATATATATAATTTTTGGAATTTGTCGTATGAGGCGTAATGAGGCTTTTAAAACTTAATATGAAAAGTATAATTTTATAGTTGAAATCTAACTTCGTAAATAACAGACAAAAAAAAGCAAATTGAAAAGTAAATAGATGTTATTTAAAGGGAAGTATTGCGAAACACCACTCTAGAGCTACTATTACAAACACAAAAAGAAAATTTATTTTCTGAAATTTTAAATTTTAACATTGAATTTAATTGATTTTTGTTGAAAATGCTTGAAATTTCAATAAAAGAAAGTCGAAAAACATTCAATTAGCACAATAAATATTAATAAAATATTAAAAAATTCTTATCTGTAAAGCTGATATTTCTGCAGATATATTTACTATGCAACATTTACATTTTGTTTTGTTTTTTTGGATGATGTAAAATAAATTTATATATTGGTCTACGTTTTGAAGTGCCAATTTCAGAAATACAAAAGTGGAAAACTTCAAACCCAGTTTGCATTTTACCATCAATTATATTAAATTAATCTGTCGAATTGTTTGAAGTATGCATACTTGAAATTGTCACATTTTGTTAGAAATCTGACACATAAAAGTTATTTTCTATTATTTGTTTGAACTTTTCTATGCTATAAACTTTTTTATAAATGTAGTAACTGTCTGATTTATTTATTATTTAAAAAATTACAAAGATACATTCATTTTAAAGAAACAATCAAAACAAAACAAACAAAATTGAAATTTTACATGACAAATATTGTTAGTTGAAGTAGAAATAAATTATTTACTTTTTATGTATTCAGAGCAGACGAAGTTAATGTCACTATAGATGGACCAACTGCTTTTTGTTTTCAGATATATAAGAATTATTTGTCTGAAATT
The DNA here is from genome assembly GCA_963930645.1 of Salticus scenicus. Taxonomy (NCBI): domain Eukaryota; kingdom Metazoa; phylum Arthropoda; class Arachnida; order Araneae; family Salticidae; genus Salticus; species Salticus scenicus. Next base: position 131,176,323 of record OZ005652.1, on the reverse strand, counting down.
ATAATTTTGGAAAATAAATAAATAAATAAATAAATAAAATAAAATAAAATAATATATATATATATATTGAAGAGGCTGTGTTTCTGAAGACATTTATTTTACATTTGTTTTAGATTATTACACTGAACTATACGTTATGTACATGTATATTTAATATATATATATATAATTTTGAAAATATGTTAAGACTTGAAGATAAGTGGGCGTGTTAAAAAGAAGAAAAAAACGTTAATAAACTTGAAACAACGAATTAAAGTAACCAAAAACATTTGTAACAATAATACACATGAGAAAAAAAAAAAAAAAAAAAAAAAAAAAAAACCTTCCGCTTTTTCTTCAGTGGGTGGGAGCAGCAGAACAGACAATTAAGTAAATTAAAAATGCCTAACAGGTTTCGGAAATATATAATATATATTTCCGAATATAATCGTAATATATATATTACGATAAAGAAACGAACTAAAGTATGACATTCCTTAAGATATTTTGATTCCTTTATTACTGTTTTTAGGCAACCTTTATATGCCAGTTTTTGTATAATTCTGGTATGTTTACAGTTCCTAGAATGAGGAATTTGCACACATGGGGGATTTGAAAAAAATCCTATTTTTCTGGTAGTTTTAGGCCCATAAATTTCAAAAAGTTTGCAAAAAAAGTTCTCACCAATTTGAAAAATAACTTTAAAATTAACCAAAAATTATGTGACTTCAAAACGCTGCCTGACGTCACACTTTATGATGCTTACCAATGTTTAAATTTTGTTAGCCTAGTTAGCAAGCAGCAATTCGTTTTAACTTACGTAATTATCAATCGTTTATGTGATTTCTGAGCATTTATTTTTCATCTTATAATCATTTAATGTCATTATCACCATTTTCCATTATCATTATTTTTAATTGTTTTCTTTTCATGGCGGTTGTCCAATGTTTTCGATTAATAGGATCCTGTGGAACGCTAAAGAATAGCTTTTGAGAAAAATCAGCGGTTGTATTAGTGCAGAGTGGTAAAATACGAAATTTATACTACGATTTTTTTAATATCTGACATTATTATAAAATTCAGAACCTATTTCACTGATTCAAAGAGCAAAGCAAAGCACGAAATTGAATGCAAACAATGATTACACCCGTTACTTGTCACAAAGAGTGACATTACGATATATTAGATACTGCGTTTTCTCGATAGAGTAAATAGTGCGATGATAAAATTGTGATAAATCTGTAATTAGATTTCAAATAAAGAAAATGTATGTATTTATTTTCTTAGCCTTCATTTTCTATCATATAAGAATAAAATCAGAAAACGTGCAAATTCTCTATTAATTATTGGTATTTTTAAAATTATGTTTGTGTGGAGAAACGAAGAATTTACACCGTGTGTTTACGTAATTTCAGATCTGACAAGGAATATGACAAAAAACCGTGTAATTATATAATTTCAGATCTCACAAGGCATATTATGATCAATTTTCAAAAAATCTACTTTGGATTTGTGAATTATAGGTTGATGTGATTATCCCTTTAAAGTATGGTATATTTGTTTAAAATTATTTTTTATTAAATGGGTAGTTATTAGTTAATTTCATTAAAAATACATTATGAAATGATATTATTGTTTACGCATATCCTAAGATAAATTTTGGAGTTTTTTATAAGCAATCTCAGGATGGTAAAATAAGGTGACGTCAGATATTTCCCTTTTCTGGAAATTCTTATTTTTCATTTACCTCTTTCCCCTCTTCGCTACAACGCAAATAAATTAAAACTAGGGTAATGTGCCATTTTTTAAAATTATATATATATATATATATATATATATATATATAAAATAAATTACAAATATTTTTTTTTTCATTAATACAGCTTCGCCGAAGTATTAATGTCCTAATTTGAAATATGCATACTTAATTAGTGCAAGCCGTACTGCACATTGCAATATACACCGTTTTATTTTCTACTGTTTAGTAGACTAGTATAACAGCTGTTATTTTTTATATTATATTAAACAACTTTTTATCAATAATTTTTATCGAAAAATAAATCAAGAATTTGTTCTAGTAATAAATAAAACAAAACTAACTAAATAAATATAAAACTTACTTCATTGCACATTATTTTGCATAGGACATTTATAATTAAACACCGGCACAGAACCCCACACTTCATTTAAAACGTGCTAGTGAATTCCTGTCAAATTTGGTCTATGGCAATTTCTGAGATGCGCTCAAGAAACTAAAAAAAAAAAGAAAAAAAAGTTCAAAGACTTCTGACAGATGGAAATTTATATGGGAAAAAATACATATAAAAAAAAAATTACTTATATGCAATGTATAGACATTATGAGAATTTGTTGGTTTTGTTGGTTTGATTTTGATACCGTTTAAGCTTTTTGTAAAATCGAAAAAGTTTTCATGAGAAGAGATATAGGGTTAATAAGGTTTCAGCTATTTATTATTTTATTTATTTATTTATTTTTTAACACATATTTTAAACACATCTCAGGAATCGTCCATATGCCACGTTTGTTGCCACTACATTCGTCGTTCTAGCTGCAACAAAATATTTAAAAGAAAAGTTTAATTATAATAAACAAAGTATATAAAAATAGCATATACCTAACAGAAACCATTTTTTGTCATTAAAATAAACATTGAGAAGTACTGTCTGAAATGACTAAAGAAGCCCTAAAATTGGTATCTTACAAACTGAAAACGTAAGATGCATGTGTCGAAGAAATCATTGCAAATTACTCGAAGTAAAAGGAGAAAAAAAGTAAATAAATAAAAATGAAAAACGGATGCTCTACTTCGTGAATAGTGAAATTATATATATATATATATATATATATATATATATATATAAAGAAAACCGCATTAAATTAAAAATTACTTATACCATTTTATTTTAAATGACTTCAAAATTAATAATTGAAAGTAATAAAATCGTCATGCTTGCATATTACAAAGAGATGTAATTATTCCTAGGTACATTTGCAAAATAGTAATTATTTTATTACTCTCTACGTAGTACTCAATAAAAACCTACATAAAACTTTCTTTATAAATATAATTTAATAAATAAGTACTTTATGTTCTTTTATTCCTTATTATATGCAATAAATCATTTACAGTTTAATAAATGACATAAAACTACATACTAATTGTTGGATCTAAACCAGTACCGACGGTTTATTCAGTATTAGATTATTTCCATGAAATTTCTGCTTTAATGCGCAATGGCATAATATTATACAGATTTTTAACATAATCTTCAGAAATTTCACTGTGCCAAGAATTATAATTTTTTTTTTTTTTTTTTTTTTTTTTTTTACAGTTCTTGCAAAGTTGTAGGCTATAAAGTTCGAATTTTTATCTTTTTAGAGATCAAACATTTTTGATCGGATTGAGATCAAGACTATTTCCATATCATCAATTTCTGAGATATTCTTTCTAGAATTTAAAAAAAATGAAAAAAAAATGTTATTATTTCTTACAGATTACAGTGGGTATCAAAAGCATCCGAGCACTAGCGATAATCCCTTTCTAAAAAAAGTTCACTTAATACTGCTTTATTAAATGAATCCATGTCGAGTCCTGTTCTTAGTGAGTTTAAAAACATGATTCAACAAGGATTTATTTAACAAAACAATATTAAGTGTACCTTTTTGATATCGGAATTATTGGCTAGTGCTGGGATACTTTTACTGCCGACTGTAATAGATGCTCATGAGGAAGTATATGTAATTTTAATAATTAAAATAAATAAACTTTCACAGACGTCGTGTGATAGGGTGTATTAGCATTTTGAAAGATTGATTTCGAAAAATTTTGAGATATCTCTAAAATAATTAGGTAGGCTCTCTCTTTTATAATGGAAGCATACTTTTTCAAGTTAATTAATTCTTTAAGATTATTTTGAAAAAATAAATAATAACAATACCTTCATAAGTTTAAACATAAATTTCACAAGATTAACCAGATCAGTGATACATTCCAACATATAGTACCTAGATAGTAAGATACATAAATTATTTATTTATTTAAGTTCATCATTATTACTTATTTTATATAAAAAAATATATATATATACACATAATGTTTTATTTTTTTCTTTACATAATTTGCGCATAATAATAAATGCTTAGTTTCAAACATGTACACTCAAAGTAAAAATATCTTAAAATAAGACATAGAAACAATTGAAAAGGCATTTAAGGTATGTAAATATGTTAATATAGAGCTTAGATATAATAGATATCTTAATTTAAGATCCTTGTATGTCTTAATGGATTCATTGTAAATAAAAGCGTCTGAAATTCAGATAGAAATGTGCCTGAAATATCAATTCAGACTCAAAAATGTCTGAAACACGTAAATATGCGAAATTTCAGATAGTAAACGCCTCTGAATTTTTAAGCTTTTGCATTAATTTGCAAAATTTTCATATTGAATCTGCTTTAAGTAACATGCTTATCCTGTTCAAACTTCTTTCCCAATTTATAATATTATTTTATATAACAAGTTGTTAGCTTTATGAAAACAAATTTTGAAGGAATAATACTGTGTACGATAATTGTATGAAATTGTGTTTAATATAATTAATAAAACAACATATTTAGAAGCGAAACTTATTTGGTTAATATATATGTATGTATATATATATATTTGTATTTAAAGCTTTCTCATGTTATAAGAAAAAAAAATATTAAGATGAACGTAGCAAGTAACATGTAGCGAAGAAAAATGAATTTATAACTGAACAATTTTGAATAATTTTGGCATAACTGCTTTTTCCTTATTTATTATTATTTTTTTCGATTTAAAAATTATTTTCTAACATATATTTACCTACCCCTACACGTAAAATAACGATTTTTCTGGTATTCATGTTTAGTTTCTTTTCTGTTAAATATAAGTTTAAGGAAATACAGTGCCGGAAGAAAAAAAAAAAAAAAAAACTTTACATGTCGTTTGCCATTCCTGCTATAAGAATGTGTCGAAACCCAGTGATGAGATATGGCGTTAGTAGATCAAAGACGGCTTTTCCCTATCCTACCAAACACTCAGTTCGCCTAGTGGACTTTTAGAGTAAGGCTGTATTCTCTTTCCTCCCGCCAGCCAGTATTTTGTTCATTTGTCAAAAGTTTGAGAACCTACATCGGTATTCCTAGTCTACATAGTGGGTCAGGTTAAGCTAAAAATGGAAGAGAAATATCATGACTGTGCTTGAGGAGGGAATCTCTGTGATTGATGTGGCCAGAGATCTGGCAGATAATTCTAGATGTAGCCAGTTGTAGCCATCTGGAAATGTAACCAGAAATTCGTACCCAAACGGTTGCAGTTGGTAATAAAAGTAAAGATGAGATGACAAAATACTGACTGCAATGTGATATTTACAATAAACGACTAAAATGTTAAGATTTTGCCTTAAACGTTTACATTTTAATGACTTTATACATATTTTCTACATCTGGCTATATGTAGAATGGTCTGCCAGATCTCTAACTACACAAATCATAGGGATTCCCTTCTCTAGAGTCAAGGCATGAGATTTCTTTTCCATTTTAAGCTTTTTTCTGACCCGTTGTGTGGGGTGGGAATGCCAATGTAGGTTCTCAAACTTTTGATAAATAAACTAAATATTGGCAGGCTGGAACAAAGAGCGTTTAATCTGATTGTAAAAGTCCACGAGACGAACTGATTGTTGTTAGGATAAGGAAAGGTCGTCTGTGACCGACTAACGTCCCGTTTCATCACTGGGGTTCGACACATTTTTATGGCGGAAATAGCAAATCACATGTAATTTTTTTTTTCTTTTTGGTCGCTTAAATGTAAAGATTTTTTTTGTTGGCACTGTAAATGCAAACATCATTATTTAAGCATCGAGTGTTGCAATTTTCGCATATTTGTTATTCCTTTTAGAAAATTCCAAAACCTCTACGTGTAAAATTTAAGATAATAACATTGTTTCGTATATACTGGAGTATATATTATCATACAAACAAGATCTGTTGTGTACTGTGGTGGCATGGTGGGTAAAGAGGTGAGGATAGGTACCTTTGATAAGTAGTTCGGTTTCAGGGTTACGAAATCGATATTTTTTTAAATGATTGATAATTTACTTATGCTCTAAAAAAATTTAAAAACTGGTAAAAGGAAAAAAAGAAAGAAAGAAAAAAAAAAAAACAGAATCAGCACTACTTCTATTTATTTATTTATTAAAAAGGCCTTAAAAATGGCGGCGTTTAAAGATATTTGCAGTGTCTTAATTTCAGATGTAAAAGAAGGGTTTTAAAATGTAAGACATCTTTTTTTCCGCTTAATATGTGACTATATTTAAGACACATTTTAAACTGAATTTAAGACTTTTGCATTTACCATGTAAAACGAATAACCGATTGCATAATTTTAATATGCAACATTATTAGAATTCATGGTTTAAAAATAAATAAATAAATAAATAATAAAAAGCTGCAAAAATATTATAAATGATGTAGAAAAAGTAAATCTTCTAAATCAAAATATGTCTTCTTTTATTATTTAAACCTTTAATAATAATAATAATAATAATAATAAATCGAATCAAATACTTTACTACACATTTTTCAAATTAAAGTACTGTAATAAATCTGTAAAACCAAGAGGGAAAGCAGAAAAATGGAAACCAATGAGATTACATATTAACTTTGTACATGGATATCTAGTTAATTTAAATATAAGTCAATTTATGAGTTATTACTCAAGTAATAAGTTACTTAAAACATATATCTCTATATATTAAAAAAAAGTAAATGTCGCTGGCGTCAAATTTTTTCGTCTGCGACTGCATCTTCTCGTGGAGGGCTAAGTCTTCCACATCATGAGAGGTACAAATGTATGCCGTGTATTCCAAGGAGGACATTTCAGCTAATTAGAAATTTCTATCTTTTTAAATAAGGAAGTTATTAATTAAAAACTTCGGATTTACAAAGGTACTCTATTTTCCACCTTGAAAAAAGTTTCTGTTATGATGTTGTTTTTCTATCATGATATCATTTTCTATGAAAAATTTAAAATGTGATCCATGGTGTAAAAAAAAAAAGATATTTTCAATATTATGTATCTGAATTTGACATTGAATACTGAGATTTCTATAACATTTTTCTGCTTTTGACATGCGTTATACACTATTAATATTCCTATTCAGCGAAAGGCAAAGCAGCGAATAGGCAGACAGAGTCTCGCAGAGATAAATAAGTGAAGCGAGTCTTTGGGAGGCGAAGCCTCCCTCGGGGGTTGGTGAGCGGAGCGAGCAGGGAGCAGAGCCTCTAGTATTGCAAAAATAACCACACGGAACGCTACAACCTACAGAAAAGTCAATCAAATAAAATTTTCCTGGGATTATCTAAAATTTTCAATACACCCAGCGTATCATTTTAGACATTTAAAAAGGTTATACGAGAACATATAGAACTTATAAGAGAATCTTATATTACACATAGAACATATAAGAGTATTCTAGAAATATTCTTTAAATATTAATCCTGCTATTAGTAGCACGAAAGTTTTGTTTATTGTAAGAAGAAGAATTGATACTAAAGAATTGATACTGGAAACGAAAGGAAATAAACTATTTGCTGAAAAAAGTTATTTTACAGAGACATTATTGTAAACAAGTTCATAAAAATATAATAACAATAGTAATAGAATAAATAAATAAAAGTTGAAAAAAAATGTCGTGTTGATTTGAGCTATATGAAATCTAATTTAAAACTAATTAAAGTTAGAACTCTTATATAAAGATTAATTATATCTTTAAAGTAAAATACAAGTGAGTTATATTCATTTTTTTGGCAAAACTTTTACTTTCTAAACCATTCAGGTTACTTTTTAGTAAATTCGTTAATAGAATTTTTTAATTTACTTTTAAATCCAATTTTAAATTTTAAATTTAAAATATTTTCAGAGTTTCAAAACTCTCAGAAATTTTCTTAGCCGAAATAAGTTTCTAAATATTTTGCTTCTTTTTATTTTAACACACAGTTTTTTTGAAACAGGACAGTTTTTTTTTTGTTTAACTGAATAAAAGATAAGATAGTTTTTTCCAAGTCACTTTTTTGTCAGTTATTGTTAAAAATATTTGAAAAAGGAAATAAGTTTTACATTTTTATTTTTAGCTGAAAAAAATTAAGAATGTAGAGAAAAAGTCCATAGGCTAAACTTTGTATGTTTTTTATCCTCTGTCCTTCAGGTATATAATATTTTGGCGTAAAAAAGAAATATTATTAATTAATGATTAATTGTATAAAGGTACGTTTTCCGTTTCTTTTAATAGTATCCTTAAACTAAACAAAATGTAACAGAATTTTTTTAAAGATATAAAATTATTATTATTATTATCAGTTTTAAACACGATGTAAAACAAAAATTAAAGCTATAGTATAGCAACAATAATATTTATAATGATGTCTTAAATAAATTAATATTTAAAACTATGCATTTCTATGCTTTTATATTTTTAAAATTTTAAAACTTATTCTATAGCACCGGTCTTTGTAATTATGTAATTTGACCAATGCGCAAAGAGTATATTGAGTGGTCTAAAAACAGAATACTTTGAAATAGAATACACTGCACAAAGGGAATGCAAAAAATATGTGGTGATCGAAAATTATTATATTATAATATATTTGATAATTTTAAAAGTCATTTATCGTACTATCTTCAATATACACATTTTTCTGGGCATATCCCGACAGCCAATGGATAGGTATAAAACCTTAGGAAGCTTCTAATATATTTTTTTTTTTTTTGGGGGGGGGGGGTACCCGAAATGAATCTTTTGTTATTTCTACCAGAGTTGAAAGCCACGGAGAACAAGAGCTGCTTATATATCCTGTATTGTAATAAACGATATGTTTTGTGGAAATTAGTCTAATGACATTTCTGAAAATTTGGAGCTTACTTTGAGACTATAAATTTTCTTCGTCTATTAAACTTATTATAATATGTAACTGTCACCTCATGTGTGAATATAGAGTCCCGAATTTGTTATAATATGTAATTGTCACCTAATACGTAGGTGTAGACTCCCGAATTTGTTATAATATGTAACTGTCACTTTATGCTTAGTTATAGAGTCTCGAATTTGTCATAATATATAACTGCTATTTCATACAGAGTCTCGAATTTTTCTGGAAAAATTCTTGACAAGCGTTATGTAACAGAAAATATTTTGAAAAGCTGTAAATAAGTAATTTTTCTAATGTCCATTCTTTAGTTGCAGAATTCTTTGTCCAAAACAGAAAGTAATTTTCCGAAATGTCTGAAAAAGTAAGTAACCAAGACTCTCGAATGTTCATCCAGTTCCCATCTTACCGAAGATGATAATTTTTTATTTTCTATTGTATTCAATGATCGCTATTGTATTTCTTCTGATGATGGAGCACGGCATTTTCAGTTTCAAAAATGAGAGTAAGGTTTTTCTTTTATAGTCCGGGCAGAAACATCAATAAGAGTAAGACTTTCCATAGTCGGACTATACTTACTTCCATAGTCTGAAATTTTACATTCTCTTACCCATATATGGTAGAGAAAATATTATTTTTGAGCCAAACTTTCGAAATTGAGTTTTTGTTATATTTACACGTTTTGAGGTCCCCAGAATCCGAAAAACAAGTATTGAGTGGTGATCTGTGTGTATCTGTCTGTGGAAATGCTATCAGCATATCTCAAGAACAAATGATAGCAATGAGTCCAAACTCGGTATTCTAAATCTGTATTATATAGAGATGCTGCAGTATACTTTTCGTTGAGATTAAGCAAATTGTTCGTGTACAGGGACATCCAAGAGAATTCAAATACATTACATCTATGGGGGAAATTGCAAGTAAGTAGAGTTTAACATCTATAGACTGCACTAAACCAAATGAAATGAATATATATATATATTATAGGAATAAAAGCATGTTTCATGTAGAATATGGTATAAAATCATTTACCGTTCGTTTACAGGACTACACAAAGGAACTAGAATAGAGTGGGATAATACATGGAAATTCATGGTGCATTTTCATGGTGCATTTCAGAAGTTCATTTCAAGCTGTGCTATATGTTATTAATATAGGATTACATTTAAATACACAATGCGGTTTGTACTTAATTTTTAGAAGATAGACAATAATTAATTGAGAACATTATTTTTTATTGAATGTAATTAGTGAAAGTACCTCTTACCCATGTGGTAAATAAAGTATTTTTAAAACTAAATATTTAGCGTTTCTTTTTTGTATATTGACACTTTTGAGATTCCCTGAATTACTGAAGTCATCTTTTTAACGTTTAATCTTTGTCTATGACTTTTATCATAGACTTAAAAACAAATAATTTCAGGTAATTCAAATATTATATTTTCAAGATACTATAAGGTTGTTATTTGAAAAAAAACTATGAAATTTTATTAGTTTCAAGGAATAGTGCGGGTGAAAGTTGTCTGAATAATTTGAAATGAACATTTAAATTTAATAACAGCTTTTGAATTGTCTTTCAATGGAAGTACAATATTAAAATGAGGGGTTGAGAGGGAGGCAGCCCTCCCCCCCCCCATACAGAATTATTTGTGAAATAAAGCTTTTCCGAAACTTTTTTTTAAAATTGTTTTTAATGAAGATTTATATAACAGAATTTGTTATCTAATCCCTAGATGTCCAATCTGCCCTTATGGTATTGAATTTCAGAGTAAGAAAAAGTCGTGTGACTGTCACACCAGATTATTTTGGCTGCATAATGCTTCACTCTCGAAATAAATTTTTCTTTATCTTGTTTTACTTTGGACCATAACTGTTTTGATGTACAATTTAGAGGGTGAGAGAAAATATCTATGCATATCTGTTGATCTACAGACAAGTTGTGATGCTTTGTCACAAAAATTTGCATATCAGATCCATATCTTGATTTTTAGTTTAACTAATATTACAAATTGCTTAACAGATGAAAGAATTTTTTTTTGCAGAACAATACATTAAATTTAGTTTAAATAAAGCACTTTTTGCTGTAGCCATTGCAATTTGTTTTTAAATATTATCGGTTATCTCGAACATGTTACTGAAAATAAGTGTAAATTATTATGTCCGAAACTTTTTTTTTTATTGTTTTTAATGAAGGTTTATGTAACAGAATTTGTTATCTAATCCCTAAATGTCCAATCTGCCCTTATGGTATTGAATTTTAGAGTAAGAAAAAGTCGTGTGAGTGTCGCCCCCATCACAAAACGGTTTTCTATATTTTGTTATACAAATAATTTTTTAAAATTAATTTAAATGATGACTGCAGACCATTTTTTTTTCTAATAGAAGTATATCACTAAATGTCGAAAGAAAGTCAATTTTGTGTTTTACTAAAGATATCTTTAAAACAGTGTTTTCTTTCTTTCTTTTTTTGTTGTTGTTGTTAAATAATATTTTTAATAAAAAAAAATGATAACTCTGTTTTCAATTTTTACGGATCAATGGTTGAAATATTCGTTTAAAAGGTACTAACGAGATCATTTAATATATATTCATATTGAAAATTTGCCCCCCTTACTTTCAGCCTGGGGTAAGAAAGCGTTTCTTCCACGTGTCCAAACCATTCTTCCTAGTTGACTTTCGCTATTATAAATAATTCATTTTAATTTCATAATTATTTGTTAAAAATAGTTTTCATTGTACACATTTATGGGATTTATATATATATATATATATACATACCGCCAGTTTTAACTTTAGAGTTAAAAGTTAAGATAAAACGGAATGACAACGCTGCCTGTTGAACGATTTTCATCAAAAGTTGATACACTCTAAATTATGTTAAGGTGCAGCTATATATAAATTTTTATGAAATTCTCTGCAGCAATGTCTGAAATACAGCCTCCACAAAGTTTTTGTCTTTCTGTCTTTCCTACACACAGACACAGAGAGACAGAAGACATTTTATAAAAATGGTCAAATCATGTTCTACACTTTTTAAAACGTGCAAATCCATCCATACTTCGAAGTCTGAAATGAAAACCAACACTTTCTTCAATTGAATTTAGAAGAAAATAAACATCAGAAAAATTATTTAGACTATTAAGGAAAATTTGGATAGAAATATTTTGTTAGAACAGAAAATTTTATATTTTATTTGATTATTTTGCATATTCAATAGCAAAATAAAAAAAAAGGTTTCTTAGAAACTATGAATGAACAAAAACCAATATTTGAGTATTAGTCTCAAAGAAACATTTCTATGAAAAAATATGCGTAGTAACTGGTTTGTTCACGGAAAACTTTAGGAGATGATTCAAAACTTGTCTCTCATTTTGAAACAGCCCAAACTAAAGATAAAAAATAAACAAAGAATCACTACATTGTTGCAAATACAAAGTTTCTGCAGCTGTACATAAATGATTTTAAATTTTACAATTACATGTTGTCAGAATCAAGAAATATCATTTACGAAAATGTTTTGTAGAAGATAAAGCTACTTGAAAGTGTTACTCAAATTTAAATGTACATTACTACAGACATACCAAAATTTTCATTTACTCCAAGAATTGTTAGTGCACGCCTTTCTTTCTCACCACTTTTCTTGAAGGTTTCTGTTTCTTATTTATTCGTAATTACATAGTAGAGAAACTTTCACTATAAATAATGCGGTGAAAATAAGGGGTGAGTACTATGAAAACCTCTAAATAAATTATAATGTTAGCATGCTTGTTATCATTCCTAAACCGAATGAAGAAAGTTGTTGATTTGTTTGAAGGAGGTAAATAGTGTTTGAAACTATCTCTAAAACTGCAGTTTTTATGTTGCAAACACAAATAAACGCTTAAATTTTAATTGATTTTATAAACTTTTCTTGTTGTGAAATGAAAGACTATTATATTTAAAGCTCTGCAATTATTGAATGTTATAAATGGCTGCAACATCTGCAGAAATATACATATATATATATATAGTAGTGGTAATTTCATTGCCAATAAACTTACATTGATTTTTCTTTTTCTACGAAAATAGTTAAAATAGTACTGTATACCCTTTTTCTAGTTTTGTTTCTTATTTTATTATGATTCCTGTGTATATAATACTTATTTTTAATAAAATTTTATATTTCAATAGATTCATAATGTTTATATTTCACGAAGGGTTTAATAACTGTTTCTAAAAAATATTGATCAAGAAATTGAAAGAAATTACACAAAATCCAACGAAATAAATAATAATAATACAAAACATTAGATTAAAGGGTACATTCAACAGAAATTAAATTAAATTAGATCGAATATATAACTAGTTTTTAAGATTTACAGTATGTAGTTTGGTTTAAGTTTTCAGAGGTACCTGCTGGATTTTTATGTAATCGACAAATAAAAACAGAAAATATTTTTATTTAATACCCCACAAAAAGGTTACATTTTGTTTTGCATTAGAATTTAAAATATTAAAATTGAGGGAAAATAACGTAAACTACCGTAGAAAAAGATTAAAATTTCTTTTGACCCATCTATTAATCGATTACGAACTTTGATTAAAGGTGAAATATTTTTATCGATCTCACACAATTTATCTCCTCAAAATTTGTTTTGAAAAAAAAAAAAAAAAAAAAGTGAAGCATTGTGGTTTTATTTATGTAAAAGCTTAAATAAAATTGAATATCGATTTTTCATTAATTATACCGTAGGAAAATTTCTGTCAGTAACAGTTAACGAGAAAAATTTGGAGTGACTCCACTCGATTTTATGAACATTTAGCATTTAACGGTTATTTAAATAAATTTAAATGACAAAAGTTGTTAAATAAACTTAATAAAAAATCACAATAGTTGTTTAGGGTATATTTCTCGAATTTATATGTCATTTAAGGGATCTTAGTTTATCCAAATTTCTTTTTGCATCCCTGTAAAAAATTATAAACCTAAGCTCGCAATATGAAATATTGATATTTATTTAACTAACTTTTTAAATAATTTAACACTACTAAAACGAACTTTAAATAGATTGACCTATAGACTCCAATGTAAAAATTACTTCTTTGTAGATCATGTAAAACTGTAATATTTTTGCGACGATAACCTATAACATGCTTACAAATTTATATCATATTAGAATATAAAGTCTAATATATGATATATCATATTATATCTTATATTAGACGCTAACACAATTCAAATAATTTGAATTTATTTTCTATAGAGGAATTTTTGTGTTTCTAAAAAAAAAAACTATAAGTGCTAGACTCATCGAAATATATACATTTCGTGCGATGGTCAGCTATAACGAACATACCAACTTTCAGTTAATTCAGGCAAAGCGTTTAGACTTTATCTTGTACACTCGCACACACATGTGTATAACCGTAAAAAACTGATGTGGCCACCACATGATTTTCTTCTAAATATTTTTACACAAAATTTATTCAATACAAATTATTTATTAAATTATCAAATTATTTTAATTTAATGCAGACGATTTTTATCTGACAGAATTAGATTATCACTAAAGCCGAAATATGTCAATTTTTTGCAAATCAGAAGAAATAAGATTATATTTCAAGTTTTTTTGTTAAAAAAGTTCAAGTTTTTTTCGTTTAAGAAAAAAATCGATAATTTTGTTTTAAATTCTCACAGATCAATAGTTCAACCATTCGTTTCAAAGGTATTGACGAGATCTTTACAAAGATACCCATATTGAAAATTTACCCCCCCCTCCCCCCCAGGGGGACGGGGATGCGATGCTCCCACATGCACACAATTTTTTTCATGGTTAACTACTACTATTATCAATAATTCATATGAATTTTACAATCACACGATTAAAATAACTCTCATTACGTATATTTATACGAAATTTTGTCCTATACTGCCATGTTAAAAATTTAGAAAAAATGCAATATCAGCGCTACCTCTATAGCAATTGTTCCAAAAATTTCATCAGCACCAGTTTATATCAGGGTGCAATGAAACACCAAGTTTGGTTAAATTTCGTTCACTGGTTCATGAGATACAGCGGCCACAAAATTTGTGATACCTACGCACACACACACAGACAGACACACAGGCACACAGACAGACATTTTCTTAAAATAGTCAAATCGTGTTCAGGGCATCCTAAAATGTGTAAATCCATCGAAAATTGGAGTTCGAAAATTTTCACGAATCCATTACTTTCTCTATGTATACATATAGAAGAAAGTAATAACAAAAATGAAATCAAGAGACATTTAGGTACAAAAATATCTGATTATCGATTTTTTTTATGATTACAATATTTTTCTTTAAATAATTTCTAAAGTAAAAAATATGTGAATACTTTTTTATGTAAAAGTACTATTAAATGAACAAAAGAGTCATGTTACACTTTAATTCAAACTACATAGCATTGGGACATTTATAGGAAATATAAATTCTACCTCTATTTTCCTCGATTTCAGTTCTTACTAATTTGCGTTCTGAGATCTACACTCATATCCGAAATTAAAATCACAACCTATTTTCTCGTTTCCACATGTTGCGCATGATTTAAAAAAAAAAAAAAAAAATCAACGTATGAACATAAAATTTGGATGGCATTTTTTTTTTTTTTTTTTTTTTTTTTTTTTTTTATCAATCTCTTAATCGAATTTTACAGACCTTTAACAAAAATACATTTTTTATTTTAAACTAATATATTACTTCTTTTGTTCTCAAGTGAAAGATTTAGAAGAAATGCAAAATTTAGACAATTTTAGAAAAGAAAACTATTTCGGAAGTGGTGTTAAAGATTCATGACAGATAGGTAAAGACACACATGTCTTCAAATGTTAAATTAAAATTTCTTTTTCCTTCTTTGTATTCGTTTCTTCCCCCCCCCCCCCCCACACACACACACACACACACTTTCTTCTTCTTTTTCTTCTTCTTTTGAGATGCAATTTTTCACAAATATACACACGAACATGAAAATTAGATGAGAAATTCTTTAAAAAAACATACATTGACATTTTTTTATAATTTTTTCGGCTTTCATAGTTTAAAAAATAATAATTATACTTTTTTAAAAAGTTCATTATGGAAGAAAAAGAAAAATTAATACAGAATAAAAGTCCCAATTTAATTTAGCATTTGGAGGCACATATATATTCACCTATCTGTAAGACATCCTTAATATTTTTTCAGTGGCGCGACACTTTAGTAATGGGCGGGGGTGGGTCGCCGAATTGATGACCAACATTCTTAACATCGTTTTTCATTTAGTTTTCTTTTCTAAAATCGTTCGATTATTTCATTTCTTCCAAAGCTTACTTTTTGAAATAAGATGAATTTAAAGATTTTTGCTTATGTCAATGATCTGTAAAATCTGTTTAATAGTTTTATAAAGAACATGCCACCCAAATTTTATGTTCATACATTAATTTGTTTAAAAATTATGCGCGGAAGGAAGAAACGAGAAAATAGGTTGTGACTTTAATTTCGACCATGAGTTTATTGTAAGTGAAACAATATGTGCTTTTATAATTACTCTTTGATTTCATCTGGAAAAACTAAACATTTGAAATTAAGTTTAAACTTATGAGCCAAGACAAAACGTTAGATGTCAGACAATTCGAATTGCAGCAAAGATAAATAAGAACTTTCTTATAAGTGATAATGAATAGAAAATTTGAAACAAAACTTTTGAGTCAAAATAAACACTGGTCTTTACCAAAAATGATATTATAAAATAAATAAACTGAGTGGGTACATATAAAGCATGAAAAAAAAGGTAAGAAAGAACAAAGGCTGAGTTGCACCTATTACGCTGATCTCAAACTACTTCTCTTTTTTCGTCCTAAAATAATTGTTCTGTATTCATCACTTTTTATGTAGCAATGTTCTTATTTAATGACTTCAACTGTGAGTTTATTAAAAAAAAAAAAAATCCAAGAAATCTCTACTAAACATAATGAATATATTTTCGATTATTTTTTTTTAATTTAATCCAATTCAGTACTAAAAAAAAAGGCAAAACTTCAAAATCAGTAAACGGAATTAGGGAAATTTATATAGCATATATATATCTGTACACCAACATAATAGTAAACAATTTTCAAGCAGAAATAATGAAGAATTAGAACCCAGTCGGTTTACATTGAGTTTCATTTCTATAGAGTTTTGCTTGTAATACTAAATATTTTGTAATAAAATTAAGAATTGTAGCTAAAATCTTGCATCTATATATAATAGGAATAAATTTTCAACTTGTTACTGTTAGTAATTTCTTCTCCATTTTTAACTAACTGAAATAAATAACAATCAAAATATCCCAAATGAATTATTCCTGATATCAACAGGATTCTAATTTATTGTATGTTACAATTAAATAGTTGTAACCGAATTTAAATGTAATACTTGATTTTATAAAGCTGTTATTTTGTAAATAAAAGTATGAACCAAAATGTACTTATTGTTAATTAGAATACACTGTAGCAGTAAAAATAAAGTAAATTTAATTAATTTTAAATAAAGTTTAAGGTAAGCTACAATCAATGAATTTATAGGCAAGAACAAATTTATTTTCCAAAATTTACTTAGAACTTAAGGGATAATTCCTAACTTTGATTTAAATAGTCAGTGGAATTGTTTGCATCGATTCTTTTTCCTTTTTAAGTAATAACAAAGCATTTTTAGGAGTATTATTTACTGCTATAAGGAAACTAAATAATTTGCTTTATAGTATTACATTCTTTACCCAGAGTTATATTATTAACGATAGAATTAAAACGTTATCAGTATTCTTGCAAGTAGTAGTCACTTAGTAAAGAAGCTTTTTCGAACTTGCAAAACAAAATAGAAATACTTGTTTGGTTTCATATTAATTAAAATTGAGAAAAATACATTTAAAATTGAATAAGTTTAAATAATACAAATAAGATTAAGTAAAACAAAAAAAAAAATGTATTTAAATATATAAAAGTTAGGAAATAAAATGTGTTTTATGAGCAAATTTTGTGATAAATTACTTTACACATTCTAATAAAATTTTTGATGTGTAATTTCAACTATTTAAAGGTGAAATTCGTTCTTTTTTCAATTTATAATATTCTACACAGTTGATTTTTTTTTTTTTTTTTTTTTTTTTTTTTTTTTTAAACTATACAAAATAAACAATTTTTTTTTTCATTTATATCGGGAAAAAAATATTAGGATTTCCGATGGATTGGACATTTTTTATGTTTTGCAATTGTTTTTCTTTGGATTTTAAATAAAAATTAATTAGTCTAAATAATGAAGAAGATTTTAGAGCATTGTTTTTTGGGTGATACTTTATGTTATATATATATATATATATATATATATATTTCAAGATGAACAGCGATGCAAATATTTTGTCAACGTAATTGTTATATATCGACATAAGTAACAGAAAAAAATCGGTTGTAGATAGCATAATCGGTGAAATGCCAGGATTTGTTATTAAATGGCATTTTATAAAATAAGAAGCGACTATATGCACTGTTTAAAATTTCAACAGAAAAAATCTGTGTAATCTATTAACATAAGGCTTACGTAAAATTACATAGAAAAATAAACGGCGATGTTAAAAAACATATTTTATACATTCATTTTAATAACTAATATTAATTTAATTAATTACTGGTGAGAATATACTTCTGACTTAGAATGCTTTCTCTAAAGTAGATTACAGTCATTTTTTTATGTTAATAAAAAATTTAAATAATAAAATTACGTAAAAATTCAGAATAAAGATTCAGAATCTCCGTTATTCACTTTTAACTAAGAATTTCTGTAAGTTTACAGAGACTCTGGATAAATATTTACATCAAATTTAAAGAAATTTTTAACAGTGTGGGAAAAAAAATTGGAAAACGTCGAAAAACTATAAAATTAGTTATTAATTTATTAGGAATTAACTATGAGATAGTCTTTGAAATATAAGTTTTTAAAATGTGAAGCATGTTTACTTTCTCTTATCCATAAGGTAGAGAAAGCATTGTTTTTGGGTCAAATTTTCGAACGCGAGATTTTGTTATATTTACATGTTCTGAGGTCCCTTGAATACGAAAATCATGTTTTTAACAAATGATTTGTGTGTGTGTCTGTATATGTGTCTCTCTCTGTGTGTGTCTGTCTCTGTGTGTGTCTGTCTGTTATAAGCATATCTCAAAAAAAAAAAAAAAAAAAAAAAAAAAAAAAATGGCAGAAAGTTCAAATTTCGTATTATAAATGTGTATCATATAAGGATGCTACACTAAAATTTCGTTAAGATCAAGCAAATGGTTATGTACAGGGACACTCAAAAGTATTCAAATACATTACGTCTATGGGGGAAATTGCTGCTAAGAAGAGGTTAACATAGAAAATTTTCATAATGGGTATCTTTCGAAAGAGCTCGCCAATACCTTTAAAACGAATGGTTGAACCATCGATCTGCGATAATTTGAAACAAAGTTATTGATTTTTTTTTTTTTTTTTTTTTTTTTTACTTTTAACAAACAAAAAAAAAAAAAAAAAAAACAACTTAGAAAAAAAAATCTTATTTTCTTTCTTTTTTTTTTTTTCTTATTGAGAATAAAATGGACTTTTTTTGGATATTTGGTGTTATGCTACTTCTCTAATACGGAGATCGTCTGCATTATCATAAAAGAAAATTTTTTTAAATAATAATTTTAATAAATTATTTTTTAAAAACAGAATTATTTTTTAATAATCGAATTAAATTCTATATAAATGTAGGTGAATTAATGAAACGGCGGGTTGAGGAGGGGGGCACAGATCTAATTATCATAAAAATCTCTCCCGAAGCCTAATTTGAATTGTTTAACATAGGTTTACATAACATCGTTATCTTACCTCTTAATCTCCAACCTGTATTTATAGTATTAAATTTCAGGAGAAGAGAAAGTCGTGTGAGTGACACACCAGATTATTTGTTTTTGTTTTGTGGTTGTCAATGTTTTACTGGGTTTAACATACAAACGCATCAAAGAATTTATCCTGTTCAGAAAATTGGGCTTATATATAGTAAAATGAATTATTGAAATAACAGTTAACATAAATTTCCTTTATTTATTTATTTATTTGTTTATGTATTTTATTTTTTAAAAATGTTTTTATTAAATACTATTTTTTAAATGTTAGAAAAAGAGTGTTTTCTTTCTTTCTCTCTCTCTTTTTTTTTTCCCGAATTATCCGATTCGCTTATGAGTTGACACAAAGTGCCGGTTTACTTTTCATTATTTCTGATGTGATATATTATTGCCTTTTCATATTTTCGGAAAAGGACAGAATATAGATTTCTATTTAATCTTCTGCACTCGATTTCAGTGAAAAATCTTTCGTGTTATGTTGCATTGTGTTAGCTTCTACCCTACTGAAAAACAGGGAAGCTTGTTTATAGCGTTTATTTATTTATTATTATTATTTTTTTTTCATATGTAATCTAAAAACTAAAATTATAGATTATATTTTAGTAAAAATTGGCTTTAAATGCAATTTACTACTATTTTTATTAATTACCACAACACTTCACTGACTAAAGTGCGTATTATTCGTAATTTAAAAATTTAAACATTTCCACTATCACATCAATATTGAATTGTTAAAAGAACACATTTTGACTATAAAAATTCAAAATTTCTTATATGAAATTTTGTTTTTTATTAAACATCAGTTTATTTTTGCTCACGGAAATCTTCAAGCTGCAAAATGAATAATTTGTTTACAGTCATTTTACTCAAACATTTCTTTTAAGCTGCATCAACCATAAAGATTTGTCTTATTCATTAAACATTTTTAATTTGAATAGTTAAAGGTTGAAATTTACTAAAATTAAATTATGTAAAACACACAAACACATGAAATATATATTTAAGCACTGCAAGAAATAAACCTGTAAAAGTACTGGGAAAATCTGGCAGCTGGGGTGCCAGTATTTCTCCATCAAATATACAGTTTAAAACCACAAAATTGTATCCCTGACATAATACTATTTTACGCAGAAATCCTGTAAACCAAACAGGTTTTTTGTTAAAAGTACAGTTTTGTTCAGTATATTTGACGGAGAAATATTGGCACCCCAGCTGCCAGATTTTTCCTGTACTTTTAACAGATATTTTTTACAGTGAGGATATCTGTCAAAATCATCGACAATTTTATAAAAGGAGATCAAAGTCATCAGTAATTTTATTAATATATAAGTTTATATTATAAAATATCACACAAACAAACATGTATTTAGTTTGGAATTGAGAAACTTTCTTTGAGAATATTTAGTTTCATGAAAAATAATATATCTAACAGAAGAAGAGAGGAAGGTGGAAGAATTCGACTTCTGGTTGAGCAAAAACACGAGAAAGGTTATAAAAAATATTTTAGTAATGACCGGAATCCTTTGTTTGAAACTCCTAAATTCTCCACTGTTCACATTTTTTAATTTTTTGTAAATATGTATGTGGTTGATCAACTCGATTTAAACTCGATATTTTTTTGTGTATATAATTTATTGTTTTTTTTTTCCTTATTATGAATTTATTACGTAATTTTATATACTTACAAAGGCCTATTATTCTTATGTACGCTCGCTCATTTTACTCCATTCAGCTTTTATATATCTCATGCATTTATACTACTTTACAATCACTTAGTAAAGTTTTATCTTCTTTCTATCTCTTTTGTAATTCTTACTTTATGTACATCCTGTTGTTTTATTGGGGTAAAACGCATTTGTAAAAACGTTTTGTCTAATTTGTTTTGTGCTTTTTATTCCTAAAGCAGCACTTTTTAAAACAAAAGATGCTTAAGTACTTCTTTTACATTACGTTAAAAAAGTTTTCTTGATGACATAGAAAATAATTACCCGTTACTTCCTTAAAAATAAATGAATTTAACAGAATGTGTTTTTAACTTACGAATTTCTTATTTTTTTGTGAAAAATTTTACTTTTAACATATGTTGATAAACCAAACATCTATATAATATTCCTCAAAGGTTATTCGCAGTATATTTTGCGATTATGTGTAAAAAAAAAAGTGATTTTTTTTTTCAAGTTTAAGATAAAGCTAATAAGGACATTTTATTTAAATAATGTTACATTATTAAAAATATATCACTAAAGTAAATTTCAAAATTTTAGTAGAGGTTTTATTTTGTAACATTTTTTAAAACAATCACATTGCTGTCAGTTTTTTCGCTTTTTGGCTCAAAAACCATAAAAGTTGGCAACTATGCAATTAACTTCATTAATATCGTTAAAAAAAAAAAAAAAGAAAAACTTATGAAATATAATCTTTATTAATGTAGATCATACATTTTCTGTGTAGTTAAAATTGCAAATGCTCAAAATAAATTTTCCACAAATAAACTTTTGATATTCGTCTTGCTTATTTTAAATAAAATCACAATTGTTGAATATTTCTGAATTTACTGCGGTATATCATTTTCCTTTATAATGATAATATTTTAATTAAATGGAATTTGAAAACTATGTTTTTTGTAAAGAACTAAAAAATGTATGCTATAATTTTATAAAAAACTGTCGCTGAATGAAAACACAACAATGATAAATTGCAAAATCTTGTACTAATGTCTCTGGACCGAAAAGATTATGTACAACCATTCTTCAGGTATAAAATTTATTATGTAATAAAGTAACTATGTAATGTAGACACATGTATACTATTGCAAAAAAAAAAAAAAAAAAAAAAAAAAAAACTTAGTTTTTACAAATAAGGCCCATTTTCGCATTTTCTGATACAACACTGCTTTTACGTTGCACTAATGACTATATGTTTTTGTCTCGTGCTTAATGTTTTTGAAAACAGAAATATTTCTTCGTATATTGCAGTTTATGTAATTAATTTCCAGATATTTATTCACATTAACCTTGAAACGTAGTAAAAGAAATTCTTTAATAAAACTAGTATAAATAATAAATGTTTTTGTTTAATAAACACCTTAAAATAAAACTATCATTTTATGACTTTTTCCAAAAAAGTTATAGCTTTAGGTTCATATATTAACTAGTGTACAATTTAAAATTTTTAATCTTATCTTGTATGACGTTTACGTATTTTTAACATTAAATAGTGGTTGGATGGTTGTGTTTTTACGTCGCACTGGTGCTGCGGATATGGGCAATTGGACATGGTCTGGAACACACCCTAGAGGTGGTCCGGAGACATGACATCACAATTTTGATCCTCCACGGAAGGGATGACTCTCCAGCTTCGGTTATCCCCAGAGATATAATTTTTGATGGGAACGTGGAGGACATTGCGGCCACGACAGATTTTACGTGCACCAGCCACCATTACTCTTTGGCCGGCTCGAGTACCGAACCCGTAATCTTCCAATTACGATGCCAGCGCCATAAAATAGTGGAGAAATTATTATCATTTTGAAGGTAAGTTTTATGAAGTAAAAAGAAAATAATAATCTGGTGTGTCACCCATACAAATTTCTCTTACCCTGGCTTTCAGTACTATAAAGACAGATTGCCGATTCAGGCGTAAGATCAATAGGGTAAGATAACAAAGTTCAATTAAAAAATAATACAAATTATCTTTGGGAATATTTTTATCTGACATATACAGTCGGTAACAAAAGTGTCCGAACACTAGCAAAAATTCCTATGTAGTTAAAGTACACTTCATATGATTTTGTTAAATAAATCCTTATCGAATCATGATCTTAGTCAGTCTAAGAACAGAATTCGACAAGGATTTATTTAACAAAACCGTATGATGTGTACTTTTTTTACATAGGTATTTTTGCTAGTGTTCGGACACTTTTGTTACCGACTGTAATTATGTGTGTGAGGTTAACATACCCCTCAACCCTCTGTTCATATGAAAATTGACTTTTATATTCAGGGCATCTCAAAACATGATATTATACTAAAGACAAAGTCGGAAATCGATTTTAAAAAAAAAACTTTGTATATAGTATGTCTATGAGAAATTAATTTTCTTCCCTCTATGAGCAATGTCGTCAACAGAGTATAATGTAGCAAAGAACTTCCGTGAATTACATTTAGTAGAAAAGAACTCTTACCTTAGTTTGGGTAACTCTGTACATTGTCTAAAATATATATACACATCACAGTGTGTACATAATTTATTTTTATATGAAAAACATGTAATACAAAATGAAAGGCACTTCCAGCCGTTTCCAAGTATCGTCCCAATTCATTCAAATATTTTTGGTAGCCTGTAAGGAATGGTGAATGATTTCTAAACCATAATCTACACAAAAATGCTTTTATGCATATAAAGAAAATGTTTTCATTCCATTTTGTTTAGGATAACCACTATATATTACACTTTACTTAGTAAAACATTCGCCAGTAGCCATATTGTTTTTAAATTTTCTTGGAAATTTTTGTACACGAAAAACTTCCTTGAAATATGTTAAAAGTATTTGCACTGGGCAAGAAAATATGTTGATTGCCAAATCGTATAGTATCTTCGGCTTTTTGTGCCAAATACTCAAAAGTCTTTTTTCTTTTTACAGATTATCTTCTGGAATTCCGGCGATAAATTTAACTGACTTTATATCACGAAAGTCAGTAGTATCAATGGTAATAAAGAGTAATCAAAAAATAATCAAAAGAGTAATAAAAGAGTGATCAAAACAGTAATAAAAATCTCTGATGATACTTTACTATTTAAAAGCAAAAAACTTCGGATAAAATTTTTAACATCTTTTAAGAAAAATTAAATTTTACATGCTTTTAAAGTGTTTTTAATATAGTTAAATATAACTGTCAGTAGAATTTAATTTAGAATATTCTGAGTATGTACGTTAAGTGTGACTGCTTAAAATTAAAATCAATGATTGCTGTGATTGAACCAGGAAACCCGAGGAAAGCATCTATTTACTTATAAAAGTTTGTGTATTGTGCAATTGCTTCTTGATAACGCAAAGCCTAATGTTAAAAAACTTGTCAAACAAAATTTAGCAACGTTTAGTTGGTCAGTTTTGGAACGACTGACATTTTGCTCCTATATAGCTATTTCAAATTCCATTGTTTCCGTCAATAAGCAGTACCTCATCCTCTGCACACTTCCAGAAAGTATAGAATGTGGGAAAATTGGTAGAATAATTCATCGCGTTACAACACGAATTGTTCAACACTCTTGGCATCCGCCGATTTCCCTGTCGGTGGTGGAAGGTGCTAAATAATGATAGATAATACTTCGATGGATAACGATAATTTTATTTTAAACCCACAATTACATATTCATTTGTCTGAAACATGCTCTAAAACTATTTACTATACCAAATATTTTAAGAATATCACCCAAACCTATCAAAATCACTTCGAAAAGAGCTTGAAATACACAAAGTTTAATAATCAGTTTTAAAAGGTAGAATAATAAACAATAAATATAATGAAGTTACCATTGTTAAATCTGTGAAGTAACGAAAATAAAACAAAATATGAATAACAGCGACATTAAATTTTGTAATAATCTGTGGTTTAAAAAAATGTATTTTGGATATTCGAATTAATGGGCCACAAATAACGTCTTACAAGAATAAATCTGATTTAAAAACTCTAATTACATTGATAGAGTTTTAGGTTGTTTTACTTTTAATTTGAAGTGGAAACGTCTTGCTTTATTTTTAAGGATATTAATTTAGACAATATGAAATGATTCTTTTAAGAACTTTAGAAATTACTATCGTCTTAATTTAAGATGTGATTACTCAACACATAGTTTTATGATTGAGTATATGTAGCAGCAAAACATAATAAATCGTTATTAATACGTAATTAATTCTTTTTTACTACATTATGGGGATATTAAACGGCTGAAGTGTTATTTAATAAATGTACTTCATTTTTTAAGGATGTTAGGAAAAATAAAGCAATAAATTGTAAGGTTTCATGTGAAGACTTTTATAATTACGAGGCATAATTCTGTCGTTTAAGAATTAGGTATAATTTCATAAGACGAAAAACAAAGAAAAAAAAATCAAAATTTGAGCAATTTGCATTTTGAAAGGAATATGGAAAATCTTTACACTTAAAGGTCACTCTAGATATTGATATGTTTTAATTGTTATGATTGTCCTCAAAAATTTGTCAAAGGACAGATAAATAATATAAAGACAGTACTTTACTTTGTATTTCGTGTCTAATTTTTTAATAAACATAATTTTATATATTCTAGATATAAACCATCATAATTCAACAATAAATAATATTTACTTTCAAGTTAGCGTATACGAACTTTGTAATGAAATTAAGGAAAAAATGGTTGGTTGGCTGGGTTTTACGTCTCAAGAGTGCTGTGCAATAGGCAACTGGTGATGGTCTGAGACTCACCCCTGGAGGTGGTTCGGAGACAAGCCATCACAATTTTGGTCTCCACGGAAGGGATGGCTCTCCCGTTTCAGTGACCCCAGAGGTATAATTTTGTTGGGAACACGGAGAACATTGCAGCCACGACAGATTTTACGTGAACCAGCCATCATTAGTGTACACGACGGTCTTTGGACAGCTCGAGTACCGAACCCGCAATCTTCCAATAACGAGCTCGGCGTTCTAACGACTGGGCTACCGCGACCCAAGGAAAAAATGGAGTCTATTGTAATCTACATGATATTTTTTATACTTAATGAAAATGATACTTTATACTTTAATTTAAATGATTTAGACAAGAAATTTTATTATAAGTAAATATAATAAGGTAAGTTGGAGGAAGACACTATATATAAGGATATTTTGCTAAGTACAGCCCAAAATTGAAATGATACGATAATGAAAAATATACACCATGTTCATCAATGTTTAATTAATTATGTATCCATATTAAGTCCTTTCCCAGTCTGCATACGTTTGGCAAATTTAATGTTAAAAAAACTCATTTAATTGTGGCATCTTCCTTCATATATACACGGAAGATGCCATCAGTTATGAGGTAAAAATCAACGCCACAATAAATTTGAAAAATATGACAAACATTTGAAATTACCTCTGAATTAAGAATAACTATGGAGAAACTAACAAATGATTAAACTGAAATAAATTTTTGAAAGTTTACTTTGCCAAAACTAATAAGGGTGCAAGTTTGAATGTTAACTAGCACAATATTTAATTTAGTGCAATTGGTCACCATATCAATCTTTGTGCAATCGTTTCTTGTATTTGATATGCAAGAGTAGTGAAGGTAATGGCTTTTCTGTGCTAATTGAGGCTGTTGACAGTCGACTGTTTCTAGCTCTGCTAGTGAAAGCAACAGCTGGTGTAGGTCTATTGTCACATGTGCCGTTTGTGAAAAAAAAAAAAAAAAAAAAAAAAAACATATGTATCATTGCTGAAATCAAAAGAAATAGAACATGCATGATCTGTGATTACTTGTGGGTTATAAGGATAAATCTCAGTTGCTGAAAACATAGAAGATCCATTTCCTACTCTGGTAACCTTGCTCCGACCTGTATTTAAAAAAAGATCCTTACATAATACTTGAATGCTTGTTAAAATAATATTATAAAAATTATGATTATTAAAATATTATATTTCTAATTATTATTTGCATTTATATTTTACACTATAATATACAGTATGTAAAATAAATCATAAAATTTAAAGGCCATTTAATTTATTTCTGAACTATGTTGCGTCTTCCCCCAAGTACGGTGGGAAGAAGGCACACACGCTTATTTTAGTATTACTGCAAGATTAAGGCCACTTCTTCTTACCTTATGTGAGTAATGGAATAAAGAACTCACTCATATTTCTGATATCTTATTTTAAATAAAACATTACTTTATGAATTTTAAATTTGAGCAACATAATATTACAAGAGCTTCACTCACAAGATTAAATGCTCACGAGATCCAAAAATAACGGCGATTAAATGCGACAAATTAAGTTAAGTTTATAATCCACGCATATACTGAGATGAGACTTTTCACACATGCTGGTCATTATTACTATCTGTTGGCACATAAAAGTGCTAGGATCAAAATTGCGTCTTTCCTCAACTTGCAACTTCACCGAATTACCTTATTCACTGTATTTATTCATCAAATGTTGTTATTTTAATTAAAATAATAGTTAATAGCTGGAACCCGTCGAATTCGACGATGACTTTATTGACCGTAATGTTTCAAAAATCGTCGCATCATTATTTAAATGTATTTCATGTTAAAACATCTAATATAATTTACGAGACTTCACTTAAAAAAAGAAAGTCGGAAAAATGCTTATAAATAGAAATACTATATATGACATCACTTTCTACAAAGTACTGTCAATGTGACGTCAATCTGACTCCAAATAAACAGATGCTATCTTTTATTTTCTATTTCGTTTAATACAAAGACAATATGTTAGCTGACCCGTCCGGCGTTGCCCGGGCACATGATACCTTAAATGAAACTTAAAATTGTATTATTTTATACCTTTAACTCGATTTTGTTTGAATTTCTGTTTTTAAATGAAAGCATCACGAAAAAAATAATCATCTGTAACAAAACAATTACCTCGAACCGAACGAAACTCTGCCTTGTGTCCCCTGTGCTTGCGGCAGCGCATACATGGGCCGCTAACAACATACAAAAATTCCCAAAAATTAACCTGGAACCGAACGAACCCGCCCAGCAATGCCCGGGCCCGTGATAATAACCTTAAATGAACCTTAAATTTGTATGATTTTATATCCTTAACTCGATTTTGTTTGAATTTCTATTTTTAAATAAAAGCATTGCGAAAAAAAAAAAATAATCAGCTGTAAAAAAAAAAAAAAAAAAAAAAAAAAAAAAAACCCGAACCGAACGAAACTCTGCCTTGTGACCCCGGTACCTGCGGCAGCGCATACGCGGGCCGCTAATACCATAAAAAAATTCCAAAAAATTAACCTGGAACGGAACGAACCCGCCCAGCATTTCCCGGGCTCATGATAATAACCTTAAATGCACCTTAAATTTGTATGGCTTTATATCTTTAACTCGATTTTGTTTGAATTTCTATTTTTAAATGAAAACATCACACACACACGCACAAAATAATAATAATAATAATAATCATCTGTAACAAAAAAAAATTACCTCAAACAGAACGGAACTTGAGTACGTGACACAGTGCCTGCGGCACGTATATACAGGCCGCTAATAACATGAAAAAATTCTCAAAAATTAACCTTGGACCGAACGAACCTCTGACTCGTGTAACCGCTGCCTGTGGCTGGGCACCGTATAGCCATGCTACGCACGTGCTGCAAAATCCACTTTCCTCCACCAGGTTGCGCAGTTTGTTGTATACGAACATCACCAATCGCCTTGAATTTTCACGACCTTTCAAATAAGGTATCACATGGTGGTGTCAACTGCAAAATCCTTTAGTTGCACTTTCCACCACCAGAGGTCACAGTGTGTTCTCTTACGAACATCACCAACGGTCAGGAAATACCAAGACCTTTAAAATAAGGTGCAATATGATAGGGCCTACTACAAAATCACCTAGTTCCATTTTTCACCACGAGGGGGAGCATTATATTGCATACAAACATCCCCAATCAACATGAAATTTCAAAACCTTTAAAATGAGGTGTTATATATGTAGGTCTAGAACGGATTTCCCCCTCAATCTAATTTTCCCCCTTTCACCCCCCTTCAAATCTACTTTCCCTCTTTTCCCCCTTTCAAAATCGAAAATTCCAAATTCGCAGAAAGAGAGTTTTCAGTATTCAACTCTAGTCCCCATATGTACAATTTCTTCACCGTGAAGTAATTTGAAGCTGAGTTAAGTTCGTAAACGTGTTTTTAATCCCTGCCCCCACAGGGGGGGAACCGTTCGACTTTTATTATTTTCTCTTTTCATAACACATCTATAGACGAAGACCTTTTTTTAAACACCTCAACCAAATTTTTACACCTAGCCGTTTTCTCAATTTAGTGGAGACAGACAAAAACACGTTTCATATTAATATATAGATATCCTGATTTATTAATGTGATTCAATAATTAAATGAATAAAAATTCTTCATAATAATCGAAATTTAAGTCTCCCGGGGATAAAGTTAGAAACTAACCACGTAGTTGCGAAAATGTATTGAAAGAGAGGAAATAAATTCTTTAGTTTGGAGGAATAAATGAAATAATGGAAGAAGGATTATTTAGCAGAAAAAATGACGTGACAATTGCAAAAATATATTGAGAAAAATGAGTTTAACCTATATTTTTAAACAAGTAAAATCAAAGTAAAAGGTAATTTGAAAGAATAAATGTAATTTTATATATAAGGACCGCTAATTGTCGATTTGATAGTTTTGCATTCTCGTCTACCGCATTAAACCGCAGTCCATTACATGAATTTTATTATTTTTATATAAAATCTCAGTTTTAAATGACCGTTTTTTCATTATTGGCTATTTATCGCAACAGCAAATACAGTTTTTTTCTGTTCGATTCAGGTTGAGTAAAAGGAAGAAAAAAGTAATAAATTTGGAATATTTTAATCAGAAATTAAACTCTTACCCTATTAAAGAATTAATCTCTTTTACTAATTAAAAAATGTCTAATTACTATTTAAAGAATTAATCTCTGTGGTATTCAATGTAGACATGAAACCTAATGAAAATAACAGGATAAAAAAGAAGAAATCAATTGGAATTCCAGCTTCTCTTGAGATTCCAGAATCTGCATGAAAAACTACCAGGTTGTGGGCAACAAGACTTTCCTCCTAAATTTTCGTATACAAATTCCCGCAATACAAACTGTTTAATAATGTTATTATTTATAAAAAATTATTTCCATGATGAATTCAGACGATTTTCATCTCCATGAAACATAACACCAAACGTATTCCCCCTCCCCCCCCCCCAAAAAAAAAAAATATATATATATATATGTATGTATGTATATAACTATGCCACCATCTGGAAATGATTATTTTTTCTTTGTTAAAAATGAAAGAAATACAATAACTTTTTTTCAAATTATCATAGACCTGCATTTCAATCATTAGGCTTAAATGAATTGTCAGTTATTTGAGGATACCTACATTGGAAATTTGTACCCACGGAAGTATGTTTCCCAATTAAGGAGTAGATGTGAGGAGTAGATGTGTAAAATAGATTGTGCTGTCCTTACAAATACAAAACACTTTTTCCTCGTTGTCTATTACTATCACAAATAGAAATACACACACACACACACACATACATATTGTCCTATACTATTATAATTAAAAATATATATATATGAAAAAAAAATGGGTTTATAGCGCTGTCTTTTGAGCGATTGATCCTCAAATGTAATTAAAATGAGTTTTTACAAAATTGCAATAAAATGATATTAAGTTTGATTAAATTTTGTTCACAAGTTCGTGAGGTACAACTTCAGTAAATTTGTGACACATACGTAATAAATACAATACTTTGAATGAGCACCATAAAATGTAATATATCCCAACAATTGTTCCAGGTCGAAAGAAAACACGACCCTTCGTCAGGCGAACAAACTAGGCACAATTGCTGCAAACAAAGCAACAAATCGTGTAGCACTCGTGCCTACTTTCTTCGCCTGACTTAGGATCGGTTTTGTTCGACTAGAAGCAGTTGTTGCGAGATTTTGCATTTTATGGTATTTATTGTAACTATTACTTTTAAACGCCAGTTCTGTGACTTTTTTATTAACATACATACATGCACAACCAGACAGACATTTTCTAAAAAAGGTTAAATCGTGTTCATGAAATCGTAAAACAAGTAAACCTATCATAAACCAGAGGTAAAAAAAAAAAAAAAAAAAAAAAAAAAAAATTTGTTAGTCGACTAACTTAAAATCTTATGTCATCTAAAAATATTTATAAAATTTTATTGTGGCAATAAGTTGATGTAATGTATTTAAATATTGAAGGAAATCATAAGACAAGTAAATCTATCAAAAACCAGAGGGAAAAAAAAATTCTTGAATCAAACATTTTTTTCTTATGTATAAAGACGAGAGTAATAAAGAAGTGACAACTAATTTCTCGAAATGACGATACGAGACATAATACATTTCCATTCGATTTTTAATTCTGAAGTAATTTTAAAATATATCATAATACATTTGTTTTAATTCTCTAGTAATTCTTATTAGTCAAATAATTTAAAATCTTAAGTCGTATAAAATTTTTATAAACTATTATTGTGACAATATGTTGATATAATTTATTCAAATATTTAAGGTAATCAATACAAAATATATGATATGAATTCTTGGGTAAATATAAAATGAAAATTAGTCGAGAATTAAAAGCAGAAATATTTCAGCTCATTACCATTATTCATATTTTATAGAGTCATTACCTCTCAAGAGATGCATTAATTGGCGTACTTCATTTGGTTGGTTTTCAAATCAGGTTAGAGAGTAAACAGAGAAAATTAATGGAACTTTTTTTCCTTATACGGAAGTTTATAAGAGCAAATAAGTTATTGCACCTAATTATAATATCCTTAAATTTCTGTTTGAACAATTAGTGTAGTGCCGAGCGATGTATCAATATCTTTTAAATTTGATAAGAATTTTTAAGAGTAAAAAAAGACGTATGTGTATCACATGTGTTAATAGAAATATTAGAAATATTACCTGCGTCTTCTTTTCTTTTTCATATCTAAAATTATAAAGTACAATTTAAATAAAAATAATTCAAAAGTTAAATTGAATGTCAATTCATTTTTACTTTCCGAATATATATATATATATGTAAGGAAAATATTGTAATGATGTCAAAATCCGAATTTGAGAATTTTGTGTATACACAATTTGAGATAACCTGAATTCATATTTGTTACTTTAACGGCGATGTATGTATGTGATCAAACGCGATAGCATCTAAACACTTTTTTAGAATGAGCTGAAAGTTGTTACGTATGTTATAGGTCACTGTGGCACGAACCCTATTGATTTTGGCGAATCTAACACTTACAGTTTTTTTTTTACAGGGACACAAAGAAAAATTCTTTATTATTATAGCTTATGTCTCCAAATTTTTACTTTCTCTTACTCATAGGGTCGAGAAATAATTGTTTTAGGGTCAAATTTTCGAACGTGAGTTTTTGTTATATTTACATCTTCTGAGGTCCATTGAATACGAAAATCATGTTTTTAACAAATGGTCCGTGCAGAGAAATTTGTAATTTGTAAACCATTTAACACTACAGTTTTAAGATATATGACCCCCAAACAGAGTTTTAACTTTTTGTCACTATTTGGTGATGAATTTTTGGTATAATTGCTTGCTTGAGAAATTATGGACTTTTTTTAATTTCTCTGTCCCATAGGGCCGAGAAAGTATTGTTTTAGGGTAAAATTTTCGAACGTGAATTTTTGTTATATTTACCTGTTCTGATGTCCCCTGAATATGTAAATCATGTTTTTAGCAAATGGTCTGTGTGTCTGTCTGTGTGTCTGTTATCAGCATATCTCAAGAACAAATAGTAGCAGAAATTCCAAACTCGGTATTCTAAATCTGTATCATATAGGGATGCTACAGTAAGCTTTTCGTTGAGATGAAGAAAATGGCTCGTGTACAGGGACACTCAAAATTATTCAAAAACATTACGTCTACGGGGGAAATTGCAGGTAAGTAGAGTTTAACATCTATAGACTGCACTAAACCAAATGAAACGAATATATATTTTTTGTAATAGAAATAGTCAACTGGGAAAAAAAAAATGTGTATGTAGGAGACTCGCCTCCCCCTCGAGGGGAGCAAATTTTCACGATGAGTATCTTTCAAAAGAGCTCGCCAATATCTTTAAAACGAATGGTTGAACCGTCGATCTGCGATAATTTGGAATGAAGTTATGGATTTTTTTTTTTTTTAATATAATATTGAGAATAAATTCAACTTTTTTTTTTTGGATATTTAGTGTTATACTACTGTGGCATACAGCCCCCCTTCCAATTAATTAAAGTTGGCCAGACCTTAATCTCTACACAGAGCAGGTGTGCTGATACTTACAATAGTTTGGCTCCAGACTGTCTCGAACTGTGACACTAAAGTACAAAGAAGCTGCCCTGCTAGTATGCCTTGATGGTCGTGAGAACAGCGGAGTTTTCGAGGAATTTCTTCGGCCAGACGGGAAGGCGCCCGCCCGCTCAGCGAATGAGGGAGGAGCGCGGGTTGCCATCGAGAGAAAGAGTTTCCCCAGGAGCAGCGCTGGAAGCAGAGAGTCGGGGATTCGTATCTTGTCTTCGGCCAGTGAAGGTCGGAGGGTTTTTTCTTGTCCCGTTTACCAGGAGAGGTAGCGAGACTTAGTGATTTTTTTTGTGTTCCTCTAGGAGCAGAGAACACAGGTCAGCTTATTTTCTGTCACCGGGGAAGGTATGCAGGTCAGCTCGTAAGAGACATTTTACTTTAAATTATCCTAGGACTGGATTCAGTAAATCGAATTTAGGATCACGGAGATCCACAGAAACTGTTTGTTAAGCATCAACTCAACTATCGATCCATGCTGTAGCTACTAGCCATTGTATATAATCCTCCAACATCAATATTGTAACTAACGGTTGTACATAGAATCTTGTTTAAATTTTAATTAAATTAATTTTCTTATCAACTTCTGCTGTGACGGGATTTTCTCATTCGCTACCAGAACCCTCGTCCGAAACGCCACAGCTATACTAACTTGGTGGCAGCGGTGGGATGATTGTTGGAGAAATACTACACTGCCTGAAGAAGTACGGACGATAGAAACGTAATAGACTCAACGGAAGGATAGACGCTGCGGAGTACGTCGAACCATCAAATCAACGGAGGATACATCTACGTCGCATCGACTAGAATCTCTAAGACAGAGAGGAGAGCCCTCAGCCTGAATTATCCGGAGCCCATCCCGAATTCCATACGGAGTGCCGATCCGAGAGCCCATCATAAGTGCCAGAAGGAAGGACGGAACTCGAGCAACGACAACAAAACAGGGGTGAGTCAAACTTTTCTAGTGAGGCTGTAAAATTTTTGTTATTTAAGGTATTAGATGATAAATGTATAAAGTTAAAAGTTATTTAGAAATTTATTAAGGGAGAGTAAACCTTAAATTAACATTGTTTTTGGAAAAATTAAAAATGTGGCATATCACAAATATTAGAAACTCTAAGTAAAAACAGGGAGGAATTTAAATTATAGGTAAATTTAATTTAAATATAACTCATATTTGTTTAGTTTGGAAAAATATTAATTGATTTGCACATATTTGATTATCTTGTTTTAAATGAGAAAACAAAAAGGGTGTTAAAATATTTTGAGAAGATAACACAGTAATTTCATATTGTTTGGTGTAAATTATGAAAATTAAAAGTGAATCAAATAAGTTACGGAAAGAGGTTTCTATCCTGGAAAGGGTTGTGATTTCAAATATTTCAAATTTAATGTGTAGAATTGAATATTAAGTTTTAATTATTGGAATCGTGTTGTATTGGAATTTTATACACCCCAAAAATTTGCAAAATTGAATTATAGGTTTTATTAGTGTAATTTTGTATATGTATTTTTTGGAATTGGGTAAAATTGTAAGAATTGTGTAAAATTGTTAGGAATTGTGTAAAAGTGTTAGGTATTGTGTAGAAATTTTTTTTGGGAATTGTGTAAGATTAAATTGTGAATTTAGAATTAGGTAAACATGTCAGAATTAGGGCAGTATAGGAAAGCGGAACTGCAAGAGCTCGCAGTCGAATTCGGAGTGATTGTTGAAACTTCGGATAGGATAAGTGATATCATAGGGAAAATTCAAAAGTTTCCAGATTATGATAAAGACCTAGCCCTAGCTCAAATTAAGTTAATACGGGAGGATCTCTTAGAAAGAAAGGCGGAAGAGAAAAGGAAGGCGGAAAAGATTGCGGAAAGGGAGGCTGAAGAGAAAAAAATCGCTGAAAGAGAAGCGGAAAGGAAACATGAATTAGAGTTAGAAAAACTTAAAATAGCCCAACATTCAGAAACAGTAAGTCTAGCTTCGACTCGTAGCGAACGCCCCAGCCGACAATCACTAAAATCGGTTATGCAAAAATTTGAACCGGAGAAATCGGACATGGCATTATTTCTTGCTTTATTCCAAAGACAAGATAGGAAGTTAGAAATAGATGACGAGGATCTAGTGACTAATTTATTAGCTTTATTGCCCGTAGAAATCGCGGAATTAATTTTAAAAGAACCCCAAGAAATTAGTGACGATTTTGAGATAGAAATTAGATAAACCTCGCAACTTTGATAAAAATAGGGTTGAGAAAAATACCCCAGAACAAAAAAATTGGAGGGATAAGTCTTATCTGACCGAAAGATCTAAATTATTTGAGGCCCGAAAACCTATTGTTTGCTATGTGTGCTCTTCCCCCGATCACATTAAGCCAAATTGCCCAGTCTGGAAAAGCAGACAAGAGAAGGCTGAAAAAGTAAATCACGTAGGAGACGCTGAGAATTTAAACCCGGCTTTTGAACCTTATTTAAGTGAAGCCAAGATAAATGGGGAAAAGTTTACCATTTTACGTGATTCTGTGACGTGCCTCGATATTGCCCCTCATAAAATAATTTCTAATGAGCAATTAAACGGGGAAACCGTGTGGGTTAGGGCAGCTTTAGCCAACGAAGTGAGATGTCTACCCATAGCCAATATTGAATTAGAAATTGAGGGAATAGGGTTAATTAATACGAAAGCCGCGGTAGCGGATAAGGAAGTTCTCATGGATTATTATTTACTGGGAAATGAGACGCAGAAATTAATCGAGAGATAAAAACAAAAACCCGAATTAATCCATGCAGTCGAAACGCGATCGAAAAGGCGTAAAAACGAAACTGCGCCAAAAACCAGTCTGGCGAGTGAAAGCGCTGGGAATAATCAGGGAGAGGCAGAAATGTCGCCAGAGAGCGAGCCTACGGAAAATCAGGGTACGGAAGAATCAATTTTCCTCCCCGAGTTAGAGGAGGATAGGATCACCGCTCTGGCGCACGTTGGGAAAAACGAGTTTCGCCAAGAGCAGGAAAAAGATGAAACCCTGACGGAGTTGTGGGCGCGCGCGAAAGAGGAGAAATCGAATTTAACAATAGATCAAGGTTTGCTGTACAGAATTGCTACAGATCACAGAGGAGAAAAAGACGTCAGCTAATTATTCCGCGGAAATATAGGAATGAAATTTTGAATCTTTGTCACAGTTTAATATCCAGTCATGTGGCCATGACTAAAACTAAGGATAAATTGCTGCGATATTTTTTCTGGCCAAATATCATTAAAGAGGCTGAAGCCTATGTAAAATTGTGTGATCCTTGTCAGAAAATTGGGAAGGCAGGAGAGCAAAAAAAAGCCCCTCTTAAACTTGTTCCGATTATTACTGCAATTTTTACGCATATAAACTGTGATATTGTGGGACCATTCCCACCTTCGGAAAATCAAAATAAATATATGCTCACGGCTATGTGTTTAGCATCGAGGTATCCAGAGGCTCTCCCGATACCCGATTCAAGGTCGGAAACAGTGATCGACGCGTTAATGATAGTATTTAGTAGAATGGGATTTCCGAAAGTAATCCAAACAGACTTAGGGGCTTGTTTTATGAGTAACTTAACCTCAACTTTCTTAGAAAAATTTGGAATTAAAATAACTCACAGTAGTGTGCACCACCCACAGACAAATTGCATTGAGCGTTGGCATCGTTCAGTTAAACGGTTATTGAAGGTAATCTGTTTAGAAAGTGGAGAAAGTTGGGAGAGGAGTTTACCCTATGCTTTGTTAGCTTTGCGGACGGTAACACATGAATCAACGGGATTCAGCCCAGCCGAGTTGGTTCATGGGAGAAATCTGCGAACCCCGGAAACCCTGCTATTTGAGAAATGGACAGAGCAGGAAGAGGAGCAAAACCCAGTGACGGAGTATGTTTTCGAATTGATAAACAGACTACAAAGGTGTCAAGAGCTCGCAGGGGAGCAGATGGAGAAAAAAAGGGACAAACGCAAAATCTGGTATGACAGAAATGCGGTAAATCGGAAATTTAATCCCGGGGACAAAGTGCTGGTTTTAGCCACAAGTAAACCCAATAAATTATCCGTATCATGGATAGGGCCAGGCACTATTGAGAGTCAAATGTCAGAGACTAATTATATTGTAAATGTACCGGACAAGCGCGAAAAGTCGCAAATTTATCATGTCAATTTACTAAAACCTTACGTGCAGAGAGCAGAAATCGTAAATGTATTAATAGAGGAAAATTGGGATAATAAAACGACGGAGGCAGACTTAGAAATACCTTATCCTATAACTGACCCGGTAGAATTTGACCTCAATATGGTAATTAGGGACAGTAATTTAGGAAGTCGTTGCACAAAAGCCCAACAGGAGCAATTAGGAGCATTACTAATTAAACACAAGAAAGTGATTTCCAATATTCCAGGCCGAACGAATTTAATTGAGCATGATATTGAATTGACTAGTGATAAACCCGTTAGAATGAAGCCATATAGGACGTCACCTAGACAAACCGACATCCTGAAATCCGAAATCCAGCGTATGTTAGAATTGGGCATAATTAAGGAAGGGGAGTCAGATTATACCTCGCCTATGATATTAGTAGAGGCCCTTGGCAGAGAACCCCGCCCGTGCGTTGATTATCGCAAGTTAAATGAGATAACTCGTGCCGAATTTTTCCCTTTGCTTAACATAGAAGAGAGAGTAGAGCAAGTGGCAGCATCAAAATTTATTACCGTGATTGACTTAACTAAAGGCTATTGGCAAATACCTTTAACCCCTAACGCACAACGTTTAGCGACATTTGTGACTAGTTTCGGTTCATATCAACCTTGGGTAATGCCATTTGGACTTGTCTCCGCCCCGTATAGGTTTTCAAAATTCATGAGTATTCTATTAAAGGGACTAGAAAGTTTCTGTTTGCCTTACCTTGACGATATGGCTATCTTTTCTAATTCATGGGAAGAGCATTTAAAACATTTAGATATAGTTCTAAAGCGGGTAACCAAGGCAAAATTAACCATTAAATTAGCCAAGTGTAAATTTGCCCAGGAGACGGTCAAATATTTAGGGCATGTTGTAGGGAAAGGACGTAGGAAACCGTCCGAGATTAAAATTAAGGCCATTACTGATTTCCCAGCTCCAAAATCAAAAACGGAAATTAGAAGGTTTTTAGGGATGTGCGGGTATTACTCCCGATACATAAAGAACTATGCAATAATAGTAGAACCGCTGACCCGAGCTTTAAGAGGGAAAACGAAAAAGGAAAAAGTAGACTGGAGTCCCGAAATGGAGAAGGCTTTTAGGGAGTTAAAAGATAAACTCACCCGTGACCCAGTACTGTACGCTCCTGATTATACTAAGGAGTTTATTATTCAAAGTGACGCCTCAGATAAGGGGATAGGTATTATCATGGCTCAAAGGCAAGGAGATGAAGAACATCCAATTCTGTACTTAAGTCGAAAATTTACTAAGGCAGAGAAAAACTATAGCACAACCGAAAAGGAATGTGCTGGGATCATTTTCGCAGTGAAAAAGTTAAAACATTACCTGGATGGTCAAAAATTTACCATAGAAACTGATCACAACCCATTAATATGGTTAAAGAGAAATGCGGGAAACAATCCCAGATTAATGCGGTGGGCGTTAACCTTGCAGCCCTTTAACTATGAAATCCGACACAGACCAGGAAAAGACATTCCTCATGTGGACTGTTTGAGTCGGGTGGATTAAAAGTTATCTGTAAGAAATTTTGTATATAGTTTATTATTAATAGTATTGTTTTTATTATGTTAATTAATTTGTAATTTGAAACTTGTAACTTTAGTGTAAATTTAGGTATTGTTTAGTCAGGAAGATTAGCCTCTCTAGAATTGCTTTGATGCACCCTAACCTAATTTGATTGCAGAGATTTTCTGGAGTTTTTCAACCCCAGAAAACCATCTTAAGGGGGGGGAAGT
The DNA here is from genome assembly GCA_963930645.1 of Salticus scenicus. Lineage (NCBI taxonomy): Eukaryota > Metazoa > Arthropoda > Arachnida > Araneae > Salticidae > Salticus > Salticus scenicus. Next base: position 131,136,442 of record OZ005652.1, on the reverse strand, counting down.
TGTGGCATACAGCCCCCCTTCCAATTAATTAAAGTTGGCCAGACCTTAATCTCTACACGGAGCAGGTGTGCTGATACTTACAATAGTTTGGCTCCAGACTGTCTCGAACTGTGACACTAAAGTACAAAGAAGCTGCCTTGCTAGTACGCCCTGATGGTCGTGAGAACAGCGGAGTTTCCGAGGAATTTCTTCGGCCAGACGGGAAGGCGCCCGCCCGCTCAGCGAATGAGGGAGGAGCGCGGGTTGCCATCGAGAGAAAGATTTTCCCCAGGAGCAGCGCTGGAAGCAGAGAGTCGGGGATTCGTATCTTGTCTTCGGCCAGTGAAGGTCGGAGGGTTTTTTTCTTGTCCCGTTTACCAGGAGAGGTAGCGAGACTTAGTGATTTTTTTTGTGTTCCTCTAGGAGCAGAGAACACAGGTCAGCTTATTTTCTGTCACCGGGGAAGGTGTGCAGGTCAGCTCGTAAGAGACATTTTACTTTAAATTATCCTAGGACTGGATCATATCTTTTCTGTACCTGTAACGGTGCAAGTATTGTTTCAGTAAATCGAATTTAGGATCACGGAGATCCACAGAAACTGTTTGTTAAGCATCAACTCAACTATCGATCCGTGCTGTAGCTACTAGCCATTGTATATAATATTCCAACATCAATATTGTAACTAACGGTTGTACATAGAATCTTGTTTAAATTTTAATTAAATTCATTTTCTTATCAACTTCTGCTGTGACGGGATTTTCTCATTCGCTACCGGAACCCTCGTCCGAAACGTCACAGCTATACTAACTTGGTGGCAGCGGTGGGATGATTGTTGGAGAAATACTACACTGCCTGAAGAAGTACGGACGATAGAAACGTGATAGACTCAACGGAAGGATAGACGCAGCGGAGTACGTCGAACCATCAAATCAACGGAGGATACATCTACGTCGCATCGACTAGAATCTCTAAGACAGAGAGGAGAGCCCTCAGCCTGAATTATCCGGAGCCCATCCCGAATTCCATACGGAGTGCCGATCGGAGAGCCCATCATAAGTGCCAGAAGGAAGGACGGAACTCGAGCAACGACAACAAAACAGGGGTGAGTCAAACTTTTCTAGTGAGGCTGTAAAATTTTTGTTATTTAAGGTATTAGATGATAAATGTATAAAGTTAAAAGTTATTTAGAAATTTATTAAGGGAGAGTAAACCTTAAATTAACATTGTTTTTGGAAAAATTAAAAATGTGGCATATCACAAATATTAGAAACTCTAAGTAAAAACAGGGAGGAATTTAAATTATAGGTAAATTTAATTTAAATATAACTCATATTTGTTTAGTTTGGAAAAATATTAATTGATTTGCACATATTTGATTATCTTGTTTTAAATGAGAAAACAAAAAAGGTGTTAAAATATTTTGAGAAGATAACACAGTAATTTCATATTGTTTGGTGTAAATTATGAAAATTAAAAGTGAATCAAATAAGTTACGGAAAGAGGTTTCTTTCCTGGAAAGGGTTGTGATTTCAAATATTTCAAATTTAATGTGTAGAATTGAATATTAAGTTTTAATTATTGGAATCGTGTTGTATTGGAATTTTATACACCCCAAAAATTTGCAAAATTGAATTATAGGTTTTATTAGTGTAATTTTGTATATGTATTTTTTGGAATTGGGTAAAATTGTAAGAATTGTGTAAAATTGTTAGGAATTGTGTAAAAGTGTTAGGTATTGTGTAGAAATTTTTTTTGGGAATTGTGTAAGATTAAATTGTGAATTTAGAATTAGGTAAACATGTCAGAATTAGGGCAGTATAGGAAAGCGGAACTGCAAGAGCTCGCAGTCGAATTCGGAGTGATTGTTGAAACTTCGGATAGGATAAGTGATATCATAGGGAAAATTCAAAAGTCTCCAGATTATGATAAAGACCTAGCCCTAGCTCAAATTAAGTTAATACGGGAGGATCTCTTAGAAAGAAAGGCGGAAGAGAAAAGGAAGGCGGAAAAGATTGCGGAAAGGGAGGCTGAAGAGAAAAAAATCGCTGTAAGAGAAGCGGAAAGGAAACATGAATTAGAGTTAGAAAAACTTAAAATAGCCCAACATTCAGAAACAGTAAGTCTAGCTTCGACTCGTAGCGAACGCCCCAGCCGACAATCACTAAAATCGGTTATGCAAAAATTTGAACCGGAGAAATCGGACATGGCATTATTTCTTGCGTTATTCCAAAGACAAGCTAGGAAGTTAGAAATAGATGACGAGGATCTAGTGACTAATTTATTAGCTTTATTGCCCGTAGAAATCGCGGAATTAATTTTAAAAGAACCCCAAGAAATTAGTGACGATTTTGAGAAAGTCAAACAAATGCTATTAGATCGATTTAAATTAAGTCCGGAAAATTTTAGAATTAAATTTATGCAACACCAAAAACAACCGGGAACTCTTTGGCATGATCTAGCTTATGATTTAGATACATATTTAAATGGGTGGTTAGAGGGAGTAGAAGTGACAAATTATGAGGATCTAAAGAAATTAATGGTGGCCGACCAGTTAAAGAAACGGGCTAATTTCGAAATGAAAGATCATTTCATAGATTCGTGGAGCTCTCTCAATGAACCGCGAGAGTTAGCTAAGAAGTTTGACGCGTACGAGTCAGTTCGCAGAAATAATAAGAAAAGTTGGACCCCGAAACCACCACTAGAAAAGAAATTAGATAAACCTCGCAACTTTGATAAAAATAGGGTTGAGAAAAATGCCCCAGAACAAAAAAATTGGAGGGATAAGTCTGATCTGACGGAAAGATCTAAATTATTTGAGGCCCGAAAACCTATTGTTTGCTATGTGTGCTCTTCCCCCGATCACATTAAGCCAAATTGCCCAGTCTGGAAAAGCAGACAAGAGAAGGCTGAAAAAGTAAATCACGTAGGAGACGCTGAGAATTTAAACCCGGCTTTTGAACCTTATTTAAGTGAAGCCAAGATAAATGGGGGAAAAGTTTACCATTTTACGTGATTCTGTGACGTGCCTCGATATTGCCCCTCATAAAATAATTTCTAATGAGCAATTAAACGGGGAAACCGTGTGGGTTAAGGCAGCTTTAGCCAACGAAGTGAGATGTCTACCCATAGCCAATATTGAATTAGAAATTGAGGGAATAGGGTTAATTAATACGAAAGCCGCGGTAGCGGATAAGGAAGTTCTCATGGATTATTATTTACTGGGAAATGAGACGCAGAAATTAATCGAGAGATAAAAACAAAAACCCGAATTAATCCATGCAGTCGAAACGCGATCGAAAAGGCGTAAAAACGAAACTGCGCCAAAAACCAGTCTGGCGAGTGAAAGCGCTGGGAATGATCAGGGAGAGGCAGAAATGTTGCCAGAGAGCGAGCCTACGGAAAATCAGGGTACGGAAGAATCAATGTCCTCCCCGAGTTAGAGGAGGATAGGATCACCGCTCTGGCGCACGTTGGGAAAAACGAGTTTCGCCAAGAGCAGGAAAAAGATGAAACCCTGACGGAGTTGTGGGCGCGCGCGAAAGAGGAGAAATCGAATTTAACAATAGATCAAGGTTTGCTGTACAGAATTGCTACAGATCACAGAGGAGAAAAAAGACGTCAGCTAATTATTCCGCGGAAATATAGGAATGAAATTTTTAATCTTTGTCACAGTTTAATATCCAGTCATGTGGCCATGACTAAAACTAAGAATAAATTGCTGCGATATTTTTTCTGGCCAAATATCATTAAAGAGGCTGAAGCCTATGTAAAATCGTGTGATCCTTGTCAGAAAATTGGGAAGGCAGGAGAGCAAAAAAAAGCCCCTCTTAAACTTGTTCCCATTATTACTGCAATTTTTACGCATATAAACTGTGATATTGTGGGACCACTCCCACCTTCGGAAAAATCAAAATAAATATATGCTCACTGCTATGTGTTTAGCATCGAGGTATCCAGAGGCTATCCCGATACCCGATTCAAGGTCGGAAACAGTGATCGACGCGTTAATGATAGTATTTAGTAGAATGGGATTTCCGAAAGTAATCCAAACAGACTTAGGGGCTTGTTTTATGAGTAACTTAACCTCAACTTTCTTAGAAAAATTTGGAATTAAAATAACTCACAGTAGTGTGCACCACCCACAGACAAATTGCATTGAGCGTTGGCATCGTTCAGTTAAACGGTTATTGAAGGTAATCTGTTTAGAAAGTGGAGAAAGTTGGGAGAGGAGTTTACCCTATGCTTTGTTAGCTTTGCGGACGGTAACACATGAATCAACGGGATTCAGCCCAGCCGAGTTGGTTCATGGGAGAAATCTGCGAACCCCGGAAACCCTGCTATTTGAGAAATGGACAGAGCAGGAAGAGGAGCAAAACCCAGTGACGGAGTATGTTTTCGAATTGATAAACAGACTACAAAGGTGTCAAGAGCTCGCAGGGGAGCAGATGGAGAAAAAAAGGGACAAACGCAAAATCTGGTATGACAGAAATGCGGTAAATCGGAAATTTAATCCCGGGGACAAAGTGCTGGTTTTAGCCACAAGTAAACCCAATAAATTATCCGTATCATGGATAGGGCCAGGCACTATTGAGAGTCAAATGTCAGAGACTAATTATATTGTAAATGTACCGGACAAGCGCGAAAAGTCGCAAATTTATCATGTCAATTTACTAAAACCTTACGTGCAGAGAGCAGAAATCGTAAATGTATTAATAGAGGAAAATTGGGATAATAAAACGACGGAGGCAGACTTAGAAATACCTTATCCTATAACTGACCCGGAAGAATTTGACCTCAATATGGTAATTAGGGACAGTAATTTAGGAAGTCGTTGCACAAAAGCCCAACAGGAGCAATTAGGAGCATTACTAATTAAACACAAGAAAGTGTTTTCCAATATTCCAGGCCGAACGAATTTAATTGAGCATGATATTGAATTGACTAGTGATAAACCCGTTAGAATGAAGCCATATAGGACGTCACCTAGACAAACCGACATCCTGAAATCCGAAATCCAGCGTATGTTAGAATTGGGCATAATTAAGGAAGGGGAGTCAGATTATACCTCGCCTATGATATTAGTAGAGGCCCTTGGCAGAGAACCCCGCCCGTGCGTTGATTATCGCAAGTTAAATGAGATAACTCGTGCCGAATTTTTCCCTTTGCCTAACATAGAAGAGAGAGTAGAGCAAGTGGCAGCATCAAAATTTATTACCGTGATTGACTTAACTAAATGCTATTGGCAAATACCTTTAACCCCTAACGCACAACGTTTAGCGACATTTGTAACTAGTTTCGGTTCATATCAACCTTTGGTAATGCCATTTGGACTTGTCTCCGCCCCGTATAGGTTTTCAAAATTCATGAGTATTCTATTAAAGGGACTAGAAAGTTTCTGTTTGCCTTACCTTGACGATATGGCTATCTTTTCTAATTCATGGGAAGAGCATTTAGAACATTTAGATATAGTTCTAAAGCGGGTAACCAAGGCAAAATTAACCATTAAATTAGCCAAGTGTAAATTTGCCCAGGAGACGGTCAAATATTTAGGGCATGTTGTAGGGAAAGGACGTAGGAAACCGTCCGAGATTAAAATTAAGGCCATTACTGATTTCCCAGCTCCAAAATCAAAAACGGAAATTTGAAGGTTTTTAGGGATGTGCGGGTATTACTCCCGATACATAAAGAACTATGCAATAATAGTAGAACCGCTGACCCGAGCTTTAAGAGGGAAAACGAAAAAGGAAAAAGTAGACTGGAGTCCCGAAATGGAGAAGACTTTTAGGGAGTTAAAAGATAAACTCACCCGTGACCCAGTACTGTACGATCCTGATTATACTAAGGAGTTTAATATTCAAAGTGACGCCTCAGATAAGGGGATAGGTATTATCATGGCTCAAAGGCAAGGAGATGAAGAACATCCAATTCTGTACTTAAGTCGAAAATTTACTAAGGCAGAGAAAAACTATAGCACAACCGAAAAGGAATGTGCTGGGATCATTTTCGCAGTGAAAAAGTTAAAACATTACCTGGATGGTCAAAAATTTACCATAGAAACTGATCACAACCCATTAATATGGTTAAAGAGAAATGCGGGAAACAATCCCAGATTAATGCGGTGGGCGTTAACCTTGCAGCCCTTTAACTATGAAATCCGACACAGACCAGGAAAAGACATTCCTCATGTGGACTGTTTGAGTCGGGTGGATTAAAAGTTATCTGTAGAAATTTTGTATATAGTTTATTATTAATAGTATTGTTTTTATTATGTTAATTAATTTGTAATTTGAAACTTGTAACTTTAGTGTAAATTTAGGTATTGTTTAGTCAGGAAGATTAGCCTCTCTAGAATTGCTTTGATGCACCCTAACCTAATTTGATTGCAGAGATTTTCTGGAGTTTTTCAACCCCAGAAAACCATCTTAAGGGGGGGGGAAGTTGGGGCATACAGCCCCCCTTCCAATTAATTAAAGTTGGCCAGACCTTAATCTCTACACAGAGCAGGTGTGCTGATACTTACAATAGTTTGGCTCCAGACTGTCTCGAACTGTGACACTAAAGTACAAAGAAGCTGCCTTGCTAGTACGCCCTGATGGTCGTGAGAACAGCGGAGTTTCCGAGGAATTTCTTCGGCCAGACGGGAAGGCGCCCGCCCGCTCAGCGAATGAGGGAGGAGCGCGGGTTGCCATCGGGAGAAAGAGTTTCCCCAGGATTAGCGCTGGAAGCAGAGAGTCGGGGATTCGTATCTTGTCTTCTGCCAGTGAAGGTCGGAGGGTTTTTTTCTTGTCCCGTTTACCAGGAGAGGTAGCGAGACTTAGTGATTTTTTTTGTGTTCCTCTAGGAGCAGAGAACACAGGTCAGCTTATTTTCTGTCACCGGGGAAGGTGTGCAGGTCAGCTCGTAAGAGACATTTTACTTTAAATTATCCTAGGACTGGATCATATCTTTTCTGTACCTGGAACGGTGCAAGTATTGTTTCAGTAAATCGAATTTAGGATCACGGAGATCCACAGAAACTGTTTGTTAAGCATCAACTCAACTATCGATCCATGCTGTAGCTACTAGCCATTGTATATAATCCTCCAACATCAATATTGTAACTAACGGTTGTACATAGAATCTTGTTTAAATTTTAATTAAATTCATTTTCTTATCAACTTCTGCTGTGACGGGATTTTCTCATTCGCTACCAGAACCCTCGCCCGAAAGTCCGAAACGCCACACTACTTCTCTAATATGGAAATCGTCTGCATTATCATAAAAGATAATTTGTTTAAATAATAATTTTAATAAATTATTTTTTAAAAACAAAATTATTTTTTAATAACCGAATTAAATTCTATATTAATGTAGGTGCATTAATGAAATGGTGGGTTGAGGGGGGGGGAGCGGTATCCCCCTGACACAAAACTAATTATCATAAAAACTCTTCCGAAGCCTAATTTAAATTGTTTAACATAGGTTCACATAACGGTACTCGTTATCTTACCTCTTAATCTCCAACCTGTATTTATAGTATTACATTTCAGGGTAAGAGAAATTCCTGTGAGGGACATACCAGATTATTTAAAATGCAATAGCGTCTAAATGGCCAATTCGATTGAGCTGAAAATTTACACACATGTTAAAAGTTACCGTTGTACGAATTGTATAGATTTTGATGAATCTTTTTTTTTTCATATCTGAATTTATTATAAAGTACATTTTAAAAATAAAAATAATTCAATAGTTAAAGTGCACGCTAATTTCCTTTTTATTTTCTGAACATATATATCTAAGGAAAATATAGTAAATATGTCAAAAATCCGACTTGGAGAATTTTGTGAATATATAGTTTTAGGTCCCCTGAGTTCATATTTGCTATTTTTACGGTGATGTATATATGCATGCGTTTATGTATATGTGCATATATGTGAGTGAACGCGATAATGTCTAAACGCTTTGTTCGAATGAGCTGTAAGTTGGTATGTATATTATAGGTCACCGAAGCACAAACACTAATGATATACTAAAAATAAATTCAAAAACTGGCGTACAGACAATAGCAATAAATTAAAACTTCTTCACACACCATAAATTTTAAAACAGCACAACCGGTTTCGAAAGAACGTAGCCTTTCTTCATCAGGTGCAAACACGTGCAACTGCCTTGGAGGCAGAAGCAAGACTAAAAGCGGGACAAAATTCAGAGGGGGAGGAGCAACACAAACAACCAATAGGAAGCAACATGCAGGGCAGGACCAATCAGAGAGGAACACAAGTACACACACACCACAAAAAAAAAAAAAAAAAAAAAAAAAAAAAAAGAGGGAGGAAAGGAGTAAACAATTTTTTTTTTTTAATTTAAATAATATTAAACTAATAAGTAAATTTAATAAAATTTATCCATTAATTATTATTTTTATTTTAATTAGAATTATTTTATTATAACTAATATGATGTTATAAACATAATGAATGAAATTATTTAATTGAATTAAACAAATTTTTTCAGGCTGTAGACAGCAAAGTGGAATCAGATTTTTCATTGACAATTTTATCACGATTAAGGTAAATGGCTAAATTTTCCAAAAAATCCAGTTCGGAAACGCGTTTGGCATGAAAATTAATTTTAGCCAAAATGCTTTCGGTTGTCCCAGGGCACAACCAGTGGTGGTATATACTTTATTTTTCATAAAAGATATCCGGCAGCGATCTTCGATAAAATATCTCAGTTTCATTAAGATTTGTGTAAAATAAAATTATTAAAATGTGGTTTATAGGGATACCTCTCATAGAACGCAGTACTTTAGGTTACATTCGGGTTTCGCTGTACACGAACCAATACAGATGTTCACTCCATTTTTAATAGGAAACATCCGACAGTGAACTTAAATAACATATATCAATTTCAAAAATTCCATGAGTACTTTCGGGAGTTAGAATGTAGTTAGACAAAGGGACAGACAGACAAACCGAACTCACTTAGTTGGAAAGTGTTAAAAAGAAGCTATTTCTTTTATTTTATAATTTTTTTTTCAATGCAAAATATATTTTTTGAATTTTCCAGTAAAAACTATAAGAACAGCTTATTCAAATATAAACTTCGCATTTAAATAATATTAATACTAAAAAGTATATAGCGAAACAAGAACGCTATGTTGGAAAAGAAGTACTAGTATGATGCTGTCACAAAATTTTGTTTGAATGCGCGTTCTATTTTCTGAGCTTTAAATTAAAACCATTTATGTGACCGCCCAACGTTTCCCCACTTTTCTCCTCTGTGTCTTCGCCACTTGTCGCGACAGTGGGAATGCTTTTTTTTATATTTTATTCTCTTTTGGTTTCATTTTGAATAAGATGCACTTTCGAAAGTGCATTGTTAAAAAAGATGTAGCCTAGATAATAAGGGCACTTATTCGGTATCTTAAAATTTATTATTATGATTCTGTTTTATTAACGAAGGAGAAAACTGAATATTTTGAATATATAGAAAATTATTCATTATGTGTATTAGAAATAATCTGAAGAATGTTAATTAAATGTCAAATTTTGTACATATTTTCATTGTAAATAGAACCATACCATCATCATTTAAGTAAATATATTAAAACCCAAAGTTCCAGAAATATTATTTTGTGTCATCGATACTCAGTTTTAACTCTCTACGCTTCAAGTCGGCCGAAAAAAGAAGAAAGGGTGAGTACTTTTTCGATAATTAGTTGATAAATAATAATGAATATGATTCTAATTTTAAAGATATAATCTAATTTAAAAAGAACCCATGAATATAAAGATTATATTAAATTAGTGGCGGCCCAGAACAGGGACGGCCGACTTGGTTTACCTTCTCCAACATCGAAATAAATAAATATAAGTGTTATTTGAATTGAATATTTAAAAATTTGTTTTTTGATGATGATATAAATAAAGAGAAAAAGTTTTAGTTTCAAAGAAAAAGTTTCGTTTTCATTTACATTTGAAATAAATAATAAATGACATTTATATAGTTGGTTTTGTTCTTGAAATTTGTTCCTTTAATAAAAATGAAAAGAAAGAATATTTTTAGTTTCGGTTTGTGCATTACTTTGTGTTTTGAATTATTGCATTATATATTAATATGATGAATGCATAACTTTGAAATGTTTTTGTTTAATAAACAACTTTGACAAGAAATTTTATTTGATAATTGACCAAATAATAATATTTTTAAAGATTTGTAATTTATAATTAGCATAATGAGTGTAATTCAAAAACAAAAAAGAAGTGTTCTTAGAGCGCAAACCACAAAGTTAATAAATAAAATCGAAGGCAGGTTATTAGAAATTGATATTGGAGAAGAAGAGTTAGAACAATATTTAGAAGAATTAAATTTAAAAGATAGGGAACTGAATTCATTAGATGATGAGATACAGAAAAACATCAAAGTAGAAGAGGTTGAAGAGGAAGTTTTAAAATGCGATGAATATAATTCAAATATTTTGATTTGGAAAACTAAAGTAAAAAGTAAAATGATTAAAATAAAAAATAGTAGTAATTCTAACATTTTATCGACTAGCCCCGTAATAGAAGGTAATAGAACACCAAAATTAGATCAAGGTTATATTAATCTTCCTCGATTAAAGATTGATAGATTTAGCGGTGATCCAACGGATTTTCAGAGGTTTATTGATCAATTTGAAGCAGCAATCGATAGGAATCCAGTTTCATCCAACATTGATAAATTTAATTATTTGAGATCCTATTTAGTAGGTACAGATTCTGATGCTATAAAAGGTTTCACGCTAACAAACAATAACTATTACACGGCTCTGGAAACATTAATAGATCGATTTGGAAAAAAAACATTACTAATTAATTCCCATTTAAATAAATTACTAAATCTATGTCCTGTAAAAAAATCCAACGATATATTTGCACTAAAAAAATTACTGGACACATGTCAGACAGAAATAAGAAATCTAGAATCCCTACGGATAAAAGAAGAAAACTACAGCACGTTATTTTACCCAATTTTCATAAAACTTTTACCAGCAGACATAGTTTTAGAAATAACGAAAAAATACGGCGATGATGATCAGTGGAAAGTTTCAGAAATGATTGAAATTTTAAAAACAGAAGTTGTTTGTCGCGAAAAAGCTACTGCACTAATTTCAAATGCCCAACACTCAGAACATGTTTTCACCACATCAAATAAGAAAGAAAGTTATGAATTACCAAAAATAAACAAAATACGTCCATCAACTGCAGCTGGCCTTTACAATAATAATTCAGGCAATAAACGATATTTCTGTAATTTTTGTAATAGCGAAAAACATTTATTGCAGGATTGTAAAGAATTCACTGAAAAAATATATTTTTTGATGAATCGTGGTCATTGTTTTGTTTGTTTCTCTAAAGGTCATTTGGCAAAAAATTGCCGCTGCTTTGTAAAATGCCGTATTTGTTCTCGCCGTCATTTCGATATAATGTGTCCAGAAAATAATTCCGAAAAACAAGTTACAAACGAAAATACCGCCTTGTCCAATAAAATTTGCAATCAAGAAGTGTTACTCCAAACTTTAACGCTAAGGTTAATTAATAAAGATAAAGAATACATTATCAGAGCATTAATTGATTTAGGATCTCAGAAATCTTACTTAAAGGAAGGAATAATAAAGAAAATTGGTTATACACCTACAGGTCAAGAAAAATTAAACCATAGTTTGTTTGGTGGGTTACAACAAACACACGATCATTTACGGTATAGAATACATTTAAGTGATTTACATAGAAACTATTTGTGTAATTTTGAAGTTCTTGATCAAGAAAAAATTTGCGCAGAAGTACCTAAATTACGAAATGGGCCATGGATTAACGAAGCAAGAAGGCGGGGAATTCAATTTTCAGATTAGGAGAACTCAACAAAATTTATAAGAAATAAATATAGAGAAATCGATTTGTTAATTGGTGCAGATGTATGTGGGAAACTTTTTACAGGGAAAAGTAAATTACTCTCGAAGGGTTTAGTGGCGTTTGAAACAAAATTAGGTTGGACATTGATGGGTAAAACTGAAGAATTTAGTTCCAACGATAGTACAAATGTTGTTTTATCTCTTCATGTGGCCAATGCACAGATTTCAGATCTTTGGTCCCTGGATACTTTAGGAATTTTGGATTCAGGAAATAAGAACATGAGAGAAGAATTAGACATAGCTGCTGAAAAATACTTTAACCAAAATATTAAAACTGTTGAAGATGGCAGATATGAAGTAAGCCTTCCATGGATTGAAGGCCATCCTCCACTACCTAGCTGTAGACCAATTGCTGAGCAAAGACTAAAGAATTGCGTGAAATCATTGAAGAAATTTGGAAGATTAGAAGCTTACGAAGCAGTTTTTGACGAATGGCTTGCAGAAGAAATCATTGAAGAAGTTGAGCCATACAGTGATAATCTAAATGAACATTTTCTGCCTCACAGAGCAGTTATTAAAGAAAATTCCACAACTAAAATTCGTCCAGTTTTTGATGGGTCAGCATTTAAGTGATTTACATAAAAACTATTTGTGTAATTTTGAAGTTCTTGATGAAGAAAAAATTTGCGCAGAAGTACCTAAATTACGAAATGGGTCATGGATTAACGAATCAAGAAGGCGGGGAATTCAATTTTCAGATTAGGAGAACTCAACAAAATTTATAAGAAATAAATATAGAGAAATTGATTTGTTAATTGGTGCAGATGTATGTGGGAAACTTTTTACAGGGAAAAGTAAATTACTCTCGAAGGGTTTAGTGGCCTTTGAAACAAAATTAGGTTGGACATTGATGGGTAAAACTGAAGAATTTAGTTCCAACGATAGTACAAATGTTGTTTTATCTCTTCATGTGGCCAATGCACCGATTTCAGATCTTTGGTCCCTGGATACTTTAGGAATTTTGGATTCAGGAAATAAGAACATGAGAAAAGAATTAGACATAGCTGCTGAAAATACTTTAACCAAAATATTAAAACTGTTGAAGATGGCAGATATGAAGTAAGCCTTCCATGGATTGAAGGCCATCCTCCACTACCTAGCTGTAGACCAATTGCTGAGCGAAGATTGAAGAATTGCGTGGAATCATTGAAGGAATCTGGAAGATTAGAAGCTTACGAAGCAGTTTTTGACGAATGGCCTGCAGAAGAAATCATTGAAGAAGTTGAGCCATACAGTGATAATCTAAATGAACATTTTCTGCCCCACAGAGCAGTTATTAAATAAAATTCCACAACTAAAATTCGTCCAGTTTGTGATGGGTCAGTAAGAGAAAAGGGCTCTCCTAATATTAATGATTGTTTAAGAAACGGTCCCAACTTAGTGTGAACTAATTCCCTCTGTAGTTAACAGATTTCGCTTTAGGAAAATTGGGGTAATTTCAGATATTCGTAAAGCGTTCCTACAAATTCAGCTCACCGAAGTAGACCGACCGTATCTTAGATTCCTGTGGTGGGAGGAGGGTGATCCTTCAAATATTAAGATTTTTCAGCATAGAACAGTAGTATTCGGCCTTACTTGTAGTCCCTACTTGTTAGGAGCAACTCTAAAGTACCACTTGCAACAGGTTAACGGCGAGCTAAAAGAAACTGCTGATAAACTAGCAGAATCATTTTACGTGGACAATTCCGTCACAAGTGTAGAAAGTGCCGAAAAACTAGAAAAATTTATTTCGGAGTCTAAATATGTCCTTAGTACTGCAAAATTCAATCTAAGAGGGTGGGAGCATAATATTATCAATCCAACAGAAGAAAATTCTACTCCATTCAAGAAAAGAAGTGTTCCAGTTTTGGGATTATTGTGGGATTTAAACAATGATTCACTAAGTATAGACTTGCGAGAAAATCAAGAAGAAATCAAGACAGTTACATAAAGACAAACGAATATTGTCAGTAGCCCATAAATTATTCGACCCCATCGGATATAGTTGTCCTGTAACCTTAGCACCAAAAATTTTACTTCAAGAATGTTGGCAACTAAAAGTGAGTTGGGATTCTGAATTACCTGAATGTGTTGAGAAAAAATTGGAGAAATGGAAAAGGGGACTACATAAGTTGAATGACGTTGCTATTCCAAGACTCCTTGTACCTGATCCGGAGTATACGGAAATGAGTCTTCATGTACTCTGCGATGCAAGCAAAGCAGCCTACGCAACGTGCATTTCTTTAAGAGCAGAAAATTTTAATGCCATTACCTGCCTACTTGTGCATGCCAGATCTCGGGTAGCCCCATTGAAGTCAGTCACCATTCCCAGGCCAGAAATTCTTGCCTGTACCATAGGAGCAAGACTAGCGCAAAGTGTAAAAACAGATTTAAGACAGCCGAGTATTCCAACACATTTTTGGACAGATTCATATAATGCTCTATTTTGGATCAAAAGAAAGGAAAATTGGGCACCTTTTGTTTATAATAGAGTGCAAGAAATTAGATCCCTCAGTCACCCAGAGAAGTGGAAATACGTACCAGGGAGGCTCAATCCTGCCGATTTGCCATCTCGGGGCTGTTCTGCTGAATTTCTCTTAAAATCACGGTGGTGGGAAGGACCTTCTTGGTTAAGAAAATCTACAGAATTTTGGCCTAACAAAGTTTTAGAACCTGATTTAAATGTAATAGAATCAGAGAGAAGAAAAACAATAGTTTCTGCAGCCAATGTATCATCGGACTTTTACGAGAAATGTTCCTGGTATAAAAAGATGTTAAAGATCACAGCATGGATACTCAGATTTAAAGAAAATGCTAAAAAGCCTAAAGAAGCAAGAGTAATGACCAATTTAACAGTTGAAGAAATTGAAAAGGCTGAAATTACGATTATGAAGTTTGTTCATAATCAAGATTTAAATTTTAAGAAAAACGTATCCTCTTTGCGTACATTTGTTCATGAAATGGGAGTCATCAGAGTTCAAACTAGAATATCAATGAGAAAAGATTCAGAAAATTTTAGATATCCAGTAGTTATGCCAGCGAACCATAACGTAACCAATAGAATTATTGAAAATGAACATACAGAAATGAATCATGCAGGAATACAAATTCTTATGTCAGCAATTCGAAAGAAATTCTGGATAATAAGATGCAGGAAGACCATTAGAAAGATTCTGCATAGATGTGTCCAGCGTCAGAGATTCTCTTCGAAAGCTGCTGAAGTGCTGAGTTCACCTCTGCCTGAAGATAGAGTGAGAGAAGCTGGTGTTTTTGAAATTAAAGGAACAGATCTTTTTGGACCACTATTCTTAAAAGATGGCAGCAAATGTTGGGTAGTTCTGTATAAATGTGCAGTTTTTCGATCTATCCACCTAGAATTGACGACATCCTTGACAACAGAGAATTTCATACAGACCTTGAGAAGATTCATTTCACATAGAGGACGACTACGTATCATCTACAGTGATAATGGAATCAACTTAGTTGCGACAAGGAAAGAATTGAATTCTGTAGATTGGGCACAGATTAAGGAATTTGCCACTATAAAAAGAATTAAATGGAAACTTCTCCGGTCTCTCCGTGGTGGGGTGGATTTTGGGAGAGATTGATTCGCATTATCAAATCAATGTTGAAAAGAGTTTTAGGAAAAGCCCATTTGAACTATGAAGAGTTATATACCACCATTTGTGACACAGAAAGTATGGTGAATTCACGACCACTTACATATGTATCTGAGGATACTGAAGATTTAACACCTCTCACACCTGGAATGTTTTTGAAAGATCTCCGCGAAACAGCAGTACCTGACTTGGATTTTACAGAAAGAAATAACCTGAGAAAAAGATTTGAATACCGACAAAAACTAAATAACGATCTTCACAAGAGATTTAGAACTGAATATTTGGGATCTCTTTGTGAATTTAACAATGTAAAGAAACCTCCTAACAATAATATTAAAATTGAAGATTTAGTTTTAGTGCAAAATGACAACTTAAAACGCATTCAGTGGCCATTGGCCAAAGTGGTGGAACTCTATCCTGGTAAAGATGGACAATCTCGTGTTGCCAAACTGAAAACCATGAATGGTGAAATTTTACGACCACTACAGAGAATTTGCCCTTTAGAACTTAGTGATACAATTGTACACAAGAATCAAACTCAGACCTCTAGAGTTGGTAGAATTATCAAACCAGTGAAAAAACTTTAATATCTAAACTGACTGTAAAACTTAAGTCCAAAATGACTTGAACATTTTTTCTGAACTATTTTTATATTATATTGTTTATTATTTTTTATTATTATTTTACTAAGAATATTTTAGAATGTAAACAATTTTTCCTTTTTCTTTAATATTTTGTTGAGCATGTACAGAATCTTTTCATGCTCAAGGTGGGAGGATGTTGCAACATCAGTGCCTTCCCCCCTTTTCCCCTCTGTGTCTTCGCCACTTGTGGCGACAGTGGGAATGCTTTTTTTTATTTTTCATTCTCTTTTGGTTTCATTTAGAATAAGATGCACTTTCGAAAGTGCAGAGTTAAAAAGATGTAGCCTAGATAAGAAGGGTTCTTATACGGTGTCTTAAAATTTATTATTATGATTCTGTTTTATTAACGAAGGAGAAAACTGAATATTTTGAATATATAGAAAATTATTTAATATGTGAATTAGAAATAATCTGAAGAATGTTAATTAATCGTCAAATTTTGTACATATTTTCATTGTAAATAGAACCATATCATCATCATTTAAGTAAATATGTTAAAACCCAAAGTTTCAGAAATATTATTTTGTGTGATCGATACTCAGTTATAACTCTCTGCGTTTCAAGTCGGCCGAGAAAAGAAGAAAGGGTGAGTACCTTTTCGATAATTAGTGGATAAATAATAATGAATATGATTCTAATTTTAAAGATATTTATCGCTAGTTATAATCTAATTTAAAAAGAACCCGTGAATATAAAGATTATATTAAATATATATAAATACTATTTTAAAATTATTATGTTATAAGAAATTATTATATTATTATATCATTTACTAATTTAAAATTGTAATGCCTCTCCGTGGTTTAACTCCGATGTATATTCATGAAATTCATTGAAACTGATATATGTTATACCAGTTCACTGAAGGTTGTTGCTTATTGAAAATGTATTAAAAAGTATCATTGCACGGGGAAACTGAGAGAATTTTTAAGCATTGAGTTCTACGAGAGTTATTTCTACAAACCAGTTTTTAATACAATTATTTTGCGCAAATCATAATGAAAATGACAATTTTTCATTTATATACGTTTTGTCAAGAATATGTTATATTTAGCTTTACTCTAACGTATTCAAATACATTAAGGAGTACATATGGAAATATCTGTTATTGCATTTCCGTTTCTCTTAATTGTTTTTAGCACTTCACAAACAGCGTTTAAGTGTAATTTTACATTCAGTTAGTCTGTCTGACTGTTATTATGTCCGTACATTGTGTGAAAACGTAGGCAAATTACATTGAAGGTTAAGTGAAGCAACTTTCACGTACAATTAAAAAATGATATTAATCTATGCCTACTGCAAAACTTTTCGCAATTGTTTTAAAAATGGATAGATATAAAACAAAATCAATTTAAATTTGTAGAAAAATCTATCATTGTTTATGGGTGTTTATTAATTAATTAAACTATAAGCATGTATTTGATAAAGTAAGACATTTTTTATTCTCAAACAAGACAAAAATATTAAATATTAAATTAATTAGATCGAAATATTTTGAATATTTAAAGTTACAATTTATTCAGAAAAATATTTATTTGTTTTCCAATACAGAGAGTGGAATTTTCAGTTCATTTTTAATCCATTACAAGAAAAATCATTGTTGAATTTAGTATACATTTATTAAATCTAACGATGATGTGTGAGTGATAACTGAATTCTAATATTATGTACTATCAATAATTTAGTTCAGTTTTATAGAATTTCTGCTTAGTGATCATAAAAACAAATTCTGTATAACTGATAATTAATATTGATGTCGACGAATGTTAGAGTATGACAAATGGTTTTGTCAAGTAGAATTAATACTGTCGTATTTTGAGTATAATTAACGAACTACTCATTTTTGTTCCCGTTATGCATAAAAATTGTTTTATATAAGTATTATTTGCTATGCAATTTAATTTTAAAATACACAAGCATACGACGTATAAAAATTATTTAAAACTTATTCAAAAACGTATAAAAAGAGACTTTTATACGTTTATAATACCTTAAAAACGGTTAAAATCGCCAATAACCGACAATAACATATTTGTTTGTAATTGTTTATCTCCGAAATAATGTTTAAACACTGATGAGGAGCCTATATAATCGCCCAGAACGTCTGTTATTGTTTATGTCGAAAAGTCAGTGGAGGCTTCCCTGTTGAGACCCAAAAGATTTTGTGTTCCAGATGCGTGTCTGTCTGTCCGACGTTTGTCGCGCGACAGCGGCCGCAAAAGTCACGATATTGACTTGCAATTTGGTATACATGTTTATGAGATCTACTGAATTAGCTTTATAGTTTTGGGTGCGTATTCCATTTGTAGTTCGTGTACACGCCAAAAGGAACACGCCAAAGTTTTTCTTATCATTGCGGCCTATGGAAAAAAAATTGTATGTGCCACGATAGCGGCCGCAAAAATCATGCTATTGACTTGCAATTTGATATATATATTTATGGGACCCACAGAATCAGCTGTATTGTTTTGGGTGTGTATTCCATTTATAGTGCGTATACAGGGACATGCCAATTTTTTTCTTATCATTAAGCCTTATGGGAAGAATTTGTATGTACCGCGATAGTGGCCGCCAAATTGAAGCTATTGACTTGCATATTAGCACACAAGTTTATGAGCTTCACAGAATTGGCTGTATAGTTTTAGGTGTGTATTCCATTTGTAGTTCGTATACAGGGGTACGCCAAAGTTTTCTTATCATTGCGGCCTATGGGAAAAATTTGTATGTACTACTATAGCGGCCGTAAAATCACGCTATTGACTTGCAATTTGGTACAAATGTTTATGAGCCCCACGGAATTAGCTGTATAGTTTTGGGTGTGTATTACATTTATTACATTTTTTAAAACATTGTAATGTAAAAAAACACTTTATTATTATATGCATTTACTTAGTATAACTCTCGTTTATAAATTTTATAAATTAAAGATATTTCTGTATTTTAGAAATCGCCGTTTTTGTGCCGGTTAAAATTTTTTACTTCTAACAGACATACAAAAGTGGGCGAGATATATAAACTATTGACTACCACTGGAGAAATTAAAAATGTTTCTCTTACAGAAAAATTAAAAATAATTAATAATAATTGACATTGAAATGGAAAGTGCTTTATTATTATATGCTTTTACTTATTATAACTCAGTTTTATAAATTTTATAAAGTAAAGGTACTTCCTTATTTTATAAAGCACCGTTCTTGTGGCACTGGTGAGCGGTTAAAAACCTTTACTACTAACAGACGTACAAAAGTGGGCGGCAAGCACAAACTGTTGATTACCATTGGAGAAAATTAAAATGCTTATCTTGCAGAAATATTATCTATCTAGCAAAATATTATTTAAATTTATGTTTAAGGTAGAAGATTTATTCAGATTTTTTGCTTGAGAGTCAATGAAAAATATTGCCTCTTTCCGATAAAAGTATCTATGACAGTTGCGAGTCTTCTGTAATTAACTTTTATATCATGCATTTTATGTTCCTTATGTGACATTCTAAATAAAAGGAATGGAATAGAAAAAAAAAATATATATATATTTTATCTGACTCAATCATGAAAACTGTAAGGAATATATTAAAATATATTAAGTTTTTTCATTATGTATTATGATTTTATGAACATTTTACCTTTATTTACATATTCTTTAACTAAAATACTTATGACAGATTTCAAACTGACCATTCTGGAGATAACAAAAATGTTGATCATGGAAAAAAAAATCTCTGTTACCTAAATATTATTAAAATTTTGATTAACAGAGAATAGCTAATCAAAATATTCGTTAAAAAAAATCTCTCTTACCTAAATATTATTAAAATTTTGATTAACAGAGAAGAGCTAATCAAAATATTCGTAAAAAAAAAAATAAATAAAAAAAAAACCTTAACACTTTGTCACTTTTTGATAAAAATATCCAAGCCAGACGAGACGCTTCGATATATATTTCATATTATTACAGTCAAATTATTATGAAGTTAGAATGTTCACCGAAATTGAGAAAGTTTGGAAAAATCGCTTTTAAATAACTTTCTCATTAAGCTATACTTTGCACTTGTTAAATGCATTACTTTTACAACTTTAGAGCTGACTATAACCAAAATAATAGCAAGCGAGAGATATTTTTTTCCTGAATATTTAAATTTCAGTTATACTGATCAAATAAAACTCATCAAAATAATAATAACAAAAAAGTAATCTCGCTGTTAATTGCTTTTTTTTTTTTTTTTTTTTTTTAAACAAATCCATTTAAACTAATTCAAATTGTGTGTGAAAACAGAACTTCTTTCACATAAGTTTAAAAATAAGTACGCTCATTTACATAAAAATCTACTTATTTTCGTTTTTCTTTACAATGAATTTCCCCTTTTTTGTCTCTCAAAATGCCATTAAATGGATTTCCGAATTAATTGAGATAACTTCAACTAGTCTTAAAAAAAGGAAAGGAAGAAAATTACATTTAATTTCGTTTTAGCAAAAACACCTAGTTTGGGACATTTGTTGCAGTATATTTTTAATTAAAGTGTTTCTTTCTCTGCGTTGCATATTTAAGAGATTTATCAATTAACTAAGAAAACTTTTTAGCAAAAAATAAATAAATAAACGAAACCCATTACGAAACTTAAATTTTAGATAAAAATAAATGCAATTATTAAGAATATATAGAGATAATTAAAAATCGGATATATTTAAAATAAAATATCTCTTTAAATTCATCTATAAATGCATATACTGAGTGACAGTTGTTAAAAATATTTTTAAAATATTTAAAAAGTATTAAAAAATCTCAAACAAAAAACAACTTCCATTTTATTTTAACCCTCTCTTCTGTGCAATTCATGACATTTTAAGCAGAACAAGTCTTTATATATTTATAGAAACACAAATGTTCCTAGAGTGTTGTATCAGAAAGTCTGAATTAGAACGTTTCAACTAAGCATGCGCAGTGTCGTTGTTAGTCGCTGTTGCCGAATATTCGTTTTTAGTAGGAAATATTATTCTACACAGAAGTAATTGTTCTACTGTTTAAAATTTAAACTTTTGAGGGGCAGAAATTGAGCCTAAAATATCTATTTTCTGTTCGTAATTTTTAAACTGCTTTTAAATATTTTAAATGAGTTTTCAATAAATGTTACTCAGTATATGTTCATAAAATCGAATATTAATCGCCTTTATTTGATACATTGTAATTTAGGGCCAAACGTCTACTGCGTTTCGTATTATGATGGGCACTTACATCGGTTTTGGGAAAAAGTGTTTCCAAGAATTTTATTAAAATGTTCAAAGAGCTTCGATTTTGAAATGTTATTTATTTATTTTTACTTAGAATTTGTTCTAAGAGAGAAAATTGTGTATTATTCGAAAATATTAACTTATTAAATCAATTTACAGGCTCAAAACCTTATTAGGTTGATTACATTTAAAACTATCGAGGCCATTTACTTTTTGAAATTTTTCACTCTGACGAAAAACGGGTTATCAGTAAAAACAATTTTTTTTTTTTTATTTCCGACTTTCAAGTCGACTTTTAAATCTTCAAATCCCCCAAAGTTTTACAAAATAATATATACATACATACATATATATATTACCGCTGAGGAAAAGCGAGTTTTTGGTTAAAAATTAATTTTCTCAGCGGGGACAAAATGTGATGCATATTTCTTTTCATGCATATCCCATAAAACTCCTTTATTTTTTTCGATGTTTTTTAAATAAATAACCTTATTAAACTTTTCTACATTGACAGAAATTATTATAAAAATATCCTTATATATGTGTTGGAATGTTTAAGCGTAATATTTTTACTTCCTTAATCAAAGTAAGTAAATGGTTGAAAAATTAATTTTCGAAATTGATGTTTTTTATCACATAACTCAAAAACGCTTATCAATAAAAATTTTGTATTTAAGAATATTATAACTTCAAATTGTAAAACTTTAATTTTTATTTTTATAAAACTTCCTACTTTTCACGAGTCTGTATGTATGTATGAATGTAGGTGCAGGTGCATGTGTCTCGCATAACTCATAAGCGGTTAGACGTAGAAAGTTCAAATTTTGCATTTAGGGTTGTTATCACATCTAGTTGTGTACTTTTCTCTTTTGATCATTACATGATATTCAGTTTTAGAGATATTTACTAAAATTTTTGAAATTTGGTCACTATATAACTTCATTTTAAATATTTTAAAAGAAACTTGTAACAGTGTCCATGTAATAGTAATGTTACAAAAGATAAAGCTTCTTTCTTTTATTAGAATTGTTGTTGCATTTAAAATTTATGTAATAGAACATGAAAAATAATAGAAAGATACTACGACAATTTGTCTTGGCAACATGGTGAGTTTGTTGGTTAAATTTGACTAATTTAGTAGTGTATGATTCCCAAGCACAGGCCATTTAAATCGGAAAAAATAATTAGATTTTTTAAAAATAATCTACCAATATCTCAGTAACAACCTCGTCAAAGAGTAGAAAAGAATAACTTCTGTATTCCGATGAATTTAAGGGCCGCGGTAGCCCAGTCGGTAGAGCGCTGGCCCCGTAATTGGAAGATTGCGGGTTTGGTACTCGAGCTGGCCAAAGACCGTCGTGTACACTAACGGTGGCTGGTGCACGTAAAATCTGTCGTGGCTGCAATGTCCTCAATGTTCCCATCAAAAATTATACACCTGGGGGTCACCGAAGCGGGAGAGCCATCCCTTCTGTGGAGGATCAAAATTGTAATGGCATGTCCCCGGACCACCTCAAGGGGTGCGTCCTAGACCGTCGCCAATTGCCCATCTGCGCAACAGTAGTGCGACGTAAAACTCAACCGATGAATTTAATGAATCTCTTTCTTTTGAGTCTTGTGTTTGGCATTGAGAGACTGTGCGACAAGTTGTTTATTATTATTTATGAACTAGCGAAATTCGTGCTATAAGGTGCATATAACACTGATTTAATATTTTTAGGGTACGAATAATATTTTTAACGAGCTGTTTCGGGAAAATTCGCTGTATAAATTAAATTTTCAGACTAAAATCCGCCTGTGCATTTAGGAACTATTTCCACATAGTTAAAAATAAGTTATTTATAACAACACGTTTTGTTTAATTTATGTACAAATAAGACTTTTGGAGTTCATTCGAGCGCTTTTAATTCATCAATTTACAAATTAATCAGTGTATCTGCTTACAAGAATATTACATTGAGTTTGATGTTTCTTTGTACCCTTTTCAATTCTAAAGGACACGTTAAAAGCGCCGTATTTTTGTTTTTCATTTAATTTTCTGAATTCTAAGTGTTTTTAAAATTTAATTTTACAGCCTCTTAAACTGTACTTAAAAATTTTGTTTAGTATTGCAAATATTATTAAAAAAATTAATAAATACCTCCTTATCCTTCTTATTATTAAGCGCTAATAGCAAAAATAATGAATATTATTATTTTCTATTTTATGGTGTAATTTATCACATAGAAAAGTTTTAATTAATACTAAAAACAAATTGCCATATCTGGATATAATGTATTATTTATATTAATAGACAACTATTTATATTTTTTTGTAAATTACAGTTATTAATTTTGATTTCAGGAAGCCGTAGTTTGAAGTAACAGATGAGAGTTTGGGGAAGATTATATCGCAGTATCTTTAGGTTCCTTTATTTTAAATGTCATTGTGCGGTTCCCGATGAAATGCAATGCTTATGGAAATTGTAGCCGTCATATGACACTTGGGACATGGAAAAGGAATTTTTACACTGGTCACATGTCCACTACAGATGATTAAAAAAAAGATCATCACTCACTGATATTGAGCCACTGTAAAAAAAGAAGAGGTTTTTATGAAATTGGGTGGAATATCAGCTATTTAGAGGATCACAGAGGAGATTGATCATTTGAATAATGATAATTTTAGATCTTTGTTACTCCAGTTTATATATATATATATATATATATATATATTCAAGTAAATATCAACCTGTCCAAGGTTTGGAACGCCGTGTTTCCCGCTTACTGATTCTTTTTCAGAAATAAACTCGGTGAAACTCGTTGAATATAATGTTGAATATTTTAGTGCAAGACGAAGAAAATTTCTTTTATCTAATTCAAAAACTTAAAATGATGAAGCTGTAAAATCACAACAAATCATTTCTCCTCAAGAACAGTAAACTTCAGAAGTTTGCATTAAAAATGATGCTGTCTATTTTTTGGGTCTATTGTCATCTTAACAGACTACCTGGAGATGTGTCAAACTATCATTGAGTCCTATTACTGCAAAGTACTGAATAGGTTGCGGCATTTGAAAAAACATAACTAGCAATACAATGACTTGGGAAAAAAAAAAAAAAAACTTTTTAGCTATATTTTAATAATCAGTTTTTCTTTTATTTTCCATGCTGAAAATGGTATAATGTTATTATTATTTAAATAATTCCACGTTGAAATAGAATAACGCATAAAATTTTTCTTCAGAACAGTTATTTCTAGTAAATTTTCATGCATACATAATTATGTGTAGAAAAATATGGTTCTTAACTTTTTCCCATTGTTTGTGCGGAATTTAACTAATTATCTATATCTATCTATACATAGAATAAAATAAGATGTTTGTGTGTGTGTGTGTGTGCCATTGTGTATGTATGTCCGGAGCATTTTAGGAAAATGGCTGATCGCAGAGCTATGAAGATTTGCATGGAGATTCGTAATGACCTCTCCTGATACACCTTGAAGCCCAATTTTCGAATTTTTCATTAGTTTTCTTTTAATTAGATTTTTTTTTATTTTATTATTGAAATTGGATTTTGCCATAGTGTTTCAGTATCACGCTAAAAAACAAGGAGTTTCCATTTGAAAGTAAATGTGAGGTATTCCATATGTTGGTCAATGGCTCAGTCAGTTAAAGTGTCAAGTTGTTAATGCAATGTTCGTGGAATCGATACTCGGTGTCGGATGCGTTACTTTTTTGCAGATAATTAATAGATAAATTAGACAAAGAACGCACAAAATAAAAATTTAAGTGAAAAAAAAACTAGAACCCAAAAAATTATAAAATAAATATTTATTCTTCATTCAATGTGTCATCGATAAGTAAATTTTAAAGAAAATTATAGATGTTTCACTTTTGCAAAAGATGAAATATTTGAAATATTTTAACTAATCAAAATATTTTAAAAAGTATTCGAGAACAGCATTTGAGATTCTTTTTATATTTGTTAGATTTTTTTTTTTAATTAATTAAATAATGAAAATAGTTTCCTTAGAACCGCTTGAAAATTAGCCATTCAAATATTAGTTTTAAATTCAACTGTTGCGAAAAAAGTTTTTCAGCTCATTGTTTTCGACAAATATATATATACGTTTTCACGCGAATAATGAAATTTCGCTACTGAATAATAAAATAAATATATTTACTAGATGCTGAGATACAGTCATCACTG
Organism: Salticus scenicus; assembly: GCA_963930645.1. NCBI lineage: Eukaryota > Metazoa > Arthropoda > Arachnida > Araneae > Salticidae > Salticus > Salticus scenicus. The sequence goes on along the minus strand of OZ005652.1, from coordinate 131,110,875 downwards.
AAATCGTAGTTTCTCAATAATACCAAATCTACCTTTCAACGATAAATGCCCTAATTGACGTACCCGGAATAATCCTTCCTACAGGGAGTGGCAACCTCGACCCGATGGCGTATCTCCGAACTGTTGGCGCACGCAGAACAAATTCACAATTTTTCGCCAGAGAATGCGATTTTCGCCAAATCTGGAAGTGCAAAGAGAAACTTCACGCCGCTTAACCTGTATAAATAAACATCCGGCGTTTTTCTTTCTTTTTTTGTTATTAGTTTTTTTTCTTCTGATTATTAATGTAGGATTTAAATCGCAAAACGAAACATATCTTGAAATTAAGAAATAGTTATCCGAATAGAGAAGTAGATAATAATAATGGTAATATATTAGCATTGAGATCCGATTTCATGTATAAGGCCAAAAAGTTTGTAAAAATTGTTCAAACAAATTACAAATTCTTAGTAAAATGCATGAAAAATTTTCATAAGTCCAAATCAGTAGTACGCCATTTTGCATTTCAACTATTTTTATTGTCATTTTGTATTTAAATTTTTAAAATGTATGACTTTATAAAATATCTCTCTTACGATGCAGTGCTTGAATTTTCATAAATTATCACCTTATATTTATCTATTATGTATTTTTAAAGAGCATCTTAATCATAATAAAATAGATATTTCGTGTTAAATTTTATGGTTGAAATTCATAAAATTTTCTAAGTATAATTTCCTCCTCGGACATGTCAATTTCTCATTCTTTACCCACCCCACCAACCCCAACATACAAAGTTATAAAAAATAACGTTAAACATTTTATTAATGCTATTCTATTTGTTTTTCAGTAATCATAAACAGTCTAACTTAATGTTATACAAATCAAAGTAATAATGATGCGCATAACCATTTTCATCCTATATTTATTGTTACTAATTTCTATTGAGAGCGAAATGTATTCATATTAAAAGGAATGAGTATGATAGAACACTCAACACAGTCGCAGACTGAAATGCCGCACCTCATAGGCTACCCTCTATCCGATTCGATAAATTTGATTTATAGTAATTAAATGACTAATTTTATTAGGATTGTTTTCGTACATTAATTTCCAACCCAACTGATCCCCATATTGCAAGTTCGTGGGAAGTATTGGCCTAATTTGTCAAATGAAGGAAACACAATATTTAATTACTAAAGTTTCAAATTAAAATGTTCATATTTAATGAAGTGTATTAAAAAATGTATTTTAAAATATTAGTCTGACATGTTTACGACAAAATATTGGCATAATGGACGTTTAAACGAAATTTTGCTCTATTTTGCCATGTTAAAAAGAAAACGTAAATTTTGAATAACATGTGAAGTTTACAACTTACATTGTTCCAAAGCAATATTGTCCTTATCAATGACATAAGTGATATTTAAAAACTGATGCATCCATTTTACAAACTCAATATCTGTAATACACACAGACAAGTCACATAAACCAACCACTAAAAACATAATTTTTGGATTCAGGAAACCTCAAAACATATAAATGTAACAAAAATTCAATTTCGAAAACGTGATCCGAAAACAATACTTTCGCGACCTTTTACGGATAAGATAAAGTAAATTAGAATAAGAGAATAATTTTAAATTAATTAAACTTTAATTGCATTTATTACATTGATTTTTATTTATAAAAAGAAATGCTTTTATTTAATTTGGGGTAGACCTGTATATTTACTATATATTTTACAAACACAATATAGTGTACTAATTTAGCACAGAATTTAAAACACATAGCACGACATGAAATGACCTTTCAGCAATTCCATTGTATGAATATATCTGAATTCTTTTGTGGGGTTCTGTGTAAACTTCTAATAAAGGATATACATTCTACATTGTATACGAAACATTCTTTCATGCACATAAAATAAATGTTAATTTTTTTTTTTTTTTGTTTCATCCAAAAATATTAAATTGTATTTACCAGAAAATTCACACATAGACTTAATGAATTTGAATTCTTTTCTTAGTCACTGCACACGAATTACTTAATATTTCATCCGAGTCCCAATATCTATTCTTGAGGTATGGTGATAACAAACACACAGACACACACATTCAGGCAACCGCTAAAAACCTAATTTTTTGTTTCATGATATTTAAGCAAATGTAGCAAAAACTCAATTTCGAAAATCTGAATCAAAAATAAAACTTTTCTTACAATATATGGGTAAAATAAACTAAATAATGATGCGTAATAATGATAATCTGGTGTGTCACTCACACGACTTTCTTTTTCACCCTGCATTTCAATATTATAATGACAGATTGCACATTAAAGCTTAAGATCAATAGCGTAAGAATGTAAAGTTTAATGTACTTTTCAAATAATCTAAAATAGGTTTAGAAACAATTTTATTTGACGAAGAGAAAGTAAATAATAATAATAATAATAATAATAATAAAACAGAATAAAATAAAATAAAATAAATGTATTTCAAGGATAATTTTAAAAGCTTTAAAATCATAATATTACAAATATACTTCTTCATTAATCTTGATAAAATAAATTTAAAGGGTTTTCTAATAAATTTTGGCATTAAATTATATTATCTAAAAAAATCTGGTGTGAAACAACCACACGACTTCCATTACCCACTATTACACATATTATATGCATTTTTGAGAGATAATGCGATCAGAAAACATAAAAGTGAACTAAAGAGAAAATCGTTAGAGCCGTTTTTGAGATACCAACTTTTACAAAAAATCAATTATTGACCGGAAAACAATAATTACATACAAAAGGATATTTAAAAGTGAGTTAATATGGCGAGTTTGAAAAAAATCCGTACAGCTGTTTTTAAAGGAACGCCCTTGGGAGACCTGAAATTGAGCTATTTATACAGGACGCCTATCAATTTTCCTGAACTAACCAACTATATCATTCGAAAGGATATCTAATAGAGTGTTTATATAGCAAGTTTGAAGAAAATCGTTAGAGCCGTTTTTGAGATACGGACTTACGGTCCCACTTCCGGTTTCCGATGTCCCACTTCCGGTTTTTCAATTTTCACCAAAATTTGGGAAATTCATCTGTAGACCAGACGTATTTCATTTCTAAAGTTTTGTAGCTCTATCTTTATTAGTTTCTGAGCTATAATAACCAGAAGATTCTCCACATACATACACACACACCCACACACACATACATGCACACTGACCAATTGCCAAAAACCACTTTTTTGGACTCAGGGGACCTTAAAACGTGTAAATCAGGTGAAAACCCGATATCGAATTTTCAGACCGAATACAATACTTCCATTACCTACGGTAGTAGGGTAATGGAAGTAATAACGATACAAAGACTCCATTGACACATTTTTAACAATTATGATTCAGGGAGCCTCAAAACGTGTATATATAACAAAAATTCAATTTCGAAAATTTGACCCCAAAACAATACTTTCTCTACCATATATTGTTGTAAGAGAAAGTAAAATAAATAAATAAATAAATAAATGTATTTCAAGAACAATTTTAAAAGCTTTAAAATTAGAATATTACAATTTTATTTCTTCATTAATCTTGCTAAATTAAATTTAAAGGGTGGAGGATTTCTAATAAATTTTTGCATTAAATATATTATTTAAGAATTACGATACTAAAACTCCACTGACACATTTTTAATAGTTTATTCTCTTGGGAAAAAAAAAAAAAAAGATTGCTCGAATCCTTAACGAATCATGAATGAAGTGGAAAGAAGGGTTGCTTTGCGACAGAGAGGGTTTTGGCGCGAGCTACAAAAATTCGCCAGGTTGACCTGTATGCGCCAACATTTCGGAGATACGCGACCCGATGCAGTGCGGGCGGAAAAAGACCTGACGTAGGCAGCAGATACTCGAAGCAAGGTTTAGGGCGATTTCAATGTAGGTTTTTTTTTTTTTTTTTTTTTTTTTTTTTTTTTAATTTATAATGCGATATAAAAAAATAAACAGTGATTCAATTGTTTTGAAATATTATTTAAATATAGTGAGCAGCGAAGCGGGCGTAGCCTGCTAGTAATTAATAAAATACTGCATTTTGCACGTATTCAATTTAATCTTCAAGCATACATTAGTGCCATTCTTTTTGGAACAGCTTATAATCATTAAAACATTCTTTGAACGTTCTCCATTAATGCAGTGAATTCAAAACTAGTTTTAATGTTCCTATAAAAGATATTAAAATGAAATTTAAGCAATATTCAATAGAAAATGTCCTGCAGATCTTCTGTATCATTCCTCATTCTCATAAAGAATGTAAGTATTTTAAGATCTTTATTTCGCTTAAAAGTTTCCTTTGTAGAATATATTGCACTTGAGAACGATAAGACAAAGTAAATTAAATTCCAAATTTCTAATTCAATGAAAGTGAAAATTAAACCTTTACGCCTCAAAACTTCTAGATTGTTGCTGAAGGTAAATATTTAAAAGAAATAAATGTTTTAACTGTAATTAATAAACAAATGCAATCATGCATTATTCAAATCTAACGTTCTTAATGTAGAATATTTCTGTTAATAACAATGATATTTCGTAATTGTTTACATTTTAAAGTACAGTTAGCAATGCTAAGTAGTGTGGAGCAGAATAAAATCTAATTCATACAGATTTATATTGATAACTCTTATTTACCTTCAGGTTTACAAAGAGGTTTACCCAATTAAAGAATGCGTTTTAAAATTAATTATTTCCAACTGTTGCGGAGAATTGGCTATTTCAAAGAATTTTGTTAAAAAATAATTCTAAAATAACTCTATCATTTTATATTTATGATTTTGATAAGGCGAGATCTTCTCGTCATGTAATACTACATAGTCTAAACACATAGAATAATACTAAGAAAAAATCATAAATGAAGGAAAAAAAAAAGACAACTAAATTTGTTTTAAATGAATAAAGATGCACAAAAATGTAATAATGTATTTTGAAAAAAAAAAAAAAAATCAGGTATATTAATTCATAATTTTAAATGTTCCTCAATTACAATTAATATTTTTAAACGAAAGACTTTTTTTTTATGATTTTAATTTTACCTTACTGTGAATGTCTTTACAAAAGTGTGTGAACAGCCTCTGTATTTAAATTATTTTAATAATTAAAATATTTTAATGGTATACGCCAGGGCCCGAAATTTCAACTCAGATTATACTCGCCGATAAAAACTTTTACTCGCCACAAAATAGGGTTGTCATTTTTTTTCTTTTTTTCTTTTTTTACGCATTTTGGGTTTTTTATTTTTTCCCTAGCTATTTGAAAGGTTTTTACAAATATGCCTAAAATTATATATATTAAATGTGTGTCGTATATCATACTGTTTCATAATCATCTATAATTAAAAATCATTATAATGTATTGTATTTGAGATTTCAAGAAGATTAAAATAGCTAATAACGTAAATGCATAGAGTCATTGAAGAAAAAATTCTTTGACAAACAATATCATGTGAAAATCTTTTTATTATGAAAGATTAAGCTTCCTTATTTATTTATCTATTTATTTACTTAACTTTTTATATTAGAAACGTCTTTTTTGTAATCAAATGGAATGTCGACGTGTATAACTCGTTCACTGTTGTCATTTGAAATATCCATTTCGGAATAACTTTTTCGATAAAATCGTTTATGTGTGCACTAAGCATTTTTCCTTTCCCATGCCTGCGCGATCTCGGGTAGCGCACACACAGACTCGGCTATCAAAAAATCTAAAAAGGAGAGGTTATAAAATGGCAAGATTTACCACATTTAAATATATAAAAGAATGTTTTCTGCCACCGTATCGTGTAAGAATTCTATTTATAACTAGACCAACTCGCCACAGTAAAAATTCCACTCGCCAATGGCGAGCTGGCGAGCGGAAATTTCGCGCCCTGGTATACGCTATATTGTATAATTTTGAAAACATAATTAGAAAATTGTTTATATCTTAATAGCTAAATATATCTTTAGAACCCTTATTAATTCAGTACTGAGATAAAGAAAAATGGATTTTTTAAACATATAAAAACATCACTAAAACAAATACTTTTCAAAATTGGCAAATATTTTGCATTTTTCTCTCTTTTGGAGTTTTAAAATTTAATTATGTAAAAAAAAAAAAAAAAAACCTTTAGTTTTGTTTTTCTAAAAATACGACGTGAATTTAACAAAAATAATTATAGAGTGATATTTATAAAGGCTTCCTTTTGCCTAAGAATAAACAAGTTTTAAATTACTTTCCAATGGTAAGCAAGCAGCTTCACGACGTTATTTTAAGGTAATTTCATATTTCCCGTCATACAGCCCTGTAAGGTGCGCCAAATCTGGCAAACCTGCGCCGCCACAAATAAGTATGGCAACCCAACTCTCGGAACGAGAAGCAGTTCTCGAGAGAGGGAGTCGTGGGTCGGGGTGTTGAAGGTAGAACTATGATGTGTGCTGGTGTCAGCGAGTATAGTAGTTATGAACGAAATATAAGCCAGAATTTATTCTTTGTACATATGGCATTGTAAATATCATAAAATTCATTATGTAATTCATTTGTGATGTGTCCCATTATAGAAATTTTAATAAATACTTGGGACTAATTATGACTTTATTATCATTGTTGTCTCTCACTACTCACCAAGAATTCCACATCCAAGAAGTGCTAATCTACATTGGTGTCAGAAATATGGGATGGTGAAGAGAGACGAAAAAATGATTGTGGTGTCACAGCGGAACGGCCACAATAGCCGGTGGTCTTCGATATAAGATGACGGAATTGGTACATGCTGTTCTTAAGTTTTCGAAATCTTCAGTGTTCGACGAGGTAACCCAAGCAGGTAACCCAAGCTTGTGTGCTAACCAAAGCATATGTGTTGCTTTTAAAGTCTTTAAAGTTTCAAGTGTTTGACGGGCTAATTATAGCCTAACGTATATTACTGTATCAACAGTATTTGGTGTGTATGTAGTGCACCTACGTGTTCGATATCATCGGATGATAATTTTTGAATACTCCCGGTAGTGGAAATTTGGAAGAGAAGAAAATTTTGTGTTTTCAAGGTGCAATATGCACACATCATCACTGATTTTAAAGCGTTCTTTTAGAAAGTGTTCTTTTTGCATAGATTCATACGTCCGTACATCTGCACGAAATTTATCCTTGTCGTGAGAACTCTTAAACTGAGTGTTTCAGGACAGTGACATGTATGAATGTCCGCATCTATAGTTTTCAAGTATAATCGTTCTTTCCATAATTTCTTTTACCTTCGCACTAAGGTACTGTAAGTACTATATATTTTTTTCTTCGATTAGAATTTTAATCGTTAAGGAATATCAGCAAGTTTAAAAAGAGTGTATTAAATTTAGTTGATTATCGAATCATGTGAAATATTTGTTATATATATTTTTTTTATTATGGTTATTTGATTTCTAATGTGAAATATAAATGGGTAATAATTTTTAATTAGTGCAATTATAATATATATTTTTTTATTTTCATAAAAAGCAAAGAAAAAGGAATATATTTAGTCTATTAAAAATATTTCAGTATATGTGAAATGTATAATAATCACATAGATTTGTTTCTTTTTACCATGAAAACGAAAGTAAGGCAGGTGGCCAGACAGTCTTGTTCTGAGTGTCGCCAATTGAGTCCTTTTCGGTAGATCGTAATGATATTTCTTCCTTTTTTTTTTTTTTTTTTGGTTTGATCATCAATGTTGGAAAAAAGAGTTTTTTTTTCTTATTTTATCATTGCTTAGTAAAAGTCAGAAAAATAAATCTATTTCCTGTCTCAGTATATAAGTAGGATATATATTGCTGTGGGTTATGAAATACTTAAATGATAAATTTATTTATTTTATTTTGTTTTTGAGAAGACAGTTAAAAGTACTTTTTTTTTTTCTTTCTCTAGTTCATTGTGACTGAATAATTATAGATAGATTTATTGCATCATTTTTCACTTCCTAAGTAATTATTATTATTGTTTTTTTTTAAACAAAAAAGAATGAATGAATAAATATATATTTTATTTGTTTATTTGATGACAAAGGCATGAGTATAATTAAACAGCTCTGGTTTATTTCTAATAAATGTTTTATATCTTTTTTTTGTTTGTTTGTTCTCGTATAAAAATAATTCATCGTATAAAAAGAGAGTAATGTTTCTTTTGATATTTCTTGAATATTTTGGATAGTTTGCTTTTTATTCTCATTTTATTGTAAGGTAATTTGGCATTAGGGTGGCCCAGAAAAATAGATAAATAGGAAAAAATGTCTTTTCTAATCAAAAGTAAAAAAGCAGATTTAATTTGTTTGGCACAAGATTATGGGGAAAAGATTGATGAAAAGTTATCTAAATCGGAATTAAAGGAATTAATTTTAGCTAATAAGCGATATAAAGAGAATGAAGCAAAGGAATATTTAGATGCTATCATAGCTGAAAGAATAGAACGGGAACAAAAACTGGAAAATGAAAATAAGTTAAAACTAGAGCGGGAATTTATGTTACAGACAGAGAGAGAAAGGGAAAAATTTGAATTGGAAAAACTTCGTTTGGAAGTAGAATTATCTAAAAGTAATCAAAATTTGGTTCAAAATAGTGATCAAACCACGCGTATAAAATCTTTAGATGAAATAGTTAGAATGGTTAGACTCTTAACAGTTAAGGTTCCTAGTAAATCAGATGGATGGGACTATTTTTTCTCGAGTTTAGAGAAAGCGTTTGTAAATGAAAATGTTAACGACGAATTTAAACCTAAAGTTTTACTTTGCTTATTAGGGGATAAAGTAACTAATCTGTTAGCTAATATTGAAGAAAAGGAATTAAATAATTACGAATCTTTGAAAAAATTAGTGTTACAAGAGTATGAACCTTCTCCAAAATTATGTTTAGAAAATTTTCGTAGGGCAAAACGTAATCCTGACGAGAATTTTTCTCAATTCGCGTCCAGGTTAACCTCAATGTGGCTGTATTACTGCAAAGCCAGGAAGGTAAGTGATTTTGAGTCGCTGAATCAGCTCATTGTATCGGATAAAATCTTCCAAACATTAGATGCAGAAACTGCAACCCACATAGGAGTTCTTCAAGGAGAAGATTGGTTCAAGCCAAAGGATTTAGGTAAGCATTGTGATGTATTTTATGCATCTAAGGGTAAGTCCTATGATGGGTCAGTAAGAGCCAAAGGGATGGATTTTGAAAAAATGGGGTATCATTCTAATTGGGGTAAACCGCAGTTTAGTGAAAAAAGGTCCGATCCTAACAATTTTTTCCCCAAGAAAAATTTCGAAAAGTCAAAGCTCACAGAAATTAAAAAAGCAACGTGTTTCACATGCGGGTCCGACAAACATTTCAGACGGGATTGTCCAAAAAATAAAGGGTCAGATACTAGGAGGCTTAATATTAATAAAGTTTCTGCAGAGGGTACAGACTCAAAGGAAGAAACTGTATCGGCCAGGGTAGACTTACTAGGGGAAGTAATCCCTGGGCGAGCTATTGAGGATAAATTAAGCAAACTAAAAAAGACATCTATCAGTGTAGATGGTAAATTAGTTGACGCATTGGTGGATTCGGGAACAGAAATTACGGTTGTCAAAAAAGAACTGGTTCCGGGAATTTCGGTAGAAGGTGCTTCTACAATTTTTTTGAAGGGTATTTTTGGTCCGGCGGTGAAATGTCCATTAGTTTACGTTCCATTAGGTCTTGCTACTGGTGGCCAGGTTAATGTGGTGCATCAGCAAGTGTTGTGTGCTTTGGCAGATGTTTTGGTGGAAGACGTGTTACTTCCACCGGATGTTTTGAACATGTTGGGAGGAGCCCGGAGTGAAGGAATTTCACTGGCTCGGAACTCTCAGGACCTGAGGGGGGACTCAGGAAATTTAGATGGAACAACGGAAGTTTCATCTGGGACACTGTCAGGAAAAGCACAGGACAATTTTATTTTTGAGGAATCTCAAAGGGAAATTACTTCATGTGGAAATGAAGTGGGAACGGTAAACGCTAAGGATGGTGAGGCAATCACTGAGCCAAATAAGAAAAGTATGGTATCTGATACTTTTCGCTCTGAGCAAGAGCAGTGTACCGATTTAGCAGTAGCTTGGAAGCATGCTAAGGAAGGTAAGGGTAATTACTATGAGGTAGATGGTTACTTATTTCATAGGGACAAAATACTCGGGGAGAGCATTGGGCAACTTGTACTTCCAGAATGTAGGCGAAAGGAGGTACTGAAACTGGCTCATAACTCAGTGTTTAGCAGCCATATGGGTCCTAGAAAAACTCTAGAGAGGATCAAATACTCATTCTTCTGGGAAGGTATGAGGGCTGACATAAAAAAATATTGTATATCATGTAAAGAGTGTCAACTCACTCAAGCAATTAGAACGAATGACCGAACGCCAATCACGCCGGTGACGAGACCGGAATTACCATTTCAGGTAGTGAATATAGATTTGATAGGTCCGATCGATCCTCCAAGTTCGAAGGGACATAAATATATATTGTGTATGGTCGACCAACATACTAGGTGGGGCGAAGCCATACCATTGACTAGTCTAAATGCAAAAACAACTTGTGAGGCGTTGCTAAGCATTTTTTCAAGGACCGGAATACCGAATGTTATCGCGTCTGATAACGGGACAAACTTCATAGCTGAACTGACTAAAGAGTTCGAGAAACGTATAGGGAGCAGTCCAAGATTCTCTACCCCGGGATATCCACAATCGAACGGATTGGTGGAGAGATTCAATAGAACACTGAAAAACATGTTACATAATGTAATAAGGGAAGAAGGTAGAGGGTGGCATCTGCAAATTCCTTATGTGTTGTGGGCGTACAGAGAAATACCCCATTCAACCACGGGTGTGTCTCCATTTCAGTTAATGTATGGTAGACAACCACAAGGTCCTTTGTCCATCTTAAAGTCTACTTGGACCGGGAGACATAATAATATACAGTTAGATACTACTCCTGTTGCTAAATATTTAGAAGATTTAAAATTAAAACTTGAGAAGGCTGCGGAGCAAGCCAAACTTGTTTCGGCAGTACAACAGGAAAAAACAGCTTACTACCACAATTTGAGATCGTCTAACAGAATATTCAAAGTTGGGGATCAGGTGATAGTTTTAATACCCGATTCAACAAATAAATTATTTGCCAGATGGCAGGGTCCCGCAACTATTGTTGAAAAACGTAATCCTCATTCTTTTATAGTGAAATTACCAGATAGTGCGACCAAACATATTCATCAAAATAAATTAAAACATTATATAGCTAGTTCGAATTCTGTAAATGTTATTTTTGAGGAAGAAAAAGAATTCGGTCATGTTGAAACTTTACCTACCGCTACAAAGGAATCTAAATTCTTTGAAATTCTTGATAGTCTTAAAGTTGAACATTTAAATGCTTCTCAGTGGAAAACTCTTAGAAATTTAATTGTAAAATTTAAACATATCTTTACTAAGCCTGTTCAACCAACCTCGGTGGGCACTCATAAAATTGAATTATTTCCAAATGCGATTCGGAAAAAACCCCATTGTTACAGTGTTCCCATGGCATATAGAAAGGAAGTTGAACGTCAGGTTCAAGAATTGTTAGATCTAGATTTAATAGAACCATCAGAATCTGAAATAGCTCATCCAATTGTTTGCGTTGCGAAAAAAGATTCTTCCGTAAGAATGTGTATCGATTTCAGGGCTTTAAATGCTGTAACTAAAGTTCCGGTTTTTCCCATGAAAGATATGCAAGAGTTAATTTTCACTGCAGGATCAGCCCACTGGTTAACCAGTTTAGATCTTTTAAAGGGGTACTGGCAAATTAAAATGGATAAGGAAAGTAAACCATTAACAGCATTTACCACTCACAATGCCGTGTACCAGTGGAAGACAATGCCTTTTGGACTAGCAGGGGCATCGGGTACTTTTCAACGAGAAATGAACCGTATCTTAAAAGCTCATTCAGATTATGCACAGGCATATATGGATGATGTGGTCATTTTCTCTAGGTCTTTTGAAGAACATTTGGCCCATTTAGAGTTAATTCTAACAGAGTTATATAAATTAGGTTTCTCGGTGAGATTGGATAAATGTTCTTTTGCTTCACGGAAAATAAAATATTTGGGTCACGTGATAGGGGGAGGTAGGCATGGTCCTGAAGAAGATAAGATATCAGCTATTAGAAAGTTAGCTAAGCCTGTCACTAAAAAGGATGTCAGGTCTGTTTTGGGACTGATGGGTTTTTATCGCACTTATATACCGAATTATGCGGAAATATCTTCTCCACTCACGGAGCTGACCAAGAAAAATAAATCAAACATAGTCAGTTGGGGTGAGGCCGAACAAGAATCTTTTGGCAAACTAAAAGAGTTATTGTGTGAGGTAACTAGCCTGGCTACCCCTGATGCCAATTTGCCATTTCAAGTACATTGCGATGCATCTGACTATGGTGTAGGATGTTGTTTAACCCAACAAGATACTGATGGATCTTATCGCCCAATAGCTTTCGCAAGCAAAAAATTCAATGCGACGCAGAAAAATTGGGCAAGCATCGAAAAAGAAGCATGGGCAGTTTTATTCGGACTGAACAAATTCGATAAGTGGATTTATGGGGCTAAGGTAGAGATCATTTCTGATCATAATCCACTTAGGTATTTAACTCATACTACTCCTAAGAGTCCCAAGTTAACCCGTTGGGCTCTAGCTCTTCAAAGATGGAATCATTCCATCACTCATAGACCAGGTGTCCAGCACAGAGGTGCAGACGCTCTGTCAAGGCTGGAATAATAGTGTACTTGCATTATTTTTATTTTATATTCTATATATATTAAAATTGAAATTATATAGTGTATTAATATTTTGAAAGTATATGTTTTGTAATAGCATTTATATAGTATTTTGAAAGTATATGTTTTGTAATAGCATTTATATATATATGTGTTTTTTTGTTTTTAAAAGTGATAAAATCAGCCACTGTGGGCTAATTTTATGTTTAGGTGGGGCGTGTAAGGTGCGCCAAATCTGGCAAACCTGCGCCGCCACAAATAAGTATGGCAACCCAACTCTCGGAACGAGAAGCAGTTCTCGAGAGAGGGAGTCGTGGGTCGGGGTGTTGAAGGTAGAACTATGATGTGTGCTGGTGTCAGCGAGTATAGTAGTTATGAACGAAATATAAGCCAGAATTTATTCTTTGTACATATGGCATTGTAAATATCATAAAATTCATTATGTAATTCATTTGTGATGTGTCCCATTATAGAAATTTTAATAAATACTTGGGACTAATTATGACTTTATTATCATTGTTGTCTCTCACTACTCACCAAGAATTCCACATCCAAGAAGTGCTAATCTACAAGCCCCTCAAAAAACGTTAACTAAAAAACATGTCTTTATTTAAAGAAACATTTCATAATTTTGATATTTGAAAAATAAAAACCATAAGAAAAATCCCTCTGGCTCACCCATCAATTTTTCGTGGTATTGGGAAATATTATTTGCTACCTTCAAACTTATTTGTATTCTTGGTGTAAAACGTTTGCTTTGGGAAAATATTTTTTTTTCCTTGACGAAAATGTATGAATATTGGTAATATTTTATTCCCTTCGTATTTGTTTCTTGTACAAAGTCTTGAAAACGACAATAAATAACTAAATAAATAAATAAATAAATAAATTAAAATAAATAAATAAAACAAAATAAATATATAATTTAAAATAAATATATAAAATAAAATAAAATAAATAAGTAAAACAAAATAAATAAATAAATAAAATTAAAATTAAATAAAAAAATAAAATAAAATAAATAAACAGTTTTATGTTATCATAAAATGAAACTAAAATACGTTTTATTTACTCTACACGATTAAAAAAAAGTTAATACTAATTATTACATAAACATATATTATGGGACTATGTACCTTAATGAATTTCGAATAATCTGAACAGTTTACAGTATAAAAGTGGAAAAGTGAAAAAATATTGAAGTAGTCCTAAGAGTTAATGTTTAAGATCATTGTATCTAAATATTGTATCAAATGTAAGACTGAATGCATAAATATTAATGAATTTTAGATTTGCATTTTTATCGTAAAAGTCGGTTTTATATTACTGTGCCGTCTTTGAAGATGTTGGACATTGGTATTAACGGGATTCCTGAAAATTTTTAATTTCCAGTTTTTGATGGATTAATATGTTTTGATAAATTAACATTTAAAAAAATGTATATTTGAATAATTTTCGAGCATGTTTGTTTGTCATTGTTAATGTTATGAATGTTTTGTCCAGAGAATTAATAAATGAAATTCCAGGAAACGTTGTGTATTTAAATGCACACATCAATCTACTGGAATTACATTTTCATAAATATGACTCCACATGAGGTTTATTTTTATGATATTTATTATATTTTGGAGTAAATTAGTTTTAATAATCCTAAACATTAATTTGTAAAATTTGTATTAGGCAAACTGTCAGAGAATTTGTGCTACTGTTGTGTGATTTTTTTACATTTTACTTGATAAACAACTGCTTAAAAGTTTAGTAAGATATCCAAATGATTTTTTTCCTTCTTTTTTAAATTTGTAAAGTGCTTCATTATGAAATATTCTTAAATTTTGAATAGTGAATGAGTATTATTGTTCTCATCATTTTCATTGAAAATTGGGTTTTAACAATAAATAGCGGGGCGACCGCAAAACTGAGTCTGAAAAAAAAAAAAAAAAAAAAAAATATATATATATTGTTTGCAGTCACATTGTATCAATAAAAGAGTGAAGTAATGTGTAATGAATCAAATGTTAACTTAGAATCGGTTCGATTTTTGTATGTATTTCCATAATAAAAATATGTAAGAAAAAAAAAAAAAAAAAAAAAAAAAAGAGGCTTTAAAAAAATTATTTTTTAGTATTTCGGAAAGTTTTTACTTCTAAGGTACAAAGTTTTCAACAAAATTTAAAATCCCCTTTCAGATAAATTGGAACAAAAACATTTTAGAAACTAGTATGTTGTGGCCACTAGAATAAATCATGCAGTACAAATTATTTATTAAACTATCCGCGTTTGTAATGATCGATAGACGGCGCTTTGTGAACACTGCAGTTGTTAGTAAACATTGCCACGTGTGTTCCATTAGTGTTCTTTTTGTTATTCTACTTAATATTCGTACTATAATTTCTCCGCCATTACATTATGGAAAATTGATTGCTTTTGGAAAAAATACTTCAGTTTATTCAAAGTTCGATCGGAAGTAGATTTTTAACTGAAGTTGAACAAATATTAATTTCAAATCATCTGATTAATTCTTTACTTCCATTAGCCGAAGCAACTGAAATTTTAAATTTGTCATTTGGAAATAAATGGAAGCTCAATTCTGGATTTCTTGATCCTTTGGAGTTACACTGTGGCACACAAAAGTATGTGTTATCTTTTTTACCGTAGTTATTCATTTTTATTCAATAAATATATGTGAAACTAAATATCGGCAAGCAATGGCGGCTGTATGGAATTCGAATTAAACCATGTTTATTGTAATTTCACCTTAGCCCACGAGAGGGCGAGCATTTCATTACAATCGCGGATTATTTATGAAAATTATTTTCCATGATAAATGCAGACGATTTTTATCAGACAGAAATAAAACACTAAATTCCGAAAGGAAGTCAATTTTGTGCCAACATCAGAACTTTCTTTATTTGGTTAAAAAATAAATAAAAAATAAAATAAAAATCGATAACTTTGTTTTAAATTATTGCACATCCCGGGTTCAACCATTCGTTTTAAAGGTATTGAGGAGATCTTTTGAAAGATACCCATACTTAAATTTTACACCCATCGGGGTGCTCTCTCTCTCTCCCCCAGAAATCGAAGCGATGCTCTCACGAGCCCAAACATTTTTTCCTTGTTTACTAATACTATTATGAATAATTCATATTAATTTTATAATCACACGCTAGAAATAACTCTTACTATACATTTATATGATATTTTGTCCTATGTGCCATGGTAGGGGGAAAAAAAACCCGGATCAGAACACTACCTTTTGAGCGATTGGTCTCCGTATCTAATCCGCACCAGTTTATGTCAGTGTTACGAAACCGAACTTTCTCAATCCATAAACTTTATGAACTGAAAGACTTATTCGAACTCTTTATTTTATTACTGTTTATTTTTTTTTTTGTATTGGCAACAGCCACGTTTTTGTTTTTCTTTTGAGGTAGTTTGAGAATTGTGTTCGAAAAGGATAGAACGCTGAAATGGCGTATGAAAGAATTGTAATATACTTTATATAGTCAACTAAATTGTAAATACATGTACATAAATTTATTAAATAATCGTGTTTTTTTAAGAGTCATGAAATAATGTTGAAGTTACCACACAATTCGGCAGGATATTAAACCAAGAAAAAATGAAGACATCTGACCCAAAAGGAAGCATTAAGTAAAGTTATTTTATGCATTCTATTATCTTTATTTGATGCTATGTTTTATCTGGCGCCCGAACAGACGACCAGATGTTTCTCATTTTAATTTGATATTGCATAATTATGTTTAGAATAAAAATGATAAAGAAATTACGCAAGAATTTCGATTTAAAGAAAGAAAAAAATAATGATCGTTTTTATATGAACAGATAATTTATTTTAAGTGATTTGTTTCTGTTGCTAGTTTGATTTACTGCAAAGAAATTTTAATTGTAAAATTGAATGTAATAAAGGGTACCGAGTATATTATTACAGAAATTAACATAAGTTATAGAACTTGCTACTCTTTTTAAATATTATGGATGCAGTAATTAAAGCTAAACGTTCTACAGTTAGAACGCAGACGACAAAGTTATTTAAGAAAATTGAAACGAAATTACTTGAAAAGAATTATACTGAAGATGACCTTGAAGAATTACTTGCCGAATTAGATCTTAAAGAAAAAGAAATAAATAATTTAGATTCTCAGATATTTTCGAATATTACTGACGTAAAAGAAGTTGAGTCTGAGGTACTAAAATGTGATGAATACAATACGAGTATTGTCATAAATAAAACCAAAGTTAAAAAAGCACTTTCTAAGTTGGAAAAACCGCTTGTTCCTATTTTAATGCAAAATAATAAGATAGAAGAGAGTGCAATAGTTCGCCCGTTCGAATCCCCTTACGTAACTCTTCCTCGTCTTACTATAGAAAAATACAGCGGCGATCCGTCTGATTGGCAGAGATTTTATGATCAATTTGATTCAGCAATAAATAAAAATTGCGCAATTTCTAATGTTGATAAATTTAATTACCTTCGCAGTTATTTGACAGGTGTGGCGTCCGATGCGATAAAAGGTTTTAGCTTAACGAATAATAACTATCAGGCTGCAATTGAAACTTTAAAAGAAAGATTTGGGAAAAAAACGGTAGTTATAAATTCTCATTTAAATAAGCTTCTGAATTTAACTCCTGTTAAAAAATCAAATGATATAGTTGCTCTTAGGAAATTGTTGGATACTTGTCAGACTGAGATTAGAAATTTGGATGCGTTGGAAATAAAATCTGATAATTATGGTTCATTACTCTCTCCAATACTGATTAAATTATTACCTCAGGATATTGTTTTGGAAATTGCAAAACAATGCGATTTAGATGAAAATTGGGATGTTTCAAGGGTTCTTGATATTTTGAAAACTGAAGTAACTTACAGGGAAAAAGCTCAGTTTTTGACAAAAGATAGTCGCGAAAGAGAATTTAGTTCTCAATCGTATTCTTCCTTCCAAAGTGCAAAAAACGAAAAGCTTCTAAATAATAAGAATATTTCTAAATACCCAACTGCTTCTAATTTGTTAAATGAAACAGATAAAAATTCTAATTTGTGTTTCGCTTGTAATGGGGAAAAACATGTTTTAACTGAATGTAAGGTTTTTTCTAGTTATCCATTACAGAGAAAGAAAGATTTTTTAATGAAACATGGATTTTGTTTTATATGCTTAAAACGGCGGCATACTGCGAAATTTTGTAGAAGTCAGATAAAATGCGAAGTGTGCAATAGAAGACATTTAAAAGTTATGTGTTCGGAATCTAAAACAGTTAGCCAAGTTGAGGATAAGAAACCCGTTTCTAAAGAAAGCGAGGTTATTAATAATAAAGTACTGGGGAATAGAACACATATGAAAGATGTTTTGTTACAAACTGTGACTGTTAAATTAAGGAATGGTAAGAAAGAAATACCTTGTAGGGTAATTTTTGATACAGGATCAATGCGTAGTTACGTAACTAAAGAAATTATTTCTAAAATGGGTTACAATGTATTAGGACACGAGAAAATGACACACAGCCTTTTCGGAGGCGTTGAAGAAACTAGGACACATAATAGTTACAGAATACATATAAGTTCTCTCTCTGAAGATTATATGTGTAATTTTGAGGTCTATGACCAGGAAGTAATCTGTTCTGATATTCCTAAAATTAGAAATGGCCCATGGGTAAGGGAAGCTGAACAGTATGGGATAATATTTTCAGATGTTGAATGTTTCAATAAAACTCTTGACAGAAATAACAATATTGATATACTAATTGGTGCAGATATTTATGGAAAACTTTTGACGGGTAATCATATAATGTTATCTAGTGGGTTAGCTGCTGTAGAAACTTTACTGGGATGGACCCTAATGGGTAAAATTACTGAAACTAATTGTAATAGCGATAGCTCTATGCTTGTTGTCTCTTTATTTTCTAGAATCAAAAATGAAAAAATCAGTGATTTATGGGAGTTAGATCTTTTGGGCATAAGGGATTCCGTAGAAAGTAAAAAAAGAGATGATCTAAATAAAGAAACTCTAGATTTATTTAATTTAACAGTTAAACGGGATTCGAACGGGAGGTGCGTTGTTTCTCTTCCATGGCTTAAAGATCATCCTCCAATATCCTCAAATCGCAAAATTGCAGAAAAAAGATTATTATCAACATTGAGATCATTGAAAACTTCTGGAAATTTAGAGAAATACCAAAATGTATTTAATGACTGGCTACATGAAGGTATAATCAAGAAAATATCTGATTTAGGCGATAGTGGCCATTTTTTGCCTCACAGAGCTGTAATAAGGCAACATGCCACAACACCTGTGCGTCTTGTCTTCGACGCTTCAGCTAAAGAGAAATTTTCCTATTCGTTAAATGACTGTCTCGCAAAAGGTCCAAATTTAATCGAATTAATACCTGCAATTTTACATAGATTTAGAAAAGGAAGAATAGGAATAAGTGCCGACATCAAAAAAGCATTTTGCCAGATTGGTTTGAACAAGAATGATCAGAACTTTGTCAAATTTTTGTGGTTCGAAAATGGTGATTCTAATAAGTTACAAGTATACCAACACTGTCGCGTTGTCTTTGGACTAAATGCTTCTCCATTCTTATTAGCTGCTACTTTAAATCATTTATTTGACAAAATCGAAGAGCCTTACAAAGAGATAGCCAACAGACTGAAAATGTCATTTTATGTCGATAACTGTATTTCCAGTCGAAACGGTACAGAAGAATTGCGAGAATTCATAAAAACTTCAAGACAAATTTTGGCATCAGCTCAGTTTGATCTTCGAGGTTAGCAGTATACACAAATTGATGAAGACTTACTAGACGAAGATTTTCTTAATGACATGGAGATAGAATCTGAAGAAAATTCTGATATAGCAATTTTGGGGCTGATCTGGAATAAGAAAGATGACACAATAAGATTGATGAATTCATCTAATGATAAAGAAGAACCTAAATCAATTACAAAGAGATCAGTTCTTTCTGTGGTTAATAAAATATTTGATCCCATCGGTTATACAAGTCCAGCCACTTTGATGCCAAAATTGATTCTGCAAGAATGTTGGAAAGAAAAGTTTAATTGGGATTCTCCATTGACAGAAGAAATGACAAAATCCTTTAGAAAATGGAAAGAACAACTGGAATTGTTAAGAAATATAAAGATCCCTCGTAGATTTTCCGAATTCGACTTAAGTGACAGTGAAAAACAGCTTCATGTTTTTTGCGACAGTAGCAAAGTTGCTTATGCCACATGCATATTCTTAAGAGTACAGAATGGTGAAAATGTGTCTTGTCAGCTAATTCAAGCGAAAACAAGAGTGACTCCCTTAAAAGAAGTTACGATCCCGCGATTAGAGTTACTTGCTTGTTTAATTGGCGCAAGACTAGCCTGTACGATTATCGATGAAATGAAAATAGATAATCTCAAAACCTTCTATTGGTCGGATGCTAAAAATGCTTTATATTGGATAAAAAAATGACGGTGGTTGGGCTACTTTTGTACAGAATAGAGTAACAGAAATTAGAAAATTGACGAATGTCGATGATTGGCATCATGTTCCTGGTCATCTTAATACAGCTGACTTACCCTCCAGAGGATGCTCCCCAGATACCTTAACGAAGTCCCAGTGGTGGAACGGACCTGAGTGGTTAAAGAAGATGCCCGACTTTTGGCCTAAAAGTGACATTCTTCCTGATGATGAAGTTATATACTCAGAAAAAAGAAAAACAGTTGCAACAGCAATTGATGTTTCCTCTCAAGAATTTGATCTTTATGAAAATTGTTCCTCATACCAAAAAATGCTAAAAGTTACAGCTTGGATTCTTAGATTTTGTGAAAATGCAAAGAAGTTAAAAGAAAACCGCTTATTATCTAACTTAACAGTCGAAGAACTTAATAAAGCGGAATATGCAGTGCTAAAATATGCACAAAAGAAATGTTTTTCTAATCAAGCTAAGAAAAAATTTAACTTTCCGACACTTATTGACGAGAAAGAATTAATTAGAGTCCGTGCCAGAATTTCAATGAGAGAAGACTCACTTAATTTCAGATATCCAATTGTCTTACCAGCAGATCACAATATAACATCCAGAATAATTGAAGAAAAGCACAAAGAAATGGATCATGCAGGAGTTCAGATTCTCATGTCAAGTTTAAGAGAAGAATTCTGGATAATTAGATGCAGAAGAACAATTAGGAAAATTCTACAAAGATGCATTCAGTGCAAAAGATTCTCCTCAAAACCAGCAGAAGTTCTGAGTGCTCTACTTCCAGAAGATAGAGTAAGAGATGCTAGGGTATTTGAAATTGTTGGAATCGATCTATTCGGTCCTTTGTTTTTAAAAGATGGACAGAAATGCTGGATAGTTTTGAAGACTTGTGCCATTTACCGATGTGTACATTTAGAATTAGCAACATCCCTATCAACAGAAAACTTCCTTCAAACGTTAAGACGCTTTGTAGCGAGAAGAGGCCGACCACACACTGTATACAGTGACAATGGAACAAATCTAGTTGCAGCTAATAAAGAATTAAGATCTATAGATTGGAAACAAATAGAAGATTACGCAACTGTTAGAAAAATTAACTGGAAGTTCAACCCCCCATCAGCTCCGTGGTGGGGAGGCTTTTGGGAACGTTTGATTAGAATTATAAAAGCTATTTTGAGGAGAACTCTTGGAAAAGCACAGCTTGACTATGAAGAGCTATATACCTTGATTTGTGATGCAGAAAGTATAGTAAATGCGCGACCTCTCACACACATGTCGGAAGATCCAAATGACTTAATACCTCTCACCCCAGAAACGATCTTAAAGGACATACCTGAAATAGGAGTTCCAGATTTAGACTTGATTGATAAAGTGAAGTTCAAAAAGAGATATGCCTATAGGCAAAATTTAAGAGAAGATCTTCGACAAAGATTCCGTAATGAATATTTAGGAACACTTCGAGAATTTGCTTCGGTAAAAAAATCTACCACATTTAAAGAAGGTGATTTAGTGCTAATTCAGGATGATAATCTAAAACGTCTTCAGTGGCCTATGGCTAAAGTGTTAAAATTGTATAAAGGTAGAGATGGACAGTTTCGTGTAGCAAGACTGAAAACTAAAAATGGTGAACTGCTACGTCCATGTCAACGTTTGTGCCCCTTGGAACTTGATGAAAGCCGCTCTAAACTTCAACAGCAAACTCGATATGGTCACTTAGTGCAACCAGTGCAACGCCTTGGTGTGGACAATAACGATCCAGATTGAGCATGTCGTATGTCCTTCCCTGCTCAAGGTGGGGAGGATGTTACGAAACCGAACTTTCTCAATCCATAAACTTTGTGAACTGAAAGACTTATTCGAACTCTTTATTTTATTACTGTTTATTTCTTTTTTGTATTGGCAACAGCCACGTTTTTGTTTTTCTTTTGAGGTAGTTTGAGAATTGTGTTCGAAAAGGATAGAACGCTGAAATGGCGTATGAAAGAATTGTAATATACTTTATATAGTCAACTAAATTGTAAATACATGTACATAAATTTATTAAATAATCGTGTTTTTTTAAGAGTCATGAAATAATGTTGAAGTTACCACACAATTCGGCAGGATATTAAACCAAGAAAAAATGAAGACATCTGACCCAAAAGGAAGCATTAAGTAAAGTTATTTTATGCATTTTATTATCTTTATTTGATGCTATGTTTTAGTCAGGGTCCAACAAAATACCAAGTTTGGTTAAATTTCGTACATTAGTTCGTGAGATGCCGCGTCCACAAGCTTTGTGATACACACACAGAGATACAGACATTTTCTAAAAATGGACAGTCTTGTTCAGGATATCCTAAAACGTGTAAATCTATCAAAAACTGGAGTTCGAAAATTTTCAGGAGTCGAATACTTTCTCTCTTTATGTATCAAAGATAGTAATTATACTCTTCAATCATAGTCCAAAGAAATTTTAAATATCTCGATAATATGATCATTTGTATCAAAAGTATTTCAACTGGGCATATGTGAACAATAAAAAATCTTTCATTTCATAATTTATTATTCAAATACGCGTGTTATACCATATTAAAAGCCTATTCAAATATCATGAAAATTCAGAAAGATATTTGCTGTATAATAAGACATATTTTTCAGTTACTGTATACACTATCTACCAATAAGTCTTTCGACACATTCGAATTTAGACGTTTTGTCAAATACGTAGAGAAATTCTGCAAAACTTATTTTGAAAATTTGGGAGTATAAAGAACATTTTATGCCTCATATATTTCAGCTTGTCCTGAAGAGGAAAAGAGTACCAGTAAAAAATTAAACAATAGTAAAAAAAATTTGGATCACCCTGTAAAACGTATTGAAATATGAGCACATTTGCTAAATAATATTGATTACGCATGCGCTAGCTTTTAAAAATTTTCATTTGCATAATTTAATAGCCAAAAGTGTTGAGCAACTAATATGAAAACCCCAAACAAATATCGTGTATATTCAAAAAGTTATGAGAGATAGAATGAACAGAATTTCAGCTATCACAAATTATATGCTAAACTATAAGGGGTTTTACTCGTATTTTTCTTTTGATTCATTAAATACCTAATGGTAATACAATGATCACTGATTGTAAATACATATTGATAAAATTCCCTATCATCTTCCTTTTTTTGAAAGGAACTGTTCATTCTATAACTCATAACGTATTGAATTTAAACGACATTTGTTTGGGGTATTCATATCAGTATTTGATACTTTTGGCTATTAAACTATGCAAATTAAATTTTTATATTGTATTTATTGGAAGCAATTAATAATATATAAGAAAATACCGTACTTATTAAATTTTGAATATATCTAAAACATAAAAAATAAAATTTGAAATTAGAACTGAGGATATAAAAGCAGTTTATCTATGTTTTAAGAAGTTAGCAGTCGATTGCGCGTAATTTGAAGCTGTAAAATTAATAGAGGTGGAGGTGAGGGGGAGTGGGCAGTTATTATAACACTTTTAATTGGGCTAAGGTTTTCAAAAAGCCACGTTTCAAGTTTTTTTTTTTTTTTTTTGCGTGTGTGTGTGTGGGGGGGGGGATATAGGAGTTGGGGAACGATCGTTGTTCCGCTACAAAAGTATAAAGGGGAATGATGATTTATTTATTTATTTATTATTATGATTATTATTATTTTTTTTATAGAACTAGGGGCTACAAAACCTTGTTAAAATATTTTGAGGGCTGTGGTATTCAATGCACATACTTTTGAAGCTGTAAATTAGTGGGAGTGAAGAGACTGACAGTGGGAGAGTCTGATTGGAGTTAAAAATTTAAAAATGAAATTAAGGCTTTGGAAAATCCTGTTGCTTCATTTTTGAAGGTGGGAATCGATTATGAATCAATTAATTAATTGGGTTCAAAAAATAAAAAAAAATAAAAATTAGCTAAATCATTGCAAAATATTACTAGATTTTTTTTTCAGGGGGTTAAAGGGGTGGGGGTGGGGGGTGGAGTGAGTAACCGATTGCTCATATTATCGAATCTATACATCTAGTGAAGGGAGAAGAGGGCAGGTATTTTAAAATTTTAACGGTGCTGCAGAAGGTAATGGAAATCCACCCGATGTTTATGTGCAAATCCTTTTTTTTCTTTTTGTTCGAACGCGCAATGTATTTGGGTAAGTCTAGGCCGTAGGCATTGGGTACCCATGGTGATGCTAGATAAAAGTTGACGAAGACAGCGGTCTCCCAATCTGAGGTTTTGACAAATTTTAATGAAATAGGTTTGAATTTGCTTTTATTTTTTGAAATGTTATGTTAATCATAGGATTTTGTGGATCATTTTAAAATAGTAACTGTCATAACGGATAAATCCAGATAGTTTATTTATAAAATGTATTTTACTTATCTTTAGGTAACTCGCATAATACTCCTTTCTAAATTTCCATTCGATACAATTAACTTTTGTTTTATGTAAGATTACTTACATACATGTATCTTTTTTAAACATATATTTCTTTCACATATAAGAAAGTATTTTTATGTAGAAAAAGTTTCTTCACTACCGAAAAAGAAAAAAGAAATCTCTGTTAATCATTTATATACCTGAAATTTATTAGCGAAATGTAAAAAAAATGATTTTTCGATTTATTTAGGGTATAAATGAACTGAGCGATCACTGCAGGTTGCCAGCACACGTCATTGATTTATAGTCCAAGTTTTCAACATGCCATGTACACCAACTCTTCCAATTTACTTGACAGTTTTTGATTTTTCTGTGACCTTTTGATTTGTTGATGACATTTTTTATCGCTCTTTTGCGCCCTTTATTTATATTTTAAAGTACATTGTACTCACGGAATTACATGTATACTTTAATTACAAGCACTTTTCTATATAAAAAAAATAAAAGTTTTAAACTGTAAATAATAAAAATACTGATAACTGAATATAGACATTAACGTTTTATTATTATTATATTTTCTTATTTTAAAACGTATATATTTATGCGATAGTTTTTGAAATCACATTGATTGGAAGTATGTCAAAATAAGTGCTAATTAATTTGACATTGAAAGAAAAATAAATAAGTAAATTTAAAGAAAGCAAATTATTAAGTTTCTACTGCGTCGGTAATAGGAAATATGAGTATATGCATGCTTGAAACTTTGCAAAATTTTATCTGAATTCCCTTTTTTTTTTTTTTTTTTTTTTTTTAAGAAACATTATATTAGTCATTTTAAATATTAACAAATCGAGAAACAGAAAATAGTTGATGGATGAAAATTGAATTTATTCATTAAAGTCGTTCTACACTATCTACCAATAAGTATGTGGACACTTTTGAATTTTGATGTTTTGTCAAATATCTAGAAAAGTACTTTAGGAAACATCTTTAAACTTTGGTAGTGTAAAGAACATGTTATACCACATATACGTCAGGAAAAGGTCTGTCCTGAAGAGGAAAAGTGGACAAGTAAAAAATTAAACAAAAATCAAAATGTTTTGGATCACCGTGTAAAAAGTAAAGCTTTAAATATGTTTTGGTTGTAGCATGTGATTATGAGTATTTTCTCATTATCTGTATAAATATTTATGAGTCTAACACAAATATTCATGGAGATAAATCGGTTTTTACAAAAAAATTGAAAAAAAAAAAAAAAAACTTTTTAATTTTAACGCGTAGGGTATTGACCCAGTGCAAAGATATTTTTAGAAAATTTGGCATACAATATTAGACACAGCATACTGCTACAGAATGCAAAGATACTCAATATCTTACGAAATATGACCATTTTTACAAAATAATTTTTAACTGCGCATGCGCTAGTTTTTGAGAAAATTCAGTTGTATAATTTAATAGCCAAAAGTATTGAGTTACTTATGTGAAAACTCCAAACAAATATCAGGTAAATTAAAAGAAGTCATGAAAAATAAATAAGGAGCAGAATTTCAGTTCTTCAAAATAAAAGCTAAACTATAAAGACTTTTACTCACATCTTTTTTTTTAATTCAGTCGGTGCCAAATGGTAATAGAGCGTTCGCTGATTGTAAATAAATATTAATAAAACCACCTATCATCTTTGTTTTTCTTTAAAAGAACGTAAATTCTGTTCATTCTATCTCTCATAACGTTTTGAATTTACACGATATTTGTTTGGAGTTTTCATATAAGTTGCTCAATACTTTTGGCTATTAAATTATGAAAATGAAATTTTTTATAAGCTAACGCATGTATAGTTAAAAAGTATTTAGTAAAAATGCTCATGCTTTGTAAGATATTTTACATTGTTTCATTCTGACTGTAGTATTCTGTGTCTAATGTAGTATGCCAGATTTTCTAAAAATGGCTTTGTACTGGGTCTAATACTCTTTGTGTTATAATTGAATAAGTGGAAATTTTGTTTGCAATAAAAAAAAAAAAAAAAAAAAAAAAAAAAACCCTTATATCTCTACGAATATATGTAGTAGCCTCGTAAAAACGTATGCAGATAATGACAGAAATCCTCATAATCACATGCTTTAGCCAAAACACATTTCAAGCATTACTTTTTACAGGGTGATCCAAAACAATTTGATTTCTGTTTAACTTTTCACTGGTCTCCTTTTCCTGTTCAAGAGACGACTTTTGTTGAATTATATGAGGTATAACATGTTCTTTACAATACCAAAGTTTCAATTACAGAAGAATTTTTCTAGATATTTGACAAAACGTCTAAATTCGAAGGTGTCCAAACACTTATTGGTAGATAGCGTATATGTCAGAACTGTTGTAAAATTTATGCAATATATATATATATATATACACTAAGCTACAAAAAAAGCCGCACTGCAGAAAAATGACTTCTATTTTTTGTATATGTAATAACTTTAAAATGAAATGGAACAAATAAAACTGTCATGTTTGCATAACACCAAAGGGGTGAAATGATACCTATGTACATTTTGGATTTAATAATTCGCTTTATTACACTCTACGAAGTATCTTATAAAAATCAACAAAAAAAATTTCTTTTTATATATAATACAATAACCATGCACTTTGCATTCTGTTATGATTTATTATATGAAATAAACATGTTATGTTTTAATATATGAAATAAAACTATTTATTTGTTAGATCTAAGCAATTTTTTAATAAAAATATGTATTCTGCATTGGATTAATTCCATCTTTATATTGAATTACTTTTGTAATGGTCAGTGGCATAGCATTATACCCTTTTTTTTTTTATAAATTTAAAACATTTCACTGTGCTAAATATTGTAAATAACTTTTATAGTTCTTACAAAGTTGTAGGCTGCATATTTCGAATCCTCCTTTCTCTTCCGCGCCTTTTTATGACTAAACATTTTCGAGCGAATTGACATTAGGACTGTTTCCAAGTCTAATAAAGAAGAAATTCTACGATATTCTTTGTGGGATTTAGCTTAGAGTAAAAATCATATTACTACTTACAGAATTGTAGATGCTCATGGTAATGGATAGGTAATTTTAACAATTTGATTCAAATTGACGTACCACAGACGCCGTACAGAAAGGTGATTTTTCATCACGAAATGCTGTTTGAAGAAAAATCTGAAATACTTCCAAAATAGTCGGTCAGGCGCCACTTTTATAATCACCGTGTTTTATTTTGAGTTAATTCATCCCTTGAACATGAACATTTGTCTCATTCCTTGAAAAACTGTGCACCTCCGTTCCATAATGTACGGAGAAAATGTCATTGCTTTAAGAGTGCGATTTTCATTAAGTCGGTCACAATTTCGTCCTCATTATAGCTTTTTTCAACTGCTCGAAATAAAGAAAACTTGATTCATCAGAGAAAACCAGTTCAGCCTAACAATTAACTGATAATGTTTTTAAATGTTTGGTCAACTAAAGTATTGTTTTTTCTAATTCTTTTCCTTAATAATGGCTTATTTCGCAAATCTTCTGTTCTCTAACCCGCTTTGTTTAATTGTTCCCGCATTGTTTTCGAAGAAAGTAATTTACAATACACTTAAAAAAAAAATTTTTTTAAGCTCTGAACATGATACAAATCGATTTTTTAAACATTCGCTTTTTAACTTGCGGTTATCTTGCTTGGATGAGCAACATGAACGTCTAAAGCCAAATTCCCAGTTTAAACGGCCAAAAAAATTTATATTTTGCTAAAAACTATTTTATCAATATTTCGTTAACATTTAATTATTTTGCCATCTCACGTATTAAAATATTTTTTGATTTTCATTCAAAAATTAATAATTTTTGTGCCATCGTTAACTGCCTTATTCTTACCATTTTTGAAATAATTTCTAAAATTAGAGTTTTTCTGACAATTGCATCTTGTTTTTAACACTGGATTCAATGCTAGAGTATAAGTGGAGGACAACATAATACAATCTGTTCGAAAATTGCTTTTTAAACAATAAAATTGGCAGTTGTAGAAGGTGAAAAGAAAAATATTCAAGTGCGGCTTTTTTTTTGTCGCTAAGTGTATATATTTGACACATATTTTGCTAAAGACTTATAATATGTGTTATAAATTATGTAGTTTTATAGTAAACCATATTCCTTAAGTTTATTTAGGGTAAAGCAGAAAAAAAATTAATAACTGAATGTTTCAGTGAAAAAACAAAAGTAAAAATTATTACAGGGTACTTGAGATTTTTTTTTTTAATCGGGATTATTATTATTATTATTATTAATATTTACAATAGACCGTAATGCATTCGAATTATTATGGATTTCTTCATTAAACACTATAGGTACTAAATACACATTTTGAAATATGAATTGCATAGCTTGATTTTAAAGCATATATTAGTTTCATTCTGTTTTAAATATTTTATTGCACTTTAGGTAATTAGTCCTCATGTGGCTTGATATATGGAACTATAAGTAATAAGCGTATCATTACCATCATGGTTATAATTTAGCAACGTAGTAATGCATGTATAAGATTTTGCTTTGGTTACAACAATTAACATTTCTTAAATAAGCTTCAAATAAATTGAATCCATAGACCGTAATGAACAAGAATGTTGCTTTATTCCCTTGTAAAAGAATTATAACACTTACGTTTCCAAAAACTTGTTTGATTCTTCCAACTACGACTCATACCATAACCATCGTAATTTATGTTAATTAAATATAGACCTTAGGCTTCAGTGCATTCAAATTATTTTAGTGCATGCGTCATAAAAATAAGAACTTTTCGTTATTTTCGTGTAACAAAAAAAAAAAAAAAAAAAAAAAAAAAAGCTGCAAGACCTACAGCTATGAGAATCTATACAATTTTTCACACAGCGACCTATAAAATGCCTGGGGATTTTGAGTTCAATCGCATAAAACGCTTAGAAGTCCATCAAACCGCAAAAGTTGAAAAAAGGAATTCAGAGAGCCTGAAAACCTAAAGATACATCAAAATTTCATAGTCGATTACTTTTATGATTACAATACTTTTTGCACAGAATATGTTCGGAAAGTAAAAAGAAAATGAAACATTTTTTAAGGAACTTATTTTTTGCGAATAAATAAACCTACATCATAGGGAAAGCACATTTATGATCACAAACATCCATACAAAGCCTATAAGTAAGAACAATTTTTGTCCGACCCAGAAAGTAATTAAGACTCAAACCCAGTGATGTTTCGATATCGATTAAGATTGAAGGAAAAAAAACGATCTCGAAATAAACTCTTTCGGCTCTACAATATACACGTTGCAAAAGAAGTGTGTGCATTCAATTGAAACAAAGGATTTCTTCTTCTTCTTCTTCTTTTTTTTTTTTTCATGGTTAGTACTGGAAATCCACGTGACTATTTTAAGATTGTGAAAAAGCAGCACAGATCTGGCGTTTAAAAGTACAAAATTTTGAATAAACACCGCAAAATGCAAGAACTAGCAACAATTGTATTTGTTCGAAAGAAAACACGACCCTTTGTCAGGTGAACGAAGTAAGTACGAGAGCTACAATGTAAACAAAGCGGAAGCGCACAAGGCCAAAAAAAAAGTGAAGAGCAAAAACAAATAAAGTCGAATGTAAATACAAATACTGGTGTAAGCAGAATTATTAAATAAAAGAAGAAAATAAATAAATTAAAAAATGAAATAAAATATAAAAATATAAAAAATAACAATCTAAATCTAAAAAACAAACTCTAAATATCATCGAAAAAAAGAACTTCACTTCCAATATTTGGTTTGTTTAGCATTATCTCCTGTATTATTATCTTTTAAAAGTTTTACAAATATGCTCCTTCTAATGAAAATCATTTCAGTTCTCTAATCTACATTTTTGACTAGTAAATTATACATTATAAAATAAAAATATCAACGGATACAACTTTTATTAAATGAATTCGTTTTTTTCCGCTGACTGGAGCGGCGTCTTTTTTATCAATACTTCTTACTGAACATGGGCTTAAGCTTATTCGCACAAAAGGGTTAATACAAATTCTAGTGAAAAAAAATTTAGAATTCTGATTTATTATTTATCAAAACAAAATTCATTTATCAAAACTTAATATTCCGATTTCCTTTATAGATTCAAACCGCCAATATATATTTATATCGAAAACAGTACGAAATCATTTTTATGGCTGTATTAGCCAAATATATTGTTTAAAAAAATTATTCAGTAGAATTTATGAAATAACTTTTTTACGATAATTGTAAGCTTGTTGGGATTTATATTTGATTTTTATTCATATACTTGTGACTTTTAGAGAATGTGCATATCCTGTACATATTGACTAATCAGTTTCTAAAAATCACATACCATTTCTTACATATTTCTGTGTATATAAACAAGTGCAAAAGGCAAAAAGGAGCAAGATTCAATTTTTCGTGCAGCAATCTACTGAAAAAGGTAAAAATTTCAAGGTATATAGCAAATAAAATGTAAATTTAAAAAATCATGTTAAGAAAGTCAGTTCAAAACAAAAATATTTATTTTTTCCCCTTTAACTCTTTAATTATAATTGGGAACTTTATATACGTGTTAGTAAATCAATATTTTAAACGTATATGCACCATTTAAAAATACAATATCGATAAGTTTTCTTGAAGAAATACAATATATAGGTGTAAAAAATATGAAAGGTTAAAGGAAGGACAAAACCGTAGGAAATAAATATTAAGTACAGAATACCTAAGTCTATTCATATAATTAAATATACCAACTTTCTAAATAGAATTGTACGAAAATCTCGACCTGCAGAGACACTGAACGAATTCAAATGAATTTGATTTTAATCTTCATGAATATTTATTGAGGATTTCGCTCTTGTAAGAAGAATATAAATTATTTACTACTATTTCCATTTTATAAATGTATTTTATAAAAATAAATTACATATACCTTCATTTGATTAAGTTAATTCTGTTGCTTTTATTTATAAAAAATGAAGAAAGAAAGATTTCGTTTTGATTCATAAATTAAAATAATTTGGTGTGGCACTCACGCGACTTTGTATTATACTGCATTTCGGTATTATAAAGACAGAGTATAAATTAAGGCAGACATTCATATAGAATTCAATACAGTTAAGTTATCTTAAGTTGCACTTATAACAGAGATACACAAAGATAAGCTGTTATAAGACTTGGCTTTACTAAACAGGGAACCTCTAAAAGCGTAATCAAACAAACAAAAACAAAACAAAACAAACAAATAAACAACAATAGCAACAACAACAACAAAAAAAAAAAAACACTGAAAATTTAACATAGAAATATTTTACTTATCGTACGGGTAATAGAAATTAATTCTCATGCCTGAGTAGTTTTAATATATATATATGTATATATATATATATATATATAGCAAAACGTTTCCATCAATTACATTCAATAGAAAAGAATGATTTTGCTGAATTGCTGGTAGACCTGTATGTCATCTATAAATTATGTATACACCATATTGTGTAGTTAAATAATAACATGCAGCACAACCTGAAAAGCATTTCCAGCAATTTCCAACTATAGTGTCACTATATTCTAGATCTTTTGGATAGCATTGTAAACGAATTGTGAATGATTTTTCATACTATGTTCTACACGGAACATGCGTTTATATATATAAGTGATATATGTTCATTTCATTTGGTTTAGTGTAGCCTATAGATGTTAAACTGTACCTATCAAAAATTTTGCCCATATTTGAGTACTCTTGGATAAATCTGTACACGAACCGTTTGCTGGATCTCAACAACAGGTTTAGTGTAGCATCCCTATATGATACAGATTAAGAGTACTTCGTTTGGACTTCCTGCTAATATTTGTTCTTGAGATACGCTGATAACAGAAATACACACAGACCTAAAAATTTGATTTTCTAATTCAAGAGACCTCAAAACATCTAAATATCTCAAAAACTTATTTTCGAAAATTTGACCTCAAAACAATACTTTCTTTACCGTACACATGGTAAGAGAAAATAATAAAATGTAGAAATATTTCATTAAAAGTATTATTAAATGGCGTAGGGCTTTCAAGTGTTAAAAAGACTTAATTTTTAAATAAAACATTTTTTTTTTGCAAATTTATATAATTCAGTATGATTGAATCTAAATATATTTCTGATTAACATCACGAATCAATTAAAAATACAAGGCATACATATATACGAGGAAAGTAAGTGCCATTTCTCAGAAAAAAGAAAAGAACATATTCAGAAAAAAAGTACATTCAGTGTACAAAAAGTTTTAAATATTAGATATTTTTCCACATAACATTCGCTAATTTACACGCATTTTTTATAGCGCAACATAAGCTTTTGTATTCCCTCTTCATTCAAAGCAGTCGTCAATGATGACAATCAAGTAACAAGATATTTTTACATCTCGTCATGGTTGTTGAAATTCTAGTCACCAAATAATAATTTCATTAAAAAAAAAAGGAACGGAGTAAATTAGTTTATTAATATCGTACTTTTGCATGGGAAAAAGCAAGAAAAAATGCGAAAAATGCAGAAAAAGCTTTGCGGAAAAAAAAAAAAAAAAAAAAAAAAAAACGCACAGTTATAAATATAAAAGAACTAAAAAATTTCTGCTGACACCAGTCAGAATATGCATGAAAAGTGGTGTTGAAAAAGACACCGTAGAGTGGGAAAAGTAAATATAGAGGTTCTAGGTTGGTTAGTTGACTTTTATTGGCGCAAAATCCGCAGTGGGACATGCTGCGCCAAACAATTAAATAAAAAACAAGAAGCAGCTTCTGGATGGGTGAACCCATCCAGATTGTTTAAAGAACAAACAGATAGAAAACTGAAAAAAGAACAGCTAAAAGGTAAAATCAAAAAACATAAAATACAGTGTAGAAAAAAAAAAGCAAATGTAAAATATAATGAAAGTGTAGATAATAAAAACAGATGTAAAATAAAATGAAAGTGTAGATAATAAAAACAGATGTAAAATGTAAAAAAGAGTGTAAATACTAAAATTAGATGCCGTAATAAAAACCAGCATCTTTTAAAACACTTGTCAATAGATGATGAGGAGTAATACCTAAAAGGTTCGTCAAGTTTGGTGAGGATGAATTAAAGTGATGTCTGTAAAGATGACGAAGACAAAGGCAGTCGGTGAGCAAATGGCAAATAGTCAGCACACAGAAATGACACTTCGGACAATCAGGTTCCTGTTCCCCAAGTAGAAAATATTTATGTGTAATCCTTGAATGCCCAATTCTAAGACGAATAATTATGACATATTTTCTAGTGATAAGGGCAGGCCAGATTGCAATTTGAGGTTTTATTTCTTGTAATTTATTTTCTTGTAATTTATTCCTTGTAAACGATTCTAGAACCTCTATACTATAATATAGAGGTTTTAGAATCGTTTACAAGGAATCGGCGTCTACTCGTCGTTTGGAATCATCTAGCTATTTACGTATTTTATGGACGACCATCTCATTCAACACCATGCTCATTATTATGTACTTTACTGAACTATTTCACTTCTGCCTACTTACCATTCATTTACTGATTTATCCTGTACAACTCAAAGTTCTGTTTAGTGTTCTTTGCATTGAGAAAACAAATAATAGACACCTCACAAGCGGCTGGATTATCAAATGTCTATCGATATCTAAAACACATACCACGAAGTTTACATATCACACAGCTAATTTAAAATTTTGTCCACTCTTTCGTAGTTTAACGTTCGTACCATACATGCAGAAAAGTATTATCAGAGCGATGCGGGTGAAACCAATACAAACAAAACCCTCTTACCCGATATGCCTCGTATTTAGTTGCGGTTATACTAACTGACAAAAATCCCATTTTTGCAAATTTTGCTGGGAAAAAAAAAAAAAAAAAAAAAAGGAACACTAAGTAAATGTTGATATAACTAAATAAATGTCAATAAGTGATGATCACTAAATAAATGTCAATAAATATTTCTATAAATTAAATTTTAATATTTTTTTAGCAGAAATCATAATTAAATTCACATTTATTATTTATATGCAGAAGAAAAATGTTTTCTATAGAATGGGGGTATGTTTAGTGTATGTTTAGTATTTCAATATCACTTTCTTTCCCTTTATTAAATGTTTGGTTTCTCTGTTACCAAATTTTTAAATAACGTTTGTTTTAGAAAAATTTTCTATAATCTTTAAAAGAAAATATTAGATTGGTAAAGAAATTTAACTTCCAATTTTTGACGATTTTTTAGGTTTTACGAAGGCTTGAATGCGTTTTGGATATTTTTGAAATGTGGTTTGGGGATATATTATGACATAAATATTAAGGCAGTTCTAGATCAAGAATGAATGCACATAATTTCATGATGTTTTTATATACTTGTACCGTGACATAAATTGGTGTTTCTACCATTTTTATTGCATATTTCCCAACAAGTGGTGCTATCATCTTTTTCAGTATAGAAGCGTTAAATAAAATTTTGAATAAATGTTCAAAATATGGGTTAATTTTAACTTATTTTTGTAAAATTTTTATTTATTTATTTTTTATATATTGGGTTGGCAAGAAGGTTCCTTCGGTTTGCATAAGTAGCATTATGCACGTTTTGTTATTTATCTGTCAGTGTTGTAATTTGTTTCGTAGAGAAATTGCATAAAGGTTAAATGCATCACACACAACAACTGAAAATCGCAAAAGATGTCATGGGCTTATTATGAAGCTGGATATTTGGCCTCCGCCTGAATTGGAACCCCCCCCCCCACCTCCACCCTAAAACGACGTATCAAAATTTGAGATACTCATTTCGAATATAATACAATAGACTCTTTTTTGAAACGAATTATCAATGATGCTGAATAATGTATCGTCTATAATAACGTTTATTGAATAGCACCTTGGTAAAAAATGAACGAATCAGAGCATATCATATTGAAAGCTGAATTGCTTCAGAAATGATCAAGCTGTCAATTTGGTTGTGTATTTTGAGCTGCTTCCAAGCAAGAAAAAGTAAAATAAAATACAATAAAAAAAGATCTACTTAGGTGATCAGTCTAAACAACTTATGTAATTCTAGGAAGCAATCAAAGCGAAAGGACTAAAATTGACTAATTGCAGATAAATCTTTTTTCACTACGACATCTTTAGCAACACGTAAAAATTATTGGAGCTTAGTTGAGAAGTGATGTCGATCATCCTCCATATATCCCCATGCACAATCGGATTATCATCATTTATTTCAAAGTTTATAAAACTTTTAAGCGGTAAATATTTCGGTAAAAATGATGATCTCAAATCGCACTTGGCTGAGCTGCATGCTTATAAGGACTACAAGTTCTATGAGTACGGATTCATGAAATTACTAGAAAGATGGCAACAGGTTATCGGACAGAATAAAAGACATCTTTCTAATTACAGATTTTTTTTTTTTGGTAAAAAATTAATTTTTACTCTACATTAAAAAAAAAAAAAAAAAAAAAAAAAATTGTCGACACTATAGTAATGCTGAAGAAGTAACAATTTTTTATATATGAAGGATCATCGCTTCCAAGTCTGGAGAAATCATCTTCTCCGGCCTCTAAAATTTCAATACAAGTATTTTTCAACAGAATTCGTATAGGAAAATATAAAAGACAGTTTTGTGTTAGCTAAAAATAGCATTTTTTCATTACTTTTATTTTTATGCGGATCTCATGCTTAATAATTTGCTTTCTGAAACGTAATGCTTAATTATTTTGACCGAAAAAAACGGTGTATGCATATTTTTGCTTATCTGTGCATGTTTTGATGTTTGTTTAAGTTAATTCTTATTCTTCTTAAGTATAAAATTAGTAAATTCTCTTTTTCATTTCCTCAAAAATACTGAAATCAAGTTTTCTGATACCTCTTTAGAATTGTAATTGTTAAATTAGTTTTATATTATTGTAATTTTTTTATTATTATTTATAGCTAAGTGAAAGAAATACTTACGAGCATTATTATGTACCGTAATTTCCGGCTTATAAGCAGCAGGTCAGGTAAATCAATTTGCGATAAGAAATTTTAATAACAATTATATTTATGTTTGCACAAAACAGAAAAAAATATATTATTAAGTAAAATTTCATGTGATAAATGAGTGTGTCTGGCCGGCGGCTTATACGCCAGAAATTACAGTATATCCAATCATGAATACGTTGTACCGTAAAAGGAATGCAGAGGAATTCATAAAACACACCTATGTAATTATTTTAATACATACATTTAACAATTATTTAGAAAAGTATAAGAAAATTCAAATTAATTTTTTAAAGTACATTTTTTTTTTTTTTTTTTTTTGCATTTTTTGTTTCTTTTTAAAACCACAATACATAAAATTCATATGTTGTAAGATGAATGTAAAAATAGTAAATGTTTCAGAATTTTTATTAAAAAAAAAGAAATAAAAATTTTACTTATTTATCTCTCATGAAAGTTATAAATTTTAGTTCATGTCAGTCTTGGACCATTTTACATCTTCTTCGAAAATACTTCAGATTTTGGGTTACGTTTTTTCTTGTCATTTTTGTGATCATTTTGAGAATAATTTTGACACTTTGATAAATAGCAAAAGTTTCAAAAACTTACTTACCTAACGTAATAAAAAAGTCTTGAATTTCTTTAAAAAAAAAAAAAAAAAATACCTTGTCTAGAAAAAGTTAGAAAGAAGGAAATACAATTTTTAAAGTGCCGTAAGTTTTTTTTTTTTTTTAAGGTGTTTGTTATATTAGAGATATAATCAATATTGAAATTTTATTTTTCCGACTGAGTGAAAATAATGCCTGGATCGGGAGTCAAACCCCGGATCTTTGACTTACAAGGTCAAGGCTCTACCAATTGAGCTATTCAGGCCGACAACGGGTCAGCATTATTCACTCAGACAACCTTTAGGCAGAAACATCTGGTCTATCATTTAGATAGCTCGACAGAAATAAGCCGCAGGTAAAGGAAAACACCATTAAACAATGGGAGAAAAAAATACAACTTTTATTAAAGGTCCAGGCATTATTTTCACTCAATCGAAAAAATAAAAAAAAAAGTTGTATTTCTTTCTCCCATTGTTTAATGGTGTTTTCCTTTACCTGCGGCTTATTTCTGTCGAGCTATCTAAATGATAGAGCAGATGTTTCTGCCTAAAGGTTGTCTCAATGAATAATGCTGACCGGTTGTCGGCCTGGATAGCTCAATTGGTAGAGCCTTGACCTTGTAAGTCAAAGATCCGGGGTTTGACTGCCGGTCCAAGCATTATTTTCACTCAGTCGGAAAAATAAAATTTCATTAAATATGATTTTTTTTGAATCAGTTGATTGTGATTTTAATAAAAGTTGTATAATCAATAGTATTGTACGGCGAGAATTTCATTATAAAAAGCAACAAATAAGTTGAAGTAAATTTAATATTATTTTACAAAAATATATTTTCTTTTCTTTTCTTTTTTTCACTTGTACTACAACAAACGATTGCATATAAATTATATTTGTTTACTCTCACAATAAACTATCAAATTGAATAAGGTAAATGTTCGTACATTTAAGAACATGTATCAAGAACGTATTAAGAACGTATTCATTGATTAACTAATATAAACTGTACGTATATGAGACAGTTATCACAAACTTCCAAAATTTCTAAAATACAAATTGTATTCTGAAGCCAAAAAAAAAAAAAAAAAAACGCGTGCCACTACTCTTCCCCCCTCCTCTCTTACACGTACTAAAATTTGGTAAATACTTCAAGATTTATTGAAAAAACGTAATTATCAGATAAATAGCATCAACAAAATTCATTACCGTTCCATATTAACAAAATATTATACTACTGCAGCGATTTATTAAAGCAATAATAGCTAAGATATTTTTTATGCGTATACTCCATTTTTTTTAATTACTAGTTTACTGAAGTAATAAGAAAATAATGACATTGTATATCACTCACACAAAGTTCTTTTACCCTGCATTTAAATATAATAAAAACAAGTTACCGATTAAGGGATAATATAAAAGTACTGTATATGAATAACACTCGATATTTATTTTACATAAATGTCGGTGTGAGAAAGTTTGTTGCTCCCCTCAATCTCCCGTCTAAGTATCGTACGTACTTTTTTGAAACAAATCAAGTCTACATACAAATTAAAAGTTTATTTAAAATTTTCAGATAATTTTAACAAACATCACTCCTTGAAACATATCAAGCTATTCAAGAACGCACTAATTTGATCTTTAAAATATCCTATTTGAATTCCCTTTAACTATTTGTTTACTGTTTTATGCCGTTAAAGATCATACATTCAAATTAAGTGCTAAATGTTTGATATTTATATTTATGGAAACTCAAAAGTGTAATTATAGCAAAAATCATCGTTGAAAATAGGACTTTAAACAATACATTATGTCTACTTTATGGGTATGAAAAAGTAATTACCATTCCTAGGCAAATTTCTTTAATATGGTAAAATTAAATAAAGCACTTTCATCATAAGCATTAAAAAAAAAGTTTATATTTTCAACAGCCCCTTCCATTATAGCAAAAATCATCGTTGAAAATAGGACTTTAAACAATACATTATGTCTACTTTATGGGTATGAAAAAGTAATTACCATTTCTTGGCAAATTTCTTTAATATGGTAAAATTAAATAAAGCACTTTCATAATAAACATTAAAAAAAAAGAGTTTATATTTTCAACAGCCCCTTCCATTATAGCAAAAATCATCGTTGAAAATAGGACTTTAAACAATACATTATGTCTTCTTTATGGGTATGAAAAAGTAATTACCATTCCTAGGTAAATTTCTTTAATATGGTAAAATTAAATAAAGCACTTTCATCATAAACATTAAAAAAAAAAGTTTATATTTTCAACAGCCCCTTCCATTATAGCAAAAATCATCGTTGAAAATAGGACTTTAAACAATACATTATGTCTACTTTATGGGTATGAAAAAGTAATTACCATTCCTAGGCAAATTTCTTTAATATGGTAAAATTAAATAAAGCACTTTCATCATAAACATTAAAAAAAAAGTTTATATTTTCAACAGCCTCTTCCATTATAGCAAAAATCATCGTTGAAAATAGGACTTTAAACAATACATTATGTATACTTTATGGGTATGAAAAAGTAATTACCATTCCTAGGCAAATTTTTTTAATATGGTAAAATTAAATAAAGCACTTTCATCATAAACATTAAAAAAAGGTTTATATTTTCAACAGCCCCTTCCATTATAGCAAAAATCACCGTAGAAAATAGGACTTTAAACAATACACTATGTCTTTTTTATGGGTATGAAAAATTAATTACCATTCCTAGGCAAATTTCTTTAATATGGTAAAATTAAATAAAGCACTTTCATCATAAAAATTAAAAAAAAAGTTTATATTTTCAACAGCCCCTTCCATTATAGCAAAAACCATCGTTGAAAATAGGACTTTAAACAATATATTATGTCTTCTTTATGGGTATGAAAAAGTAATTACCATTCCTAGGCAAATTTCTTTAATATGGTAAAATTAAATAAAGCACTTTCATCATAAACAATAAAAGAAAAAGAATGTTTATATTTTCAACAGACCAGTAGAATATCCAGAAATTATATACACACTACACAGCATATTTAATGTTATCCCAGTATCTAAAAAAAGATAACCCAACTTGAAACGCGCTTTCAGCAATTTTCTAGTATTGTCTTAACATGTCGTAA
This sequence comes from Salticus scenicus, assembly GCA_963930645.1. Lineage (NCBI taxonomy): Eukaryota > Metazoa > Arthropoda > Arachnida > Araneae > Salticidae > Salticus > Salticus scenicus. The sequence goes on along the minus strand of OZ005652.1, from coordinate 131,070,517 downwards.
TTATTTTTCGTGGCCCTTTAAATGAATGATAAATGGTTTTCATACCATACTTTGTATGAAAGATTCAATTTAATTAAAAAAAAATTAAAAACAAATGAAATTATATACATATATATTTATATATATGCGTTCATTTAATTTTGTTTCAGTGCAGACAAAATATTTTAAACTGTGTCTAACAGAAATGTTCACCAAAGACGTAATGTGTTTGGGTTCCCTTGTATGGACATGTGCACGAACTATTTGTTGGATTTAAACAAAAAATTTCAAGTAGTATATCTATATGTTACAAATTTATAATACCGAGATTTGACTTTCTAGTATTTTATTGTTTTTGAATTATGGTGATAGCAGCCAGACATACATACAGCCCAAATTCTATAAATCTGATTTTAGGATTTAGGAGGTTATAAAACATGTAACTATATCGAAGGGTCAATTTCGAAAACTTTATATTAAAACCAAACTTTTCGTACAGCAAACTTATTAAGAGAAAGTGAAAAAATAGAAAATCGTGGATTAGAATAAAACTTTATTACTTGTTTTAAATATTTATGAAAATTATATCAAAATTAAAATTCACATTGTACACTTAAAAAAAAGAAAAAAAAAAATCGTAGTTAGTAAATATAAAAAATGTAATAAAAATAAAGAAATAAAAGGTTTTATCTTTTAATTAAAAAATAGTAAACATACAATAATAACTATTAGCCTGTTCTTGTTGTTGTTGTCGTATGCTACTCGGAAATTCCGAGCCCCGGTAGTGGAACTAAACGGATTTAAAGCAAGAAGGGTGCGCCTTCCGTTTTTTGGAGCGTCACATAGGGAGGAAGAACAACTTAGTCTAGTGTTAACGTATGACATGGAGAAATCACCGTCTTTCTCCATCTTCAAAAATTTAGTATATTATTTTTTCCATTCTAACATATGTCTTGAAAATAGTTAAACTTCCGGGGAAATGACATGTCTAAAATTTTTGCAGCTTTACATTATTTGAAATATCAACAAACATTTCCTGAATTTATTTTTAAAATATTCTGTTAATTAACAATTTTAATACTCGTTTATTTACAAAAAGAGTAGACGACAATATACATAAAGTAAATATTAAAAAATTGCACATAAACAATCTGCGTGAAAACACATACTGTCAAAATGAAATTCATGTTAACAATGCTTTTTAAATTTTGTAATAATATATATTTTTAAATATATGCAATTAATTTTATAAGTGGGCTACACAAAATAGCTGCTCGATTTCTTTGGAAATTGTTAAATGAAACTTTTTTCTAAGTTGTAAAGATGTAAGTAACATTTATTGACAATTTAAGAAAAGATAAATTATAAGACGAAAATAATTCCATAAACAAGGATTTTCTCTTTAACGAAACCTACTGTGAATGCTCAAATTGATGGTTATATCTTTTAGGGAAATCAATATATGATTTTATATGATTGTAAAAATTAGAATTATCTATATTTCGATGACAGAGATTTTACTACAAAATCAAATCATATTGCTTTCGCGATAAAGTATTGTTCAACCTTGCTTCTTGTGATTATGGAAACATCTACGCATGTGCTGACTCAACAAGTACAATGTTAAAATCGGTGTGATAACCACTGTGGTTGAGAGAAAGTACGCAATAAGGGTACGTTGAATGACAGTATGTTTATCAAATCCAGCTGTCGGTCAAATTGGCCCCGCTGAAGCCTTTAAAATCGTACTCGAAACTAGGCACGGGAAACGTGGTTGCACTATACTCGCACTGTGTTCTCAAAGAAAGAAACGACGAAAGCTGAACTATGTTTCCTAAACCATTGAAAGCATTGATGTCCCCATGGAGGGTTCTTGTACGATCATTAATGACAGCGCGGAAATCAAATCCCACACCCCAGGCGCTCATAATCGGATTAAAGGCGATGGAAGTAGCTTTTGTGAGGGTATCGATATTTTTAAACATTAGGCAATATCGTAAACATCGTACTTGAATCTGAATGTCTAATGATTTGAAAAAACTACAATATTAATGAATGGTGAAAATTATTTAAAATGTATCGTAAATCAGTCCTTATTCATACTACCATTTCAACGAGTTCTTTTTGTTTTTTGTTATGTTTTAAGAAAACTGTTAATTATGATCCATTTTTCCCAATCACTTTAAATGCCACAGTAAAATATAATAGTATATCTGTAAAAAAAATAATTTAAAATAAAATGAAGTACATAATAGCGAATAAAAAGTTGATAGTAAAATTATGATACATTTTTTCACTGATATAAAAATTTCTGATTTTCATAAAATATTAAAAAATCAAATTACTACAAAATATTTTTTTTCTTTATAGACATCGTTTACATTGGGTGATTCATTTTTTTTCTTTACATACTGATAAAACTTTATTTGAAATTTCTTTTTTAGTAATTCTATTTTATTATCAAATAAAGAAAAAAAAAGTTTAAAAAAAAAGTCAGTAAAAAAAAAAAAAAAAAAAAAAACCATTGTCGATGTAATAAAAAGTTCCTTTTTTTAAGTCCGTATTTAAAGAAGAGAAAAGAAAAAGTATAAAGAAAAACTAATAATAAAGCACTTTGAGAGTTTTTCATAACATATTTACTAAAAAATTAAAGTACAAGGATTGTAAACGTTCATTCAATTAATTAGGTAAAAAGTTTGTATACCTTGATTTTTTTTTTTTTTTTTTTTTTGTCTTAACTATAAAAAAAAATGAAGTTAACAAAAAATAGTTTTAATTTATACAAATTTAGAAAGGATCACACTAAAAAATATATTATTAGGAATTAAATTTGTAACAATTAATTTAAAAGCCTCTGTTACAGTCAATCTTTTTATAGATACGTAGATAGTTAATAATATTTTTAATAATCAAACATGCATAAAACAAGACAAACTGTAAAAACTGTAAAATATTTCTATAAAATACTTTAAAAAGTGAATATGAATTTTATATTATTTATTAGAACAAATTTTATTCAGAGAAAGCGAGAAAAGAAAAAATAGAAAGTCATTAAAAATAGTTCGAAAAATTTATTTTGTGAACAAAATTTTTGTTTTTATTATCTTTTGTAATTGATGTGTCTCAGAATTCCATTATTGTTCGTTGGATTCACTATTTATGCAACAAATTAAAAAATATATATGCTTACTTGCGAAAATGGACAGTTTTGGAATGCAAATCATTTCATTTATCGAATTAATTGGATGGAGCAGCTTGTTTTAACTATGAATAATCTGGTGTGTCAATCACACGACTTTCTCTTACCGTGAAATTTAATACTGTAAATACAGGTTGGAGATTAAGAGGTAAGATAATGAGTACTGTTATGTAAACCTACGTTAAACAATTCAAATTAGGCTTCGGAAGAGTTTTTTACGACAATTAGTTCTGCTCAACCCCCCGTTTCATTAATGCACCTACATTTATATAGAATTTAATTCTGTTATTAAAATTAAAAGTTTACTTAAAATTATACAGACAATTTTTATTACGCAACATTCATCTTGATCAAATTTTTTCCAGCAACAAACTATATTAACTTCAAAGTACAACATTTGGATCTCCTAAAATTATTCATTTTTAAGTTACTCTAAAAGACACAGAAAAAGATCAAACGTTAAAAAACTTGACTACAGTAAACAGGAAACCTCAAAGAGTGTAAATATACAAAAAACAATAGATGAATATTTAGCTTAAAACATACATTATTTACCATATCTCTATGAGGAATTTATTTCAATTCCCTAACAGCTTTCCTGGAAATGGTAAAATATTATGAGTAAAGCCCATCCACTAACAACAAATAACTAGTGTGTTGTGGCCACCACATGACTTTCTTCTATATTTTCCTATACAAATTCACTCAGAAAAAACAATTTATTAAAATTACTATTTAAAACAATTATCTCCCAGGATAATGCAGACGATTTCCATATTTGAGAAGTAGTACAACACTAAATATCCAAAAAAAAAGTTGAATTTATTCTCAATATTACATTTAAAAAAAATTGTGTTAAAAATGAAAAAAATCGATAACTTTATTTTAAATTATTGCAGATACGTGGTTCAACCATTCGTTTTAAAGGTATCGGCGAGCTCTTTTGAAAGATACCCATCATGAAAATGTACTCCCCTCAATGGGAGACTCCCCCCCAGGGGGGAGGGGAGGCTCCTACATATACAATATTTTTTTCGCAGTTGACTAGCTCTATTACAAAAAATATATATTCGTTTCATTTTGTTTAGTGCAGTCTAGATGGTAAACTCTACTTACCTGGAATTTCCCCCATAGATGTAGTGTATTTGAATACTTTTGAGTATCCCTGTACGCCAACCATTTGCTTCATCTCAACGAAAAGCTTAAGGTAGCATCCCTATATGATACACATTTAGAATACCGAGTTTGGAACTTTTAAAGTAACGGTACTTAAAAGCTTTTTAAAAGTGTAGAACATTACTTAAAAGAATTAAGAATGTTTAATGCTCAGTAAAATTTAGCTTCAGGATGAAAAAAAGACATATTTTGCATCTTCATCCTTGTGTGCATAGAATTTTACTTTCTTTACAGAAGAAATGAAAAGTGAGAAATCTAAACTGGTATCTTGGGAAATGGAGTGAAAAATGTTCCAGACGGCGAAGACAGAGCGTGTGGTGGAGAATGCAATATTTTTTATAGGAAACCGTTTATTCTGATAAATTACTTCACGATTTTTCTTCGCCTATAATGGTAAAATCGAGATATTTTATTTGGAGTCTGAGAGCTCACTTATTTAGTTATTACTGCTTATTCATTTATATTTTTGTAATGTTAAAAGAAAAATATTTTTCTAAAACTTTTCTTCCATACATTTTTTGAACAAAACACAAATATGTTTAGGCTTTAATCAATAATAATAGAAATGCGAGATTTTTTTTATGTAATGGAAAAGTTGAACGAACTTTTATTTATGTAGAGCACATTTAGCACATTCTCCATCTGTTTTTCAGATGGAGAATGTAGTACAAATATAAAAGAAAGAAAATATGTTAAATATGACAAACGTCAAAATTCTAAAACAGAACAGACATTATAAAACGTTTCATTAATAAGAAAAATAAAGCAAGCACTAAAAAAAAAAAAAAAAGTGAAAATTGTTTGACTTTTTAAAAATGTATGCTAAACTAACAATAGAAATTCTAAACATATAAGATATAAAATTTGATTAAATTAGTCTACATTTTACAGTTTCTTAACCTAACGAGGCTAAGCAGTTCTTTTAAGGGACTATAAATGTTTAGAAATCTAAAAAGAATATTTCCTCTACGATTTTTCTTCGCCTATAATGGTAAAATCGTACGGAGGACAATTATTATTATTATTTTTTTTTAATTATAACATTACTTTTAAACTATTCCATTATATTTTTAATAAATATTCGATTTCGATAAATGTCCATCTATCGTAAAACTGGTATCTTAAAAATCCGTAGATTGAGACTAATAGTCCACAGCCCTAATAATGAAACGATCTTTTTGAAACTTCTTATTCACACTTCTTGAAAAAACAATTGACTAGTGCTTCAACTCAGGATTTAAAAAAATTAATATAAAATGTTAGCAGAGTTTTATGTAAAAAGAGTACAATGTTTTGGGGCTTTTACTCCACTTATACCCTTGTAAAACTAGTTGTAATAAAACAAAAATAAGGAAAAATAGTTATTTCTGTTTACTAGTTAATTCTATTTTGCAGAAGTATGAAAAAATTAAATAATACCGATGCATTGGTTTTTGAGAAATCGCGTTCACCACTTTTTTCTGGGGTTTCTGGAAAGCAGGAGCCACCTGCTGATATTAATAAATTTTTAAATGAAAAGTTTATAAAATACTATTTAAACGTTGTTCTATTATTCACTATATACAAATAAGTATTTAGACACACTCAAATTTAGACGTTTTATCAAATATCTAGAATGATTCTGCAGGAATCATCTTGAAACGTTGGGAGTATAAAGAACACATGACAACTCATATACTTCAGCAAAAGTTTTGTCCTGAAGAGGAAAAGAGAGTTACAGAGCCAGCGCCGCCTGTGAAGGTCTTACCTCAGATGATACTGGGGGACATTGTGTGAATGTTGCTCAGGAATAGGAATAAAGCCTTCAATGTAAGGTTCTTTAATTGTTAAATAGTTTAAAGCCTCTATATTTAATGTTATAATATAATTAACATTATTAAAATAAATTTTAAAACAAATTACAAATAATTATTAAAACTTAAACAGCTAATTAAGAAACGAAATTAATAATTAAAATGGATTTTACTTACCTACTTGAATTAATCAATAATATATATATGTATCAAAAATGATCGACGCTTCGTCATGTGTACATTCTCCTGTTGGTTACTGTGCATTAACTCATCAATGGAGAGAGAAATTGATGAAGATAGGAGCAGAACCCAGCATTAATTGAAACACTTACCCAAAAGTGATGTTGGTATACGAGAGCTATTGGCGTTCCGTGGTGTGCACGAACATATTTCTGAATAGTGTACTCTTCCTATCTGATGGAAATAAATACAGCCTCATGATATTTTTTTGTCGCTAGTGTGCACCAGGCTTAAAGGAATATATCAGGGTGAAGAAAGTCTAAGTAACGAGTTTGTTATTAAAATCTAGGTGAATTTAATCTGCTGTATGAACAAAGCCTTATGCTCTTAATATGTATACCGAGTGATAGTGTTATTTGTGAGAAAACTCAATAAATGTCACATAGAAGTGCATCCAAAGTAATTATGATTTATTTATAAAAGTAGTGTGAATCTTTAATAATGTCTTTAAATAAGTAAACACTACTTACACTCAGAAAAAAAAAATATACTGCCTTCATCTAGAATGAATAAATGGTCATTTTCTAAATCCTTAAACTAGAAATATAGATTTCCGAGCTATGCACATAAGGCACGCCAATAAACTGAATAGGCGAAATGGTCGAGAATTTCTAATCTACACATTTCTAGATGGTGAAACAATATTGTGAAGATTGTGAATATTCTAAATCTTTTGTATTACCAGAAATTGTTTCTTAATTTTCTAAAATTGGGTCATAAACCAAGATTATAACTGCTGAAACTCGCCTCTTTTATTCACATTTATTTCGAGATTTTTTTCAAATAGGTTTATCCTCGATAGTATAGGCAAACGCTCAAGAATCCTAATAGAGGTCTCTAGAATTCGCTTTTGAAGAAGACTAGAAATTTTTTTTATAAAAAATTTATAAGGATGACATGGGACTATTTTTTCTAGAGTCACAATTTAGATTCTAGATGTCAGTTATAGAATTTTTTCTCAGTGTATTGGCGTGCTTTATACTCATAGCTCGGAAATCTATATTTCTAGTTTAGGAATTTAGAAAAGGACTACCTATTCGTTCTAGATGAAAGCGGTATATTTTTTTTCTCAGTGTAAATTACATAATGCATAGTTATATTTTTAAAAATAATTAACATTTATATTGCTTGAAATTTGAATTTACAGAGAAATTCAGGATTATATTGAAGTATTTGACCTCTTTAGTGAAATGAACTGTAAAATATGCATAAAATATATTATAAAATCATAAGAAAATATATTACATAAGTCATTAATAAGATAAATGAGAATCGTTCAAATTATATTTAAAATCTTCGATATATTAAAAAAAAACATTAAACGATAAATACTTGTCAATTAGTTAAAGAAAAAATTTCATTATTAGAATAATCAGATGATGAAAAAAAAAAAAAAAAAAAAGAAACGTATTGGGAATATGATTGAACAATTTTAGAATGACTAATTAGGTATAAAGGCTATATTTTGTTTATATAAGAGATTATAAACTAAATTAGGCTATAGAATTGTAATTTAATATAACTTTTGAGTTATTTGATACAGTCAAAGTCAGTAAATGTATATACACTCTCAAAAAAAAAGTCCTGTTTGTTGAAGTTTGCTGCCAGAAATTTTCTGTAATTTAGAAAAATACGTTCTATCAACGGAAAAGTTACGTTGATAGAACGTATTTTTCTGAATTACAGAAAATTTCTGGCAGCAAACTGCAGCAAACAGGACTTTTTTTGGACTATATCTATAATTATTATAGTTAATATTATAATGTACACATAAAGGAACCTTTTGTAGGACAACGGCAAATAATATATTTATGTTTTGTTCACATAATCAAAATCAATACTTAAGTTTTGTTTTCTTTAATTGATCAGCACACTTTAAAAAAAAAAAAAATTATATCGATGATCACTCAAATTTTGGAATTCAAAATGTACAGACTTCTTTTTAAAGTAGAAGCTTATTTCCCCAAATAAGGCATTTGTCTTTTTATAATTTTACTATCTGTTTGCCTTCTTGCCAGTAATCGCTAATCCGCAAAATCATGTATGAACAACGGGTGTCTTTCAATACCAATTATAAAAAAATATTTCCCAATTTTTTTCGAGAAATATAGCAATATAAACAATAATATAGAACAATATAAATAATATACAAGCATCCGTAGGTACTTCTGTAAGTTTTACCCTTGTTAACTGGGGAACTAAAGATTTCTTAAATGCTCCAGTTCTGAAATGAAACAATATAGATAGTCTAGTAATGAGTGAATAGGTTTTGATAATTCCTGCTTGAATTCACAGTTAGAGTTGTTTAAAAGCAATAAATATCTCCTGATAACATTCTTTATTCAGATAAGTTATCCATTAAGGCTCATCATTGTTATTAGCATTTACTCATTTAAAACAATATCAAGAAAATATTGTTTTTCTTTTGAAATCCAAGTCGGATCAGTAATAAATTATGATATTGTAGATTTCGATACGCATTTTTAAAAAAATAAAAATATAAATGCCGAGAATTTCTACTTATGACGGAAAGTGTCAAATTCGATCCCAGGTCAGATCAGCCATTTCAAATTCTCCGTGTTTATTATTTCTTTTCGCAACTGGCATAAATATGGGCAAGAACACCTTAGAAAGACCCCCCAGGTAGGGCATTCCACCTATGCATAGATTCCATGCATATTTAACAATATTAATTCCTTTGAGTTAAAAAAACATTAAAAATTTTTTCGAAAAAGATAATGAAATTATTATATTTCCTTGATTACGTGACAGATTAACCTGCACTAAATAATAACTATCCTAACTAAAATATCCCTCGAAGGATATCGCCACAAAATTCCCGAATAAAAAGAAACGTTGTGTACAAATGGTAAATTTTTCCTGAATAAAATAATTATGAGTGAAATTAATCTCATTTAATAATTATAAATTATGTATATTATTTTTCTTTTAGAGATGAAAATCATTTCTTTAGTTTCACTCAATTAATTTGATTAATAATTAGAGTTGAATTCCCTTTAATTTATTGGAAGCGTGGGCAATTTTAATTGAATATATATATATATATATATATATATATATATATATTTAATCTTTTATCATTCTAATGAAATAAATAACTCTCTTTAGTGGTAATAATACCGTTATAAAAGTATAATTTTTACTAATTTTTAAATATAATATTAATATTTATTCTGCAGGTAGGATTTTTTTTTCTGATTTTCTTTAAGTAAATCTATTCTCTGGTAAAGCTATTTAGATGAGCAATTGTTCACACGTGTAAAAATTGAATTTATAAAATATAACGCAGTATGCTACAGGTTAAAATACACAGTTTAAAAAACTTAATTTAAAAGTTAAAATACAAATGAATCTTTATGACGAAGTTTCATCCGAGATCTAGTTTTCGAAACATTAGCATCTTGATCTTTTAATAGATACAGAAAGTACCCATTTTTTTGCATATTTGTCAAAGTTATTAGTGTTTCGATTAGTGGAAGAATGTTGAGGACAGATAGTGATTACTCAATTGTACTTGTAACAAATGTGATATCAAAATCGGCACGGTAACTACTTTAATTACCATTTTGTACAGGAAGATGTAGTAATCGTATGTAGTAGTTATCTTCGATTGGGTTCACGATTTTGCATAAATTTGCGCATTGATAATTATTTTTAACGGATCATTATGAACTAAAAAAGAATTATTCATTTTAGTAATAGCCAACAAGGGAAATTCTTTTGTATATATAAATATCACTCTCCTTCTCTGGGGGAAAAATTCTCTCCAACAATTTCTAATATAGGTATTTTTCAAAAGACCTCGTCTGTACCTTTAAAACGAATGAATGAACCATCAATCTGTAATAATTTAAAATAAAGTTATTGATTTTTTTCTATTTTTAACGCACACACACATGTATATATATATTTATTTAAGGTGTTATTTGTTGAACATAAAAATTTTCTTTTCGATATTTTGTGCTAGATTTCTCTGGGATGAAAATCGTCTGCATTCATCATGGAAAATTATCTAATTAAATAATAATTATTTAAATAGTTTGTACAGAGGGAATTTGTATAGAAAAACGCAGAGTTTTTTGCGGTGGCCGAAATATATTTTTAACTTTTTTTTTTTTTTTTTTTACTTCAAATGTTTAATAATTTATTTTAACTAAATTTTATATATTCATTTTTTAAAAATATATTCATTTTCTAAAACAATTTCAACATGTCAAGCTAAAAATCAGAAAATAAAAGAGCAAAATAAAAAAATATATATATATTTTATAATACCTTTTCTTTAAGGATCATTCTAACATAAATATTTCTCCAAAATGAATTTTTTTTTTTGGGGCTGTAAGTCACTGCAAATAATTCAAACTGTGATTTTTCTTTTCTTTAAAGCTAATGCACTATCTTAAATAAACTTAGAAAGAAAAATTGCCAAGATTTTAACATATTTATTTTAGTTCATTACCTTTATTCTTTTAAAGAGTACCGTTATCTCCTATGAGAATTAATTGGAATCCATAACTTACGAGGTTGTTTTGGAATGAGTTTACAGAGTAAACAAGGAAAATTAATGGTACATTTCGTCAGCGATTTTTTAATTACTTTGTTTATTTCCATGAGCTTAAAAACAAATACTTCATTACAATTTCAATACTTAACACTTTTTAAAATTACACAATTTATGTGCCTATGAAAAAAAAAAGATTTTAAAAGAAAATAGGAAATGTAAATGTAAATGTAAATACTCAAAAAGTGATTAATATTTCTAAACATTATCAGTAATTTTTTTTCTTTTTTTTTTTTTTTTTTTTTTTTTTTTATTCTGTAGGATTTAATAATGTACTAAAAACAAATGAAGTTCTATCGTAATTGATGAAATTTTCAATCACACTATCACTTTTAGCCATTCTAGTAAATTTAAATCAATATATATATATATATATATATATGTATATTCATTGTTAAAATTTATTTGTTATAATATGATTAATACTGTTCTAGAAATGCAACACTGTTCTTTCTAAAAATTTTAGAAATGTTCCTGTAAGAAAGTAACAATTTTTTAATTGAAAAAACGTAATCTTGTTACACAAGAAAAACAAATAAAAAGCTATCGTAACTGAACAAAGTTTCAAAGACATTAATCACTTTTAGATATTCTAGTAAATTTAAATATATATATATATATATATAATTATGCATGTATGAATATTCGTATTTAAAATTCATTTGTTATTATTTGATTAATACTGTTCTAGAAATGTATCACTGTTCTAAATATTCTAGAAATGTTTCTGTAATAAAATTAATAATATTTAAATTTTAAAAAATACATCGGGATTCCACAAGATGGAAAATCTTAAACGAAAAAAATTATGTATATATATATATATATTAATGCAATCAAATCCATTCATAAGTAAAGCTATTGAAAGACTTATTTTAATATAGTGTCAAAAAATATAAAATGTATATATAAACAAGCTGAAGTAATCAAATATAATTTGAAATATATTAAATAATTGTGTTATTATAATAAATTAATCTTTTAAAATGTCTGAAAAATTGCTATTTTTAATTAATCCAGCATCTTTTGGCTTGGTTTTGTGTGCAAATATAAATATATTGGGAATAAACAGAAACCCTCAAGAATAATCTAATCATTACATTTTTATTCTGATACATAGTAGAACAGAATAAACGAACAAATGTATACTGCATGTACAAAGAATTCAGACGCCCAGTTAATTTTAGTTAAAACTTAGGAAGTTTTAACATGCAAACAAATTGTATTTTGAAATATTATTTAACTTATTAATAAAAATTTCAATAAGGTTACTTATTTTTTCCGGAAGTTTCAGACTTCTGTATATGCATGGTGAGAATAAGTTTAAATATATATATATTTTTTGTTACTTTGATATCTAATACCGCTAATAATAGGTTAATGTAAAATATCTCCTTGTTTTTGCTGTAAAAGTTAAAAAACATTTTATTAACAAAAGCTACCTTTTTACCGATATGGGCTGTTCTTTTCAATAACTTTTCCACATCTTTATGTAAGATATGCAATCCTGTGTTCATCAAATATTTTAGGCTTCTCGCTAAAGAATTGATTTAGGATATTTTACACGACTTCAAAAGACTTTTTTTATTACTATTTTACTTTAAAAGTTTTTCTATCTCAGTTGTTCTGAAAAGATTTTAATAAATAGTTGTTAGACAATGTAAGATTGGGAGAGTATGATGCATGAACTAGAATATATTAGTCAAGTTCAATTTCCTATAGTTTCTGTCAAATGGTTTAAGACACACATTGTATAACAGTGCTTTCTCGGGACATAATTCTTTTTCTGTTGGCTGAGCAAAACCATTTAAGGTCGATTTCTCATTTTCTTTCATTTAATTTTGAACTATAATTAAACGAAGTAATAATTGTATTTTAGACAAGAGATCATAATACACGATTGTCTTCCTGTGTCAGTAAATATATACGAAAAGATTGTTTCAAAATGTAAGTTAGCTTTTATGCTTTTTGAAAAAGGATTTCTGCAGTTAGTCTATGATCTTTTACACTTAAAATGATCATAGAAAATCCTTTTTCCACAACTGTAACTATCGCATTACAAATGAATTTATTTCATTGAGCTTCATAGGAGAATCACAGTAGAAATTTAATGTGTCAATTTTGTATCTTTAAGAAATGCAGCATCTATAGATTCCATTTACTTTTAGCAATTCCTAATTAACTTAATAGTTTTGACAGTATTGATTAGTTGTTTACCCTAAATTTAATGAAGGTTTAAGTTACTTTATGTTAATTATCTCCAGTTAGTTATCTCTATTATCCGCACTTTTATGCGATCATTCAGCATGTGGTGTAATGCTAAGATTAAAAATGTTTTCGCGAAATTCTCTGAACTTCTTAAAAGACATGGAGTCGTGAACGGCACCTTTACTGTGCAGTAAACCAAAGCAAGACAATCGTCCTTTTCGCGGAGGATTAAAATTGTGAACGGATATCCCCGGACTATTCCTACAGATGAATTTCGGACACTCGACATCGAAGCTTTAGGATGATATAAAACCCACTTAACCTCAACCGTACAAAAAACATATCTTTTTTTCAGCCTGTGATAGTGGTAGCCTTTTGGGAAAGAAAGAGGTACCATACGCGGAAAACCGTTTTTATTGTCTATAATTTCTATTGCTTAACCTAACACCAGCAGTCACTGCCTTTCTCACAGGACATGGTCCTTTTAAAACCTACCTGCATAAATTCCATCGCTGAGGTTCAGATCAATGTGAGTGCGGGACCTTGGCTCTCCCGACCGTTATTACTACTCCTGTCCACTTACTTTCGACTGTCGCATTATTAACCCCGTCAATAAGCCTTCTGACTGGCTTTTTAACATAATTAACCGTAAGCTCCTTCGTCATAAACTGACAAATATATTTAACCACTTGATGCATGTCTCTAATTTAACTTCATAAATAATAATAATAATAATAAAAAAAAGCCCACAGGTCAAGTCCCTCTAACAAAACGTAAGGCATGATACTCACGTTTTTTTTCTCTCTAGCAGCCCACTGTCGCGTTTGAGTTTCCACTCAGGCGGCCCTATGTATTTTTTTTTCTTCTTCTTTGGCGTGATTTATTTCTTGTTACCTCGTCGCCCTCTGTCGTGTGAAAGCTCTGCTCTGGAAACTTCTGATTTTTCTTTTTTTTCCTTTTTTTTTCTGTTTATGCAATAAACAACGGAGGAGGTTTAATCTTTAGACACGGGCTCTTTTGAATCTCCACAGTGCCATCAGAGCCCCTCTCTAAAGGCTGAAATCGCTCAAAACTGCTGCATACTGGTGAGCGACCACCTTCCGTCTCAGAATCTTAGAATAATAGTAAGAAGAAGAAGAAGAAGAAAAAGGACTAAATTACCTACTTTTTAAATGAGCATTTGCTGACATTTATTCTGAGAAATTGCATCATAACTTTACAACTGCGAAGTAGATAACATTTCGTTTCTGTGAAGCAATGCTATCTCGAGTCATAAAAGTACGAACTTTTTCTTCAACAAAACAAAGAAATCATGAAATTTGAGAAACTTATCAATAATATATTGGTGTCCAAAATTAAAGTCACAAACTGCTTTCGCGCTTGCTTATGTTGCGTATATTTCTTAGACTATAAATATAGGCATATAACATTTGCATGGCATGTTCTATATGAAACCATTAATCAATCTCTATATAACTTTAACATAAGTAATAATTTGTAAACTGACACTAATTCAACTTTTTTCAAAAGTAATTTTCGAAAAAAGGAAAATTTACACAATTTTAGGGATAAAGAAAATCTAAATAAAGAAATGGGGTTAACTATGTTCGCAGATAGGTAAATATAAGCATGCCTCGAAATGTTAAACTAAAATCGCATTTTTATTCCTGTATTCCCTTTTCTTCTTCTTCATTTCTTTTTTAATGCGAATAACTGTTTTAAATACATGCATACGACAAGAAAAAATGCATCAGATGTTCGTTATAAAATTATTTATTGATATTTATATAAATATGGTGACATTCATAAATTAAAAATGCACAATTATATATATATTTTAAAAAGGTTGCTATGAAAGATAAAAGGAAAGCCGATATAAGAAGAAAAATCATGTTTTGATTTCTTATTTAGAGGCATGTGTATCTTCATTTGTCTGTAATGTTCCCTTAATACAATTTCTATTTTTTTTTTCTAAAATTATTTAAAATTTCTTCAAAGCTTACAGTTGAGAAAAATTGAAATGACACCAGTTTAAAAATTGTTGCTTAGGTTAAATTGACACATAATTTCATGAATGTTTTGATAACGTGTTTGTCATAACCTGTTCATCAAGTTTGTCATAAAGCATGGCATAGATTTTAATTTCATATGTAAATTTGTTTAGAAATTAAGTGTAAAACACCTGACCAGTAAAACTGGTTGGAATTTCAATTCAGGACACCATTGTACTTTAATTTTAAGGCAATTTTATCGTTATGCCGAAACTGGATGTATAAACATTGTTTTCTTTATTAATGTATCTATATTTTTGAACTACGTTTCTTGCAATTATGGAAGCCTCTGCGCAAGTGACAACTGAAGGAGTGAAGTGTTAAAATAAGGATGATAGCCCTTGTGGTTGAAATAGAAATAAAGATAAGGAAACGCAGAATGAATGGATGTTTACAAAATCCAAACTTTTCGGCCAATTGTCACCTCTTCAAAACTTTAAAATCGTCCTTATTGCTAGGCACGAGAAACGTGGTTAACACACTTGACATTGCGAGTTTTTTCGCTTTTCTTCCCATGCTATTCCTATGGGGTTTTTAGCCTTTTCCCCCTCTTTTTCTACATTCTAAAGTGGCGGTGGTTCCCGCCCACCCACCGCCAAGAGTTATACTAGGCGAGTCGTATTAATCCTGGACGATAGGACCCATGCCCCAGCCCACCCGGTTCCCGCTGTTCAATGTATTTTTCTAGTCAACTTTGTCCCCTTATTATTTCCGGTGTGAATTTTTTTTTTTTTTTAACACACTTGACATTGCGAGTTTTTTCGCTTTTCTTCCCATGCTATTCCTATGGGGTTTTTAGCCTTTTTTCCCCCTCTTTTTCTACATTCTAAAGTGGCGGTGGTAAAGAGTTATACTAGGCGAGTCGTATTAATCCTGGACGATAGGACCCATGCCCCAGCCCACCCGGTTCCCGCTGTTCAATGTGTTTTTCTAGTCAACTTTGTCCCCTTATTACTTCCGGTGTGAAACTTGTTTTTTTTTTTTTTTTTTTTTAACACACTTGACATTGTGAGTTTTTTTGCTTTTCTTCCCATGCTATTCCTATGGAGTTTTTAGCCTTTTCCCCCTCTTTTTCTACATTCTAAAGTGGCGGTGGTAAAGAGTTATACTAGGCGAGTCGTATTAATCCTGGACGATAGGACCCATGCCCCAGCCCACCCGGTTCCCGCTGTTCAATGTGTTTTTCTAGTCAACTTTGTCCCCTTATTACTTCCGGTGTGAAACTTGTTTTTTTTTTTTTTTTTTTTTTTTTTTTTTTTAACACACTTGACATTGTGAGTTTTTTTGCTTTTCTTCCCATGCTATTCCTATGGGGTTTTTAGCCTTTTCCCCCTCTTTTTCTACATTCTAAAGTGGCGGTGGTAAAGAGTTATACTAGGCGAGTCGTATTAATCCTGGACGATAGGACCCATGCCCCAGCCCACCCGGTTCCCGCTGTTCAATGTGTTTTTCTAGTCAACTTTGTCCCCTTATTACTTCCGGTGTGAAACTTGTTTTTTTTTTTTTTTTTTTTTTTTTTTAACACACTTGACATTGTGAGTTTTTTTGCTTTTCTTCCCATGCTATTCCTATGGAGTTTTTAGCCTTTTCCCCCTCTTTTTCTACATTCTAAAGTGGCGGTGGTAAAGAGTTATACTAGGCGAGTCGTATTAATCCTGGACGATAGGACCCATGCCCCAGCCCACCCGGTTCCCGCTGTTCAATGTGTTTTTCTAGTCAACTTTGTCCCCTTATTACTTCCGGTGTGAAACTTGTTTTTTTTTTTTTTTTTTTTTTTTTTTTTTTTAACACACTTGACATTGTGAGTTTTTTTGCTTTTCTTCCCATGCTATTCCTATGGAGTTTTTAGCCTTTTCCCCCTCTTTTTCTACATTCTAAAGTGGCGGTGGTAAAGAGTTATACTAGGCGAGTCGTATTAATCCTGGACGATAGGACCCATGCCCCAGCCCACCCGGTTCCCGCTGTTCAATGTGTTTTTCTAGTCAACTTTGTCCCCTTATTACTTCCGGTGTGAAACTTGTTTTTTTTTTTTTTTTTTTTTTTTTTTTTTTTTTTTTTAACACACTTGACATTGTGAGTTTTTTTGCTTTTCTTCCCATGCTATTCCTATGGGGTTTTTAGCCTTTTCCCCCTCTTTTTCTACATTCTAAAGTGGCGGTGGTAAAGAGTTATACTAGGCGAGTCGTATTAATCCTGGACGATAGGACCCATGCCCCAGCCCACCCGGTTCCCGCTGTTCAATGTGTTTTTCTAGTCAACTTTGTCCCCTTATTACTTCCGGTGTGAAACTTGTTTTTTTTTTTTTTTTTTTTTTTTTTTTTTTTAACACACTTGACATTGTGAGTTTTTTTGCTTTTCTTCCCATGCTATTCCTATGGAGTTTTTAGCCTTTTCCCCCTCTTTTTCTACATTCTAAAGTGGCGGTGGTAAAGAGTTATACTAGGCGAGTCGTATTAATCCTGGACGATAGGACCCATGCCCCAGCCCACCCGGTTCCCGCTGTTCAATGTGTTTTTCTAGTCAACTTTGTCCCCTTATTACTTCCGGTGTGAAACTTGTTTTTTTTTTTTTTTAACACACTTGACATTGTGAGTTTTTTTGCTTTTCTTCCCATGCTATTCCTATGGGGTTTTTAGCCTTTTCCCCCTCTTTTTCTACATTCTAAAGTGGCGGTGGTAAAGAGTTATACTAGGCGAGTCGTATTAATCCTGGACGATAGGACCCATGCCCCAGCCCACCCGGTTCCCGCTGTTCAATGTGTTTATTAACAAAAGCTACCTTTTTACCGATATGGGCTGTTCTTTTCAATAACTTTTCCACATCTTTATGTAAGATATGCAATCCTGTGTTCATCAAATATTTTAGGCTTCTCGCTAAAGAATTGATTTAGGATATTTTACACGACTTCAAAAGACTTTTTTTATTACTATTTTACTTTAAAAGTTTTTCTATCTCAGTTGTTCTGAAAAGATTTTAATAAATAGTTGTTAGACAATGTAAGATTGGGAGAGTATGATGCATGAACTAGAATATATTAGTCAAGTTCAATTTCCTATAGTTTCTGTCAAATGGTTTAAGACACACATTGTATAACAGTGCTTTCTCGGGACATAATTCTTTTTCTGTTGGCTGAGCAAAACCATTTAAGGTCGATTTCTCATTTTCTTTCATTTAATTTTGAACTATAATTAAACGAAGTAATAATTGTATTTTAGACAAGAGATCATAATACACGATTGTCTTCCTGTGTCAGTAAATATATACGAAAAGATTGTTTCAAAATGTAAGTTAGCTTTTATGCTTTTTGAAAAAGGATTTCTGCAGTTAGTCTATGATCTTTTACACTTAAAATGATCATAGAAAATCCTTTTTCCACAACTGTAACTATCGCATTACAAATAAATTTATTTCATTGAGCTTCATAGGAGAATCACAGTAGAAATTTAATGTGTCAATTTTGTATCTTTAAGAAATGCAGCATCTATAGATTCCATTTACTTTTAGCAATTCCTAATTAACTTAATAGTTTTGACAGTATTGATTAGTTGTTTACCCTAAATTTAATGAAGGTTTAAGTTACTTTATGTTAATTATCTCCAGTTAGTTATCTCTATTATCCGCACTTTTATGCGATCATTCAGCATGTGGTGTAATGCTAAGATTAAAAATGTTTTCGCGAAATTCTCTGAACTTCTTAAAAGACATGGAGTCGTGAACGGCACCTTTACTGTGCAGTAAACCAAAGCAAGACAATCGTCCTTTTCGCGGAGGATTAAAATTGTGAACGGATATCCCCGGACTATTCCTACAGATGAATTTCGGACACTCGACATCGAAGCTTTAGGATGATATAAAACCCACTTAACCTCAACCGTACAAAAAACATATCTTTTTTTCAGCCTGTGATAGTGGTAGCCTTTTGGGAAAGAAAGAGGTACCATACGCGGAAAACCGTTTTTATTGTCTATAATTTCTATTGCTTAACCTAACACCAGCAGTCACTGCCTTTCTCACAGGACATGGTCCTTTTAAAACCTACCTGCATAAATTCCATCGCTGAGGTTCAGATCAATGTGAGTGCGGGACCTTGGCTCTCCCGACCGTTATTACTACTCCTGTCCACTTACTTTCGACTGTCGCATTATTAACCCCGTCAATAAGCCTTCTGACTGGCTTTTTAACATAATTAACCGTAAGCTCCTTCGTCATAAACTGACAAATATATTTAACCACTTGATGCATGTCTCTAATTTAACTTCATAAATAATAATAATAATAATAAAAAAAAGCCCACAGGTCAAGTCCCTCTAACAAAACGTAAGGCATGATACTCACGTTTTTTTTCTCTCTAGCAGCCCACTGTCGCGTTTGAGTTTCCACTCAGGCGGCCCTATGTATTTTTTTTTCTTCTTCTTTGGCGTGATTTATTTCTTGTTACCTCGTCGCCCTCTGTCGTGTGAAAGCTCTGCTCTGGAAACTTCTGATTTTTCTTTTTTTTCCTTTTTTTTTCTGTTTATGCAATAAACAACGGAGGAGGTTTAATCTTTAGACACGGGCTCTTTTGAATCTCCACAGTGCCATCAGAGCCCCTCTCTAAAGGCTGAAATCGCTCAAAACTGCTGCATACTGGTGAGCGACCACCTTCCGTCTCAGAATCTTAGAATAACAGTAAGAAGAAGAAGAAGAAGAAAAAGGACTAAATTACCTACTTTTTAAATGAGCATTTGCTGACATTTATTCTGAGAAATTGCATCATAACTTTACAACTGCGAAGTAGATAACATTTCGTTTCTGTGAAGCAATGCTATCTCGAGTCATAAAAGTACGAACTTTTTCTTCAACAAAACAAAGAAATCATGAAATTTGAGAAACTTATCAATAATATATTGGTGTCCAAAATTAAAGTCACAAACTGCTTTCGCGCTTGCTTATGTTGCGTATATTTCTTAGACTATAAATATAGGCATATAACATTTGCATGGCATGTTCTATATGAAACCATTAATCAATCTCTATATAACTTTAACATAAGTAATAATTTGTAAACTGACACTAATTCAACTTTTTTCAAAAGTAATTTTCGAAAAAAGGAAAATTTACACAATTTTAGGGATAAAGAAAATCTAAATAAAGAAATGGGGTTAACTATGTTCGCAGATAGGTAAATATAAGCATGCCTCGAAATGTTAAACTAAAATCGCATTTTTATTCCTGTATTCCCTTTTCTTCTTCTTCATTTCTTTTTTAATGCGAATAACTGTTTTAAATACATGCATACGACAAGAAAAAATGCATCAGATGTTCGTTATAAAATTATTTATTGATATTTATATAAATATGGTGACATTCATAAATTAAAAATGCACAATTATATATATATTTTAAAAAGGTTGCTATGAAAGATAAAAGGAAAGCCGATATAAGAAGAAAAATCATGTTTTGATTTCTTATTTAGAGGCATGTGTATCTTCATTTGTCTGTAATGTTCCCTTAATACAATTTCTATTTTTTTTTTCTAAAATTATTTAAAATTTCTTCAAAGCTTACAGTTGAGAAAAATTGAAATGACACCAGTTTAAAAATTGTTGCTTAGGTTAAATTGACACATAATTTCATGAATGTTTTGATAACGTGTTTGTCATAACCTGTTCATCAAGTTTGTCATAAAGCATGGCATAGATTTTAATTTCATATGTAAATTTGTTTAGAAATTAAGTGTAAAACACCTGACCAGTAAAACTGGTTGGAATTTCAATTCAGGACACCATTGTACTTTAATTTTAAGGCAATTTTATCGTTATGCCGAAACTGGATGTATAAACATTGTTTTCTTTATTAATGTATCTATATTTTTGAACTACGTTTCTTGCAATTATGGAAGCCTCTGCGCAAGTGACAACTGAAGGAGTGAAGTGTTAAAATAAGGATGATAGCCCTTGTGGTTGAAATAGAAATAAAGATAAGGAAACGCAGAATGAATGGATGTTTACAAAATCCAAACTTTTCGGCCAATTGTCACCTCTTCAAAACTTTAAAATCGTCCTTATTGCTAGGCACGAGAAACGTGGTTAACACACTTGACATTGCGAGTTTTTTCGCTTTTCTTCCCATGCTATTCCTATGGGGTTTTTAGCCTTTTCCCCCTCTTTTTCTACATTCTAAAGTGGCGGTGGTTCCCGCCCACCCACCGCCAAGAGTTATACTAGGCGAGTCGTATTAATCCTGGACGATAGGACCCATGCCCCAGCCCACCCGGTTCCCGCTGTTCAATGTATTTTTCTAGTCAACTTTGTCCCCTTATTATTTCCGGTGTGAATTTTTTTTTTTTTTTAACACACTTGACATTGCGAGTTTTTTCGCTTTTCTTCCCATGCTATTCCTATGGGGTTTTTAGCCTTTTTTCCCCCTCTTTTTCTACATTCTAAAGTGGCGGTGGTAAAGAGTTATACTAGGCGAGTCGTATTAATCCTGGACGATAGGACCCATGCCCCAGCCCACCCGGTTCCCGCTGTTCAATGTGTTTTTCTAGTCAACTTTGTCCCCTTATTACTTCCGGTGTGAAACTTGTTTTTTTTTTTTTTTTTTTTTTTTAACACACTTGACATTGTGAGTTTTTTTGCTTTTCTTCCCATGCTATTCCTATGGAGTTTTTAGCCTTTCCCCCCTCTTTTTCTACATTCTAAAGTGGCGGTGGTAAAGAGTTATACTAGGCGAGTCGTATTAATCCTGGACGATAGGACCCATGCCCCAGCCCACCCGGTTCCCGCTGTTCAATGTGTTTTTCTAGTCAACTTTGTCCCCTTATTACTTCCGGTGTGAAACTTTTTTTTTTTTTTTTTTTTTTTTTTTTTTTTTTTTAACACACTTGACATTGTGAGTTTTTTTGCTTTTCTTCCCATGCTATTCCTATGGGGTTTTTAGCCTTTTCCCCCTCTTTTTCTACATTCTAAAGTGGCGGTGGTAAAGAGTTATACTAGGCGAGTCGTATTAATCCTGGACGATAGGACCCATGCCCCAGCCCACCCGGTTCCCGCTGTTCAATGTGTTTTTCTAGTCAACTTTGTCCCCTTATTACTTCCGGTGTGAAACTTGTTTTTTTTTTTTTTTTTTTTTTTTTTTTTTAACACACTTGACATTGTGAGTTTTTTTGCTTTTCTTCCCATGCTATTCCTATGGGGTTTTTAGCCTTTTCCCCCTCTTTTTCTACATTCTAAAGTGGCGGTGGTAAAGAGTTATACTAGGCGAGTCGTATTAATCCTGGACGATAGGACCCATGCCCCAGCCCACCCGGTTCCCGCTGTTCAATGTGTTTTTCTAGTCAACTTTGTCCCCTTATTACTTCCGGTGTGAAACTTGTTTTTTTTTTTTTTTTTTTTTTTTTTTTTAACACACTTGACATTGTGAGTTTTTTTGCTTTTCTTCCCATGCTATTCCTATGGAGTTTTTAGCCTTTTCCCCCTCTTTTTCTACATTCTAAAGTGGCGGTGGTAAAGAGTTATACTAGGCGAGTCGTATTAATCCTGGACGATAGGACCCATGCCCCAGCCCACCCGGTTCCCGCTGTTCAATGTGTTTTTCTAGTCAACTTTGTCCCCTTATTACTTCCGGTGTGAAACTTGTTTTTTTTTTTTTTTTTTTTTTTTTTTTTTAACACACTTGACATTGTGAGTTTTTTTGCTTTTCTTCCCATGCTATTCCTATGGAGTTTTTAGCCTTTTCCCCCTCTTTTTCTACATTCTAAAGTGGCGGTGGTAAAGAGTTATACTAGGCGAGTCGTATTAATCCTGGACGATAGGACCCATGCCCCAGCCCACCCGGTTCCCGCTGTTCAATGTGTTTTTCTAGTCAACTTTGTCCCCTTATTACTTCCGGTGTGAAACTTGTTTTTTTTTTTTTTTTTTTTTTTTTTTAACACACTTGACATTGTGAGTTTTTTTGCTTTTCTTCCCATGCTATTCCTATGGGGTTTTTAGCCTTTTCCCCCTCTTTTTCTACATTCTAAAGTGGCGGTGGTAAAGAGTTATACTAGGCGAGTCGTATTAATCCTGGACGATAGGACCCATGCCCCAGCCCACCCGGTTCCCGCTGTTCAATGTGTTTTTCTAGTCAACTTTGTCCCCTTATTACTTCCGGTGTGAAACTTGTTTTTTTTTTTTTTTTTTTTTTTTTTTTTAACACACTTGACATTGTGAGTTTTTTTGCTTTTCTTCCCATGCTATTCCTATGGAGTTTTTAGCCTTTTCCCCCTCTTTTTCTACATTCTAAAGTGGCGGTGGTAAAGAGTTATACTAGGCGAGTCGTATTAATCCTGGACGATAGGACCCATGCCCCAGCCCACCCGGTTCCCGCTGTTCAATGTGTTTTTCTAGTCAACTTTGTCCCCTTATTACTTCCGGTGTGAAAATTGTTTTTTTTTTTTTTTTTTTTTTTTTTTTTTTTTTTTTTAACACACTTGACATTGTGAGTTTTTTTGCTTTTCTTCCCATGCTATTCCTATGGGGTTTTTAGCCTTTTCCCCCTCTTTTTCTACATTCTAAAGTGGCGGTGGTAAAGAGTTATACTAGGCGAGTCGTATTAATCCTGGACGATAGGACCCATGCCCCAGCCCACCCGGTTCCCGCTGTTCAATGTGTTTTTCTAGTCAACTTTGTCCCCTTATTACTTCCGGTGTGAAACTTGTTTTTTTTTTTTTTTTTTTTTTTTTTTTTTTTTTTTAACACACTTGACATTGTGAGTTTTTTTGCTTTTCTTCCCATGCTATTCCTATGGAGTTTTTAGCCTTTTCCCCCTCTTTTTCTACATTCTAAAGTGGCGGTGGTAAAGAGTTATACTAGGCGAGTCGTATTAATCCTGGACGATAGGACCCATGCCCCAGCCCACCCGGTTCCCGCTGTTCAATGTGTTTTTCTAGTCAACTTTGTCCCCTTATTACTTCCGGTGTGAAACTTGTTTTTTTTTTTTTTTTTTTTTTTTTTTAAACACACTTGACATTGTGAGTTTTTTTGCTTTTCTTCCCATGCTATTCCTATGGGGTTTTTAGCCTTTTCCCCCTCTTTTTCTACATTCTAAAGTGGCGGTGGTAAAGAGTTATACTAGGCGAGTCGTATTAATCCTGGACGATAGGACCCATGCCCCAGCCCACCCGGTTCCCGCTGTTCAATGTGTTTTTCTAGTCAACTTTGTCCCCTTATTACTTCCGGTGTGAAACTTGTTTTTTTTTTTTTTTTTTTTTTTTAACACACTTGATATTGTGAGTTTTTTTGCTTTTCTTCCCATGCTATTCCTATGGAGTTTTTAGCCTTTTCCCCCTCTTTTTCTACATTCTAAAGTGGCGGTGGTAAAGAGTTATACTAGGCGAGTCGTATTAATCCTGGACGATAGGACCCATGCCCCAGCCCACCCGGTTCCCGCTGTTCAATGTGTTTTTCTAGTCAACTTTGTCCCCTTATTACTTCCGGTGTGAAACTTGTTTTTTTTTTTTTTAACACACTTGACATTGTGAGTTTTTTTGCTTTTCTTCCCATGCTATTCCTATGGGGTTTTTAGCCTTTTCCCCCTCTTTTTCTACATTCTAAAGTGGCGGTGGTAAAGAGTTATACTAGGCGAGTCGTATTAATCCTGGACGATAGGACCCATGCCCCAGCCCACCCGGTTCCCGCTGTTCAATGTGTTTTTCTAGTCAACTTTGTCCCCTTATTACTTCCGGTGTGAAACTTGTTTTTTTTTTTTTTTTTTTTTTTTTTTTTTAACACACTTGACATTGTGAGTTTTTTTGCTTTTCTTCCCATGCTATTCCTATGGAGTTTTTAGCCTTTTCCCCCTCTTTTTCTACATTCTAAAGTGGCGGTGGTAAAGAGTTATACTAGGCGAGTCGTATTAATCCTGGACGATAGGACCCATGCCCCAGCCCACCCGGTTCCCGCTGTTCAATGTGTTTTTCTAGTCAACTTTGTCCCCTTATTACTTCCGGTGTGAAACTTGTTTTTTTTTTTTTTTTTTTTTTTTTTTTAACACACTTGACATTGTGAGTTTTTTTGCTTTTCTTCCCAGGCTATTCCTATGGGGTTTTTAGCCTTTTCCCCCTCTTTTTCTACATTCTAAAGTGGCGGTGGTAAAGAGTTATACTAGGCGAGTCGTATTAATCCTGGACGATAGGACCCATGCCCCAGCCCACCCGGTTCCCGCTGTTCAATGTGTTTTTCTAGTCAACTTTGTCCCCTTATTACTTCCGGTGTGAAACTTGTTTTTTTTTTTTTTTTTTTTTTTTTTTTTTTTAACACACTTGACATTGTGAGTTTTTTTGCTTTTCTTCCCATGCTATTCCTATGGAGTTTTTAGCCTTTTCCCCCTCTTTTTCTACATTCTAAAGTGGCGGTGGTAAAGAGTTATACTAGGCGAGTCGTATTAATCCTGGACGATAGGACCCATGCCCCAGCCCACCCGGTTCCCGCTGTTCAATGTGTTTTTCTAGTCAACTTTGTCCCCTTATTACTTCCGGTGTGAAACTTGTTTTTTTTTTTTTTTTTTTTTTTTTTTTTTTTTTTTTTTTAACACACTTGACATTGTGAGTTTTTTTTGCTTTTCTTCCCATGCTATTCCTATGGGGTTTTTAGCCTTTTCCCCCTCCTTTTTCTACATTCTAAAGTGGCGGTGGTAAAGAGTTATACTAGGCGAGTCGTATTAATCCTGGACGATAGGACCCATGCCCCAGCCCACCCGGTTCCCGCTGTTCAATGTGTTTTTCTAGTCAACTTTGTCCCCTTATTACTTCCGGTGTGAAACTTGTTTTTTTTTTTTTTTTTTTTTTTTTTTTTAACACACTTGACATTGTGAGTTTTTTTGCTTTTCTTCCCATGCTATTCCTATGGAGTTTTTAGCCTTTTCCCCCTCTTTTTCTACATTCTAAAGTGGCGGTGGTAAAGAGTTATACTAGGGGAGTCGTATTAATCCTGGACGATAGGACCCATGCCCCAGCCCACCCGGTTCCCGCTGTTCAATGTGTTTTTCTAGTCAACTTTGTCCCCTTATTACTTCCGGTGTGAAACTTGTTTTTTTTTTTTTTTTTTTTTTTTTTAACACACTTGACATTGTGAGTTTTTTTGCTTTTCTTCCCATGCTATTCCTATGGGGTTTTTTAGCCTTTTCCCCCTCTTTTTCTACATTCTAAAGTGGCGGTGGTAAAGAGTTATACTAGGCGAGTCGTATTAATCCTGGACGATAGGACCCATGCCCCAGCCCACCCGGTTCCCGCTGTTCAATGTGTTTTTCTAGTCAACTTTGTCCCCTTATTACTTCCGGTGTGAAACTTGTTTTTTTTTTTTTTTTTTTTTTTTTTTTTTTAACACACTTGACATTGTGAGTTTTTTTGCTTTTCTTCCCATGCTATTCCTATGGAGTTTTTAGCCTTTTCCCCCTCTTTTTCTACATTCTAAAGTGGCGGTGGCAAAGAGTTATACTAGGCGAGTCGTATTAATCCTGGACGATAGGACCCATGCCCCAGCCCACCCGGTTCCCGCTGTTCAATGTGTTTTTCTAGTCAACTTTGTCCCCTTATTACTTCCGGTGTGAAACTTGTTTTTTTTTTTTTTTTTAACACACTTGACATTGTGAGTTTTTTTGCTTTTCTTCCCATGCTATTCCTATGGGGTTTTTAGCCTTTTCCCCCTCTTTTTCTACATTCTAAAGTGGCGGTGGTAAAGAGTTATACTAGGCGAATCGTATTAATCCTGGACGATAGGACCCATGCCCCAGCCCACCCGGTTCCCGCTGTTCAATGTGTTTTTCTAGTCAACTTTGTCCCCTTATTACTTCCGGTGTGAAACTTGTTTTTTTTTTTTTTTTTTTTTTTTTAACACACTTGACATTGTGAGTTTTTTTGCTTTTCTTCCCATGCTATTCCTATGGAGTTTTTAGCCTTTTCCCCCTCTTTTTCTACATTCTAAAGTGGCGGTGGTAAAGAGTTATACTAGGCGAGTCGTATTAATCCTGGACGATAGGACCCATGCCCCAGCCCACCCGGTTCCCGCTGTTCAATGTGTTTTTCTAGTCAACTTTGTCCCCTTATTACTTCCGGTGTGAAACTTGTTTTTTTTTTTTTTTTTTTTTTTTTTTTTTTTTTAACACACTTGACATTGTGAGTTTTTTTGCTTTTCTTCCCATGCTATTCCTATGGGGTTTTTAGCCTTTTCCCCCTCTTTTTCTACATTCTAAAGTGGCGGTGGTAAAGAGTTATACTAGGCGAGTCGTATTAATCCTGGACGATAGGACCCATGCCCCAGCCCACCCGGTTCCCGCTGTTCAATGTGTTTTTCTAGTCAACTTTGTCCCCTTATTACTTCCGGTGTGAAACTTGTTTTTTTTTTTTTTTTTTTTTTTTTTTTTAACACACTTGACATTGTGAGTTTTTTTGCTTTTCTTCCCATGCTATTCCTATGGGGTTTTTAGCCTTTTCCCCCTCTTTTTCTACATTCTAAAGTGGCGGTGGTAAAGAGTTATACTAGGCGAGTCGTATTAATCCTGGACGATAGGACCCATGCCCCAGCCCACCCGGTTCCCGCTGTTCAATGTGTTTTTCTAGTCAACTTTGTCCCCTTATTACTTCCGGTGTGAAACTTGTTTTTTTTTTTTTTTTTTTTTTTTTTTTTAACACACTTGACATTGTGAGTTTTTTTGCTTTTCTTCCCATGCTATTCCTATGGAGTTTTTAGCCTTTTCCCCCTCTTTTTCTACATTCTAAAGTGGCGGTGGCAAAGAGTTATACTAGGCGAGTCGTATTAATCCTGGACGATAGGACCCATGCCCCAGCCCACCCGGTTCCCGCTGTTCAATGTGTTTTTCTAGTCAACTTTGTCCCCTTATTACTTCCGGTGTGAAACTTGTTTTTTTTTTTTTTTTTAACACACTTGACATTGTGAGTTTTTTTGCTTTTCTTCCCATGCTATTCCTATGGGGTTTTTAGCCTTTTCCCCCTCTTTTTCTACATTCTAAAGTGGCGGTGGTAAAGAGTTATACTAGGCGAGTCGTATTAATCCTGGACGATAGGACCCATGCCCCAGCCCACCCGGTTCCCGCTGTTCAATGTGTTTTTCTAGTCAACTTTGTCCCCTTATTACTTCCGGTGTGAAACTTGTTTTTTTTTTTTTTTTTTTTTTTAACACACTTGACATTGTGAGTTTTTTTGCTTTTCTTCCCATGCTATTCCTATGGAGTTTTTAGCCTTTTCCCCCTCTTTTTCTACATTCTAAAGTGGCGGTGGTAAAGAGTTATACTAGGCGAGTCGTATTAATCCTGGACGATAGGACCCATGCCCCAGCCCACCCGGTTCCCGCTGTTCAATGTGTTTTTCTAGTCAACTTTGTCCCCTTATTACTTCCGGTGTGAAACTTGTTTTTTTTTTTTTTTTTTTTTTTTTTTTTTTAACACACTTGACATTGTGAGTTTTTTTGCTTTTCTTCCCATGCTATTCCTATGGGGTTTTTAGCCTTTTCCCCCTCTTTTTCTACATTCTAAAGTGGCGGTGGTAAAGAGTTATACTAGGCGAGTCGTATTAATCCTGGACGATAGGACCCATGCCCCAGCCCACCCGGTTCCCGCTGTTCAATGTGTTTTTCTAGTCAACTTTGTCCCCTTATTACTTCCGGTGTGAAACTTGTTTTTTTTTTTTTTTTTTTTTTTTTTTTTTTAACACACTTGACATTGTGAGTTTTTTTGCTTTTCTTCCCATGCTATTCCTATGGAGTTTTTAGCCTTTTCCCCCTCTTTTTCTACATTCTAAAGTGGCGGTGGTAAAGAGTTATACTAGGCGAGTCGTATTAATCCTGGACGATAGGACCCATGCCCCAGCCCACCCGGTTCCCGCTGTTCAATGTGTTTTTCTAGTCAACTTTGTCCCCTTATTACTTCCGGTGTGAAACTTGTTTTTTTTTTTTTTTTTTTTTTTTTTTTTTAACACACTTGACATTGTGAGTTTTTTTGCTTTTCTTCCCATGCTATTCCTATGGAGTTTTTAGCCTTTTCCCCCTCTTTTTCTACATTCTAAAGTGGCGGTGGTTCCCGCCCACCCACCCCCAAGAGTTATACTAGGCGAGTCGTATTAATCCTGGACGATAGGACCCATGCCCCAGCCCACCCGGTTCCCGCTGTTCAATGTGTTTTTCTAGTCAACTTTGTCCCCTTATTACTTCCGGTGTGAAACTTGTTTTTTTTTTTTTTTTTTTTTAACACACTTGACATTGTGAGTTTTTTTGCTTTTCTTCCCATGCTATTCCTATGGGGTTTTTAGCCTTTTCCCCCTCTTTTTCTACATTCTAAAGTGGCGGTGGTAAAGAGTTATACTAGGCGAGTCGTATTAATCCTGGACGATAGGACCCATGCCCCAGCCCACCCGGTTCCCGCTGTTCAATGTGTTTTTCTAGTCAACTTTGTCCCCTTATTACTTCCGATGTGAAACTTGTTTTTTTTTTTTTTTTTTTTTTTTTTTTTTAACACACTTGACATTGTGAGTTTTTTTGCTTTTCGTCCCATGCTATTCCTATGGAGTTTTTAGCCTTTTCCCCCTCTTTTTCTACATTCTAAAGTGGCGGTGGTAAAGAGTTATACTAGGCGAGTCGTATTAATCCTGGACGATAGGACCCATGCCCCAGCCCACCCGGTTCCCGCTGTTCAATGTGTTTTTCTAGTCAACTTTGTCCCCTTATTACTTCCGGTGTGAAACTTGTTTTTTTTTTTTTTTTTTTTTTTTTAACACACTTGACATTGTGAGTTTTTTTGCTTTTCGTCCCATGCTATTCCTATGGAGTTTTTAGCCTTTTCCCCCTCTTTTTCTACATTCTAAAGTGGCGGTGGTAAAGAGTTATACTAGGCGAGTCGTATTAATCCTGGACGATAGGACCCATGCCCCAGCCCACCCGGTTCCCGCTGTTCAATGTGTTTTTCTAGTCAACTTTGTCCCCTTATTACTTCCGGTGTGAAACTTGTTTTTTTTTTTTTTTTTTTTTTTTAACACACTTGACATTGTGAGTTTTTTTGCTTTTCTTCCCATGCTATTCCTATGGAGTTTTTAGCCTTTTCCCCCTCTTTTTCTACATTCTAAAGTGGCGGTGGTTCCCGCCCACCCACCCCCACCACCCCCAAGAGTTATACTAGGCGAGTCGTATTAATCCTGGACGATAGGACCCATGCCCCAGCCCACCCGGTTCCCGCTGTTCAATGTGTTTTTCTAGTCAACTTTGTCCCCTTATTACTTCCGGTGTGAAACTTGTTTTTTTTTTTTTTTTTTTTTTTTTTTTAACACACTTGACATTGTGAGTTTTTTTGCTTTTCTTCCCATGCTATTCCTATGGGGTTTTTAGCCTTTTTCCCCTCTTTTTCTACATTCTAAAGTGGCGGTGGTTCCCGCCCACCCACCCCCACCACTAGGCGAGTCGTATTAATCCTGGACGATAGGACCCATGCCCCAGCCCACCCGGTTCCCGCTGTTCAATGTGTTTTTCTAGTCAACTTTGTCCCCTTATTACTTCCGGTGTGAAACTTGTTTTTTTTTTTTTTTTTTTTTTTAACACACTTGACATTGTGAGTTTTTTTGCTTTTCTTCCCATGCTATTCCTATGGGGTTTTTAGCCTTTTCCCCCTCTTTTTCTACATTCTAAAGTGGCGGTGGTTCCCGCCCACCCACCCCCACTACCGCCAAGAGTTATACTAGGCGAGTCGTATTAATCCTGGACGATAGGACCCATGCCCCAGCCCACCCGGTTCCCGCTGTTCAATGTGTTTTTCTAGTCAACTTTGTCCCCTTATTACTTCCGGTGTGAAACTTGTTTTTTTTTTTTTTTTTTAACACACTTGACATTGTGAGTTTTTTTGCTTTTCTTCCCATGCTATTCCTATGGGGTTTTTAGCCTTTTCCCCCTCTTTTTCTACATTCTAAAGTGGCGGTGGTAAAGAGTTATACTAGGCGAGTCGTATTAATCCTGGACGATAGGACCCATGCCCCAGCCCACCCGGTTCCCGCTGTTCAATGTGTTTTTCTAGTCAACTTTGTCCCCTTATTACTTCCGGTGTGAAACTTGTTTTTTTTTTTTTTTTTTTTTTTAACACACTTGACATTGTGAGTTTTTTTGCTTTTCTTCCCATGCTATTCCTATGGAGTTTTTAGCCTTTTCCCCCTCTTTTTCTACATTCTAAAGTGGCGGTGGTAAAGAGTTATACTAGGCGAGTCGTATTAATCCTGGACGATAGGACCCATGCCCCAGCCCACCCGGTTCCCGCTGTTCAATGTGTTTTTCTAGTCAACTTTGTCCCCTTATTACTTCCGGTGTGAAACTTGTTTTTTTTTTTTTTTTTTTTTTTTTAACACACTTGACATTGTGAGTTTTTTTGCTTTTCTTCCCATGCTATTCCTATGGAGTTTTTAGCCTTTTCCCCCTCTTTTTCTACATTCTAAAGTGGCGGTGGTTCCCGCCCACCCACCCCCAAGAGTTATACTAGGCGAGTCGTATTAATCCTGGACGATAGGACCCATGCCCCAGCCCACCCGGTTCCCGCTGTTCAATGTGTTTTTCTAGTCAACTTTGTCCCCTTATTACTTCCGGTGTGAAACTTGTTTTTTTTTTTTTTTTTTTAACACACTTGACATTGTGAGTTTTTTTGCTTTTCTTCCCATGCTATTCCTATGGGGTTTTTAGCCTTTTCCCCCTCTTTTTCTACATTCTAAAGTGGCGGTGGTTCCCGCCCACCCACCCCCACTACCGCCAAGAGTTATACTAGGCGAGTCGTATTAATCCTGGACGATAGGACCCATGCCCCAGCCCACCCGGTTCCCGCTGTTCAATGTGTTTTTCTAGTCAACTTTGTCCCCTTATTACTTCCGGTGTGAAACTTGTTTTTTTTTTTTTTTTTTTTAACACACTTGACATTGTGAGTTTTTTTGCTTTTCTTCCCATGCTATTCCTATGGGGTTTTTAGCCTTTTTCCCCTCTTTTTCTACATTCTAAAGTGGCGGTGGTTCCCGCCCACCCACCCCCACCACTAGGCGAGTCGTATTAATCCTGGACGATAGGACCCATGCCCCAGCCCACCCGGTTCCCGCTGTTCAATGTGTTTTTCTAGTCAACTTTGTCCCCTTATTACTTCCGGTGTGAAACTTGTTTTTTTTTTTTTTTTTTTTTTTTTTTAACACACTTGACATTGTGAGTTTTTTTGCTTTTCTTCCCATGCTATTCCTATGGAGTTTTTAGCCTTTTCCCCCTCTTTTTCTACATTCTAAAGTGGCGGTGGTTATACTAGGCGAGTCGTATTAATCCTGGACGATAGGACCCATGCCCCAGCCCACCCGGTTTCCGCTGTTCAATGTGTTTTTCTAGTCAACTTTGTCCCCTTATTACTTCCGGTGTGAAACTTGTTTTTTTTTTTTTTTTTTTTTTTAACACACTTGACATTGTGAGTTTTTTTGCTTTTCTTCCCATGCTATTCCTATGGGGTTTTTAGCCTTTTCCCCCTCTTTTTCTACATTCTAAAGTGGCGGTGGTTCCCGCCCGCCCACCCCCAAGAGTTATACTAGGCGAGTCGTATTAATCCTGGACGATAGGACCCATGCCCCAGCCCACCCGGTTCCCGCTGTTCAATGTGTTTTTCTAGTCAACTTTGTCCCCTTATTACTTCCGGTGTGAAACTTGTTTTTTTTTTTTTTTTTTTTTTTTTTAACACACTTGACATTGTGAGTTTTTTTGCTTTTCTTCCCATGCTATTCCTATGGGGTTTTTAGCCTTTTCCCCCTCTTTTTCTACATTCTAAAGTGGCGGTGGTTCCCGCCCACCCACCCCCAAGAGTTATACTAGGCGAGTCGTATTAATCCTGGACGATAGGACCCATGCCCCAGCCCACCCGGTTCCCGCTGTTCAATGTGTTTTTCTAGTCAACTTTGTCCCCTTATTACTTCCGGTGTGAAACTTGTTTTTTTTTTTTTTTTTTTTTTTTTTAACACACTTGACATTGTGAGTTTTTTTGCTTTTCTTCCCATGCTATTCCTATGGGGTTTTTAGCCTTTTCCCCCTCTTTTTCTACATTCTAAAGTGGCGGTGGTTCCCGCCCACCCACCCCCAAGAGTTATACTAGGCGAGTCGTATTAATCCTGGACGATAGGACCCATGCCCCAGCCCACCCGGTTCCCGCTGTTCAATGTGTTTTTCTAGTCAACTTTGTCCCCTTATTACTTCCGGTGTGAAACTTGTTTTTTTTTTTTTTTTTTTTTTTAACACACTTGACATTGTGAGTTTTTTTGCTTTTCTTCCCATGCTATTCCTATGGGGTTTTTAGCCTTTTCCCCCTCTTTTTCTACATTCTAAAGTGGCGGTGGTTCCCGCCCACCCACCCCCAAGAGTTATACTAGGCGAGTCGTATTAATCCTGGACGATAGGACCCATGCCCCAGCCCACCCGGTTCCCGCTGTTCAATGTGTTTTTCTAGTCAACTTTGTCCCCTTATTACTTCCGGTGTGAAACTTGTTTTTTTTTTTTTTTTTTTTTTTTTAACACACTTGACATTGTGAGTTTTTTTGCTTTTCTTCCCATGCTATTCCTATGGGGTTTTTAGCCTTTTCCCCCTCTTTTTCTACATTCTAAAGTGGCGGTGGTTCCCGCCCACCCACCCCCAAGAGTTATACTAGGCGAGTCGTATTAATCCTGGACGATAGGACCCATGCCCCAGCCCACCCGGTTCCCGCTGTTCAATGTGTTTTTCTAGTCAACTTTGTCCCCTTATTACTTCCGGTGTGAAACTTGTTTTTTTTTTTTTTTTTTTTTTTTTTAACACACTTGACATTGTGAGTTTTTTTGCTTTTCTTCCCATGCTATTCCTATGGGGTTTTTAGCCTTTTCCCCCTCTTTTTCTACATTCTAAAGTGGCGGTGGTTCCCGCCCACCCACCCCCAAGAGTTATACTAGGCGAGTCGTATTAATCCTGGACGATAGGACCCATGCCCCAGCCCACCCGGTTCCCGCTGTTCAATGTGTTTTTCTAGTCAACTTTGTCCCCTTATTACTTCCGGTGTGAAACTTGTTTTTTTTTTTTTTTTTTTTTTTTTTAACACACTTGACATTGTGAGTTTTTTTGCTTTTCTTCCCATGCTATTCCTATGGGGTTTTTAGCCTTTTTCCCCTCTTTTTCTACATTCTAAAGTGGCGGTGGTAAAGAGTTATACTAGGCGAGTCGTATTAATCCTGGACGATAGGACCCATGCCCCAGCCCACCCGGTTCCCGCTGTTCAATGTGTTTTTCTAGTCAACTTTGTCCCCTTATTACTTCCGGTGTGAAACTTGTTTTTTTTTTTTTTTTTTTTTAACACACTTGACATTGTGAGTTTTTTTGCTTTTCTTCCCATGCTATTCCTATGGGGTTTTTAGCCTTTTTCCCCTCTTTTTCTACATTCTAAAGTGGCGGTATTATCTAACTGGTAGCGCAGTATAAGATGATATACAGTATAGAAAACGTGAAACATAAGGGAGCATTTAACATTTATAAATTATTTTTTCATTTGTTACATAAATAATATACGAATTCGGGAAAAAATAACAATAAAATTTATAACAAATAATGTAGAATTGCTGTCACATTCTTTTTATTATTAATTTGTGATTTTTCAGATTTAATGAATTTATTGAAAGTGTAAAGCTTGGCACGGAAACGTGGTTACACTATAAGCAAATCATGGTCAGTATCTCTTTTATATAATTTATCTGGTAACGCAGTATGAGATGATATTCAGTATAAAAAATACGAAAAAAGAAATAGCGCATTGAATGGTTATAAATTGTTTTTCCTTTTATCATATAAATAATATAAAAATTAGGAAAAATATAGTAATAAAATTTATAACAAATAATGTAGAATTGCTATCATTTTCTTTTTATTATTTAATGAATTTATTGAAAGTATAATGCTGATAATATTTTCAACTATAGAATATGCAATATTTTCATAAGAGCTATACATTATTTTTCAACTATATATTTAAAAAATAATATTATCAGCTTTGTCTTTATAAGATTAGCTTCCCTTTCAAATTACTCTCCAAACTGAAAATTTATCATAAAAAATTAAAGCACACAATTTAAATTTATACAAATATACTATTGCTCAATATCAGTAAGATATTTTACAATCATTTTCACCTTAAAAAAATCCAACTATACTTGTTTATCTTTAATGCATATAAAGTGTATCAGTAAATTTATATTTACATGTAGATGAAATCATTATTTTCTTCTTAAAAATAATATAATTTATGCTTGCGCATCAATAATAATTTAAAAATCCAATTTTTTTCCGCTCACTTTTTTTTGAAGTTATTAATATTTATTAAGTTATTATTAAGTTATTAAATATTTATTTAATAATAATAATTATTATAAAAAAACTCTAAATTTCTATGTTCAAAAGATTTTGAAAATGATAATGTTGAACTGAAAGAATGTCATTAATATTGTCAAAAATAATATTCCCATTAGTCAATGCGAAAATATTATGAATCAGTTTAAAAAGTTCTAATTGGAATTTTAAGACTCTGAACTTTTATACAAAAGCAGCGGTTTTATCCCACTATAAAAGACATACCTTTTTTCCTCTTTTTTTTTTTTTTTTTCTTTTTTCAGATTGCAATTTAATTCTGTATGCCGATTATTCATTTTTAAGGAATTCAAAACTACAGTGATTCACCAGTGACATACATAAATTTCTTTAGTTTTCCAAATGCTTCAAGCGTTTAACTGAGATTCTGCTTCAAATAATTTCCCCCTGTGCATTGTAATTTTGTGTTTCGTAAGACCCTGAATACAAAATATGGTTTTTTTTACACTGCAAGGTTTATAAAAGTATGCAACAATTCATCCATATTTTTCTAAATTTTACTTAGAAACCATAGGATTTATTTTTTTCACATTAAATTAAAACTCAATTTTGCAGGAAACTGTAAAACACAGTTGTAATCCTACCAATAGATGTTAACAAAAATATATTTTTGTGCGGCCATATAAAAAAATATTAAATGTTACTCAGAATATTTACCATGGTAAATTTATGATATTTTAAAGAATTTGGCATCATTACAAAATATTTCAAGAACACCTCTTCTGGGCTGTAATGTATCTGAATTATTTTGTGTGTGCCTATAAATAAATGACAGATGTTTCAGGATTTATTTTTAATAGCGCCTATATTTCAGTTAATAATAATAACTTTATTATTCTTATCATATTTTTAATAATAAAGTAAAAAAAAAATTTGGAATTTTTTTCCCTACTGAAAACTTGTTCGAATTTCTTTGTATTTTCCTGTAAACAAGCCTTTCCTTATTTTTAATAGGAAAAGTATTTTGTAGATCTAAATAAACTTCATTATTTATTTTGTGTATGAAATTTCAGAACGTTACAAAACTTTATTTGAAATAAATTCTTTGTTTGGACACAAAGTTTCTCTTAATTACATTGGGTAACTTTCAATTTAAAGAATAGATATTCTAAAAAAACCTACTTAATTAATATATATATACTTATATATATACATATTACGATTTGACATATTTATTTCAATAATAAAAGACAATTTCTTTTAAAAATAATTTCTTCACCTGTTTAAAAAAAAAAAAAAAAAATAATAATAATAATGAATTCTTAGATTATACCAGATCAAAAGTTCGAAATGAGTTTTAGAGCAAACAGAAAAAAAATTTAATGGCTTTATTTTTTTTTTTATACCTTTTAATTTAGAACACTCTAATAGTTAATACGTTATTAGAATTTTATGCCATTAAACTATTTTTTTTCTCCCCTAAAAGTTACTTATTTTTGTATTACTTTAGAATAAAAAATAGAAAAGGAAAGAAAAGGAATTTCGCATCATTAATATTTATAGGATATAAATAGATGAAAATAGATAAAAAGAGGAATTTTTTTCTTTGTCTAGTATTACACAACTATATGATATTTTAGCATCACTCAAGATTTTAAGGAAAATATCAGTTTATTATAGAATTAATTCGATTCACGCTGCTCATCAGTCACATTCTCCTTTCCACTTACACCTTCTCCCTTGCCATAAACATTTGGACTTTTGATGCTTAGAATTGTAAGGATGTCTAATTCAAAAATGATCTCTTTTGTGCTCTGTTTTATCATCGATCCTATCCTTTGAACCTGTCCCCCTTTATCACAGTAAACAATTAAATGAATATATATATATAGAGAGAGAGAGCTTTAATTTTAAATTTTAATCTCAGAAAATAATAATAATAATAATAATAATAATAATAATAATAATATATATATATATATATATATATATATATATTAACTGCTCTTTAAGAGAAAGGCGAGAAAGGGGACATGTTTAAAGAATAGAATTCAAAAAAAAAAAAAAAAAAAAAAAAACAAAAAAAAAAAAAATATGAAAAAGACATTCTTATGGTAGGAAGTAACAAAAAATCCATAGAATTATATGGTAAGAAAGAAAGGGTGGATGTAAGTGAAGTACAGCTCAATTAATTTAGTTTGTTAATAATGAACATTCAAATAATGTTTGCTAACAGCTTTATTTTTCTAAATTCTTTTCGAAAATTGTTGCATAACTGTAAAAAATTTTATAATTTTTTTTATAGTGAATTTTTTTATGGATACTGGATACTGTTTGTAGTTAATGTTGTTTAAAATCCATAAAGTTTATTTATGAAGAAGGTGTGTAACAAAATGTTTATTATTACTTATATTTTTCGTTGTATCTCGTATTGTATTTTTTTATTGTTATGAATTCTAAAAAAATAATTAACTTTACTTTTTAAATAAATATTTTAATAGAATTAGAAACTAATTTTAAAACTTTCTTAGAAAGATATCTAACTTTTAATTTGGCTATAGAAGATATAGATAGATTATTTAGCAGGTATATTTTCTATGCTACAATTACTTTTTTTTTCTTTTGTATGATGTAAAACAAATACATATATATTGGTATATATTTTGAAGTACCAATTTCAGAATAGCAAAAGTGGAAAACTTAAACCGAGTTTGTATTTTATTTTCAAATTATATTAAATTACTCTATCGAATTGTTTGAAGTATAGGTACTTGAAACTGTCACGTTTTGTTAGAAATCTGTTACATGAAAATTATTTTCTATTGCTTGTTTGAACTTTTCTGCACTAGAAACTTATTTATAAATGTACTAACTGTGAGATTTATTTATTAAAAAAAAAAAAAAAAAAAAAAAAAGCAAAGATACTTTCATTCTAAACAACAACAAAAAAAAGTTGAAATTTTGTTTTAATTTAGAAATTTATTCATCAACCGTGAAAATTCATTTCAGAAAATTTTGGAGTGGAAGGCTGATACTTTATACCAACTATGTGAAAAATACAAGGGAAAAAAATTTCTGAGTTGAAATTTTGTTTGACAAATATCTGTAGTTGAAGTAGAAAGGAATTATTTAATTTGTGTGTGTTTTGAGCATACGAAGTTAATTTCTCTATAGTTGGACCAAAAGATGGCCTTTCGTTTTCAGATATACAAGAATTATTTATCGGAAATTATAATTTAGAAAAAAGAAAAGAAAAATGTATACTCAGAATACCAGAATGGATATTAATATGAATACATCATCTATTAAAAACTGAAAATATTCGTTTTATATTTGATTTACATATTTGTATTGAACTATACTTTATGTGCACGTATATTAGAAAATATATATACATATTACAAAGAAAAAACTACCTAAAATATGACATTCTTTTAGATACTTTGTTTCCTTTATTACTATATTTATGCATTTTTTTTTCTAAGCCAGAATTCATGTAATGCTGGGTATGTTTATAATTCCTAGAATTAATTATTGGTATTTCAAAATGGTGTTTGTGTGCGTATAAAATTGTGTGGAAAAACAAAGAACCGTGTATTTATATAATTTCAGATCGTACAAGACATATTATGCTCCATTTTCAAAAATTCTCCTTTGGATTTACGAAATATAAGTTCATATGTTTGACGTTTAAACTATCTTCTACTTGTTTAAAATTATTTTTCATTAAATGGATGGTTAATTCTTTAATTTGTGTTAATAAAAACATATTATGAAATAATATTATAGATTACAAAGCTGAAATTTGGAGTTTTTAAAAACAATATCAGAAAGTTATAATAAGGTCACGTCAGATATTTCACTTTTTTTTGGAAATTGTTATTGTTCATTCACCTCTTCCCCTCTTCGCTACAATACAAATAAAATATCACTAGGGTCATGTGCCTTTTTTAAAAATTATATATGTATATTCATTTAAAATAAATTACAAATATCTCATGTTTCATTCACATAGCTTCGCCCAAGTATTAATATCTTAATGTGAAATATGCGTACTTAATTATTGAAAGTTTTATTGCGAATTGCAATATGCACATTTTTATTTTCTATGTGGCCTAGTGTAACTGAAATGTGACCTAATATAACTGCTGTTATTTATTTATTTTTTTTATTATGAAAAATAATTTTTCCCCTACAACTTTTATGGAAAAAAATCAAAACTTTGTTTTTGCATATGAATTATATATATATATACAAATAAAACCTATTTTATTACGAATTATTTTATATGGGGTTGTTATAATTAAACACCAGCACAGAACAACCTACTGTATTTAAAACGTGCGAGTGAATTTCTACCAAATTCGATACGTGGATAATTTCTGACATGCGCTCAAGAAATTAAAAAAAACTAGTTGGCATAGGTGGACTCTGCTCAGTTCCCCATCATATTTATGTTCTCAGAAAGTGCGAGACATATTATAATCATGTTAAAAGAAATGAATTTGACCGAAGCTTAATACAGTGACAGAATGAAATCCCCGCCTAATAGGCTATCCACCGTTCACTTCGATATAATTATCTTATTCTAATTTATTAATTTATTTTATCAGGGTCATTTCTGTTGTTTAGTTTTCATGCTACTATTTCCAATGCAACAAACCTCAAAATTCATATTTATATGAAATATTTACAATTTCGCTATGTTGATAAAATCGTAAATTACGAATAATTTACGAAAATTTCCTAGTAGAATATTTGAATTTAATCATGTTCAAACAAATATCATAAACTTAATTTTGAAGTTGTCTAATGTATTTAGGATCCCCAAAATGGAAATTTATGCTCAATTTTGCCTTATTCTGACATGTTAAGTAAATCGTAAATTCCAAATAACTTACGAATTTTTTTAAATTGGAAAAATCATAGTCTATGATATTCATGCCAGTATCCTAAATAATATTTTGAAAGTGATTTGACATCTTTACGATGAAAATATCCCTCAAGATTGACGTTTATGTGAAATTTTGCTCTATTCTGACATGTTAAGAAATACGTAAATTTCCAATAACTTACGAAATCTTTATATTGGAAAATTCATAGTCATTAATATTCATGCCAGTGTCCTAAATAATATTTCAAAAGTAATGTGACATCTTTACGATGAAAATATCTCTAAAAATTGACGTTTATGTGAAATTTTGCCCTATACTGCCATGTTAAGAAATTCGTAAATTTCCAATAACTTGCGAAATTTTCAAAGTAGCATATTTATAGTTACTGATGTTCATTCCGGCATCCAAACTGATATTTTAAAACTGGTCTGACATTTTTGCAGTAAAAAGTTTCCATTTAATGCACGTTTAAGTGAATTTTTGTCCTATTCTCCCATTTTAAGAAAATCGTAAATTTCTAATAACTTACGAAGTTTTTAAATTCGAATGTTGCAAATCAATAGAGTTCTTGCCAGTGTCAAAAGTAATATTTTAAAACTGATCTGACCTCTCTGCGACAATTTGTTCTTGAGATATCGTGTACACAGACTAACAAACTAACGGACTGACCCACTAACAGACTAACACACTAACCAACTAACACACTAACAGACACCCTACAGACAGACACCATAGAAATTTTGTCATTTTCGGATTCTTCACACCTGAAAACGTGTAGAAAAGTCAAAAAACCGAGGTCGAAAATTTTCACGATTACCTAAGTTCCCCATACCTATAGTATGATGGGGAACTAAAAAAGTTCAAAGACTTCTATTACGTGGTACTTTGCATGAGAAAAATATATTTAAGAAAGGAAATTACTCATACGTAATGTGTAGACAATAAAAGAATTTGTTGGATCGATTTTCATATCGTGTGAGTAATTCTTTTGTAAAATTTAAAAATATTTCATGTAAAGTTCCATACGGTGTATAAATTTTAGTTTTTTTTTTTTTTTTTTTTTTTTTTTTTTGACGTATCTCAGGAATCTTCCGTATGCCGTGTTTGTTGGCACTACATTCAGTCGGTAACGAAAGTGTCCGAACACTAGCAAAATATTCCTATGCAAAAAAAAAGCACACTTCATACGGTTCTGTTAAATAAATCCTTATCGAATCATTTTCTTAGACTGACTAAGAAGAGGATTCGGCAAGGATTTATTAACAAAACCGGATGAAGTGTACTTTTTTTTACATAGGATTTTTTCTAGTGTTCGGGCACTTTTGTTACCGATAGTTCATCGTTCTAGCTGCAAAAAATGCAACCCAATGTTTGAAAATGAAGTCTAATGAAAACATCACTGTATATAAAATAGAATATACCTAACAGAAACCTTCTATAGGCATTAAAATAACCATTGAGAGGCACTGTCTAAAATGCAGGAAAAAGTCCTAAAAATGGTAGCTTACAAGCAACTAACGTAAGAAGCTTTGTTGCTTCGATTGCTTCAGTTTGCAATGGTTTCTTCAACCATTGCAAAGAAACTTCAAAGTAAAAGGGGAAAAAAATTAAAAGGTGAAAGGGAATCGCTACTTCGTCGATAGCAAAATTATGGGGGGAAAAAAGATGCATTGCAGATAATTGTACTGTTATCTTTTTTTTTTTTTTTTTTTTTTTTTTAAATGACATCAAAGTAATAATTGAAACTAATAAAACCGTCATGCTTGCATATTACAAGAAGGTAAAATTTTACCTGTGTACCTATGCATGTATCTTGCCTATGCATAATAGCAACTCTCTTTATTACTCTCTCGAAATACTCAAGAAAAAGCTTCATAAAACTTTTTTTTTTTTTTATAAATATAATTTAATAAATAAATACTTTTTGCTCTATTATATTTTTATTATATAAAATGAATCAGTTATATTTTAGTAAATGAAATAAAACATTTTATTTGTTATATCGAAACCTTTACTGACTAAAAAAACATTATTGTGTACTGGGCCATTTCCATGGAGTTTCTTCTTAATGCATAATGTCTTATTAGAACACATATTTTTAATATAATCTTCAGAAATTTCCTTGTGTCAGGCATTGTAAATGTTTTTTCTATGGTTCTTGGAAAGTTGTAGGCTTCAAATTTCGAATTTTTATCTTTTTATAGATCAAACATTTTTGATTAGATTGAGATCTAGACTATTTCCGTATCATTGTAAAGAAGAAAATGATAAAGATATCTTTTGTAGGTAAAGATATCTTTTGTAGGATTTAGTCTACAATGAAAAGTTAATTTTATTTGCATATTAATAGGTGCTCATGAGAAAGGATAGGCAATTTTCATAATTGGTGGATATAAACTTTCACAGACGCCATGTAGTAAGGTACATTAGCATTTCGAAATACTGATTTCGGAAAATTTTGAGATATTTCCAAAATAGTTGGGTAGGCATTCACTTTTATAATTTCCTTTTCGAAGTAATTGATACTTTGAGATTATTATGAAAATAAAGTTTAAATATATAATGAATAAATGAATAAATGTGAATAAATATAATGAATAAATGTGAAAATAAAGTTTAAATATGAATTTCACAATATTAACTAGATTAGTGATGCCTTTCAACATATAATACATAGATAATAACAGATATCCTTTATTTACTTATTTATTTCAGTTTATTTCGGTTAGCTTTAAATATATTTTAAATTATACATTAAAAGTAAATGTATTAAATATATATATATATATATATATATATATATA
This sequence comes from Salticus scenicus, assembly GCA_963930645.1. Taxonomy (NCBI): domain Eukaryota; kingdom Metazoa; phylum Arthropoda; class Arachnida; order Araneae; family Salticidae; genus Salticus; species Salticus scenicus. The sequence goes on along the minus strand of OZ005652.1, from coordinate 131,027,250 downwards.
TATATATATTATTATTATTATTATTATTATTCAAATTCTTACTTTGAAAAAATTCAAATACAAATCTTTAATGTATATATATATATATATATATTAACAAAAGTACTTTAATAAAAGCGTAAAACTAAGAAGGAAAGCAGACAAATGGGAGCGAATGTGACTACGTATTAATTTCGTACATGGATCAAGGAGAAAATTTCATAATGTTAAATTAAATATTAGTCAGTTAACGTATTGCTCAATTAATATGCTTTTTAAAACATATAAATTTAAAAAAACAATCACACAGAATACTACAAGATACACCAAAAATAATCCAAGGTAAATATTCCTGGGATTCTCTAAAAATTACAATACACCAGCGTATCAATTTGGACATTTAAAAGTTTATACTTTAATATTACACTTAGAACGTAGAAAAGTATCTCAGAAATACTCTTTAAATATTAACCTGCCATTCAATAAAAGAAGGCTCCATATAAAAAATGTAGTAACGGTAGTAACACAAAAGTTTTGTTTATTGCAACTAGTCTAAAGAATTGATACTGAAAACGAAAGGAAATAAATTATTTGCTGAAAAAGTTCTTTAATGGGGATTTTATTATAAAAAAGTTCAAGAAAAAAAAAAAAAAAGATGTGGTGTTGATTTGAACTAGATAAAATCGAATTTAAAACTAAATAAAGATATAATTCTTATATAAAGAATAGTTATACCTTTAAAGTAAAATACAAGCAAGTTATTTTAATTTTTTTGGCAAAACTTTTATTTTCCAAACCATTCAGGTGTACTGTTTATTAAATTCGTTAATAGAAATTTTACTTTCAAATCCAATTTTAATTTAAAATATTTTCTGAGTTTCAAAACTTTCAGAAATTTTCTCAGCCAAAATAAATTTCTAAATATTTTGCTCCTTTTTCTTTTAACACACATTTATGTTAAAGCAGGACAGATTTTTTTTTTTTTTTTTTCTGAATAAAAGACAAGACAGTTCTTCCCAAGTCACTTTTTTGTCAGTTATATTTTAAAATATTTGAAAAAGGAAATAAGTTTTACATTTTTATTTTTAGCTGGGAGAAAAAAAAAAAAAAAAAAAAAAAAAAAGAAGAAGAAGAAGAAGAAGAAGAATATAGAGAAAAGTCAACAAAGTCTATAAGGTAAGCTCTGAAAGCTTTTTACCCTCTGCCTTTCAGGTATATAATATTTTGTCGTAAAAAAGAAATATTATTAATTAATGATTAACTGTGTAAAGTTTCTTTTTCCATTTCTTTTAATAGCATCCTTAAATTAAACATAATATAACAGAAATACTTTTAAAGATATAAAATGAGTATTATTATTATCCCTTTTAAACACGATGTAATACATGAATTAAAGCTACATCTTAGTAACAATATTATTTTTAATGATGATTTAAATTAATACTTGAAATAAGGGATTTATGTATTTCATACTTTTACATTTGACACTAATTTTTATAGCACAGGTCTTTGTAATTATGTATTTTAACCAATGCGCAAAGTGTATATTGAGTGGTTTAGAAACAGAATACTTGCAAAAAGTATACAGTGCACAAAGAGAATACAAAAAATATGTGGTGATCGAAAGTAATTATATTATAATACATTTGATAGATGATAGGAGGGTATTATGGAATACTATTTACATTTCTTAAAATAACTTTACTTGCTTTTAGTAAAAATCCCCAAAATAATCATGTGTACATAGTGTAATTATTTGTGATGAATTGTCACTTAAAAAAAGAAAAATATATATTTTTTTGTTATAAAAATTTTACTTTAAAAAAAAGTTACAGATGGAGGTTAATATGAAATAGCCGGGTAATTTTGAATAGGTGGTTTAAACCATAGAAAAACTAATTAGACTTCCCAAAATATAGTTATTTTTAACTATAAAAACCATATTTTTAAGATTATGTAAAAGACATTGCTGCTTCGAGTCTATATACAAAAGTCACAGACATAATCATCGTTCACTGCTCCGGTACAGTCAAGGTGAGCCCACAGAGAACAGCTGAAACGCTTAATCCAAATTCATCCTCGTTCATCTTCGGAGAATTTTCCGTGACAAAAGATACATTCGTGGTCTTTATTTTCTGGTTCTTTAGTTGAATACATGAAATGAGTTTCAGATGATACTATGAAATACCCAGTAATCCATAATACCCGACAAGCCATCTTTCAAAATAAACTTTTAAATTGATGGACAAAATATTTTCAGTTATAAAAAGACCAAAGTATAACAAAATCCAATTCTTTGAGCATACATTATGTTAAATATCAATGTTCAAATCACATGAGTACTAGCCAGTTCAAATGTTTGAAAACTTACCAGCAAAGATTCTTGAAAATCGCAAAACATACTTTGTTCTATAGAGAATGGTACGACGAAAAAAGCGGTCACTTCTTATTGTATTGCTTCATGCGAATCCTTCTTGAGTAATTCATGGTATTTTGATGAGATAGCAGCACTAATCAGAGACGAAACCTCGATATTCCATTTTCCCCGACAATTCCATAATACCCTCCTCTCCTCTAATTCTAAAAGAATAATTTTTCGTACTATCTTCAATACAGACATGTTTCTGGGCATAGCTCGGCAGACGATGGATAGGCATAAAACCTTAGGAAGCTTCTAATAAATATTTTTGGGGTATCCGAGAAAAATCTAATGTTATTTCCACATGAGTTGAAAGCCACTGGGTAATCAGACCAACTTATACATTCTCTATCGCAATAAACATTATATATTGGGAAAATTAATTTAATGGCATTTCTGAAAAATTCAAGCTTACTTTGAGGCTGTATAAATTTTCTCCGTCTATCAAACTTATTATATTATAATGTGTAACTGTCACCTCATGCGTAGATATAGAGTCCCGAATTTGTTATAATATGTAACTGTCACATTATGCATAGGTATAGAATCCCGACTTTGTTACAATATGTAACTGCTGCCTCCGTGTATTCCCAAATTTCACAAGCTCAAGTGATGGATGAGGATTAATGTTTTTTTTTTGCCCTTTTCTGTAAAGAGATAATGGATTTTTAACGGAGAAGAACTTGCCCCTATATATTCTCCTTTTAAAGCTATAGAAAACCCCTTAACATGCTTACAGGTGCGTTCTTAGAAAAATGAAACAGATAAGAATCGCCACATGTATGAAGGATAACAGAGACAAGTTATTTCTTTAGTTTGAAATAACTATATACATTTTTCAAGAAATTGGCATAAAATGATATTTAAAAAGACTTAAAATCAAAATATACGTGTTTATATTTATTTTATTTTATATATATATATATATATTTACTTATTTATTTATTTATCTTGAAGATAGTAAATAAATTTTAAATTAAAAGTAATTATGATTGCTTAACTTGAACACGAATAAAAATATATTATTAATAAATATTAAGCATTGAAGATAGGCATTAATTGCAAAATATCTTTAATAAACAAATTTCTGACTCACTGATTTTCTATGGGTATTAAATTTAGCATTACGAATAAAGTTATTGCCTTTTTTCTCCTTAGAGCGACTTAAAAAGAATAGTAATAATAAACATAATAATGAAATTTCTCACAAAATTTAAGATAATTAATAACTGAAGAAATAAGAAATAAGGACTTACGTAGAAATTTCACTAATACTAGAAAAGAGAAAAAAAGATTTATAATCGATATTCGAATCGTATAAACCAAACAATTTTGTATTATATTCAACAGGAAAGAATTTTAACTATACCTGTACAAAATAGATATATAAAACGTAAAGGACTTATATATGAAAGATGTAGAAACGACATTTAACTGTGTATAAAAATAGATATATAAAACATAAAAGACTAATATATGAAAGATGTAGAAACGACATTTAACTATGTATAAATATATACAGTAATCTCATTTTTTTTTTCCTTCAAGACAGAAGGACTGAAAGGCATACATATTGAGATTGAATTCATAGTCACTCTTAAATATTGTTTTAAAATATTTAACGCGAAAGAAAATGCAGTCTTCAGATTTTAACTGAAATCTTTAATAGATCTGAACACTTTTATGCAGCCCTAAAAATCTCGAGGTCAACCATATCATATTGTATACAAAGCATTATTTCAGTATACTGGCATTAAATGTTGATTTCTTTATGATTTTTACGGTAGAAAGTTATTTAAATGGTGTTTATAAAAATCTGTCTTAAAACGCAATACATTTTATTTATTTATTTATTATTATTTTTATTTTTTTTTGAGGGGGGGGAGGGGTGGCCTTGTACACAAGCTTATGTACAGGACCTATTAATACCATTTTAAACGGGGCACATTCCATAGTGAACTTGAACAACAAAGTAGCGTTATTTAAAATTTTCAAAAATATTTATAGAAGCTTGGAATGGACAGATGGGCAGTCAGATAGATATATATACAAATTAGAATCATATTCACACTTAAGAATTGTTAGAAAGGGTTAAACTTGCTTAATGTTTAACGGAAATGCAATTCCAGTCAATTTCCAATAATAGCCCATAATGTAACTGAATATTTTTGTGTGGCCTTACAAATCTCATGCGGATCATACTATACGCTATAGAAAATATTTTTGTGTCCATATGAATAATATATTTCAATTTTATTAGGATATGTGAAAAGTAAAGTTATTCAAATTTGGTGTATAGAAATGCCTCTCATAGAACGGAATGCTTTGGAACGCTTTCGGGTATTCTTGTATACAAATCAGTGGTGGTATGTACTCCACTTTTTTCTTTTTATGGAAACATCTGATGGTAAACTTGAATAACATATTTCAGTTTCATTAAGATTTGCGCTAAGTAATTAAAATATGGTTTTTAGAAATACCTATCATAGAACACAATGCTTTGGAATGTTTTAGGCGTCCCTGTAGACAAACCAGTAGAGGTATTCACACCATTTTAAATAAGAAATATCCAATAGTCAACTTAAATAACATATGTCAGTTTCAAGAAATTTCATGAATATTTTCGAAAGTTAGAACGCAGACGAAAAGTCGGACACAGAGAGACAAACCGAAGTCATTAGCACTTTTCAAACTTGTTGGGAAGTATTAAAAGAGAGAGAGAGAGAGAAAATACATAATCATCTATAATGCTATTTACTTATTTATTTATTTTTCAAGAAATGAAATATAGATCTACTATAATCGCACTGTAGGTATTAAATTAAGGCGAAAACAGACATTAAAACTTTAGACTCTTATTTTATGTGTGCGTTATTTCTCCTTTTTATATAAAACTATCAGGCTACGCCCGGTTCGTTGCTCATTATATTTAAATGAATTTTCAAAAGAGTTGGATTTTCAAAAGAGTTAGTATTTATTTTTTACATCCCATCATAAATAAAAATTAAAAGATATATATTGAAATCGCTCTAAACCTCGCTTCGGGCACCTGCTGCCTACGGCAGCTCTTTCACCACCTGCACTACAGCGGGTCCATGTTTCCACTGCCTGCAGAAATGTCGTTCATTTCATTTTGGATATTTATCGACGACAGGTGGATCTGATATTATTAAAAAGAAAAAAAAAAACTACAATTTTAAAGGTAAATGTATCTCAACATCTATTAAATATTTTAGTTTTTGAACCATGTATTTTATAGCCCCCTCTATTTCCACTATATTATCATATCATTCCGAATAATAATATAAATGAAATAAAAAGTATACTTTTTTTTTAAAGGAATTAAATTCATAAAAACATCACTTTAATTGTTTCTACGGTATACAACAATTTTTCCCGATAAATACCATTAAAAAAAAAAAAAAAAAAAAAAAAAAAAGAAAAGAAAAATGAATGAATGAATGAAAAAAGGAAAAAGACAGAGAAAGAAAAAATATATTATATATTTTTTAAAGAATAAAATTAAAAAATGAAAAATAAAAGGTTGTTATACTATAAAAATTATGCATAAACATAACTTTTATAAATAAGTTTTTAAATTTTAAATTTAATATATTTAATTTTTTCTACTGTATTGCCACTTTATTTTCAATATATATAATAAATTAAAAAAAGAAAAACGATTTCACCTTCAAATGAATGTATTAAATAAATAATAAATTGCATAATAGCCGTTGCTAAGCTACGCAGACGATTGCAATGGAAGAATAAATTCATGAAAAATGAAACATAAAAGTCAATATTTCAAATAAACAAATAAATAAACAAATATAAAAGTTCAAATTTGAAATTCGAAAAAATCTCGATGAGGTGCACACCTGCAGGGACTCAGGTACCTATATGCTAAATTTGGAAGCTCTGCGATCAATAGTGTGAGCCCCAGAGCGCAGACAGACACACACACACACAGACACTTCTCTTTATTTATATAGATAAAGATAACGATATTTCTTTTTTTTTCGTAACGCACACTAAAATCATGAATAATTTAAAAAAGTAAAACTTTACACTATAAAAATTTTGTGATGAATTTAATTGGACAAAAATAATAAGTAAGAAATGAATGAATTGGATAAGAATTAATTAAAATGAAAAAAACAATTTTAAAATTAAGGAAATATAATATTACTGTAAGTTATTAAAAACCTGATTTATTTCATTTATTAAGGCGACTGAACTGTTTTTCGGTGATTTTTTTTTTTTTTTTTTTTTTTTTTCCGGGTGACTATTTTTTGGTGACTTTCTTTCCTCTTTCCCTTACATACAAACAAACAATGACTTTTATTTATATTAAGATTATCGAAAGCAAAATAAAAAATCAATTTATTAAGAACTGCAAATGTACAAATTCATTCCTTAAAGCACGGTCAAATTCTTTTCTTTCTTTCTTTCTTTCTTTTTCTTTTTTTTCTTTTGTGTGCGTGTGTATCTATATATATCTATAATGTAAAACCTTTTGAAACATTGTACAAAAGGAAATATAAGTGCTGAAATATATCTCATTAGGAAAGTGAAAATTTAAAGAAAAAGAAAAAGAAATAATCAGAATTCAAATAATAAAAGCATATAATATACTTAATACGTCTTCATGGGCATCGGTTGATTATTGTATGCAAAATTAGACGATATTTTGTAAATCTGTTTATATATATATATATATATATATATATATATATATATATATATATATATATATATATCTGTATATATATATAAATTACGTGTCACGATGTTTGTCCGGGGTAAACTCCTAAACTAAGGAACCGATTTTAATGAAATTTTGCACACTGTGTGCAGTTTGGTCCAACTTGAGAGATAGGATAGTTTTTATCTCAATTTATTGTCACAATATTGTTTTATTGCAATTATTTGTTAATTATAGACCTTTATTAAAGTTGCTCCAAAATATCTGTGAGTTCCATTAATTTAATTGTTGCCAAAAAAAAAAAAAAAAAAAAAAAAAATACGAGTTCATTTTCTTTCGACATAAAAATAAATACATTTAATCAAACGTGAACGTTAAAAAATTATAAAAAGTTAAATTATGCATCTGACGAAAATTGACGTCATAATCAATTTAAAGATTTTATACACATTGATAAAGTGCTAATGTAGTTCTATTATAGATATAGTAATATATATAGATCTCTCATCCACATGTTATCGTACAAAGATTTTTGATGCCGAAAAAAAAAAAAATAAAAGCTTTAGAAACAGCCATTAAGTGGTATTAAAAAAAAAAAAAAAGAAAAAAGAAAAGAAAAGAAAGAAAAAAATATGAATTTGAAACTGTATCTGGAGTCTTCCATTCCCCTTTAGCAAATAAATTATTCATAAATTTTATTTGCTAAAATATTAGTATGTATTCCCGTGTGTATTCACTCGGGGAAAGACGGCCATATTTTGGCAAAAACGTCATCTTTTCCCAAATGAAAAGGAATAACTTTTTTCTCCCCAATGATCACTCTTATATATGCTATACTATATCTATGAGTTCTATACGCAAGCGAAGTGTGACTCACTGACCGTCTGTGCAGCCAAATAAAAGATTTCCTATGTTAATTGCCCACTGGATTTTTGTAAGAAATTATTAAAAATCGAGGACATTTATTTCCCGATTTTAATCCTTATATTTGGGTATAGATATGTATTAGTTATCGCGGGTGTTAGATTGAATTATTTTGCTGTCAAATTGACAAAATTTTAATTTTAAATTTCAAAACTCTGTCGCCCTTGGCTTTTATTATTATTATTATTATTATTTGGCGATCAAAAGCGTAACACGAAAATATATATGCCAGATGTATACATTGTACGAAATGTAATATGTATTATTCATTGTACGTATGTATGACATGTAATATGTATTGTACGAAATATTGTTTCATATTATTCATTACTCTTTTAACATAAGTTGTTAAAATAACCATGATATTTGAAAGGAATTAAATATTTTCGCCAGATAATTTGGCGATATCCTTTTTTTTTTTCGCCAAGGATGACAGAAATGAAATCTATTCCGCTGCAAAATATTAGTATCTTACATCAGATATTTTATTTAGACATTTGAAAAGAAATTTGACTTCAAACTATGATAGAATATTTATCATTTTCCTTTTAATTAGTATATTATTATTAGTATATTAAAATTTAAAAGCATGGTATATAAAAAGTTTTTTTTTTTTTTTTTAATCTTATAATTATTCTTATCTTAATCCTCAATGTTTCCCATCTTTATTAACTTGAATTTACTATTAAACTTTTAACATACTCAAAAACTTCTCATCACTTCATTAAAATACACTAAACTTTTCCAAAATCTTTTTCTATTTAAAATGATACATGTATTTACTTTAAATGTCCAATATTTCATAAGATTTCCAATTTTAAAATTTTAAAATATTTATCAAATTTACTTATTTTTCTGGTTTAGCCTTATTGTTTTCCTTTTTATAACTACAGCTGTTGCCCTCTTTAAAATATTTAAAATGATGAGGTCATTTTATAGTAAAATTATCCATTATAGCATATATTATATTTCACTCCTCCATAAAAATTGATTTTAAAATCGTCTGTTTCTTTTATACTTTTATTTTAATAGAATTTTAATAGAATTTAATTTATATATTAGTCATTTTAGCAATTTTATCCAAAGTAGCATTAGAAATAATATATATCACTTCTCCATTAAAATTTATAGGACCCTACAATAAAATTAATTTGTGCTTAATATCAACACTACGAAAATTTTTATCAATCGCGTTCAAATTTTGACCTAAGTTTCAAATCTCAACCCTGTGGGTTTTTACATCGGCTACAACGTTTTCGTCTTTGTTCGTAAATAATAATTTGACTGTACTTGACTGTACTAAATAGTTTACAGCCGTATAATTCAACGTATAACTTAGTCACAGCAACGCGTGGCCGGGTCTGCTAGTATATATATATATATATATATATAGGGAGGCGTGTGTTATAGTTAATCAACAAAACTTTAGAATAGATTTATAGAAGTTTAAATATCTTGAAAGAATTTATAAAGAGATATCAACTTGCAGTTCAGTTATTAATACATAATAATTAGTAATGTACGTCTTATTCATTTGAGAGGAAAAAAAAGAAAAGAGAGAGAGAGAAAGAGAGAAAGAGAGAGAATATTTGTCATTATTTAGTGTAAATGCGCTTAGCTAATCGAACTTAATAAATACATCATATTGAAATAAATAACATACGGTAAAATATTTATACATACATATATATATATATATATATATATATATATATATATATATTGTATATTGAATAATTTAATTCCTTTGCAACACTCAGCAAATGGAAGATATATATTAGTAAACATAAATATTTCTTAAATGCATCGACTAACATTTTCCAATACAGGAAACGATCCTCTTTAAAGAATGCGGGGTGAGAAGCAAACGTTTCGGGGGACGTATAGCAAATTATTTTTCGGCTTTTATTGGGTAAAGCTGTTTAAGAAAAGGAAGTGCTTAATGATATTTTTTGGCACCTGGTCAGCTGTCACAGCTGTCAAACTGTGCTATATGGGATGTAGCCTGCTGCCTCATGCGTGGCTATAAAATCTTAAATTTTCGGGGAAAAAATTCCTGACTAGTGTTATGTAACACTTTTTTTTTTTTTTTTTTGCTAAGAGATAAATAGGTAAGTTTTCTAATGACCGTTCGTTATTTGCAAAATTCTTTATCTAAAACACAAAACAGAAAATAATTGTCGTATATGTCTGAAAAAGTAAGTAACCAAGACTGCAACTCTTGAATGTTGATCCCGTTCCAATTATTGACATCATAACCAGTACAATATTTTTTCTTTTTTTTTTTTTTTAAATTGCATTTAACAATCGCTTTTGTATTTATCCTGATGATGGAGCACAACATTTTGTGTTTTAAAAATGAGTGTGAGGTTTTTCATTTATAGTTAGATCAGAAACATCAATAGAAGTAAAAGTTTTCACAGTACCATACTCTGATGTTTTTGGTTGCATAATGCTTAACTTTTGAAATAAATTTTTTTCCGAATCTTTTTTTTTTTTTTTTTTTTTTTTTTTAATCTTGGATCATAACTGTTTTGATGGACATTTTAGAGTGTGAGTGGAAATATACATACATATTTGTTGATCCACAGTTAAGTTCTGATGCTTATTCACTGAAATTTGCATATCAGATCCATATCTCGATTTTTCATTTTCTAACGATAATAATACTGCTGTAAATTTCTTGTTCATAAGCTTTTGAAATTTCTCACTAAAAAAAGGTTTCTTAGTATACAAAGAAAAAGTCGACTCTAAGCTTAGGAAAATATTGAAAGGGATTTGTGGATAATTCCTGCTGATTGTAAAGATGAGAATATGACACATATGAGGAAGAAATATACATTCTTTAATTATATGTGAAGAAAACTTTCGGAAAGGGGCAGTATATTGAAAAAAAAAGAACTATTAATAATGAACAATACAAATTGTTTAATAGATGCAATAATTTTTTCTTCAGAATAATAAATCAAAATTTAGTTTAAGTAAAATACTTTCAGTTGTAGCCATTGTAATTAAAAAAAAAAAAAATATTATCTGTTATCTCGAACACGTTACTGAAAACAATTTAAATTAGTACGCTGTCGTCATCACAAAAGGTTTTTCTGTATTTTCTTATATAAATAATTTTTTTAAATTAATTTACATGATGAATGCAGACCATTTTTTTATAATAAAAATATAACACTAATTGTCCAAACAAAGTCGATTTTATGTTCTACTAAAATCGACTTACTAAAAAAAAAAAAAAAAAAAAAAAAAAAAAAAAACTTTTTAAAGTAAATTTTGTTAAAAATGAAAAAAAAAATCGATAATTTTCTTTTAAATTATTACAGATCAATGGTTCAACGATTCGTTTTAAAGGTACTGACGAGTTATTTTGATCGATATCTATATTAGATATTTACCCTCCTTTGTGTGGGTACTTTGCGCCAAGGGAAGCGTTGCTCCCCCGCGTCCAAAATGCTTTTCCTATTTGACTATTACTATTTTAAATAGTTCTTTTTAATTTCATAATTATTCGTTAAAAATAATTCTGCATTATACACATTTATCGGAAATTTTGTCCGATACCTCCATGGGAAAAAATTAGGAAAAGGGAAATGGTAACGCTGCCTGATCAACGATTTTTACTAAAAGTTGATACACGCTAATTTATGTTAAGGTGCAACTATATATAAAGTTATATGAAATTCTGTGCCGTAGTTCCTGAGATACAGTCTCCACAAAATTTTGCCTTTCTCTCTCTCTCTCTCACACACAGACACACAGAAAAAGAGAACATTTTATAAAAATATTCATATCATGTTCTACACCTCTTAAAACGCGCAAATCCATCAAAGTCTAAAATGTTTACAAAGCCAAAATTTTCTTCTTTTGAATACAGAAGAAATTAAACATCAGAAAAATGATTTAAACTAGTAATTAAAATTTGCATAGAAATTTTCTTAGAACAGGAAATTTTACACTTCTATTGGTTATATTGCAAATCCATTAGCAAAATAAAAATGGTTATTTAGAAACTGTGAATGAACAAAAACCAATATTAAAGAATTATTCTCAAAGAAAAGACAGTACTTTCGAAAAAAAAAAAAGAAAAGAAAAGAAAAGAAAAGAAAAAGAAAAGAAAAAGAAAAAAATAAACTATCAACAAATCTAGTCTGTATCAATACTTGTCTTAATTAGTTCTGTGTTGAAAAGTATGCAGTAAATGTAAATATATTTATATAAAATAATTTATATAATAATTGCTTTGTAAACAGAAAACGTTAGGAGATCATACAAAGCTTGTCTGTCATTTTGAAACAGCCAAAACTAATCATAAAAAATAAACCAAGAATTGCTACATTGTTATAAGTACAAAGTTTCTGTAGCTTTAAATGAATGATTTTAAGTTATATAATTATATGTTGTCGGAACGAAGAAGGATCATTTACGAAAATGTTTCATAGATCATAAATCTTCTCGGAATGATTAATTTTAATGTACATTACCACAGACATGTCAAAATTTTAATTTATTTCAAAGCAGTGTTAGCATCCACTTTTTTTACCCACAACTTTTCTTGAAGGTTATTTTTATTTTCTTCTATATTCAATCGAAGAAAGTATTGGATTCGTAAAAATTTTCGACCTCGGGTTTTTGATGGATTTACACGTTTAGAGAGATGTAGAACACGAGTTGACCATTTTTAGAAAATGTCTGTCTGTCTGTCGCTGTGTGACAGAATTTTGTGGCAACTGTATCTCAGGTACTACTGCACAGAATTTCATACTAATTGGTATGTAGTTACACATTGACATAAATTAGAGCATATCAACATTTGGTAAATTTGACCAATAGCTTGCACTGCCATCCCGCTTTTTCTAAATTTTTAACATGGTGGTATAAGTCAACACTTTGTATAAATGAGCGTAAAGAGAATTATTTTTAATAATTATTAAAAAAAAATATATATATATAATAGAGATAGTCAACTGGGAAAAAAAAACTGTGTATGTTAGAGCCTTGTCCCCCCCCCCCTCGAGGGGAGTAAATTTTGATGATGGGTATCTTTCAAAAGAGCTCGCCAATACCTTTAAAACGAATGGTTGAACCATCTATCTGCGATAATTTAAAATAAAGCTATCATTTTTTTTTCATTTTTAAAAAAAGATTTCTTTTTCTTCCTTAAATGTAATATTGAGAATAAAATTGACTTTTTTTTTTATATTTAGTGTTATACTACTTCTCTAATACGGGAATCGTCTGCATTATCGTGGAAGATAATTTTTTAAAGTAATAATTTTAATAAATTATTTTTACTGAGTGAATTTGTATAGGAAAATATAGAAGAAAGTCATGTGGTGGCCACAACATACCAGTTTCTTATTTATTCGTAATTGCATATTAGAGATAATTTCACTATAAATAATGTGGTGAAAATGAGTGGTGGGTATTAAGACTACTTTGAAACAAATTTTAATGTTTATATGCCTGTTATAATTACTAAACCAAACGAAGGAAGCTGTTGATTCTCTTGATAGAGGTAAATAATATTTGCGACGCTTAATGTCAAGAAACTAATCTGCAAAAGATACACAAATATCTGCTTACATTTAAAATAATTTTATAAGCTTTTCTTCTTGTGAAATGAAAGAATATTAAATTTAAAGCTCTGCTAATATTGAATGTTGTAAATAGCTTCAATATTTGCCCGAAAAAATATACAGTAGCATTAATTTCATTGCTAATAAACTTACATCGATCTTTATGTTTGTTTAATCCATATATTAATCAATTACGAAGTTTGATTGAAGGTGAAATATTTTTATCGATCTCACATAATATTTCATCTCAAAATGTGTTTAAAAAATGCATTGTGGTTTTATTTATTTAAAAAAGTATCGATTTTTTATTAATTATCATAGGAAAATTTCTGTCAGTAACAATTAACGAGAAAAATTTGGAGTGACTCTACCTGATTTCATGAACATTTAGTAATTAACAGTTGTTTAAATAAATTTAAGTGCCAGAAGTTGTTAAATATACATAGGGGAAAATCTTCGTAGATGTTTGGGTATTTCTCCCGAAGTTGTATGTCCTTTAAGGGATCGTAGTGCATTCAAATTCCTTTTTGCATCCCTGTAATATATATATATATATATATAAGCTCTTAAATAATTTAACATTATTGAAGGAACTTTAAATAGACTGGCCCATAGACTGCAATGTAAAAAAAATTCTACTTTGCAGATCATGTAAATATGTAAGATTTTTGCGATGATAACCTATAACATGCTTACAAATATTTATCTTAATAGAATATAGAGGTCGCCTATTAGACGTTAACACTATTCAAATAATTTGAGACTTTATTCTATAAAGAAATTTGTGTGTCCCTTCAAAAAAAAAAAAAAAAAAAAAAAAAAAAAACGTGTGGCACTCGGGGACTGCCGCGGTAAAGCTATTGCATAGCATTTTTTATCAACTTATACAATTATAAATATTCATTTATTTTATTTTTTACCCTTCCGCTCCCTCCCCTCTTTCCCACCCCTCCCAATAATTTTAAAAATTCAAAAATATCCGCAATCGATTTGTAGGTATCGAAAACCTCGATGTACCAAATTTGAATGATCTAACTCTATTTCCTCTGCCCCCCCCCGCTCCCCGGCCCTTCTAATAACTTTACACTTTCGAAAATATCCCCATTCGACTTGCAGGCCTCTAAAACCTATCTGTACCAATTTTGAACGGCCTAAGTGTATTTCTATTTGTTTTTGCCTCATAGCCCCCCTTACCGCCCTACCCTCCTACCCGCCCCTCCTTATAATTTTACAAATTCAAAATCATCCGCAATCGATTTGTAAGTATCGAAAACCTCTATGTACCAATTTTGAACGATCTGACACTAATTTTATTTTTTTGTCCCCCCCCCCTCCCCTTTCCCTTCTCGCCCCTCCTAATAACTTTACACAATCGAAAATATCCCCATTCGACTTGCAGGCCTCGTAAACCTATCTGTACCAATTTTGTACGGCCTAACTGTATTTCTATTTGTTTTTTCCCCATAACCCCCCCTTACCGCCCCACCCCCTACCCGCCCCTCCTAATAATTTTTCAAATTCAAAATCATCCGCAATAGATTTGTAAGTATCGAAAACCTCTATGTACCAGTTTTGAACGATCTGACACTATATTTATTTCCCCCCCTCCCCCCCTTCTCGCCCCTCGTAATAACTTTACACAATCGAAAATATCCCCATTCGACTTGCAGGCCTCTTAAACCTATCTGTACCAATTTTGAACGGCCTAACTGTATTTCTATTTGTTTTTTCCCCATAGCCCTTCCTTACCGCCCCACCCCCTACCCGCCCCTCCTAATAATTTCAAAAATTCAAAAATATCCGCAATCGAATTGTAAGTATCGAAAACCTCTATGTACCAATTTTGAACGATCTGACACTATTTTTATTTTTTTTGCCCCCTCCCCTCCCCTCCCCCTTCTTGCCCCTCCTAATAACTTTACACAATCGAAAATATCCCCATTCGACTTGCAGGCCTTTAAAACCTATGTGTACCAATTTTGATCAGCCTAACTGTATTTCTATTTGTTTTTGCTCCATAGCCCCCCCCCCTTGCTGCCCCACCTGGGGGCTGAATTTCTAAAATTCCAGAAATTAGTTTTTAGATAGTTATATTAGCTATATTTTAGAGCAAAAATTTCACGTTTATCTATTTTTTTTTTTTGTTTGTTTGTTTGAGATATATAGGATTATGCGAAATCACGTTTTACGCATGTGAAATCACGTTTTGCCCCCCCCCCCCCCCCCGCAACCCTTGGGGACCGAATTTCAAAAATTCCAGAAACTGATTTTTAGACATTTCTATTAGCTATATTTTAAAGCAAAAATTTTACAGATATCTGTTTTTTTTGTTTGAGAAATGAAGGATTTTGTGAAATTACGTTTTGAAGTGCCGAAGTCTGCCGAAGTCTGCCGAAGTCTGCCGAACTGTGTTAGGTTTATTTTCGTTACGGAATTTCTTGATTCGGTCGCCGCGCTCAAAGCCCGCGATAAAAGCTATGCAATAGGTTAAAAAAAAGAAAAATAAATAAATAAATAAATAAATAAATAAAAATAAAGCAAGACAGTCTTGCTTTTGCCTCCAATGCAGTAGCATGTGTTTGGCACCTGAAGAAGAAAGGCCATTTCCATTTAAATCTCGTAAATCTTTCGTTTTTTTAAGCTTAAATATTGATTGTACACCAGTTTTTTAAAAACTCATTCGATCGATTTTTTTTTCATGATTACAATACTTTCTTTATATAATGCATTTTTCGAAAGTAAAAATTATGTGAATATGTTTTTTCATAAAAGCACTATTAACTGAACAAAAGAGTCGTGTTACACTTTAAAATAAAATTTGGAAAGTATTAATAAGTGTTACACTGTAAATACAAGTGTCTGAAATTAAGACACAAATGTGTCTAAAATGGGGTGTCAATTTTAAGATGCTAAAAAGTGTCTTATTATTTCAGACACTTGAAGTATCTTAAAAAGGCACACCGTTTCCCTCACTTGAAGTGTCTGAAATTCCATCTTTGATCCTGTTTACAGTGAATATTTTTCATAAATAAATAAATAAATAATAAAGTGCTGCGTGTTATACTGTTTATCAGTGAAAAATAGATTTTGGAACTCCTTGATCATAAAAAAGCATTAATAATTTTTACAAGAAAATTTTCCATTGCCCGGAATCGAACCAACAACTAACGGACTCAAAGGCGAACGCCTTCCCAATCATGCCACCGTAACACACGGTGCATGTTGCTTGTATAATAAAATATATTCTAGTATCTGTAAAACAAATCGCAATTTTATGTCTTTGCAATAACTATCTCCATAATATCTAAAGCTTAATACATACTGTTATCTTAAATTTTATGTGTACAGGTTTAGAGATTTTTTGAAAAATGCGTAATGAATCTGAGAAAATAGTAGGCTATTTCATTTAAATGATTATTTTGTTGTTGTTTCGGAAATTCTGAGCCCTGGTAGTGGAACTACCAGGGCAGGAGGGTGCACCTTCCGTGTTTCATAGGAGCGCTACTAGGGAGGAAGAACGACATAAGTCCAGAAGTTGGCGAAAGATGGCAGCACCAGCAAACAACTGGAACTCAAATTTTGATGCGGGTCAAGGCCAAGTTAAACCCATGTTCCGGTACACCCTGAGGTATAATTTTTGATAGGAACTTGGAGGATTTTGAGACCACGACTAATTTTAACCTGCACCAGTCGCCATTAGTGTACATGATGGTCTTCGGCCGGCTCGAGGACCGAACCCGCAATCTTTCGATCGGGAACTCGCTGCTCTTACCGACCAGGCTACCGCGGCCTGGTCGGTAAAAACAAGTTTTTTAAAACTGGTATTTACAAGACGAACTATGTACATAAAAACAAACAAAAACAAGAAAAAAAATGTTCTTTTACATTTTGAAGTGTAGGAAAACATTGCGTAAGAAAAGTATTTTAAAACGAAAAAAAAAAAAAAAAAATCAATTATGCATAAATTGTTCAAGATTGTTCAGTTACAAATTCGCTTTCTTAGCTGAAAGATATATGTTTCATTTATTTTTATATTTTTTGTATACAGGTTTAGAGTTTTCTTGTAAAATGCGTAATAAATATGAAAAAATAGTAGACGATGGATTTTAAGATTTTAAACGATTTTTTAAAAACTGGTATTTACAAGAAGACAAACAATGTACATAAGAACAAAAGAAAAAAAAAAAAAAGTAGTTCTTTTACATTTTGAAGTGTAGAGAAACATTGCAGAAGGAAAGAATTTTTAAAGAGGAAAAAAAAAAATCAATTATGCCCAAATTGTTCAAGATTGTTTAGGTACAAATTCGCTTTCTTAGCTACAAGTTACATGTTTCGCTTATCTTAATATTTTTTGTTTTATTACATGTGAGAACTTTAAATAAGAAACACATTTTTTTTTTTTTTTATCTTTTTAATCGAATAAGTTTCGTGCCTAACTTTTTTTAAATATGTCTTAATTTCAGACGTATACACCTTATTCGGACACTTATCTCAGCTCATTTATAAAAACACTTATGTGTTTTAATTTCAGACAGCACATGCGCCTGAACTTTTGCATACTTAAGTGTTTCAGACATTTATACTCTTTCTGAATTTAAGACGCTTCTATTTATAGTGTATATTTTTATTAGTATTAGTATTTAAAAGTATTACTATTTTTAATAATAGACTGCCTCTTTTAATTCAAACTACATAGCCTTGTGACATTTATAGGAAATACAAATTCCATTCCTATTTTCTTTGAATTCAGCTCTTAATATTTTGCGTTCTGAGATCTACACTCATGTCCGGAATTGAAATCACAACCTGTTTTCTCGTTTCCTTCTTTTGCACATAATTAAAAAACTGAACGTATGAACATGAAATTTAGATGGCATGATCTTTGTCAAACACGCAATCGATTTTTACAGAATTTTAACATAAATAATGTTTTATAAACGGATATTACTTAATTTTTTCTCAAATGTAAAACTTTCAAAAAAAAAAAAAAAAAAAAGAAGTGCTGTTAAAAATGCATGACATTCATGACAGATAGGTAAAGACAAACAGATATTCAAATATTACATTAAAATTCAATTTTCCTTTCTATATTCACTTCCTTTTTCTTCTTTTTTTTTGAGAAAGAGTTTTTTAATAATATACACACGAACATGAAAATTAGATTTATCATTTTATTATTTACTACTATAAGGTAACTAAACATTGTAATATCATATTTACTTTTATATATATATATATTTTTTTTTTTTTTTTCAGAAACCAACAATTTTCATTATTAAAGACATTTTGGAATTGAAACGTATTTAGTATTTTTTAAAGAAGTTTTTTGAAACTTGTAAAACAAAAACAAAAATAGCTTGTTTTGCGTAGGATTAAGTAAAATTAAGCAAAACACATTTAAAAGTAATAAAGTTTAAATAACACAAATAAGATTAACGAAACAAAAATATATTTAAACGTGTAAAAAATTTGAAAAAAAAGTATTTTGAGACTTTTATGAGCAAATTTTAGGATATATTAGTTTATACATTCTAATATAGTTTTTGAGGTATAATTTAAATAATTTAAATATGAAATTTCTACATTTTTCAATTAATAATATTACGCATAGTCGAATATTTTGTAAACTATACATAGTAAATATTTTTTTTTTAAATTTATATCGGGAAAAATATTAAGATTTTTGATAGACTGGATATTTTTTATATTTTGTAATTGTTTTTCTTTCGACTTTAAATAAAGGTGAATTAGTCTAAATAATGATGATAGTTTTAGAACATTGTTTTGGGGGTGGTACACATGTCTGTATATTTGATTAATCTGTCCTCTATCTAAGTATCTGATAAACAACGTTTGATAAACCATGCGTATTTACGAAGAATATATAAAATAATAGATTACTTTTATTATATATATACTTTCCAAGATGACCAGCGATGCAAACATTTTGGCAACGTTCTTGTTATATACCGGTATGTGTAACAGACAAATTATCGGATGTAGATAGCAAAATCGGCGAACTGCCAGGATTCGTTATTATATTACATTAAAAAAAAATAGAAATGGCTGCATGGGAAAAAAAATAAGCGAAGACTTTGAAAAAACTGCTGAAATTGGTTATTATTTAATTAAGAATTAACTATGAGATAGTATTCGAAATATCAGTTCTTTAAACGTGATACATTTTTTGTTTATATTTTGTGGTTGTCAAAGTTTTATTGGGTTTAACCCAAACACGCATCAAAGAATTTATCATACATAGAAAATTGGAGTTATACATAGAAAAATGAATCACTGAAATAACAGTTAACTTAAATTTCTGTTTTTTAATGTTTTTATTAACTACCAATTGTTTAAATGTCAGAAAAGAAGTTTTTTTCTTTCTGTTTTTATATTATCCGATTCGCTTATGAATTGACACAAAGTTCTGCTTTATTTTCAATTATTTCTAATGTGACATTTTATTGTCTTTTCATATTTTTGAAAAAGACTAGAATAAAGATTTTTACTTAATCTTTTGCTCTCGTTTTTAGTGCAAAATCTTTCGTGTTATGTTGCATTGTGTTAGCTGTTACTAAAGAGAAAAACGGGATAGCTTGTTTATAGCGTTTATTTATTTATTTTTCTTTCGTATGTAAACTAATGTTAGATCATGTTGTAATAATAATTGGATTTGAATACAATTCGCTATTATTTCTATTCAATACCACAGCACCTCACCAACTAAAGTGTGTATTATTTGTAAGTTATGATTTAACCTTTTCACTATCATATACATGTTCAATTGTTAAAAAATTACATTATGACTGTAAAAAAAAAAAAAAAAAAAAATATATATATATATATATCTTATATTATTCTTTTTTTTTTTTTTTTTTTTTTAACACCAGATTAGTTTTACTCACAGAAATCTTCAACGTGTAAAACGAAAACTTTTTTTAACAATCATTTTACTCAGGCAGGTTTTTTAAGCTGCGTCAACCATAAAGATTTTTTTTTATTTAATAAATATTTTTATTTTAAATAGTTAAATGATGAAATTTGCTAAAATAAAAAGTATGTAAAACACACAAGATATTAAATATATGTTTCAGGATATCTGTCAAAATTATAAACAATTTTATAAAAAGATCAATGTCATGAGTAAATTTATTAATATATAAGTTTATGTTATAAAAATCATACAAACAGACACATATTTAGTTTGGAAATGAGAAAGTTTCTTTGACTGAGAATATTTTCGTTTCATGAAAGGCGATATATCTTACCGAAGAAAAGAGGAAGGTGGAAGGATTTGACTTCTGGGTGAGCAAAAACACGAGAAAGGTAATAAAAAATATTTTAGTAATGATTAAAATCCTTTACTTGAAACTCTTAAATTCATCACTGCTCATATTTTGTAATTATTCGTAAATATGCATGTGGTTGATAAACTCGATTAAAACTCGATAAATGTTTGGGTGCATATTTTATTGTCTTTTTCATTATGAATTTATTACACAATTTTATATGTTTATAAAGACCTAGTATTTTTATCTCCGCTGTTTATTTTAGTTCTTTCAGCTTTTATATATCTCATGCATTTATACTACTTCACAATCTCTTAGTAAAGTTTTATGTTCTTTCTATCTCTTTTGTAATTCCGATTTTATGAACATCCTGTTGTTTTATTGTGGTGAATCGCACTTGTAAAAACGTTTTGTCTGCTTTGTTTTATGATTTTTATTCTTAAAGCAGCACTTTTTGAAATAAAATATACTTAAGTACAACTTTTGCATTAAGTTATAAAAGTTTTCTTGCTGACACAGAAAGTAATTAACTGTTCTTTTCTTGAAAATAAATGAATTTAACAGAATGTGTTTTAGAAATTACTAATTTGTTATTTTCTCTAGAGAACTTACTTTAAACATATACTGATGTATCAAAAATCTATGTAAAAATCCTCAAAAGTAAAAAAATAAATAAATAAATAAATAAAATAAATCAATAATAAATCAATAATAAATAAATAAATAATAATAATAATAATAGTAAACAAATAAAAAATATAAATAAATACATAAAAAGAAAAATAAATAAAAATAAATAAATAAATAAATGTTATTCGTAGTATATTTTACGATTATGAGTTAAAAAAAAAAAAAAAAAAAAAAAAGATACGAAAAGAAAATTGTAACAGTAAAGTAAATTTCAGTAAAATCAGTAAAAATGTATCTGTAAAATAAACTTGACATTTATAGTAGAGGTTTATGATTGTAACATAATATATATATATATATATATATAGCTGTTAGTATTTATTCTTTTTGGCTCAAAAAGCGTAAAAATTGGGAAATGTGCCATCAAATTCATTGACAATGTAAAAAAAAAAAAATTCTTATTAAATATAATCTTTTTCAATATAAATCATACATTTTCTGTTTAGTTAAAATTGAAATTTTTTTTTTCAAATAAAGTTCTGATATTCGCCTTGCCTATTTTAAATAATATTGCAATTGATAAATATTTCTGAATTTATTTCAGTACATAATATTTTTTTTACTATGTTAATAGTTTGATTAAATTGAATTTAAAAACTATGTTTTTTGAAGTAATTGAAAAATATATACTATAAATCATTGAAAAGAGTTCGCTCAATGATAACTAAAAACTCAACAATGATGAAAAATCTCCTATCAAAGTCTCTGGATCAAAAATGTTATGTGAAACATTCTGCAGGCTTAAAAAATATTATGTTATGAAGTAACTATGTAATGTAGACAAACGTGCATTGAGAGAAACAACTTAGTTTTTAAATGTCCAATTTATCATTTTCTGATACAACCCTACTTTTACACTGAACTCATCACTACACGTGTTTGTCTCGCACTTAATGTTTATGAAAGTAGAAATACTTTTACGTTTATTGCAATTTACGTATTTTACTTTCAGATCTTTTATTCATTGATTTTAATACATAGTAAAATAAAGTTTTTAATAAAACTAGACTGAATAATAAACATATTTTATTTAATAAACATCTTAAAATGCAAACTATCATTTTATGAATTTTCCCAACAAAGTCATAGTTTTTAATTCATATGCTCAGTAGTGTACAATTTAAAATCCTTAATCTTATCTTGCATGTCTTTTCGGTATTTTTAACATAAAATATTGGCGAAATTATTCTCATTTTAAAAGTAAGTTTTATGAATGTGTTGTTGTTGTTGTTGTCGTTTGCCACTCGGAAATTCCGAGCACCGGTAGTGGAACTATCCGGATTTATTTATTATTTTTTTTAAAGGCATGAGGGGAGCGTCTTCCGTTATTTAGGAGCGCCTTATAGGGAGGAAGAACGACTTTTAGCTCCAGAAGCTGGTGAAAGGTGGCAGCACCAGCCAGATAACAGGAACTCGAATTTTGATCCGGATCAGAACGAGTTAAACCCATGTTCCGGTACCCCCAGATGTATAATTTTTGATGGGAACTTGGAGGACTTTGCGACCACGACGGAATTTAACGTGCACCAGTCGCCATTAGCGTACACGACGGTCTTTGGCCGGCTCGAGGACCGAACCCGTAATCTTTCGATCACGAACTCGCTTTTCTTACCGACCAGGCTACCGCGGCCTATAAGAATAAATAAATAAAATAATAATAATAATAATAATAATAATAATAATACTAATAATAATAATAAACTGGTGTGTCACCTGTGAAGGAGTCTTCACACATACATTCACTTTTAATCTATTTCCTTTTAAAATCTGAATAATTAAATTATTTCATTTTTCATGAGAATATTACATTTTAAAATTAATTATATTTCACTTCAGTTTTATTGAATCCTAATGGATTTTCTTTTTTAAATTCATAAAATAAAAGGAATTAATTATATTACATATTAAATTGCGTAAACCATATTAAGATAAACCTTTTTAAATCAAAACTTCATTTATTTTGAAATTATTAATAGTACTCATAAATTAAAGATGTCGTTTTTATTTACACTATAAATGTAATAATTTATTTAATAACTTATCATTTGAGAGATATAAATTAGCTTAATATTCTTATAAATAAAAGTGTTCTCAGATTTTCCTAAACAAAAAGACTCTCAAATTATATGTATTTCAACATCGGATATAATAATTTATTTGTGTTTACGCAATATTAATGATTTCAGTTTAATAACGGTCATTCTCTACTTAACCTGATGCAATAGATTTTAAATGACTCATATTAAAGTAATTATCCACTTCCTGTTTCACAATACTCATAAATCACCTCATTCTCTTGGCTCAAAACAATCGCGCCAACAATAGGGTTAATATTTTGTAACCGACTCTCAAAATTTAAAAGTTTATTTACATTTCAATTCACAAACAAAGAACAACACTTGGCGCTCATTTGGCGACGCCAGGATCAGGTGATTGGCAGGCTTGCCAGATTTGGCTGGGCAAGTCGTGCGCTAGCTTCTCTTTCCCTACACAATTTACGATAATATCTGGTCTTGAATAGACGTTAAAAGATTACCTCTCTCTCACCTCCTTTTTAAGGCATATCCCTAAGATTTATTATGTACAATCTCAAGTACTTGAATATTTGCTTTTATATTTAATTGGAATTTTATCTGTTGAACTAAATATTTCTATTTTAAATAAATACCTCACTTCGTCACCTCTATATCTCTGCTGTTATTTATTTTATATGATGTTTGATTGTACATTATGAACCTGCATCACTACAGATCACGCGCCTATATTGGAATATCAAGGAACAATGTCACATCACCCATACAGATTTCTTTTACCTTAGCTTTCAATACTATAAAGAAAGATTACAAATCAAGGCAGTACAGATCAATAAGGTAAGGTAATAAAGTTCAATATTAAAATAATATAAATTAGTTTTAAGAATAATTTTGTCTGACATATAATTCTGTGTGTGGGGATACCACCCCCCTGAACCACCTGTTCAATTATATTACCTACATATATTATTATTATAATTATTTAATTCAAAGATGTTATTAATTTGCATTGAAACTTGATCAAAATTTTTAAATGACAAACTCGTGTGAACTTCAAAATTCGAAGTTTGAATTTCCTGTAGTTATTTGATTTTATTTTGTGCTGATAACGGATATATATATATATATATATATATATATATATATATATATATACAGATTAAACACTGAAAATTGACTCTCATGTTCAGGGTATCTCAAAACATGATATTATACTAAAAACAGAGATTGAAAAGAATCTTCAAAAAATACCTTGTTTATAGTATGTGAATGACAAATTAATTTTCCTCCATGTATGAGCAGTTTTCGTCAACATAGTAAAATGTTATTTATTGAAATTTATTTTTCCGACTGAGTGAAAATAATGCCTGGACCGGGAGTCGAACCCCATATCTTTGTCTCAAAGATCTGGGGTTCGACTCCCGGTCCAGGCTTTATTTTCACTCAGTCGGAAAAATAAATTTCAATAAATATGATTTTCTTCCCAATCAGTTGATTGTGTGATTTTAATACATTGTATTTCTTTCTCCCATTGTTTAATGGTGTTTTCCTTTACCTGCGGCTTATCTTTGCTGAGCTCTTTACATGATAGGCCAGATGTTCCTGCCTAAAGGTTGCCTGAGTGAGTAATGCCCACCGGTTGTCGACCTGGATAGCTCAATTGGTAGAGCCTTGACCTTGTTAGTCAAAGATCTGGGGTTCGACTCCCGGTCCAGGCATTATTTTCACTCAGTCGGAAAAATAAATTTCAATAAATATGATTTTCTTCCCAATCAGTTGATTGTGTGATTTTAATATATAGTAAAATGTATCAAAGCATTTCCGTCAATTACATTCAATAGAAAAGAGCGTTTAAGTTATTTTGGGTAGCCATGTATATTGTCTATAAAATATACACACATAACACATTGTACTTAAATTTACTTCTATATGAAAAACACATAACACAAAATGAAATGCACTTTCAGAAATTTTCAAGTATTACCCCAAAATACCTAAATATATTCGGTAACTTTTGAACCAGGAAACCCGAGGAAAACATCTATTTACTTGCAAAGGTTTGCATACTGTAAAATAGCTTTTTGATAACGCAAAGCCTAATGTTACAAAACTTGTCAAGGGCATTTTAGCAACAGTTAGTTGGTCAGTGTTGGAACGATCAGCATTTAGCTCCCACACAATTCCTTTAAACTACCATTAGTTTCCGTCAATAAGCAGTATCTCGTCGTCTGTACACTTCTAGAGAGTGTAGACAAATCGTTAAAAGAAAGACTACTTGATCGCGTTAAAACACGAATCGTTCTACACTCTTAGCATCCATCGATTGCCCTGTCGAAGGAAGAAAGTATTAGATAATGGTAGATAATATTTTGAGGAATAAATATTATTTTAAATCCACAATTACATATTCATTTGTCTTAAACATACTTTAAAACTATTTACTACACCCAATATTTTAAGAACATTATTCAAACCTATCAAAATTATTTCAAAAGGAGCTCATAAAATATATAAAGATTAACAATTAGATTTAAAAGGTACAATAATATACAATAAATATAATGAAGCTGCATATCGATTGAAATTATCTTTGTTAAACATGTGAAGTAACGAGAATAAAACAAAATATGAATAAGAGTGACATTAAAATTTGTAATAACTCGTGGTTTTAAAAAGGTATTTTGAATATTTCAGTTGATTTTCACAAATAATGTCTTAAAAGATTATCTGAAATAAAAATTTATTTATCTGATTTAAAAATTCCCATTACATTAAGAAAGCATTAGTTTGTTTAACGTTTAATTTAAAGTGGAAATGGCTTGTTTCATTTTTAAGGCTATTAATTTATACAATATGAAATAATTCTTTTAAGAACTTTACTATTGTCTTTGTTTAAAATGTGATTACCCATATGAGAGTTGTAAGATTGAGTATATGTAGCATTAAAACATAATTTCAATAATTAATTAATTATTTTTTGCTACATTATGGGGATATTAAACGCTTGAAATGTTGTTTAATAATTATATTTCATTTTTTAAAGAGGTTAGGAAAAAGAAAGAAATAATTAGTAAGATTTTATGTGAGGTATTTATAGTTACAAAGCATAATTTCGTCATTTAATAATTAAGTATTATTTCATAAGAAGAGAAAGACAAAAATAATTCAAAAGTTGAACAATTTACGTTTTAAAAGTAATAAGGAACATCTTTACACTTAAATGTCACTCCAGCAATGTAACAATATAACGTATTTATTATTGAATTCTGTGTGAATAAAAAATGCTATATGAAGAGGATATTGAGTAAGGCTTTTAAGATAGTAAATCCTACAAATTTATGGCAGCTCGTCCTGTATTGATTCAAACAAAAAGTAATAGAATAATGAAATTCAGTTACAGAAGTTAAGGAAACAACATAATGTATTTTCTGAAAAAAGTGGGAAAAAGCGATTTGATTGAACTATGCCAAGAATGTGGAATAAACTCGCCAAAAAAAGCAACTACTATTTTAATAATAGAAGCGATGAAGGAATGGGAAAATTATGATGAAGATTTTATAAAAAACCGACTTGATATAATATTATCAAAGAGCAGAGAGCAGAAAAAATAAAAGAGGCGGAGGAAAGAAAATTGCGGCTTGAAGCGCAAATAGAGAAGGAAAAAGAGGAAAACAGATTGCAGATTGAAGCAGAAGAAAGGACATTGCAGACAAAAACAAAAGAAAGAAGATTTCAGATTGAAAGAGAATTTGAACTTAGAAAAATGACAATGCAAACCGATGAGAATACCCAGAAAGATGTGGAAATTACAACGCTAAGAGCAGGAACGGGTAAAAATTTCGATTTACTGAAGATAGTTAATTGTTTTGATAGCGCTAGTGGTGTCATATGTATGTTTTTAACATCATTTGAAAGACAAGTATCTCAAATACAAATAGATAAGGAAGAATCGGTTTCATATTTATTAAGCTCATTACCGTTAGCAATAGCTAATAAATTACGAGGGAAAAAGAACCTGAAAGAAAAAAATATGAGTATGTAAAGAATTGTATTGTTGAAAAGGTTCAAAATGTCACCGGAATAATTCAGACAGAAATTTATGACTTATAAAAATGTTCCAGCGGGCAAATGGCGCAATTTTTGTTACAAATTGAAAACATTCTTTAACAAATGGGTAAAGGAATGAATGTTACAAGTATGGAAGGATTAACAGAATTATTAATTACAGATCAAATTAAGGGAAAGACAACGCTAGAAATAAGAGAGAGATTTATTGAAGAATTACCTAGAATTAAAGAAGTAGATATACTGGTTGGAAAACTAGATGATTTTGATACGGCGCTTAGAGGGTGTAAAACCGTCAAGTTGCAAAAGCCACAAAATGGCGCAAACAAAGTTGCAAAAGGTGTCATAAATGGAGATATGATATGCCTCGAAATAATATAAGACGAGGAGAAAGATCCAAAAGTGATTTGTTATATAAGCAAATTCACAGGCCATATAGCAGCCATTTGTGTAAATGAAAGCCAAATAAACAATCAAGCATATCATAATAACCCGATTACAAAAGCAGATGAGACTGGGGCACAGAGAAGAAATGTTATGAATTTATCCAAAACGGTAGACAAGATAAGATAAAAATTACTCATGGTTACTATAAAGGAGAAACCTACAAAAATAATCATTGATACGGTGAGTGATGTCCGTCTAATAAATGAAGAATATTACAATGAAATTGGCGCACCTGAATTATCCCAAGAAAGTATGTGTGTATTGACAGAAATAAATGATACGAAAATGCTTCTCTAAGCATGAAATACAAGTAGATTGAAGGAAGAGAACATATGATTTTCATGTTGTGCCAAAATTAGACTATGATTTATTAATTTTTGTAAGTGTGATATCGGGTATAATTTAATATTTACAGAAGATGGCACAAAAATAAAAGATCTCGCCAAGGAAAAAAGCATCAAAGGGCAAACGAGATTATACTGCAAATATGTACTGAAGAATTCTAAAGAATGTACTGAAGAATTCTAAAGAAAATTAAAAAAAATGTAGACAACGAAACAATTGAAAATACCGTAACAAAAATAGCAAATGTATCTCGTGAAGAAATGTCAGATGTAATTAGTATTGAAAAATTTAATAACAAAAACGAAGTATTAAGATAGAATAAAACTAGTATGTTGTAACCACCACAAGACTTTCTTATATATTTTCCTATATACATATTCAATCATTAAC
The DNA here is from genome assembly GCA_963930645.1 of Salticus scenicus. Lineage (NCBI taxonomy): Eukaryota > Metazoa > Arthropoda > Arachnida > Araneae > Salticidae > Salticus > Salticus scenicus. The sequence goes on along the minus strand of OZ005652.1, from coordinate 130,998,379 downwards.
AATTAAAAAAATATATATACTATTTTTTTTCTAAGCTTTTTTTTTTGTTAAAAGTAATACATATTCAATCAGTGACAATATTAAAAAAAAAAAAAAAAAAAAAAAAAAAAAACAGAATTTGTTAAAAGTAAAAAAAAAATCGATAACTTTGTTTTAAATTGTCACAGATTTATGGTTCAACCATTCGTTTTAAAGGTATTGACGAGATCTTTCGAAAGATACCAATCTTGAAATTTACCCCTTCCCCCCCAGGGGGGAAGCGATGCCCCAACATGCACAGAAATTTTTTCCTAGTTAACTATTACTATTATCAATAACTCATATTAATTTTACAATCACAAGTTAAAAATAACTCTCATTATGTACATTTATACGAAATTTTGTCCTATACTGCCATGTTAAAAAAAAAAAAAAAAAATGCGATCACAGCGCCACCTGTTTAGCTATTGATCCCCAAATTTAATCTGCACCAGTTTATGTCGGGGACAAACTAAATAGCAAGTTTGGTTAAATTTCGTTACAAAAAACCAAGTTTTTTTCTAAGTTTTTTTTCGTTAAAAGAAAAAAAATCGATAACTTTGTTTTAAATTATCACAGATTTATGGTTCAACCATTCGTTTTAAAGGTATTGACGAGACCTTTCAAAAGATACCCATTTTGAAACTTTGCCCCCCCCCCTGCGGGGGGTACTTCCCCCCAGTTGGGTGGGGAACCGATGCCCCCACATGCACATTTTTTTTTCCTAGTTAACTATTACTATTATCAAAGATTTCGAAAGATACTCATCCTGAAAATTTACTTTCCCGGGGGGTTACTTCCCCCCTAGGGGGAGGGGAATCGGTGCCCCCACGTGCACAAAATTTTCCCTAGTTAACTATTACTATTATCAATAATTCATATTAATTTTACAATCACAAGTTTAAAATAATGCTCATTATGTACATTTATACGAAATTTTGTCCTATACTCCCATGTTAAAAGTTTACATAAAATGCGATCACAGCGCCATCTGCTGGGCGATTGATCCCAAAATCTAATCAGCACCATTCCATGTCAGGGTCCAACAATATACGAAGTTTGGTTCAATTTCATTCATTGGTTCGTGAGATACGGTGAAAAATACGAAATTTTGCGATCACAGCGCCACCTGCTGAGCGATTGATCCCCAAATCTAATCAGCACCATGCCCCATCAGGTTCCAACTATATACCAAGTTTGGTTGAATTTCATTCATTGATCGTGAGATACGGCGAAAAATACGAAATTTTGTCCTATACTGCCATGTTAAAAGTTTACATAAAATGCGATCACAGCGCTACCTGCTGGGCGATTGATCCCCAAATCTAAGCACAATGCCCCGCCAGGGTCCAACTATATACCAAGTTTGGTTGAATTTCATTCATTCGTTCGTGAGATACGGTGAAAACAAGAAACCACAGACACACACACACACACACACACACACACAGACAGACAGACATTTTTTAAAAACTATCAATTCGTGTTCAGGACATCCCAAAACGTGTAGATCCGTCAAAATACAGAGGTCGAAAATTTTCGCGAATCCAATACTTTCTCTATATTACATATAGAAGAAAGTAACAAATAAGTGAGCCAAGAGAAAATATACAAATGTGGAAGTGTGTCACATTCAAAAGAAAGAAATCGAGAAAAGTTGACAGAATTAGTAAAGAGTTATAAGTCCAACAAAACAAAGGATACAGGATTAAAATTGAAGATTTTATTAACGGATGAAATACCGGTTTGTCAAAGACCGAGAAGGTTTCCTCTACTAGAGCAGAAAATAATTGAAAAACAAGTACATGAATGTTTGAAAGATGGGATAATTCGACAAATGTTTTCAGATTACTCTGCACCAGTAGTGTTAAGTAAGAATAAAGATGGTTTATATCGGTTGTGTATAGATTACAGACAAATAAATAGAAAAATAATAAAATACCAATATCCTCTGCTATTAATAGAAAAGTGTTACATAAAATTAGAGGGAGCAAAAGTATTTACAACACTACATCTAAAGAATGGCTTTTTTTATGTAGAAATCGAGGAATCGATTCATAAATATACAGCTTTCGATTCATAAATATCCCTCACGCTGGTAAATTCTGCGAGAAACGTTGAAGGTATTAAGTATTTTTTATCTACATATTTTATGAGTATTGCTAAAATCGAAATAAAATTCTGTTCTTATTCAAAATTCTATTTTATTGTCTTTCAAATCATTCAAAAAATATGTCTACATTATGCAGTCTGGAATTTAAATATTATACAAAGAAACCATATTAAACACACACATACGGCAATCTATATATCTGTCTACCTATTTATATTATAATTAATATAAAAATACTTTTTTTAAATCTTTTTAAATACATGTTTCGAAAATTCTGGTACATATTTAATTTTACAATACCTAGCCACTAAAAGGTTTAACACCATATTATTTTAGGAGATAGAAATTTAACTATTGTCTTTTTATTTTATAATGTCTTTTCTGCAATCTACAGTATAAAATATATAAGTAAGTTGTATAAAAATCCTAATTGTTGAAAATACATTAATGATGTTAATCATGACATCAAATTAGCATGTCCTATTAATGTGCTTGAGTGCACATTCACAAAATGGATCAGTTAATAGAAAAATACTACAGTATTTCATCAAGTAACTTAATGAAACAATTTTGTAAAAACAGTAAAAAAATTAACAACTTGGTTAAATACAGCAAAAAATATGTTTTTTTTTTTTACTTAATGTTATAATTGAAATTGAAATTATTTTTATATCCGGATTTATTAATGTGATTTAATAATTAAATGAATAAAACATCTTCTTTTTAATAAAAGCTCAAGTATCTCGGGATAACGCTAGAAACTAACACCATCGTTACGAAAATGTATTGAAAGAAAGGAAATAAATTGTTACCCTTATTTTGGTGGAATAAATAAAATAATGAGAAAAGGATGATTTAGCAGAAAAAATTATACCACAATATATATATATATATATATATATATATATATATATATTTATATGTATAAATATATTTATAAGTATATATATTTATGCTACCATCTAGAAACATTTTTCTTTCGTTAAAATTAAAAGAAATATAATAACTTTCTCTTAAATTATCACAGATCTATAGTTCAACCATTCGGTTTAAAGGTATTGACAGTTATTTTAAGATATCCACATTAGAAATTTTTAATCACCGAGGTGTGCGTTCCCCAATCAAGGAGTAGATGCGATGTCCTTACATGTGCAAAACACTTTTTCCTGGTTGTCTATTACTACCACAAATGTGTTTATATATATATATATATATATATATATATATATATATATATATGTATATATATACATATATATATTGTTGCGTACTTGGGGGTTCGTGAGTTGTCCGGGAATGAAAGGCCAAACTTACAAAAATTCAGTAATTTATTCACAGAAAGTTCCAGAAAAATACAGGTCAATAACCCAATTATCAGCTTCAATTCAACCAGTAAACACAGCTTAAACAACAGCTATCAGTAGCAAATCCACAGTACAAGCTGTATAGCAATAACACATATAGCAAGTCTCTTTCAAAGAGGCTCAAAGCAATGCAAGTACTAGCGAAGCTGGCTGAAAACTGAACTGACTGACCAGCCTTGGCGAAGAAAACAGCCTTTATATACCCCTGTAGAAAAGTGTGGAAAGTTCCAGAAATTTCCGTATCTCATCAGCCAACGGGATTAGAGCTTCCATATTTGGTATATCCCTAATAAGGATTTTCTCGCCAAGGTCACCAAAAAAATCGCCAAGGTGGGAAAAAGTCGCCAAATCCATTACCTGCATTATTGGGGCTTTTTAATGCGTTTTTAAAGGAAAATAAGGCTATTTCAACGCTAAAACGACTAAAAATGCAGGAAATTAGCACTTTATCAACTTACTAAGCCTCTTTGAAAGAATTTATACAAAAATAAATACAATTATTTGCAATTCCGTAACAATATATACATAGTGACAGCTAATTTCTGGAAATAACAAGGCGAGTCACAATAGATTTCCTACTCGATTTTTAATACTTAAAAATTTTTTAAATAGATGATAATACATTTGTTTTAATCCTTTAGTAATTCTTATTATTCAATAAATTTAAAACATTATGTCCTCTAAAAATATTTGTAACATTTTATAGTGGCAATAAGTTGATGTAATATATTCAAATATTCAAGAAAATCAATACAAAATATTAGATACGAATTCTTGGGTAAATATCAAATGAAAATTAGTGGATAATTAAAAGCAAAAGTATTTCAGCTCATTAACATTATTCATATTTTACAAAGTCATTATCTCTCTAGAGATGCATTATACACAGTCGTACTTCATTTGGTTGGTTTTCAAATCAGGTTACAAAGTAAACAAAGAAAATTAATGGAACTTTTTTCCTTATATGAAAGTTTATAATAGGAAATAAGTTATTTTACCTAATTATAATATCTTTAAATTTTTGTTTGAACAATTAGTGTAGTGTCGAGCGATATATTAATATTATTTTAAATTTGATGAGAACTTTAAAAGTAAAACAAGACGTTTGAGTAACACATGTATTAGTAGAATTATTAGAAATATTGTGTCTTTTCTCTTTCATTGTTTTTTTCTCTTTCATATCTAACATTCTTATAAAGTACAATTTAAATAAAAATAATTCAATAGTTGAAGAGCACGTTAATTCATTTTTACTTTGTAAACATATATATGTATGGGAAGTATTGCAAACATATCAAAAATCCGACTTTGAGAATTCGGTGAATATACAGTTTGAGGTCCCCTGAGTTCATATTTGCTATTTTTACGGTGATGTATATATGCATGTGTGTATGTATATGTGCATATATGTGAGAGTGAACACGATAACGTCTAAACGGTTTGTTCGAATGAGCTCAAAGTTGGTACGTATAGTATAGGTCACCGTAGCACGAACACTAATGATTTTTGTGAATCTCGCACTTACAGGTTTTTACATTTTTACAAAGACACAAAGAAAAATTCTTTATCATTATAGCCTATGATTCCAATTTTTTTAAAGTTTGATAGCGTCTAAATGCCTAATTGGATTGAGCAGAAAATTTATATTCATGTTATAAGTCACTGTCGTATAAACTATATATGTTTTGATGAATTTCGAACCTATATAGTTTTTTTTTTTTTTTTTTTTTTTTTTTTAACAGGAAAACAAAGAACGGTAATTATAAGCTATGGGCCCAAATTATTTAAAGTGCGATAGCGATCAAATCCCTTATTTGATTGATCTAAAAATTAATAGTATTATGGTCTAAGGGCTTAATGTTTTTTAAAGCGTAATAGGCTTTGAACGCCTTATTCGATTGAGTTGAAAATTCATACACATGTTAAAGGTCACCATTGCACAAACTGCATAGATTTTGGTGAATCTATCACCAAAGATAGATTTTGGTGAATCACTGCGACTGCGTCTAAACGCCTTACCCGATTGAACTGAAGATTTATAAACATGTTTCAGATCACTATCACACAAAAAGTATGAAATTTTGAGAATCCTGCATTTATAGTTTTTTTTTTTTTACAGGGATACAAAGAAAAATTGTTTATCATTAGAGCATACGGGCTCAAACTGTTTAAAGTGCGATAGCAAATAAATACCTTATTTGATTGAGTTGGAAATCTATATACATAGATCACAGTCACACAATCTGTTGTTGGAGAATCTAGCATTTCTTGATTTTACAACGAGACAAAGGGAATTCTTTAACATTGTGGCTTATGGACTCAAATAATTTAAATTGCTATAACGTTTAAACGTCTCTTGAGAATAAGCTGAAAATTTATATACATGTTATAGGTCGCCGTCTTACGAACTGTATAGATTTTGGCGAGTCTAGCACTTATACATATTTACAGGGAAATAACGAAAAACTCTTTAGTTTTATGATCTATCTATCTGCTCAAATCATTTAAAAGGCAATAGCGTTAAATTAAAGTACATACTATATTTAGAAAAATACTTGAGCACTCTATTATAATATATTATTTTGTTTATTTAACGACTTCTATTACAATAATATATTTAAATAACTGTTAATTACTTAATGTTCAGAAAGTCGAGTGGATTCACTCCAGATTTTTTCTGTATTTTGAAGGCTTTAAATTATCATGCAATATGAAGTTTCTTAATCTTTTCTAAAAATGCAAATATTAATATTAAAATATTGCTAATCTCTAAAATTTCATATAGAAATTTTCGTACTTTATCAGATTTAATCGTACGTAATCATAGAAAAATCAGAAAGATTAAAAAAAAGATTTAATTCTTCAGAAACTCTTCTTTTATATGTATTTTTTTTTAAATATATTTTTAGAAAATACCCGTGTGTCTGTATGTCTGTGACAAAAATTTTGTGTATTTTCGTTGCTACGGCTGACATCAAAAGCATACTCGCAACCATAGAACGTGTTCTGGAATCGTTTTTACTTCGTTATACACTGTGCAATAACGTCAGCGGGTGTCTTCTCCAACAATTTCTTAAAATAAATAAATAAATAAATAAATCATTTCATAGTTAGTATTGTACTCTTTACTTTCGAGCATGACATTCAAACCTGCATAAGTGCTTCACGATTTTCATCCTCTCAACGGGTTGTGCGACCACATATTATATGATAAATCTTCATCCATTTGACGTCCTCAATCTCCCTCTTAATTTGTTCGTAAAATTTTGGAAAACCTTGTATTTGGATTTATATGTGTGTGTGTTTATATTTAATGTCCAGATAAATAAAACGTTTAATCTAGTTTTCGTAATCTATTTAAATATTTCTAAACAGAAAAAAGAATAAATCAACTAAAAAATCCTTATCATACCTTTTAGCTAATGTATTCTTTTCGAACTATCTGGTAATTCTTTTAAATGTACTAATGGAACTTTAAGTAAACCTAAAAGGAATATAGCGTAGATTTTATCTTATTTATTTTAGTTTATTACTTTACAGAAGTGTTATTATCTCCCATGAGATATTTATACTTCTAGAAAGAGAAAGAGGAAAAGTTAAATATTTATAAAACTTTCTCGATCTTGAATTTTAGTTTTCTTTCTCTTCTATGAAGATTTACCTTCCAGTATCTAAATTCATAGAAAAAAAAAGTTTTTGCGAGATATTAATGCTGTACAAATAAATGATTTTACATTATTTTGTCCATGATGAAAGCTGACCCTATAAAAAAAGAAGTTAGTATATATTACTATAATAAATTAACATAATATTAAAATAAATTATTTATAGGAGTAGAGGTTTACTAATTCTACATTCTGTTTTATAAATGAAAAAGAATATACAGATAATTTTTTAGATACGTCCATGAGACATGTAATTTTGCTTCAGCATTTCTATTAATTGTTTAGTTTAAACACAATATAATGTAAATAGTTAATTTATACAATTTTTAAATAAATATTAATGAAAAAACTACAGTTTATCTTTATCATCGTATATATCTATATTAATTAATCGTAAATTTCAGGGAAAAAAAAAAAAACTTGTTGTACCGTATAACTTTTAATGCTTTTTGCCCACGTTATCATACAGCGGGCAGACAGAAGGACTGAAAGGCATACACATAAACTCATTGAATTCGTAGCCAATCTTAAACGTTATTGGAAAGTGTTAAGAATGCTGAACGCAATCCTTAGATTCTAATTTAAGCCTTTAATGTGTCTGAATATTTCAGTGTCGCCTTGTAAATCTGAAGGTTAACCATATCATATTCTATAGAAATCATTATTTTAGCATATAAAAAATAAATGTATATTTCTTTATGATTTTTCCAGCGGAAATGAAATGTGATGTGTAAAAATTTTTGAACGCACTGCATTGACATTTTTTTTGAGGGGGGGGGGGCTGTACACAAGCCACTCGTACGGGGCTTATTAATGCCATTTTAAATAAGGAACATTCCTTAGTGAACTTGAATAACATATATTGATTTTTAAAAATTCAGAAAATGTTTACGGACGCTGGAGGCGGGCGGACGGACAGAAAAAAAAGTTGGACAGTCAGGCAGACAAAAACACAAATTTAAGTCATTTTACGCTTCAAAAATATTTAAAAGTTTAAAAAGCACGTAAATAAGCGGAAATGCAATGCCAACAAATTTCAATAATAATCCTTAATGTAACTGAACGTTTCTGTGTGGTCCTGTAAATGTAATGCTAATCATATTATATTCTATAGAAAAAATCCTTTTGTGCATATGAATAACATACTTCAATTTCATTAAGATTTGTTGCAAGTAAAGTTTGTGAGGTAATGTTATGTTAGCGTAACGCTACAAACGAAGTTCGCACTTTATGAATAACACGTAAATGTGCAGAGTTTTAGGATTCAGTTGATTAATGGAGTTAGTTCCTATGATAAACTAAATGATAATTTGCGATATGCTAATTTTATAAAGTAAGATGGATATAAAAGGTGATGTATTCGTAGAAGGGGGTAGAGGAGAGTTAGAAGGTAGCCGATTAAGGTTTAGTGGAAGAGAGTTAGAGGCAGTAAGGGGTGGATAGTGAATTAGAAGTAGTAGGAGGTCAAAGGAGTTAGTAGCGAGCGGCTATAGTAGAAGATAATTAGTCGAGTAGAATAGTGGTTTAGGGAATCCTCCCACTAAGGAAAGACGATTAATGTCGTGAGAGGTAACGACGTTAAGTGAAGCAGTTGAGATTAATTATGGTTACCTATTGATAGTTAAAGTATTTATGAAGGCTGCCCCTTTAATTTTATAAAGGTAGTGAATGTGAATATAATCCAACGCCCACATTTTCATTAAGCTCTAAATAAAAGCTCTTTATTTATTTTATATTCAAGTCTTGTGCTCTATTGCTTACCATTTAGTTGTCTCATTACGTAATTAAGTTAAGCTTAATCTAAGTTAATGAGATCATGGCGTACAGTAGGTCGTCACAAGTTATTAAAACTTATTTTATAGAAATACCTCTCATAGAACGCTGTTTTTTTGAATAATTTCGGGTGCCCCCGGACACAAACCAGTGGTGGTATTTACTACATTTTCTATAGAATACATCCGAAAGTAAACTTGAATAATAGATTTCAATTTAATTAAGATTCAAAATAATAATAATTATAAAAAATATAGAGAAACAAGAACGTTATATTTCATAAGAAGTACTGGTATGATGCTGTCATGAAAATTTGATTGAATGCTCTTTGTATTTTCAGAGTTATAAATTAAAATCATTTATGTAACCATCCAACTTTCTGCTGGTTATACTAATATTATAAATTTGTATGACGTTTTACTTGCGTGAATACAAATTCAACTTTCCGAAAAGTATGTTTATAGTTTTGAACTGAATACAACAGCTTATTTTGTATCGTCATTTATACAAAGAAAAGTATCCTTATTAAAAATTATTATGTTATATTATTTATTAATATATGTTATATTATCAAATTATCATATAATGTACTAATTTAAAACTATTATATCTCTCCATGGTCTAACTCCGATACATATTAATGAAATTCATTGAAACTGATATATGTTATTCCAATTCACTGAATATTGTCGCATATTGAAAATGTAGTAAATACTGTTATTGTACAGGGTAAGCGGAAAGAATTTCAAAGCGTTTCGTTCTACGAGAGTTTATTTCTACAAACCAGATTTTAATATCATTATTTTGCGCAAATCATAATGAAATTGACAATTTTTTATTCATATACAAAAAATAAATCATTTTATATAAAATAAAGTATGATTAGTAATGATTTTTACACGGCTACACAAAAATAATTAGATATATTAAAGGCTATAATTCGAAATTTCTGTTATTTCATTTTCCTTTTCGTTACAAATATTTAAGGATTTCAAACAATGTTTAAGCGAGACTGTGATTTGAGTCACTCTATCTGCCCATCTGTCTACTTACGCCCTTAAGTATTTTATAATATTTTTGAAAGTGATATGTGACACAAGTTCACTATGGCATATGTCCTTAATTAAAAAAAAAAAAAAACTGGTTTGTGTGCACTGGGATACACAAAAGATTGCCAACGCATCGATTTTTATGAGATTCATTTTTATAAATCATACTTAAATGTATTAAAACGTTTTGTCTAGAATATGTTATATTAGCTTTACTCTAAAATACCCAAATACATTACGGGTTAAAAACGAAAATTGCTATTATTACATTTCCATCTTTGTTAATTGTTTTTAGCTTTTCACAACAGTGTTTAAATATAATTATATATTCAGTTAGTCTATCTGACCGTTATTCTGTCCGTACAATGTGGTAACGCAGACAAATTACATTCAAGGTTAAATGAAGCAACGAACACTTACAGTTTGAAAGTGATAAGTATGTAAGAGTACTGAATTATTTTTCGTGATTGTTTTAACAATGCATGAAAAAAATATCTGTTTAAATTTGTAAATAAATCTATCATTGTTTACGGGTGTATATTAATTATATTAATTAAACTATGAGCATACATTTAATGAATAATGTATTTTATATTGTCATACAAGACAAAAATAAATTTTTAAATAAATTTTACCAATAAATCGAAATATTTTCAGCATTTAAAGTTAAAATGTATTCAGAAAAATATTCACTCGTTTTCCAATACAGAGAGTGGAATTTTCAGATCAATTTTAATCCATTACAAGAAGAATCGTTGTTCATTTAAGTATACATTTATTAAATGTAATGATGATGTGATGACTGAATTCTAATACTATGTACTATCATTAATTTAGACCAGTTTTATGGAATTTCTACTTAATGATCAAAAAAGCAAATTCTGTTTAACTGATAATTAATATTGGTGTCGACGAATGATAGAATATGACAAATGATTTTGTCAAGTAGCTTTAATAATGTCGTATTTCGATTATAATAAAAATATTTTCATTTTTGTTCCCATAATACAAAAATATGATTTTACGTAAGTATTATTTGCTATATAATTTAATTTTAAAATACACAAACATACGATGTAAAAAACTACTTTTAAATCAATTAACAACGTATAAAAAGTGACTTTTGTAAAAGAGAAAAAAAAAAATTAAAAAAGTTAAAATACAGGATAATAGCCAATATCATCTGTGTTACCTGTTGAACATACGATTCTATTTTTAACTATTTTAATGTGTTTGAATTTCAGTTTGTCAGTGTTTACCTCCTACATAATGTTTTAACACTGATGAGGGGCTTATAGTCGCCCAAAACGTCTGTTATTGTTTATTTTAATTGCTTTAAAGTGTTTTTTGTGTAAAAAACATCTCTTTTTATGTCCTTTTAAATAATTTACAGTTAAATATAAACAATGTAAACAAAGTTAAAATTAGTCGAACACTTTTATTTTTTTTTTTATTAATTGATATATTTCTTTACTCTACATTTTTTATTGTTAATGCAAACACGGGAGTATAAAATTTTTCGACTATAACTTACACTAACATAGAGGAAATATTCAGACTTTCATACAGAAATCGAACTTAATTAAACTTAAAGCGATTTTAAATCTTAAGAAACTATAATGTAACGAACTCACCAGATTTGGAATTAACTCTCTCACTTGAATAAGCTTTAGAATTGATTTCACACAAAATCACACTTGTAACTTGTAACTACGAACTATTCCCAATCACTTAGTAACATCTTTAAGCTTATACTTCATTCCAAAAATACAAAATTCTGTAATTCGGAAGTTTCATTTTAATGAAATAAGATGGAAATCGATTCAGTTCATTTTCCGTAAAGTATCCATCCTGAAAATACCTATGTTCAACTGAACACGAAAAACTTTGCATCTTCCCTTAAAGTCTTTTCACATCTCCACTAGAAACAAACAACAAGTTACATTTGAATAACTGGCACCTTTCTTTTACACTAACTCAATTGTATCATGCTCAACCTGACACTTTCACCAATACCATCGCTATCTAACGCTAGATTTAACTTGTGATTTTAACTTTTCCAACCAAACACTCCACTGATAATTGGACATGATTTCGAGCACTTGAAACCTAAAGAGAGGCCACATATCCTACAAATTATTTACGATCGTATTTGGACAATATGTTCTTCTTCTTTTCTTTTCTTTTATCTTTTTTTTTTCTCTTCTAAGGAATGCATTACGATATGATTCGGTTAAATAGACATTTTAATTTTAACAACAACAAATTTGTTGGACTGGAAAATTATAATAAACGCATTTTGTCAGAAAAAAAAATAATAATAACGGAAGATTTGTTGGATTGTTGCGATAGAAAGTCAGAGTGAGATATTTTTTATTCGAGACAAAATATAAGATTATAGTTTTTCATCTATTATTTGCTTAGGTAAAATTGGCGCATTTAGGTTTTTTCTTTTTTTTTTTTTTTTTTTAATGAATTGCACATTTATTTGCCAGTTATACCTTTACATAAATTGTTTGAAGTCTTTTAAAATATATTACAGACATTAGAAGTTAGGAAATTTTTTTTTCAGAGAAAAACTGCAGTCATTGTTGTTATTTCTTTGCTTTTAACATAAATTGATTAGAACAAGCAATTTAAAAAAAGCTTTTGTTTAGCTGTCTTTATCTGTTCATATGAATATTACATTTTTCAATATATTGGAGAAGAAATAAATTATTAGGAAAAATTTTTAAAAGATTAAGTATTGTGAAATCCCAATAACTATTAGCAATGCTTATCGTTATTTACGAAATCACCATATTTATATATTAATGATAATATTTATATATAAATAACTGTTTTCAGCTAGGATCTTGAAAAAAGGTTTTGTATTTTGCTTTTATTATTGTAACTAGTTTTAAAAATAGCATTTTTAATACATTTTATTATTGTTATCAGACACCAGATGTTTGAGAATTTTTATTAGATATAAAAATTGAACAGTTGTTTGTTTGTATCTTTGTGCATTAGGTTATATGCTTGGTAAAACAAAGCTATTAAATGGGAAATATAGATTTATTGATTAATTTACATACCACTTGTAATGAAACTCATTTAGACAAAGAAATTCCCTAATACCTGTTATAGTTTCATTACATACTTACATCAAATAGTTATATATAATAGAAGCTGGTGTATTCGAAATACATTAAGAACGAAAATGCAACTAATTAGCACTTGTCATATGTTATCAACACAGCAATCTATTAAAAATGATTATCCAATTTGGTTTAATTTCTTAAAAAAGTTAATGCAAAATAATAATTATAAAAATTATAATAACAATAATATTTTCGTTATGATTTATGTCTTCGATTATTTGAAAAAAAAAGATACACACTATTATTATTATAATAATTATTATTTTTTTAATTTAAAGTGCATAGAAAGGTTTTGAATATAATGAATTATTAATATTAATTAATATTTGAATATAATGAATATATAATGCAATATATCTCAAAAATACGAAAAATTATGATATTTGGATTGATAATAATTGGTTTACAATATTTTGTCTCCAATTAAAAAAATCATATTCGTTTCTTCAAAATATATAAAAATGGTTTAATTTTCATTCAGGATATTTTAAAAGAATTTTAAATTTACAATTTAGAATCTTACAATTTTAAAAGAATCAACCTCTAAATTTAGTAGAAAATATATTTTTTAACAAATCAGATATAGCTGCTAAGACATAACATAATTCGTTGCTAGACAATTGAATTCCTAAAAATTTGCTAGCTAGATTGTATTTTATTCATATAGTATTTTAAAAAATATTTTTAAACAAGAACATTTTTGCTGGTTTATTTATTAGAACACATCTGAAAGTTGTGTTTTTATTTATCAATATAAATAATCTGAAGCATTATACCTAGCATTAATTACGTTTTCCTATTTCAATTTTAAAACACTTCTGGACTGCAGTTTATGTTGTTTCACGTAATTTATCTTAAATTTTTGTTATCATATCTTTTATATGATAACTGATACACATAGGTTAAAGCAAAATTATTTCTATTTAATGAAAGAAGCATTTTATGGTATAAATATGTAAATTAATGTTTATAAATGTATAATATTGTAGCGTACAAACATTGTTTGCAGTTCTCTCTCTTAGCTTGAGCCATTTGTTTTACTTGATGATGTGTCGTGCATTATTATTTTCATCCTAAACAGATATTGCACATCGTGTGTGCATTTGCATATAAAGTTCTCCTCTTATATGAAATTCAGTATTTCTTAAAAGTTAAACAAAACTTTTTTAACGCATAATTTTGGTGTATATAGCTGTATATAAATTTCTTTGCAAAATTTACTGGAATGAACGTATCTAAGTTTGTTTTCAAAGCTAACGTAAATACGTTAAAACATTCAATATTTCCGGATTTCGAATTCAAAAGTATAGAATGCTTTCTAATATCCAAAGGTGAAATATGTATAATTAATTCCCCAACTTAGTTTAATATTCCGTATTTTGGACATAAATATTATTCAGCTCGAGTAATGAAGTAATTGTGGTAGATGCCTAAATACTTTCCCAGTGTAAATTATTTTGCGTGTGGTATTATAGAAATCATTATGATACTACAAATGAGAATGAATACGCAAGTACAAATGTAGGTTACGGAGAAGCTACTATTCTATTCATACGTTACAGTAGATGATATTTCAAGATAAATTATTGAATAAATGATTTCTGTGAATATAAATTAGGTAATTAAGATAACACTTGAAACAACATGTTTATACATTTGTATCCTTATTTTTTCTTTCAGCATTGTTTATTACACTATTCTTTTATTATACGATGTTAATTATACAATCCATTAGGAAGATATCTTTGTGTTCTGGATTTTTTTTTTTTTTTTTTTTTTTTTTTTTTTTTTGAGTAATTAATTACAAGTTGTAAGTTTACGTATATTTACTTGTTTAAATTATAAAAACAGCTAATTAAAATAATAATGGTTGACAATTTCTGAAAACAAACATCCTTATTTAAATTGTGGCATAGCTATTAAAAATTCATTCGTTAGAAATCTAATTTATGTATTTTACAATATTTTATACATTATTTAAAAATTATTATTATTATTTGTTATTTAAAAATTTAGTTTTACTTAGGTCGATATTTTAGAAAGAAAAATACATTGAAGAAAAAAGTTTCATTAAGTATTAATTACCGCTACTTCTGCAAAATGGTACATAATTAGAAATTATAAAGCAATTTATATAGCAGATGGTATGGTTATAGATATACAGTGTCCTCACAAAGGAAAATTTCCATACCAGAATTTTCATATAGCAATTTTCTTAAGTATATGCTAATGGATATCAACAGTTTTGCCATTTTCTTTAAAACAACATATCGCAATTTTCTTCAAAAAATTTTGTAAAATATCAGAATTTCGAAGTCTGTGATTTTCTTTCTTTTCTTTCTTTTTTCTTGTTTTCGTGATTGAAAATTCAAGAATTCGCAAAATGTGGCCATAAAATATCTTGTTACTGACTCTGAAAATGTGTATTCCGAAAAGTAAAAATTTAGATAAAATTTAAAATTAACTCAATTTCAATTCCCCCCCCCCCCCACGAATCATGCATTATGATTAATCATGTAATACTTTAGATTTTTCACTATTTTAGTTCTTCATCATGCCATAAACATGGGAGACTTAGGTATTCACGAAAACTGTCGACCTGAATATATTGACTTTTTACACGTTTTGGTGTGTGAGGAATCCGAAAATCGGTATGGTGTCCGTGTGTATGGTGTCTGTTATTTTGTTAGACTTTGTACGCGATACCTCGAGAACAAATAATTCCAGAGATGTCACACTAGTTTTAAAATATCACTTATAACACTGGTAAGAATATTGTTGATTTATAACATTCTAATTTAGTAACTTCGTATATTATTCGAAAATTACGATTTTCTTAATATTAGAGAATAGGGTAGAATGACCAAATGGCATCCTCAGAAATTCGAGGGCGTCATTAAAATATATTACAGTTGCATATTTACAAAGGTATAAATTTATGCTTATAAACGAATAGTTAAAGGGCTACAAATCTTTTGCTGCAATCTTCCAAAACTTAGAAAACAGTTTTCAAAATATAGACCAACCTTAAAATTCGAGGACATATGGTTACCTTAGAATAGGACAATTTTCGCTAACTAAAAGGAATATTTTTACTTTAATGACGTTATACCAGCTTTAAAATATCAGTTATAACGTTGGCCTGTACGCCATTAACAAGTACAGTAAAATTCAACTTTTAGAACTTCGTAAATTATTTGACATTTACGAACTTCTTAACATAACAAAAAAAGCAAAATGTCGCATAAACGTTAAATATGAGGGATTATTTCATCGCAAAGATGTCATATCACTTTTAAAATACCATTTATGATACTAGTCTGAACATCATGGACTAAGAATATCCTAATTTGAAAATTTCGCATGTTATTCGAAATTTCAGATTTTCTTAACATAGCAGAATTGTGCAATGTTTCACATAAACTTGAATTATGGCGATCATTGCCCTTGACATAATATGGAATTGAGTAAAACTAAACTATGAAACTGACTCCAATAAAATGTATTAACAAATAAGATAAATATATCGAATTTAACAGTGAGCAGTGAATTAGTATGGACATTTCACTCTGATGTTGTCTTTTTTCATGAATGTAGCATGCCAGGTAGTTAAAAAAAAAAAAAAAAAAAAAAAAAAAAAAAAAAAGGGCAAACGTATATTGTGGAACTGAACAGAGGCCACTGATGCCAAATAGGTTTCTTACATATAATCACAGACACACACACACACACACACGCACGTATTTCGAATATTTCATGCGTATTTTAAAAACTTTGTTGTCTCCGCTTTAGATGGATTAAAAGATACATCCAGCTAGACGGTGAAACTAGTTTAATTTAATGTATAATGTTAGTTTAATATTAAAAGCATATAGCTACTAATTTGAGATTAATAAATTTTCGTACTTACATACAGAGATTTTTTTTTAGTTTCATGTTAAAAATATAGCATACTGCTAAAAAAAAATATTTTATAATAAATATACGCTGTGACTCCTGCAAATCAACTACAGGAACTATCTGTGTTATACTTAGAGCATCATATGGTGCACAATTTGTAGTTTATAATAACATAAATGCAGCTAAATCCGAGTTTTATAATTTTTTATATAAAGAAAAGCTAAAGTGATACTTTAAATGTAAAATTACAGACTATTTAGCACTATATATATATTATTAATTTAGAGTAGTTATGCAAATTGAAATGTGAGGTAAACTAGTCTCATACTGGAATAATAATGCTTAAAAATAAGGTTGAGAATTGCATTATAGTAGACATGGAAGAAACATTTGTCAATGAACATGTTTCTACTAACACCATATTTTTCGTTATTTTTCTTTTAAAGATAAATTTGGAACGCGCAAATAGAATTTGACGAATATTAATAATTATGTTAAAATATTTGCTTGAAAAAAAATCTAAAAATAAAGTTGAAATTTGCCATTGAAACAACAAAATTGTTTCAATGTCATTGGAAAACAACAAAATTGTTTTAAAGTTTTTTTCTTTTCTTTTTTTTTTTTTTTTTAATTAGCACCATTGGATTGCTTGTTTATTTATTTTAGTTCCAGGTTCATTTGTTGTGAACTTCATTAGCTCACTGCTATTTATTCTCAATTATATAAGTTTATATATTGCTAAATGCGTAACTATTATTTGAAACAAAATTTAAAAGCAATTCACATTTTTTTTTGAAAATTATAAAAGTATATAAATGAGGTGAAATCAAAATCATTGCAGTATATAAACAATAATATAATACAATATAAACTATAATAAAACAAACGTTAATTACATATAATAAAACATAATAATTACATAAAATACAAGAAGCTTGGTTTTCAGTGATTTCAATAGAGTTTTTTTTTTTTTTTTTTTTTAGTATTTTAATTAAAATATTATATGGAAAAATAGTGTTTCTTAAAAGAAAATAGAATCGATTCTGTTTTTGCTGAATAAAAGATGATATACTTTTTTATTCTTACAACTACTTTTCAATACATTTAATATATATATATAAATTAGAAAAATAATAATAACTTGTAAATTCTAGAAAGGAGCGGAAAATGTTATAGGTGTTAAATACAAGGATTTAAGAAAACTTTGCTTGATTTTTTAAAATTGATAAAATAATAATAATAATAACAAAAAAAAAAAAAAAAAAAAGTAATTAAACGAAAAATGCACTGTAAAATTTAGATGTACTGAAATTTATCTAGCAGATAATATTATAAGTAAAATTAGTAATTTATTATTGCAGTTACTTTGAATGATATTTTTTCTAAATATTTTCTCTTAACTCGAAAAAAATATAAGTATATAATAAATAAAAAATAATAAAAACACTAAGGTTTAAACCAAACAGTCTATTTAATTTTAATAGTACGTAACTTGCAACGATTTCCTAAATTTCATATCTTTAAACAACAATCCGTATCTTTGGATCATTTATAAAAGAGTTGTACTTTTGAAAATATAAACTTACAAATTATTTTTAAAATATATATTAAAATTATATTGTTTAATTAAAGGAAATTTACAAAGATAATTTTAATTGAGATTATATATATAGTATGTAGATTATGTATGTATATATATATATATATATATATATATAATATTTGACGGTTAATGATTAGATTATAAGTGTTTGTTGTAAGTGTTAATTACAAGTATCAGTAATTATTCTTAATTTAAAAAAATCCTTAATCAATGTACAATTAGCTCATTCATATTCTCACTTGTTATACACTGTACATTTTATTTGATCTTGACTATCTCTTGATTCTACTTAAGAGATGTTTGGTTTGACCAATCTTATGTTTAATCAAATAACTATAAATTTAAGAAAATACTTCCCGTTTCCATATTACAATATAAATCTCAGTTAAATGATCATAACACATCATATCTTGTATCATCATACAATGATCATATCTTGCACTGTGTTACTATAGCGGTAATGATTTTTAGTGATTAGCCTTTTTCAGGTATCGTCTAAAAATTGCAATTACTAGGAATATTTGTTTTGTAATTCTTGTAATGTACCCCTATTTTTATAGGTTTCATGAATTTTTTCTATGTTCCTACCGACTTTTAACATTTTACAGAGTACTTTTATTGGCCAAATTCATTTTATTACTGCATTCTAATGGTAAATACAACTCTGATAAAAATCCACTCTTTAACATGCATTGCACAGAATTTGTTAAAAGTTTTTGTTACTAAAACAAAGAAATAGTAATAGCTGAATGTAAAGCACCAGAAAGGAATTTATTAATTATAGATTAGGAATTTAGGAATTTCTAAATTTAGGAATTAAAAAAGAATTTAATAATTATAATACTCGTGAAAAACAATGGAACATAAACTGTACAAAAAGAAATAAATTTAAAATGGACTTGTGCACTAGTAACACTATTTTCGATTACCATGCATTTCTATAAATAAATTACGGTTTATGATGCCATCTAAATAGAATGTTAATAAAATGATGAAACAAGTGTAAAGCCAATTTTATGAAAAAAGATCTGACCTTGAATTTAATTGAATATTTTCTATAAAATCTGTAATTTCGAATTGGAAAAATGTTAGATATTAAAAAGGAGAATGTGAACGTATGGCTAGCCTTAAATTTAATTAAATAGGATTTTTATTCAAATTTTAAAATTTTCAAACAAATTTAGTGAAGTTTGGGCTATGAAATCATAATCGCAAATTCGAGACAATTTTTAATTTTTGTCAAAATCGGTTAAGAAATCGCGATTTTGTAACACAACATTTTCCGTGTTCTAATCCCAGAAACCACAGGACTTATCTAACATGAAGTTTCAAAATTATCAGCTCGCAAATTCTAAAACATCAGTGCATAGTGGCCTGAAAAGTAACTGACGTTTTAAATAAAAAATTATCTTTAAAAATTTTAAATTTTTAATTGAATATAGAGATTTTTAAACTATGAATTCATAATCCCTATTTATAATCAATTTTAACATTTGTAATATTCGGGATGAAATTCATGATTTTTTATAGATAAAAATTTCTTTTTGCAATAATAAAAGGAAGAAAAAAGAGACATAGATTTTTTTTGAAATATACAAGTAATAGTTGGAAGTTGCTCAATTATAATGGTTTGAGTTTAACAAAAAACTTGCCAACTATAAAATTATAAAACGTCAAAACAAATTGCTCGTGAAAAATCAAATTTTAATTAATTAAAAAAAAAAAAAAAAATGTAAAAGAGATTTTCATCAACAATACCTAAATACTGCCATATTAAATCACAGTTTTAATAATAATAATAATAATAATAATAATAATAATAATAATAATAATAACAAGTATTGAAATCGGCCACATCGTTTGGAAGCTACATCGCCAACTTTTGTCGGGAGGGTTTTAGAAAAGAGCTTTATGATTAAAATGCATACTTGAACTGTCGATAAAAATGATTTTATCGCCATGTGTGCATCAAAAATCAGTTTTATTATACAAAACATAGTGTAAAAATCAGATTTGCATTTGAAAAATTATTTTGGATCTTAATTAAAATTATTATGTGATGATGATTGTCTGTTTTAAGACGAATGTACTTTGATAAGATATTTATTTAAAAACAATTCCTCTAAATGTGGCTGATAAAAATATTTATTTGCTTTAGGCTGACATTTCTAATTTCAGAATAATGCTCAAATTTCAAATATCACAAAAAATGAAATTAATTAGTTTCTAAAGATTTTTTTTTTCAATATAGCAATTTTTTACTTTCTCTTACCCATAAGATAGAGAAAGTATTGTTTTTGGGTCAAATTTTCGAACACGAGATTTTGTTATATTTACACGTTTTGAGGTTCCCTGAATACGAAAATAATGTTTTTAGCAAATGGTCTGTGTGTGTGTCTGTGTGTCTGTCTGCTATCAGCATATCTCAAAAACAAATTATGGCAGAAAGTTCAAACTTGGTGTTCTAAATGTGTATCATATAGGGATGCTACAGTGAGCTTTTCGTTAAGATCAAGCGAATGGTTCGTGTACAGGGACAATCAAGAGAATTCTAATACATTACGTCTATGGGGGAAATTGCAGGTAAGTAGAGTTTAACGTCTATAGACTGCACTAAACCAAATGAAACGAATATATATATATATTGTAATAGAGATAGTCAACTGGGAAAAAAAAATTGTGTATGTAGGAGGCTCGCCTCCCCCGTGGGGGTGAAGTCCCCCCTCGAGGGGAGTAAATTTTCATGATGGATGTCTTTCAAAAGAGCTCGACAATACCTTTAAAACGAATGGTTGAACCATCGATCTGCGATAATTTAAAACAAAATTATCGATTTTTTTCACTTTTTACGAAAAAAAAATTTAGAAAAAAAAAAAATCTTTTTTTTTTTTGAAATATTGAGAATAAAATGGACTTTTTTTGGATATTTAGTGTCATACTACTTCTCTAATATGGAAATCGTCTGCAATATTATAAAAGATAATTTTTTTAAATAACAATTTTAATAAATTACTTTTTGAAAACAGAATTATTTTTTAATAACCGAATTAAATTCTATATAAATGTAGGTGCGTTAATGAAACGGGGGTTTGAGGGGGGCTATAGCCCCCCTCACACAGAATTAATTATCATACAGAACTCTTCCAAAGCCTAATTTGAATTATTTAACATAGGTTTACATAACATCGTATCTTACCTCTTAACCCTTAAACGCGCGGTGATATAAGTGTGAAACCACCTCTCAGCTGCAAAAACTGATCCCAGAATTTTTTTAGCAAAAATTTACGTTTATAATGTATCTGAAAAGGCTGTTTTTTTTTTAACTTAAAATTTAAAATGTCTTTTAATTTAATTTTGTTCGTGAATTCCGGTGTCAGTATAATTTAAATGATCCGAATTGCCTTGCGCCGCAAAGGGTTAATCTCCAACCTGTATTTATAGTATTAAATTTCAGGGTAAGAGTAAGTCGCGTGAGTGACACACCAGATTATTTCAAATGTGATCGATTCTTTCGTATTCGAATAAAAGATGAAATATTTTTAAGTCATTTTTTGCAGTTACTTTTTCATCAATATATTTGAATGGTCTGAAAGATGTTATTTATTATTATTATTATTATTTTAATAAAATAAAAACTGAAGCATCCAGATAAAAACTATCAAAGCTGTTTATTAAATAAAATTAAGAAAAAACGAATTCTTCGTTATTGAAATATGAAAAAAGTGAATCTTACTTTTAGATGGATTAAAATTTTAAGATGCAGTTAAACTTTTATTTTATTTTTATTTATTTGTTTAAGGGGGGGGGGGGGAATAATTTGACTGCTACTTTTATTGTATGTTTTACTTTATCTTAAATATTATAAGGCTTAAAACTGATCAATCTAATTTATTTTAATGAGAAATAATTTGTAACCATATATTCTTCAAATAATTAATTTTATTTCAAACTTTGTATCATTTACACTCATAAGTAAAGTATACGTCCTCCTTTAACTGAAAAAAATATTGGATTAAAAAAAAAATCTATTTCGGTTTTCGATAAATTTTCACGATTTCAAAGCTCCAGAACTGGATTTGACTATTTTTAGAAAATATCTGTCTGTGTGCCTGACAAAAATTTTGGTAGCTCTGTCTCAAGAACTATTATATAAAATGTTATACAAATTTACAAGCCGTTCCAGCTTGACAGCAATTAGTTCCTATCAATTATTGTTGCGAATCGTACAAAAAGTTTCGATGTTATATCATTTTTAATTTGACAGTATAAAAAGAAAAAAAAAAAAAAATAAAACCGTAAAAATGTACACAATTCAAATTATTTTCACCCGACAACTCTGATATATAAATACAGTGGGTAATCAAATTATTAGAATGTTTTTTTTTCATTTTTTCAATTTTCTAAAAAAAAAAAAAAAAAAAAAAAAAAAAAAAAATACTGGACAAAATGGCCCGGTCTTCATACATGCAAGGAACATTTAAAATCTCACATTTTTCCACTATCGATTTAGTTCAAAGTACAATTATAGAACCAACCACAAATAGAAGAAGAGCCCAAGTACTTTGGATCACCCTGCATCATAAAAAGCTATGAAAGATTTGTATATTTAATACATTATTGCACATACTATGTATCATATTTATATGTTTTGTTGTGGAAATTGCGTAATAATTTAACTAAATACAATTTTTTTTTCAGAAATTCTTAATTTTATTAAAAAAATTTCTTGCTTATAACTAGAACAGATTTCCACAAAACTTTACAGAATTTGCAGAAAATTGACAAAGCATTACAGAAGAATTGTTCTGAAACAATGAATTTCCACGTGTAATATTCGCTTAGATATGAGCATTTATATTTTATATCAGTAAATAATACTTTACTGTGCATGCGTGAATGATTAAAAAAAATACTTAAGTTGAAAGCTGGATATATTGGACAACTTTTGTCAAAAATTTATTTGAATACAGTAAGGGGTTTTTCACATGCCGCGTATTTAATTTGAAGATCCAATTATTTCAACCACGTTGCAAAAGTTCTTTTTTGTCAAAAACCCCTTATGAACTCCCACATCTTAGTAAATAAATAAAACTATGTTAGAGTCACTAGCCTTTAAGATTTTTTTCCCAGAAAGAGCTTTTGAAACATTATTGAAACAATTGGATCTTCATATTAAAAACGTGGCATGTGAAAAACCCTTTATGAAATTTCAAATTTCAACTCTGGAAAATACCTAAAATGTTACCCGTTCTTGTATCGACAATCTGCATAATTTTTACTCTATCCAAATGAACTTTTGACAAAAGTTGCCTAAAATTTCTAGCTTACAACCTATGTAATAAAAATGTTTCTATCTTTCGCGCGTGCGCAATAAAATAACATTTATTCACTGTAATTAAAATAACATTTATTTACTCTCATATACCAGCTTTTATACAATTAATATGTGGTAGAATCTGAGTAATAGCCATCGTATATTTAGCCTCCCCATATAGAACATTCCACTTTAGAAACATCCATGATTTCACATGATTTTTTGTGACGTCTTGATATGAGAGTATACTTGTGTGTATTTAGCGTAACGCAATAATGGTTTGACGTAAAACGTTACAAATTTATATGTAGGTTTGTTGTAACATTTAGTTTTAAATCCCTCTTTTTGGTGTTTTTGTGACTTTACATTTTGGAAATATTTGATAAAGTTCTATCAATATTGGTTGACAACACAAAATTTCCTGTTCTTTATGTAACCTACCGTCGTAAAAGATCCCAAGAAGCTAAGGAAAGGGATAATTAATGATATTCCTACTAAAATTGTCGACATATTTGATTCCTGAAATCAGCAGGTTATAATCGATAAATGAATCTGGAAAAAACCCAATATAACAGTCATTCTGAGCTATAAAAATCAAATGAAGAGCTTAAAAAAAACAAAAAAAAAAACAGAAATAATGATCAACCGCGTAAAGCGCAGTCTCTCACTAGCGACCATTCAGATCGAACAGAAACTGAACTTTTCTACAGTAATGTTAGTGATTTTTAGAGTTTTTGAGGTAGAAACTAATAGATCATATCGGGAAGTTTCAGAATTCGATTCTATTATATATAAAGCTACAAACTTTGGCAACCCTGAACTACCATTTTCACCAAAATTGGTCATAAAATTGCTTAATTTGACACTAACTGGCCAAGTTCACCACGAACGTAGATCTTTGTAGAATTGAAAAAAAAAAAAAAACTGCAATTTGATTCCATTTAAACTGTAATTCCGTAATAGAAAGTAGTACACAAAGAAATACGTTGGATTTTGTCAGCAATAATCAATGGCTCTTTAAGGAGCCTCATGGAATTTTCACAGGAAATGCGTAAATTGGGAGTTAAGAAGAATTTGATCTTGACTGAAATATTAACGCTGATTAATAAACGTATTCTACAAAATGGTAGTTAGTCATCATGAATTTGGAAGGGAAACTTCGAGTTTCGTAAACATTAGTGAAAATTAGATTTAAGTAAGCCTCTTGGAAAGTAGGTAACGTATATTGGAAGGTTGTTATCGAAAGTATATAATATTTCATACACTTATAATATTAAAATATATTGCTATAATGTCTTATTAAGATAACAAAATAAGATTTAGATTATACTTTTAATAATTAATTTAACAAAATAAGATTTAATAATGTCTTAATAAGATAAAAAAACAGTCTATAGTCGGTTCGCGGAGAACTGATAGAGAAAGTAAACATAAAGGGTTGCTGTTTTATCACCAAAGTTTACCACACTTACGTTTTCTCGCTGTATGTATGGGCAATTCTGTTTATAGTGATCGATAGTTAGCTTTCTCTGCCTTGTAAATGAGTATAGCTTTTGGTAGCTGTATAAAAACTATTCTCTGGGATCACTGCATTTATCTTTCCTTCCAAGGATTTTATTCTATGCTTCCATTTTCCATAATTCTAATTAAACACCTGAAGAAAGAAAAGCACCGCTACGATATAAACAAACGATAAAAGAAGTCGTTTGCTTGTTAGAGAGGCTCCGTTTGTCTTTAATCCAACGCCAGTCATTTAACAGTATCACCAAGAATCACGTTGCTTTATTTACTTTCGCTACCAGTTCTCGGCGAACAGCGTATAGATAAAATTTAGACTATTTTATATAAGAAGGACTGTTAATTTATTTGTTATAACCATTAAAAAAATTGATTAATAATCTATACTTTATGCAAATAAATATATAAAAATAATATTTTTGTATAAGATTGTTAACAGCATACAAACGATCATAAAAATTTTAAATTAAATTTTTATTAAATGAAAAATAATTTAAAAATTAAGCAAGAGACACTTTAAATTTATTTCTGAATTAACATTTAAAATAAATTATCCAGATATTAATTGTACAATAATTTCACCTTCACTAAATAGCATTTCTGTCAAGAAATCCCCAAAATTATATTGTATTTAATTTTTTGTTGAAGTTTAAGCACGATATAATCAATGTTAAAACTGCTGCAGAACATAAAATTCAATAACCATGATCTGTTATTTGACTGTATTAATTTTAAAATATTTCTTGTTTTAACAATGAAATATTCTTTATTATGCGTAAAATATTAAGAGACAATAAAAGTAATTAGATTAAATTAAAAATCTCGCATTTAACAAAAGGGAAAACCATGCTTTGATTTTTAAAACTCTCAAGAATTAAATTGTTTTGAAAATTGAATATTTTATAATTAGGAAGCTAAAATAATAAAATGAAAGAAATCCATTCAAAATAAAGATATAATGTTTATGTTATTGTATCTTTTACAAATGACAACAAAAGGTTTCAATGATTGTAATAGTACACATTTGTCAAATATTTAATTGTAAAATTACAGTTATTAACATCGAATAGTAAAAGGGAAAATAAATTTAGAGTTTATTTACAAGCCTCTTCCTATATTTACATTTATTAAATAGCCAAAAATAGAAGATTATTTTGTGACATAAACAAAGATGCTTAATTTAAATCATTTCTAACTGTACTTGCATTTTCATTAATTTAATGGAATTTTTAAAGCATCCCTAATATACATATGTCTTATTTACTTATTTACTTATTGTTGATATATTGTAAATGTATTTTATTAATTAATATTATCGTAAAAACGACACACAAATTAAGAATTATTTATTTCATATGAGGAAATAAAGTAATAATTAAAGACTTATTATTATAATACTAAGTAATTATTTTTGCATTATGTTTTGCAAAACAAAATGTATTTGGAAAAATAAAAAGCAATTAATTGATAGTTCTATGACACAAATTATAATTTTTTTTTTTTTTTAATAAAAATAAAGCAAATGCTTTACGATAAAAAAATATACATAAACTAAATTTTTTGCAATAAAAAAGAAATTAATAATAATTCAATGGTATTTATTTTAAAACATCAATTATGTGATTTTTTACAAAGTAATCATTTTTATTAATTAACTTTATTATTCACAGTTTCTCTATTCAAAGATTTTTTTTTCTCAACATTTAATGATTACTCTGTATAAAAGTACGAAACGTATGATTATTCATTGTTATTTATTTCCATCAAAATGCATAGGTGTTAGTCAAAACAATGTTCTATTGTTTCGTTGACAAGTTCCTTTTTATGTTTTCATTTATATGAATTTCAATGTATATGATGGTCTCTTTTTATTTCAATTATTCAATTTTTAAGCAGATTGGAATTTTGTATGTCTTAGAATTAAGCCTTTTTTAATATTCTTTTTTTTTTTTTGTAAGCCATATTTAGTTTTAAGTATAATGTAAATGGACGTATATTTGGTATGAAAGTGAAGAATTGTTAAGCTTTTGCTAATATACTTATAGAAACCCTTTTATAAGCATATGAAAATAAGAATCTTTTAATCTAAATGAAAATACGCGTATTTAATTCTTTTGCTACACATGGTGAATATTTGGACTTTTATATAAATAAGTTTATGCTGTTTTCTGGAGCTTAAACTACTCATCAAAGAGATGTAATTTGCAGAGGGGTAGTTTGGATCCCGTAGGGCTCAGCTGATCGATATTGTTTCGATTTTCAAATTTGCATTTTTGAACGTTTTTTAAATTTTATCCAATGACATTTACTCAACTCTATTCTTTCATTTTAACCATCTGCGTTCTTCAGCAACGCCGATTATTCTTTATATATATATTTATTCAATTAAATCCTTAAAAAAAAAAAAAAAAAAACTTATTGAATTTATCTGAATTAATCCTTAAAAGCCTGATTATTTTAAATATTAAATAAAAATAATTTATTCCTACCTCTATTAAATAAATCACGGGAAAAATACTCTGTTTTAACTATGGTTTACGGCTAAAAAGCAATTTGCTGCCAATCGGCAAACATGAGACATTAGAGCTTCAACATATTCTAATAATATTTAGAAGACAAAATTAGGTTTGTTGCTAAAAGGCTAGACCATAGAATAATAATAAAGGAAGAAGGAGCATGCAAATACTCTAATGCTTGCAAACCCCTTCCAGTGAAATGCCAGCGAAAGCTACTTTTGCTCCTCTCAACTTTGAAGTAGGGCACCCATCCTCCACGCATTTATCGCTGTTTGTTGTGGGTGCTGCCTCGCAGACTGATTGAGAGACGAGACGAGATGATTCAAAAATCTCGCCAACAAGTCGCCAACCAATCAGATGGAAGCACTGTTACAACCGTATACCCGGCATTCCTGGATTTTACAAACCGAAACCAAAACACGTACGCTCCTTCTTCCTTTATTATTATTCTATGGGCTACACTCCACATTTAAGGGTTAAACGGTAGTACACTATAAAGGATTAAACTCTTTAGATTTTAAAATTAATAATAATAATAATAAAAAAAACAATAAATTTAAGGTATATTTTTGTATAAATTATCTAATATGTAGTAATAAAACTAAATTTATTGTACTTTTAATTTTATTGTTACCGAGTGAGGGATAAAAAATTGTGTGACTTTGAGAATTGAGTTTTTGAATAACAGCAGGCCCATCAGTTTTGGAGTAATCACGCAAATTGAAGTGCGACGGCTAAGCGTGGTCGCAAGCTTTAGGTACAATGACCCGACGCATAGCGGGCGGGAAAAACGCTGCCGAAGACAGGTAGTACCGGAAGAGACGTTCAAAGCGATATAATTGGTGAGGTAAAAGTATTGTTCTTCATAAGTGGTTTATATTAAAAACTACGAAATTTATAATAAAACATAAAACATAAAACTATCTGCCTTTCACTTTCCTGTGTAAATATGATTTTTATAAATTTCCCAATGCATTAGTTTGTAGGAACTCTGCGCATATTTTTTATCTACAGGAACATTTAGTTAAATTCTATTTTATATAGTCTATTTTATGTTATACTTTCTGCTATGAAAACTTCTTTTATTACCGTTACTACTTTCTCTTTTCTACGTAAAGTAGGGAAAGTATTGTTTAGTGGGAAATTTTGAAACTGAATTTCTACTATAATTACACGTCTTAACGTTTCCTAATTCCTAATATAAGAATAACTGAAAAACAAACATTAGAAAGAAGTTTATATTCGGTATTCTTAATATCTATCAGATAGCGGTGTCACTGGAAACCTTTCTTTGAGTATGGAGGAATAGTTCAGGGACATAAGAAAGTGTTTAAATACGTTACCTCTATGAATAAGATTTCTAGTAGCTATAATTTAATTTATAAATGCTTCACTATTCTCAATAAAATTCACACATATTTTTATATGTCCGAAATCATATTAAAGGTCAGCAATAGCGAAACTCTTTGAAAAATGAGTAGATTGTCCTCATTACTTTTTAATAATAATTCATGTGTCACAAACACGTGTATTTTGATAAATGTAGTTATATTAGGAAATATTAACATTAGGTATTGTTCAGTTCAAAATTTCCACCATGGTTAGATCACGATGAATGCTAGGGACTTACTGTTAAGTCTAATTTATATACTCTTTGCATCCAAATAGCTGCGATTTTCTCTAATGCTAGTCAATGAACATTTACATTATTATTCCGTTATAACTGTTTTACTATAATGATCGAAGTAGTTATTAGATTATACATTAATATATATATGTGCATTTATATACACATATTCAAAATTTATTTATTTATTTTTCCTAATATAATGAAAAGGACATTGGAGAAGACATACAGTGCATTTAGAAAAATATGAATTTAGTATTTTTAAACAATAACAAGATTCTTACTACCCCAGTAGCACAGCAGTATGATCTCAATATTTTCTAATATTGACCGAAATTGGAATGCATCGGTGAAGATCAACAATTTAACAAATCTTGTCCAATACTCCCCAATACTGATCAGCATTGGACCTGTTACATTACATTTTCTGAAAACATAGACATTTGGATTTTAATTTAGGTTTTATTTTCTTTTTCGAGAAATAGAAGACTGAATCTTTTTTTTTTTTTTTTAGCAAACGTTTTTCTTTCAATTTTTGTTTGCAAATATTTCAAACTTGTATACATTTTATATCAGCTGGTCCAGCGTAATTGAGTATGAGTAGATATTGGTAAAAGGACTTTGATTTTAATATCGGTCGATCCGACGAAACCCAATATTGACCAAAGATTTTGTGCTACTTGGGTATAAATATTTTCTTTAGAAATTAACGTAATTTCTCACTTTAAAAAAAAGTCTTTTAATTTGTGTAAAAATAGCTATAGTACTTAAATATTAAAGCAATTTTAAGTTATAGTAACGCAATATCCTTTATTACATTGTTAAAAATCTTGTCCTAGGTTGAACCACTGTAGCTGCAAACATGCCATGTTAAAACCTTATACCATTATTTGGTGCTTCGTTAAACCAAGGCTTGGTACTGCAATAGTTACATTAGTAAGCTGGACAAATCTTTTACTATAATTTGCCCCCCCCTTTTTTTTCCAACAAGAATCATTAAATCATGGTAGAAGTTTTCACCATCGCATGGTTGCAGCTACAGCTGTAAAAGTTTTGGTTCAACCTAGCAAATTGAAGCTTCTGTAGTACCAATTGGTTTAACTTTAAAATGAAATTTTTAACAGTGTAGTAGTTAAGATTTTAATAACGAAAAACATTTTTTTTAAATGTACAAATCAATACATTCAACATTTGTAAACCGAAAATCATAAGAAATGTACCCCAGGAACACATCATCAATTTTTCATAACTTTGAGACCGATATTTGTTCTATCCAAGTTTATTTGTATTCTTCGCGTGAAATATTTTCCTTGATAAAGTATATTTTCTTCCTTAGAACAATATATAGATATCGATTACGTTATTTTAGCCTTAAGTTTATTTTTGCGATAGAATACTAAGAAAAAAATACAGCAGGTAAAAAGTTTTCCATCGCATGAAAACAGAACGTTTCATTTGTTATAGAGAACTGAAGCTATGGTATGATATTCCAGTTTAATTACGTTAATATATATTAAATGCGAAAAGATGAAATGTTAATCTTAGACGCTCTTATATCAAAACTTGCTTTGCTAAAATAAACATTAATAAAATGTTATTTAACCATATTTATGAATATTTTTATGTACACTGTTAAAAATTTGGTGTTAGTTTGAATCAAAACTTTGTACTGAAGTAGTTGCAACCAACCAGTGGTTTAAACTTTTACCATGATTTGGTAATTTTATGTTGAACCAAACTTTGATACTATTTTTTAAATACTAATAATAATAGTAATAATAAAATCAAAATTCGTCGGTGACGGTGATCGAACTGAATACCTTCTTGTCTCAAGTCAAACATTCTAGCACTGTGCCATACATTATTGTCCACTAATCTGTGTTTCGTCGAATTTGATAAAAGGGGCTAAATTTTCTACGGCCTTATCTTGAATCATGGGTAATATGTTGCATAAATTTGCACTTTACCCTCTGATTTCGACCACACTCTTTGATTCAAGCTTGGCTTGGTTTCAGTAGGATATTTACTGATTCATGCTTTCCTTGTGAGTAGATGTTTGGAAGCTACAAGTTTTGGGGAAACTTAAATTCAATCACAAGAAGTAGAAAACTTAAAAGTAAGGTTGAACCATATTATGGTATTGCCTCTTTTACTCCATATAGTGGTTCAAGTTTGAACTGAAATTTTTAACAGTGTATTTAACATACAGTAAAAATTAGGAATAATTTTAATAAGATGAAAACCGCATCATTTTTATGACTCTTAAGCAGAACAAAATATCGAGGGATTACATATCAACTTTTATCCATGTAAATAACATGTATTCTCCATAAAACTTAATTAATTCATCTCTAATTTATTATTTAATGGCAAATAATACATTCATAAGTGTATTGTTCTCTTCAGAAATGTGTTAAAACCAATTTGAAATAATTAATATGTATCTTTAAAGAAAAAATTGATTAAATTAAATTTATATATTTTGTTACGTTCTTTAAATTTTTAACATGAAGTTAAATTAATTTAGCATTCTGAAAACAACCCGAATAATATTAATTAATAAATATTTTTTATGAAAAATTTATATCTTATTGCATTCATCTTTAATGCGATTGAATATGCATGTTATTGATATGTATAAAAAGTTTTAAACTTTACATTAATTTATCGGCACCGTACGAGTAGGTGCACTGTAAAAAAAAAAAAAAAAAAAAAAAAAAAAAAAAAGAAAAATCTAAAATAGGTAAAAATTTGTAAGATATTTGGGGTAAAGCAATGTTTCAAATTGGAAAGTTCTGTTTCAAATCCAAAATTTCAACCTAAATTGGATACGAGACCAATTTTGGGTAGAATTGTTTTGGGGTTCATTTTTTGCAGTGTACATACGTATACATACGAAATGTTTACATTTTGTTTAGATCATCTACGCATGTTAGATTTTTGTTTTATAAGAGGTGAGTGATACAATATCTTCTACATCGTCTTTATTTATTATAGACAAAAATATAAAATAAGATAGTGAATCATACGTAACAAGTTTGTAAACTCAAAATAGATAGATTTTCTGACCCATTTTGCATTATAAACAGAACTTTCCAATTTGGAACATTGCTTTACCCAAATATCTTACAAATGTTTACCTACTTGAGACTTTTTTAAAAAATTTTTTAAACGTTAGAAAGTAAGCGTTATTTTTTTAACGAGTCGTAATAACTCTCAACTTGTTTTAATTATTTATTTATTAGACTATAATAATAATAATAATAATAAAACAGAAATTTTTTATTTCGGACAGTATGAACTTTAGCTACTTAATGTAATTTTAGTTTTTTTTTTTTTTTTTTTTTTTTTTAAATGCAATTACATTTAACTATTTTTTTAAACTTATAATTTGTTTTCAATTGTCCATTTTTAATCTAAATCTTTCGCAATATTTAAACTTTATCAAGGTTTTTGAGGTTCCTTTACACGCATAGTTTTATGTTAGCACTACAGATAAGAACGGCATAGATTAATTTCTGTAAGATTTCCGAAATTAAAAAAATTTTTGGTAGTTTCAAACGTAGTAAACTTAAATTCCTGTATCTATCATATGTTTATGGGAATATGTTTTAGATCTCCTCGCTTATGTTAGACAACCTTTGTTTTCATTTACAAAAGAACATGGTTATTTCACAAATTACAAAAGATCCAGAAGTACTGTTACTTGAGCTGTGCAACCGCGAAAAGATGGCATACGACCTTGGAATAGTTCATTTTGAAGAAGGGGCGGCCGAATGAAATGCAAATGATGCTTGGCGGCAGTTCTTTTCGCCAAACAATTCTTTGACTTACCAGCTTCTTTGGCACCTATACGAGCAGTCAAAGGGTCTATTGATGCTAATTAAATAGAAAATTGCTAAATTTTTGTCAATTTAAATATTGTTTTATTTCTTATAATTTTTTTTATCAGATATTCAAAAAATCGATAAAATAAAATAGCTTTAAACATTGCTTATAATTTGTGTTCACGTGTATGTTTATTTCTAGTATATAAATTAATTGAATCCCTAAAATTTACTCGTTTAGCTTTTAACTTCTCGAAGTATACGTAAAACAGTTCCTTTTTTTTTTTTTGGTAAATATTCACTATCAGGATTAGTTCAATTATTTAAATCTAACAATGTATCATAATTGAATGTTTTGTACATATTAACTATCGTGATTAATTAAATTTCTTCCTTTCTACTTTTATTACAACCATTATATGATTATGTCATGTTTTTTAATGACAATTACAATAATTTAATGTTTATTTTATCAAAACTGTAATGGTATTAATCATGGTTTCTTTTATTTCCCTGTACATAGTAGAAATAAATTTTTTGAAAGTTTAATTAAGTTACTTCTTTCATCCCTTTCTGCTGATAATGATTGTACATAAAAATTACTTCTCGGAAGCCATTAAGATTACTTTATTTTAAAAAATCAAAATTTCTTTTTGAAAGTTATTTGATCGCGGAAACATTAAAATTTGTAAACAATAGTACTTCCGAACACTTCTTTTAAATAGTAATTAAAAATACCTCCAAACATTAAGTTTATCAACAACTTCAAATTATAATTTCACACTAAGAAACGGGCTAACAACGCCAAATCTGGAAGCCACTCTACTCTGTGTTACCATGGAAACACAACCTCTCACCTTATTCCAGTAATGGAATCATCTGAAAACACGTGATTCGCGTGCCAAGTTATCGCGGTTGTACAATAAAAGTTTTTTTTTATTTGTTTATTAAATTTTCTTTTCCTTTTTTTCAGAATAATAAGAAATATTGAAATATATATATATATATATATATATATATATATATATATATATATATATATATATATATATATATATATATTAGGGTATCCCTTAAACGAGTGTCAAATAGAAAAAATAGAGGGTTGAGTATAAGATTTCATGGTGGTTTATAGCTTTTTTGTTACTATGAACTTATAATTAATTAATAGCGTTTAATTTGTTTGCAATTTTAGAGTGACAAAACGGTAAAACCAAGATGTACCAAGTTTTGGAATTATTTTAAATTAAACATTATAGTTTTCTTATAACATTTGTAAGTTTATATATTCAAAACCATTTATATAAATTTAATGTGATATACAACGAGTACATTAAATTATGTATGGATATGGTTGAAAGTATTGTTATAAGAGTACATTAATAATAATAATATTAATGATATTGTAACAGATAAATCTTTATCATTTATCCTACAATTAGGCTTTTACTTCAATAAATAGGGAAAATAGTATTTTATTTTATTTTATTTATTTGTTTTTTGATGTATACTGCGAATTAATTGATTTTCGTAAAATACTAGTTACAAAAAAAAAAAAATAAATAAATAAATAAAATAAAATAAATAAATAAATAAATAAAAAATAAAAAATAAATAAACTAGACTTTAGAAATGAGGAGCCTTGTTGATTTTTAGTTCAGCGCTAATGTGTCCGTCCACAATTTTTTAGTTCCCACAATTCTTCAGTTTTTACATATGTTAAAGTGTAATTTAAAACAATATTTATTGCATATAAACATTTATAAAAGGCAAATTTCTCAAAATACAATACATTTCCATTAGTAATGTATTGAAATGTTATTTGAATTTTCAATTTTAATTCTATAAAATTAATCCAGGGCATTTTTAGGTTGATTTCTTTAGAAATCGACCTATTGCAATCACTTCGTTTATCTATCTATCTATCTATCTATCTATCTATCTATCTATAATGAAAATTTTGTCATCACGATAACTCCCGAAATAATACTCGAAATAGAACCAAATTTGGACAGTGAACTGATCTTATAAATATCTTGGATGAGTTCGTTAATCAAGTTGCTCCGACATTTTGTTTTCAAGTGAACACTTGAACCACTTGAAAATTTCAAACCGACATTGTAAAAAGCATATTTAAAGCAAGGTTTGCTTGAATTTTGTTGTAAATACAGGCCACATAAGGGTCTCAATGAAGTTTATTAATCAAGTTAATCCGCCATTTTTAATAGAGTGGAAGATATTTTAAGTTAAGTGGGACCACTTGAAATCAGGCTACCACTTGAAAATTTAAAATCACTATAACTTCCGAAATAATACTCCAAATCGAACAAAATTTAGACAGTGTCTTAACTTATCTTATAAGTATCTTAGATGAGTTCGTTAACCAAGTTGCTCCGCCATTTTGTTTTCAAGTGGAGACCACTTGAAAATTTCAAATTCAAATTGTAAAAAGCGTATTCCGAATTTGTTTGAAATTTGATGTAAATATAGACCACATAAGGGTCTTAATGAAGTTTATTAATGAAATTTATCCGCCATTTTTAATAAAGTGGCAGATATTTTAAGTTAAGTGGGACCACTTGAAATCAGGCTACCACTTGAAAATTTAAAATCACTATAACTTCCGAAATAATACTCCAAATTGAACCAAATTTAGACAGTATCTTAACTTATCTTATAAGTATCTTAGATGAGCTCGTTAACCAAGTTGCTCCGCCATTTTGTTTTCAAGTGGAGACCACTTGAAAATTTCAAATTCAAATTGTAAAAAGCGTTTTTCGAATTTGTTTGAAATTTGATGTAAATATAGGCCACATAAGGGTCTTAATGAAGTTTATTAATGAAATTTGTCCGTCATTTTTAATAAAGTGGTAGATATCTTAAGTTAAGCGGGGCCACTTGAAATCACTCTACCACTTGAAAATTTAAAATCACAATAACTTCTTAAATAATACTCCAAATCGAAACAAATTTGGATAGTGTCTTAACTTATCTTATAAATAACTTAGATGAATTTGTTAACCAAGTTGCTCCGCCATTTTGTTTTCAAGTGGAGACCACTTGAAAATTTCAAATTCAAATTGTAAAAAGCGTATTCCGAATTTGTTTGAAATTTGATGTAAATATAGACCACATAAGGGTCTTAATGAAGTTTATTAATGAAATTTATCCGCCATTTTTAATAAAGTGGCAGATATTTTAATTTAAGTGGGACCACTTGAAATCAGGCTACCACTTGAAAATTTAAAATCACTATAACTTCCGAAATAATACTCCAAATCGAACGAAATTTAGACAATGTCTTAACTTATCTTATAAGTATCTTAGATGAGTTCGTTAACCAAGTTGCTCCGCCATTTTGTTTTCAAGTGGGAGACCACTTGAAAATTTCAAATTCAAATTGTAAAAAGCGTATTCCGAATTTGTTTGAAATTTGATGTAAATATAGACCGCCTAAGGGTCTTAATGAAGTTTATTAATGAAATTTATCCGCCATTTTTAATAAAGTGGCAGATATTTTAAGTTAAGTGGGACCACTTGAAATCAGGCTACCACTTGAAAATTTAAAATCACTATAACTTCCGAAATAATACTCCAAATCGAACTAAATTTAGACAGTGTCTTAACTTATCTTATAAGTATCTTAGATGAGCTCGTTAACCAATTTGCTCCGCCATTTTGTTTTCAAGTGGAGACCGCTTGAAAAGTTCAAATTCAAATTGTAAAAAGCATTTTTCGAATTTGTTTGAAATTTGATGTAAATATAGGCCACATAAGGGTCTTAATGAAGTTTATTAATGAAATTTGTCCGTCATTTTTGATAAAGTGGTAGATATCTTAAATTAAGCGGGACCACTTGAAATCACTCTACCACTTGAAAATTTAAAATCACAATAACTTCTTAAATAATACTCCAAAACGAAACAAATTTGGATAGTGTCTTAACTTATCTTATAAATAACTTAGATGAATTTGTTAACCAAGTTGCTCCGCCATTTTGTTTTCAAGTGGAGACCACTTGAAAATTTCAAATTCACATTGTAAAAAGCATATTCCGAATATTTTTAAATTTTGATGCATACATAGATTATACAAGTGTCTCAAGTCACTTTATTAATGAACTTTATCCGCCATTTTTAATAAAGTGGCGGATATCTTAAGTTAAGCGGGACCACTTGAAATCAGGCTACCACTTGAAAATTTCAAACCATGATTACTTCCGAAATAATACTCCAAATGGAACCAAATTTGAACAGTGATTTAACTTATCTTATAAATATCTTAGATGAGTTTGTTAACCAAGTTGCTCCGCCATTTTGTGTTCAAGTGGAGACCACTTGAAATTTTCAAATTTAAATTGTAAAAAGCGTATTCCGAAATTGTTTGAATTTTGATGCAAATACAGACCTCATAAGGATCTCAATGAAGTTTATTAGTAAACTATATCCGCCATTTTTAATAAAGTGGCAGATATCTTAAGTTAAGCGGGAGCACTTGAAATCAGGCTCCCAATTGAAAATTTAAAATCACGATAACTTCTGAAATAATACTAAAAAACGAACCAAATTTGGACAGTGATATTATCATATAATTATCTTGAATGTTTTCACTGGGCAACTTGTTCCGACATCTTGTTTCTAAGTTCCAGCCACTTGAAATCACTCTGCCACTTGAAAATATGCCATCTCGATAACTTTTAAAATACTAATCTGATTCAAATAAAAGTTGGATAGTGAACTTATAGTTCAAATATCTAGGATAAGTTTACTTGGTGACTTGATCTGCAATTTTATGTTCAAGTGGCTGCCACTTGAAAATTTGTAAATATGGTAACTTATGTAATACAGAATTAATTCGCATCAAATTTAGGTAGTGGATTGATCCTTCAAATATCTCAGATAAGTTCGCTGGGCATCTCACTCCGCTTTTCTTATCCAAGTGGTGCCACCTCAAAATTTCTTATGACGATAATTTTTGAAATACTGATTTAATTTCAACTAGAACTGGACAAGGAAAGTATACAAGTATACTGGATGATTTCGCTGGGTAAGTTGTTTTGCCATTTTGTTTCCCAGTTGCAAACACTTAGACTTCCACTTGAAAATTTGCCATAAAATTAACTTTTGAAACACGGCACTGATTTCAACCACAGTTGCACAGTGAACCTATGCTTCAAATATCTTGGATATGTTTGCTGGGCAACTTGTTCCACTGCATTGTTTCCAACTGGCGGCCACTGGAAAATTTGTTATCACGGCAACTTTAGAAATACTTAATCAATTCAAATCAAAGTTGAGAAATGGATTTATCATTCAAACAACAAAAATCTAGAAAATTCACGTAACTCGTGAACCAATCACGTTATTGCGTCCATCTTTGGCATATCGATAATTTGTATTTTCTCGCCAAAAGTCGCCATAGAGGAAAAGTTGCCAAATTTGGCGTCAAATCCATTACCTGCGTTGCCAGATCTCATGCGTTATTAAGGAAAAATTAGGCTATTTTAATGCTAAAACAAGCTAGAAATGCAGAAAACTAACATTTTATCAACTTACTAAGCCTGTTTGAAAGAATTTCTACAAAAAAAAATTATTTTCAAATTTGAAACGATATTTTAGACGAGGAACTTTCTCTGCCATTTTGATCGAAGTGCCAGCCACTTAATTTTTCAACACGATGACTTTTGAGATTTTGAATTAATTCGAACTATATATGTACAGTAGAGTTATCTCACAAATACATTTCATATATTTGTCAACTTTCCAAGCGCCGGCAACTTGAAAATTTTAAATTCACATAAAAAAGTATTTGGTAAAACGGCTACTTGATAAGGAAAAAGAAATCAACCTACCCTTCCGAATAAGCCGGAGAGACTTGCTTTTTCTTTTTTTCTTTTACCTTCCCACTAAACATACTGATATTGAAAAAGTAATTTCAATTTAGGAAATGTAAAATAATAATATTTAAATATTTTAGTAAATATTGAAATTTAACTTACTATATAAATAAAATAGCTGTTATTTTCATACAAATAATAAGATAAAAAGAATAAGATGAAATGAAGACAGAATGGGGAAGAATTACAGAAAACATGGCAGTATGGAATCACCTAGGAGAGGCTTTCATCATGCAGTGGATAAAAAAGGCGAAAATTGATGATGATGATGATGATTATGTATCTATATATACACACATAACCATGCACATTGGCTTAATGTGTGCAAATTTGCAAATAAAATTAACAAATTCCAATAACTCACACACCTTACATGGCTCGGTACAGTCATTATTTAAAGTGCCACTGTTTATATAAGTCAATCAAATACTCCAAACTACGATTAAATATATCTGTTAAAAATGTGATAATTAAATTAGCAACTGCGTCGTTCTCTCTAATATATGAACACATTCGGCATGATAAACTACATCAAAATTAAACAATAAAAACATAATCACAAAACATAGAATTTATAAAGGAAATCTGAAATCAAATGAAAAATATTCGAGTTAAATACCCGCAAATACACAAAGTTCACATATAAGTATTTATTAAAAGTGGTCCTTGTTTTAAATTTCGTAATATTGTCAGGTATAGCAAAGTGCTACAATTAAAACTCGCACTTTGCGGGTAAAACGTGAATCTGCTGTTTTAGGATTGAAGTCGATTGAGTGATGGAGTTAGTTCCTATCCTAACTTAAAATTGTAAATTGAAATATGCAAATATTTTGGAAAGTAAGATAGATTAAAGGAGTTGGAAGGAGTGTTAGTGGAGATTTGGTACGAGCATTAGTTGGAAGGCGAGTGAGTTGAAGGATTGTAGTTAGAAAGTTAGTGTGAAGGAAAATATGAGAGTTGAGGGAGCTAGCTCTTAGCGGCTTAGGATAGAAGAGAGTAAGTCCTGTAGCATTGTAGCGTCAGGGAATCCTCCTACATGCGAAAGACTACTTGGTCTTAAAAGTTAATGAAAGTGATTAAAAGTAGTTGAGATCATTTGCGAGTAAATTAAGTAAAGTAAAGTAACGGTGGTTATTTATTAATATCAAAGTATTTAAGAGGGCCGCCCATTTAAACGTAGTAAATCCAATCAAAGTCCAGCGTCCCACTTCTTATTTAAGCTCAATTAAAGCTCATTTATGTTATATATTTGGACTCTGTCATTTCTTCATAAATTAAGTATTTCATTTACAGCTCCAAGTTAAAGTTAAATAGATATGGAGAAAATGCGTTCTCCACATTGGCGCCCAACTTTGCTCGAATCCCCCCCCCGAACAAATATTTTTTGACGGCACTAGAACTGTGCTGCAATTTTTTGAGCAGCTTGAATATTTTTTTAACGTTCATAACATCGATCGATCCAAACACTATGCCTGGATAGCATGTTCCATAGAAGGAGAACCACGACAGTGGCATAGACTAATCGCCTGCCATTCCCCTGGGCCAAATCCAACTTATGAGGATTTAAAAAGGCGGATCATCGACCTTTTTGCCACTCGGGATGATAGAAAAAGATTAGAGCATGACCGCTCCCTCCCCCCTCACGATCGTCAGTGGGAAGCAATAGTAAACCCAGTGGAAAAACCACATGAAGTTATTAAGTCACAGGCAGCAAGCTCTATTAGTTTAAACCAACCTAAAACTGGCAATGAAAACGTTAATCCTTGTGACAAAAGTCAAATAAAAGTTAATGAAAACGTGCAACCTACGCCTTTAACCAGCACTACAGACAAATCGACCTCTGTTTTTCAGCCTTTGGCTATGGATGAAAAATCCGATAAAACCTCTAGCGTAGAGACGGCGGTTGAAAAGGAAAATACGATTGAACCAAATTCTGTAAATGAATCCCTTGCTTTAAGTGAAATGAATGCTCCGCTAAATTCTACTGTTCAAACTTCGAATATCCCTCATTCGCATTTAAATGCTAAACCGGTTCAAGCCGAAATATTAAACGTAACTGAAGCTCGGGTAACAGAAATTGAAAGTAATACAATTAAAATAATTACGACCGCTCAAGCCGTTAAACGGACTGACAGTGACAAATCAATAAATGTTGCGGCTAACTTTTCTAGTGATTTAAATTCATCTCCTGATAATTTAAGTTCCAAAACAGTCAAGTCGACCGATTCTGTTATTTGCACAACCACTGTGGTAAAAGAAAGTAAAAAGTTTAACCACTGTGTTTCTAAAGATCTCGTAACTAATTTTGAAGAAAATCTACTAGCTAAGGTAAATGAAAGCAATACAGTTCAAAATGCAATGTTAACCAACTGTAGTTCGGCACATCCAGTGCATAAATTCAACGATAAAGTCTAAAATCGAACGAAAAAATCAGATAAAGGGGTCGCTAGTTTAAATGACACGCCGCCTACAGTAAAAAAAGTGTGGTAATTTCCTCTAATGAACTAAAAACTCTTAAAGCCTATAAGCCCTCCAGGACCTCCAAATGTGTGAGTATGGAGCGAAGACAACCTCCTCCGAACAGTGAAACAGCTCTGGGCGTGAAACCCCCTCCTGAGAGTGACCAGGCATCAGGTTCGAACCCTGCTCAGGACAACAGCGATCCTGCAACGTCCGACCTGAATCTGCAAGCCACCAACGCTGCAACTCCACCGACCAGGCTGACCAGCATCTCTAATTATGCTGATATCAAGGATGCCAGTACAATCTGTCAGGTCGTATCTTCCATTATTTTAGTTTTTTTCAAGTATTGGGTTATCAGAGCAGTGATAAAGTCTACGACATGTAGTAAAAACTTCTGGACTTTCATTTGGACCTTTAACTATGAACTAAAAGCCTTGAATTTTCTAAAAAATCAAAAATCTAAATTTAAACTTGAAGCATGAACTTTCAGTTTCGGAAAATTCATGTATTCTTTACATGTCATACATTTTTTTCTGTTACATAATCTATGCATGTATGTACTTTAAAGTTCTTTTATTTTTTTAAGCTATCACCTGCAGTGATTAATAAGATACAATTTTCTCTTTGTATATACATTTACCCCTCTTTAGTTTTTGAATGTATTTAAATGTTATGATATGTATGTAACTTATGATACGTATGTACTCTAATGTTTCATTCCTAGCCAACACCGGCGGTTTTGGAAAAAACTTTTTCAATAATTTGTATATATTCATTATTTATATTTCTCTAAATGTGTTATAAATTGCATAAAATGAAATTTTATAAGTGTATATAAATATTTTTCTCTATAGTTTTGTAAATGATCTATATGTATGTACATTAATCTTTTTTTTCTCAAGCCATCAACTGCAGTTTTGAGAACTTTTTGAATTATTTTGTATCCTTAATCTATGTTTTCTAAATATCGTCATAAATTATATAAAATGAATATTCTTATTGTAAACTTTTGTCTTTTTCACTAAAAGTTTAATTACTGTATGTATATATTCGGATGGGGATTAAAAAGAATTTTTTTTCGCTATTTTGCATGTTAATTCGCGTTTAACAAATTAACCTTAATACACTAACACTGTAGTTTTTTTCCTTATGCAAATAGCATAGCTAAAATATGGCTTATGTATAAAATTATGTCATTTATCTATATATAAAAGTGTAGTTCACGTCTATTTTTGATGTATACGTTTAAAAAAGTTTTAATTTTAGAAAATCTGAGGTCCAGTTCTCTGATGATTCAAACCCGAAGTACGGACGTTAAATCTCAAAATCCAGGATGTGTCCTTCACTTCTTACGTTTGATGCTAAAGACGGTATTTTTTGGAACTGTGCCAGCGTTTTTCTTCTCTGAAGTCGAAAAAGCTCTTGGACGCTTGCCAGCAGTGGATTCCTCTTTCAAGATTCATCCGAGAGTGGACAGCTGCAAATCTCTTTTTTTTATAACCACCTGAAATAAAGACTCTTTTTGCTATCAATTTGCACAACTTAAATTTGAATAATGACTGATCGCATTTATTTTTTTTTTTAAGCAATCCTTTTTCTACTAAAATTTATTTTAAATTAATTCATACAATTTTTTCCTTTCCATTTAAGGAGAGATGTGCCTGTATTTCCCCGCTGTAATTACGCTGGACTATATATATCTTTATTTAATTATGAGTGCAAACGGTTTTCCCGTGTAAACCAACTTAGCCTGAGCTTTTACAAAACATTTTTAAAAAGCTAAGTGTCGGGTTTTTTGGCCCTGTACTCTTAAAAATTTTTTTTTCCCTATTAGATTTTGAAAACAATATACTTCTTGTTGGGCAGTTTAGTTTAAATTTAAGTTTCCCCCCTCTTTTTTTTTTCTTTTTCTAAAATATTATATAGTTGAAATTTAAGCAGTAAGTCACTGCAGCTAACTTTTCTTTGCATAGTATTGCAATAATTTAAAATTTGCACGGGTAAAAACCCGTTGGGGATTTTTTCCGCGAAATTTTTTTTGGGGGGAGGAACTGTCAGGTATAGCAAAGTGCTACAATTAAAACTCGCACTTTGCGGGTAAAACGTGAATCTGCTGTTTTAGGATTCAAGTCGATTGAGTGATGGAGTTAGTTCCTATCCTAACTTAAAATTGTAAATTGAAATATGCAAATATTTTGGAAAGTAAGATAGATAAAAGGAGTTGGAAGGAGTGTTAGTGGAGAGTTGGTACGAGCGTTAGTTGGAAGGCGAGTGAGTTGAAGGATGGTAGTTAGAAAGTTAGTGTGAAGGAAAATATGAGAGTTGAGGGAGCTAGCTGTTAGCGACATAGGATAGAAGAGAGTAAGTCCTGTAGCATTGTAGCGTCAGGGAATCCTCCTACATGCGAAAGACTACTTGGTCTTAAAAGTTAATGAAAGTGATTAAAAGTTATTGAGATCATTTGCGAGTAAATTAAGTAAAGTAAAGTAACGGTGGTTATTTATTAATATCAAAGTATTTAAGAGGGCCGCAAATTTAAACGTAGTAAATCCAATCAAAGTCCAGCGTC
Organism: Salticus scenicus; assembly: GCA_963930645.1. Taxonomy (NCBI): domain Eukaryota; kingdom Metazoa; phylum Arthropoda; class Arachnida; order Araneae; family Salticidae; genus Salticus; species Salticus scenicus. The sequence continues at coordinate 130,954,021 of OZ005652.1, read as the reverse complement.
CCCCTTCTTATTTAAGCTCAATTAAAGCTCATTTATGTTATATATTTGGACTCTGTCATTTCTTCATAAATTAAGTATTTCATTTACAGCTCCAAGTTAAAGTTAAATTGATATGGAGAAAATGCGTTCTCCACAATGTTTATTTTCAAAACAAAAATTAATACATTATTATTTACAATTAATACAAAATTATTCACATTCTGCAAATTCAATCAGCCTGTATCCTCTTTCCTCTCTAGTTCTCTTTCCAAATGCACAACTACACCTTTATTTGAATGTTTGATACCAATTCGAGCATTGAATTCTTCCACAGTGATTCTAAGATTGTCTTCCTGGTTCTGCTAAGGGCCTTCGTAACATCTTCATAGATTTTTCTCAATAACATGGTCTTTATATGTGCTGGTTGGTGCATAAACTTGTATTATCTTAGCGTTATAACGCTTAGAGAGCTCTGTTGCAACTCTATCAGAAAAACTTGTAAGTTTTTTACTCTGTATTTTAAATTTTTGTAAACCAAAATTTTTTCTCCGCTTCATCTTCCATTATCAGTTCCTTGATAAATTTCCACTCTTCAGATCTAGGAAATCTTCACCTTTTCTTCTAACTTCACTGATAGCTAAAATATTCCGTGCAATGTGTCGTAATTCTTAATCAAGCTCAACTATCTTCGAAACTCAAGGACCTGTAATTAAAAGTACATATATTCATTCCTGTGTTGCTGTCCCGGTGATTCTTCGCACCCCTTTCCTTCTTGCTTTTCTGCTTGCTGCCCAGAGCTGGGACATTCCGCCGCCGGGGACTGAGGGCCATGTACATATGAAACTGTCATTTTGAAATAAGAAGGAGGAATTGGCCAAGTCACACCATGCTGGCCAATGCGTCTTGGTGCGAGAACGTCTGTGGTGGTTCGTAATGCTAAGCATTACTAACAGCTGTACCGCGTAAAGGAAAGGATTAGTCATTAGGCCTATGTCCTGGTCGGTTCCTCCAAGCCATATATAAATGGAACTGGAGGGTCTCCTCCCAGTTAATAACACATACCATTATGCAACTGCCAATATATATATATATATATATATATACAGTCGGTAACAAAAGACTCCGAATACTAGCAAAAATTCCTATATAAAAAAAGTACACTTAATACAGTTTTATTAAATAAATCCTTGTCGAATCCTGTTCTTAGTCAGTCTAAAAACAGGATTCGACAAGGATGAACTTAACAAAACTGTATTAAGTGTACTCTTTTTATATAGGAATTTTCGCTAGTGTTCGGAGATTATTGTTACCGACAGTACAGACACACAGACATACACACAGACCATTTGCTAAAACATGATTTTCGTATTCAGAGGACCTCAAAACGTGTAAATATATATATATATATATATATATATATATATATATATATATATATATATATACATATATATATATATATATATATATATATATATATATATATATACATACTTAATTATCATTAAATTATTCCTAATAGAGACAGAATGCGATAATCATCACTCATTTCTTATGCAATATATAGTTGTGCAGACAACTAGGAAGCGTTATTCAGGAATTTTCTGTGATCTAATAGTCACACGATGCATTTTTTGAGAGTAAGGTTTTACAAAAAAATAATAAAAAAAAATAATAATGGATTGATTTCTGTACATTTTGTTGTAGTTCAAACAGACTTATAACATCGTACTCTTTTTAAAAACAAAATGCATTTGTCATAAATTTGTTTTCAAATGTTCAGCGGATGAAATTCAATAAACCCAAATACCAACAATTATTTAAAGTTAGTAAACAGGACATCCTTTATAATCCTCCTACCGAGAGCCAATGTGTATACACACACACACACACACACACACACACACACACACACACACACACACACACACACACACACATATATATATCTGTATGTATTGCAACGACGTGCATTTATTGCAACTTGTATGTATTGCAACATATATATACAACGACTTGTACTATATATATATAATACAAGATGTATAAAACCTATAAGAATACATGATAATATTGCGAATTCTATTGAATTTATGATTGAAGGCTCAATTATTTGAAATGCTTGGAATGTAATGTTTTTTGTAAAACTCTAAAAATAATAAGAAAAAAACAAGATATACTTTTGAGTCTTTTTAAAAACAATAATAAATAAAAATACGTATACATAAGTACACTATTTAAGTCTAAATGTAAAACTTCATTGTCACTAAAAGTACTACCAGATATTAAAAATCTATATAATTTTTGGTAACTGGAGGAACATCTAACATCTTTAAAATTACAGATATCAATTTTTTCATGAACTTATTTCGCCACAGTTCATTATATATTTTAAACCTTCATCTGCTATGCTTCATGTGAGTTCTTGAATGTAGATAATATGTCTCCTGTTATAGATATTTTGTCCTTAAAAATCACCCAAAAGTTCAGAACGTGATTTAAATTATGTTTAATAACAACTTATCGCAGGCTATTTAAACGGTTCAATTTGAATGGATCGAACGTTTTTTCTTACGACATGTGTAGATAAATATAATATCCCGGTAGGAAATTCATGCACATTGTGCTAAACAGTTTGTAGATGGCAAAAGTAGTCGATAAGAAGATTTTGCATGCCTCTTAGTTCATTTTATGGAAAAATTTGGAAATGTCGTAACACCTTTAAGAAGAAGCATCCGCATAACATAATGAATTGTGTAAATGTTCCTCTTAGTTAAAGATCGAAAAAAAAATTATTTCGCCTAAAATTAATCCAATAGTATTTCTAGCCGTCTGTGTCATTTAAATTCTTTTCTTTTGTGCCAGAAAAAATTTCCTTCAAGGGCTAGTCATCTCTTTATATCACTTTATGTCACATTTGTGCAAATTCTAGACGTTGCGTTTTGTGTCTACTTAACAATTGAGGTTTTGTAAACTTTGCATCATATTGAGAATTACTAGACCAATTTATAATATTGTAGATTTTTTTACATAATTTCAGTAAACTGGTTTGAATAATTTGTGTTTTCCAACATTTTCCAATTATTGTTATTATTCACACCTTCTGTCTGCTGGCGATAAGGTTTTTTACTTCCATCCAGTAATTCCAGGGCCACAGTTATCAAGTTGACAAATCGTCAAGCTCGTAAAAAAAAGAAAAAAAATAATCCGGGCTGGAATTCCGAACCGGTCAAAGATCGTTGTGAAAAGCAATGCTTACTGGTGCACATTAAATTCGTCGTGGCTGCAATGTTATCTCTGTCCCATATTTTTACGGGGTGTTATCAAACCAGGGATGCCGCATTCTTTGCAGAGAATCTAAATTCTGATTATAAGTTTTAGGTAAACATTAGGGCTGAATCTTAAACTGACGCCAATAGCCTACATGCCTAGCTATACTGCGACGTTAAAGCTATTTAACCTAAATCCCGAGTACTTCCTTTTCAGTAAATATCTTTTAAGTTCAAAATATTTTTGATTATAATTTTAGATCTTCCTGTATTTCTGTCAACCGGCTTACTTTGTTGAATACAAAGGTTGAATTATGCCACTTAGAAATTGAATAATCCTGTTCCTTTTAGCGGTTTTTATAAATAACTATAAAACTTATGCAGGAATGTATGTATATATATACGAGGGTTGTAAATTAAATAGTGGCAACTTAACCTTGAAACTCGCAGAAGGGCGGGCATGCGCAAATAGGATATGGGAGCGGTGAGGTAGCGCTGTTGTCGATGTGTATAGTGAAAAAAACAGTCGATCTACCAAGAAGGGTAGTTGGTGTGTGCCATTAAAGTGAGGAGTTTCGTTTCCATTGCTCTAAAGCATGTTTTCAAAAAGTGATCAGCGGTCGTGACTTAAAATCGAAGTTGCCCGTAGCAAAAATGCAACAGAATGCTATCGAGGATTGGTGGAAGCGTGTGGCACAAATGCTTTACCGTATAGGTAAGTAGCACGATGGGTTGAAGCATTTCGTTCGGGTCGGAATGAGACTGCGGATTTGCAACAACAAACACGCTTTTAGAGCGATGGAAACGAAACGCCTCACTTTAACGCCACACAACAACTACCCTTCTTAGCAGATTGACTGTTTTTTGCACTCTACACATCGACAACAGCGCCACCTCACCGCTCCCATATCCTATTTGCGTATGACTGCCCTTCTGCGAGTTTCAAGGTTAAGTTGCCACTATTTAATTTACAACCCTCGTATATATAAGGCGTACTCGATCTCTTTTAAATGGATTAGTCTTTTTAAACTTTTATAGATAATTTTGAAATTTTTATTGGCTGCCTTAACAATTACACAGCCAAAAAAGTTCATTTTCTTTTTTGAAGAAATTTTATTATACGTATTCATCTCTTACAACTTTGTTTATTTCATTAGTCTCATATCATGGGCAGTAAATTTTACATTGCTAGTTGAAAGCATTTTTTTAATTTATTTATTTAATAAAAATGTAAGTATCTTTTACCGACTTAACTATTTTTTACAAATTTCGATTCAGCTTTACAATTGTAAACTTTTCTAATTACGAGCTACGTACCTTTAGAACCACTTTTCCATCCACGAAAAGCGTTTAATCTATCCCAAGGTTTTTTGAGAAGTCTACATTAATCCATATACAAACACACACACACACAAAAGGCTTTATGCTTTTTTGAAATGCTACAGTAGGTGTTTACTTACATTTTATTAAATTCTTTTAAAAACAACTAAGTGAAAAAGAAATGCAAGTGAAAAATCATAATTATTATAGTAAAACGTAAATAAAAAAGGCAATAACAAATTTCACAAAAACAATGTATATTTATATATTTACTTTAATATTCCATTCTTTTTAGTGATTTAAATAAATATTATTTCAAAAGATTTCGTAAAATGCAAATACATCATTTTAACTGATTTTAAAACGTTTCTAAAAAAAAAAAAAAAAAAAAGCAATAATTTAAAAAATTTAAATGTTCATTTCCTATGAGATTTTTCAAAAGATATTTGTTTTATTTTATTAAGATAAAATAAATTTTTATATCAGTTATTTTTAAACATTTTCGTTAGTGAAAATGACGTTAAGGTAAAAATAATAATAATAATAATAATAATAATAAAGAAAAAAAAATCTTTAAAAATGAAGAAAAAAGGTTTAGGGTATTCTGACTTAAATAATGCACGTCAATTTAATGAGGCAGTTTTATTTTACCGTTGGAATTCAAGCGATTTCAATTTTCTTTATTTTGCGTTTTATTCTTCGTATTTCTACGTTTGGAGAAATTCTATTTTAATTCAAAACTTTCGCATTTTTTAATGCTTATTTTACCTATTTATTTATTTATATATTCTTTTATATGTATAAGAGCTATGGAATTTTTAGAGTGATATGTTTTTAATTAAATGTTAAAAATAAAAATCCATAGATAGGACTTTAAGATTTTACGGTCCAGAAGACTTTACATAATTTTTTTAAGTATTTATAAACATTCAGCTGTAACTAATTCAGATATTCCCCATGTTTAAAGAAAAAAAACTACGTAATTAAAATTTCAAGATTTAAATCAAAAATTAACTGTTCCTTTGAAATAGAAAAATTTTCATAAAGTTTAATCACCTTTAAAATATGTAAATGTATGTTATCAAAATTTTGTATTTCTAGGTTTGCATTTTCTAATTTTGTATTTCTATATTTTTAAACATTTATAATATAAAACTAGAAAGCAAAGAATTGCTCTAGTATTTATTTAAAGACTTCTTTATTATATATAAAACGAATTGTAATTTTTTTTAACGCATTATATAAAATCTATTTCAATAAAAAAAAAAAAAAAAATATGCATGAAGCAAATTTTGAAAACTTCCATATTTATGAGTATTAGCTGATAACAAATTTCATGGATAAAAATTTTAAACTTTTTTTTCCTATAGTTAATTTATTTGCTAGATACTTTTGTAAAATGTATCGGACATAGAGGTTTGATTATTTTGATAGGATTAAAAAACTTCTAAACTTGCTTTCCATAAACGACCGGATACCTTTGATTTTAGACGTTTTATCAAATATCTCAAAAAGTACAAATCAAATCATCTTGAAACTTCAGGATGTTAAGAAAATATTATATCTCATAAATTTCAGGAAAAATTTTGCTCCGAAAGTATAAAGGGAATAAATAGAAAAAAAATAATTACAAGATAAAAAATCTTTTTATATACCAACTTTTTAAATTTTCTGTTGGATCACATAAACTTGACACATTACCCGAATAATTAAAAATGTGTTGTTACCTTTTCTGAGCTATTCTAAAAGTTTCAAGTGCCTAGCTAATCGGGAAGTTAGCTAAAAATCGATTGCAAGATTTGTACTGTACAAACAAGAAGGCGAGTTGAGGGCGATATATATATATATATATAAGTTGGTTATAAATAAAATATTAATTGTTTTAGAACAACATATATTAGCAATTTATCAATGTGTAGAAGTTTTTTAAAGTTAGAATGACGGCAATTTTTATGAGATAACTTATTTAACTTTTTATATTTTTATTATGTTCACGTTTTATTAAATTGATTTATTTTTATGTCGAAAAAAAAATGAACTCATAAATTTTTTGGGGAACAATTAAATTATAGCAAATATTTAAATGGCTAATTTGAAAACTATTAGGAAGTTTCAATATTCATATTTTAATTAAAGAAAACTAATCAAAAATTCTTAAATCAAGCTTCGAGGAACTTCGAAGAACATGGTGTTCTGAGCTGTTCTAAAAGTTTCAAATGTTTACCTAATCGAGAAGTTAGTTACAAATCTATTGTAAGGTTTGACAAACAAACAAGAAAGCGAGTCAATAAAAATATGGTAGAATGAAAATATTTTAAATCACCTTAAAAGGTACTACGTGAAAAGTGATCTTTCTGCAGCATGTGATTTTGAGGATTCTTCTTTTAATCTGCATTATTTTGTATCAGGCTACCACCTATTTTCATGGAGATATAACAGTTTCTTTAAAAAATTGCAAAAAATATTTTTTTAACGATAACACGCAAGGTCCGAGTGCAAAGCCATTTTCAAGAATTATGAGCAATTTTACTAAATAATTTAAAACTACGCAACTTTAACGAAATTTTATGTGTATAATATAATAACCAATAGTATTGCTCAATATATCAATAGTACTACTTATATGAAAAGCTCAAACAAATATCATGCAAAGTTGTACGTGAATAAATAAACTGAATTTCTGTTCTTCTCAAAAATAAAGAAAATGATATGGCGTTTTATCAAATTTATTTACAATAAATGAACATCCCATTACCATTGATTGAATTAAAAAAAAAAAAAAATGTGTAAAACTCCTGATAATTTAGCTTTTTTTTTTTTTTTGAGAAGGCATTTTATTCAATAGAGTACAATTTGTTTTGAATTTACATGGTATATATTCTTTTAATTTGTTGTTCAATACATTTGTCTATTAACTTATGCAAATGAAACTAAAGCTTGCGCGCGCAGTTGAAAATTATTTAGTTAAAATGCCCATATTTCATTAGTTATTTTTAATTTTTGCATTTTAATTGCAGTATGCTGTGTCTAGTATTATATGTCAAACTTCCGGAAAATTGCTTTTTACTTTATTTAACATCTTGCGTGGCATAGTTTTAAAAAATCTGATGTGGGCACCGCATGACTTCCTTATACACAAATTTGAATATACATATTGCTATGTAAACTTTGACATTTTTGCGTGAGGTAACTGATTCTTAAATAAACAGGCAATTTTCAATCCGCAGACAATTCTGAAAATAGGCAAAAATGAAAAAAATCAACTACTTCAACCACCAAAGTCTTGATAATAGGATTATATATATCGCCGAGACAAATATATATATATATTTTAAGAATAAGTACTGCTTAGAGTTCACTGAAAATCATTCGAGTACAGGCCCACTTCTGTTCTCTTTGGCGAAAATAAATGGTGAGGAACGATAGATTCTACCAAAACAATTAACTCAGTTAAAATTTAGAAAATATTTACTGATTATGGCAATCCTGACACAATATTTGCCGCTAAATTTGATTGCTAATCTCACCAAACAGCCAAGTTTATAGCTAACTTGAATTTCGATCTTGGAATCAGTTTTGGTGACTTGGTGTCGAATCTGGCGATTTGGTGGCCGAATTTGGCGAAATTTTTTGTTTAGGGTTGCCAGAGTTTGAAAGCTCGAACTTCAGTAAGAACAAATTTCTAGAATTTTTTGAAAGTTTCCGACTGAAAAGACCATAAAATAAGAAAAGTGACAATTGATGATTGTAAACTACAGCATGCTTATATCTTTACGTGCTACTTTCTATACAGTATTACAGTAAAAATGGAAACAGTCGGTATTTTTTTCATTTCCACGAAGGTGCGCGTTGACTTAGCGTCAAATTAAGAATTCAAATGTGACAAAAAGTAGTAGTTTAGGATTCCCAAAGTTTGGAAACTCTAACATCAATAGAAGTCGTACTCTGGAATTTTTCGTAATGATTCAACGGTTTCTTGCGCAAAGCAACTTCCAAAATTCTATGAACCACTGACAATTTTCTCAATGAATTAAAATTCTATTCAGACTTCGAAATTTTTGATTGTTCCTGAATTAGCGAAATTTCTGTTCTGTAGTGTATTTAACAATATTAATTTTATATCTGTAGTAAGAATAACGATTTCCTTTTATTGTTTCGAAAATATTCATCGATTATTGATTCTTGCGGCTAAAGAAAGAGTTTTATTCAAACGTTTCCTTAATATTCCTTATATAAATTGCGTTCATCGACTAGAACATGCTTATGTCTTTAAGAATTAATTTCTACGCTTACAAGTATCGACAACTGTCAGAACAATATCATTACGGGCTCTATATACGATCTGAATTTTTATTAAATAAATGCATTCATCGACTACAACTTTCTTATGTCTTTACGAATTACATTCTTACATTCTCCGACAAATTTCAGAAGAATATCATTGCGGGCTCTACTACCGGATGAATATTCATTAAATAAAATGCATTCGTCGACTAGAACCTGCTTATATATTTACGAATTTCTTTTCTACACGTAAAAATGTCAATATCTTTCATAATATCACTACGGACTATATGTGCTGGCTAAATATTCATTAAATAAAGTACATTCGTCGACTACAGACTGCTTATGTCTTTAAGAATTACATTCTATATGCTAAAATGTCGGCAACGTTCATAACAATATCATTATGGGCTCTATCATTAGCTTCTTTTGAAATCTCTATGATGGTAGGTCCTATATAATGGCTAAAATGTTTTAATTTTTGTCATTATGAATGTAATTTTCGCTATTCTCTCCAAAACGGAAAGACACAGAAAAACAGAAAAGGGATGTGCACAACTAAATATTGTATCATGCCTTTATACCAATTTGAAATGCTCCGTGTCCAACCGTTTTTACGTCATGCGAGATACATGCACAGGCACACACAAACGTATATACAGACGTCATGAAAAATCGTGTAAAGTCGTAAATATCTGGAGCTCGTATTCAGGCAGTGTTGCAGATGTAGAAATAAATATTATAACAGTCACAAATATAATATTGCAACATTCTACAATCATTCATTTTTGAGCTATGCGAAATACAAAATCCATTTCGCAAATCGGGATTAGAATACTTTTTTATACCTAGTATAAAGAAGTAAAAATTTGTTTTACAGTCTGCAGCGAAATTAATGAAGCACACATCAACATTTTTCATTCTTCTTTTTTTTTTGTTTGATCGCTAATTTTTATCCTCAACTTACGTTTTTATAAACAATATACAATTAGACGTGTTAGCACCAACAGTGATTCTATCAGGGATTCAACGCCAGTTGTCCACTCTCAGGAATCCAGTAATATAAATTAATACCATTTGGAGAAGAATCTGTGACTCTGGGCTCAGGTCTCGAAGTTTATTAAGGCGCTTGCCACTGACACCTCACCCAGGTAGTGTCGTCTCTAATGGTGTCGCTTTTGGAAAGGCTTGTCAGTGTCCGATTTGAGAAACGTCATTTTTAGCGATTAATCCTGCTTTTCTCTCAGTGCTAATGATAGCCGCATACGTGTGCGGAGACGCGGAAGAGAGGTCAAAGTTGCGGCACACAGCCATCACGCCTGGTGTGACAGTCTAGGAGCGATTTGCTGGGACAGCCGTTTACCTTTAGTTGTGCTTTGATATACTCTCACCGCTATTAGGTACGTTGACAACACTCTGCAACCCGAGGTACTTCCAATGCTATCACGCCGCCCAGATGTTGTTTACCGACAAGACGAGGTCCATCTACGTACTGCACGACTGTGACAACTATGTCTTGAAGGTGCCGATGCCCTTGAATGGTCTGCCAGGTCTCCAGACTTATCGACAATTGAACATGTGTGTGACCTGTTGGACAGGCAACTCCAGCCGTCTCGGAATATATCTTAACTGGCTGAGCAGTTGCAACATTTGTGGCAAAATATATCGCAGAGGTATATCGATCACTTAATTGACTCTATTCCCCACTGAATATTGCCTTGTTTAGCTGCCAGAGGTGGCTTTACCATTTGCTACTCGTAAATAAAACTTTTTTTCGCCTCAATTTTTGATCATCTGTTTGTCTACTCGAACACAAACCTCATGTCAATTTTTCTAGCTGAGGCTCAAATTTTTCTGGGTACATACATTTTTTGCAAAAGAGTGTATTATAGGAATGCTAATTAAAAAACTAATAAGGGTAAGAATATTATAAATGTTGGATTTATAAAATTACTGATGTAAATAAATTAAACGGCCTTTTTCATGCACAAAGTCAGCTTAACTAACCAATTTACAAATTGTTTATTAAAATTAATTATTTAAGAAAAGTAAAAATCTTAAATATATATATATTTTTTAAATATCTTTTTTTAATTTTATAAATAAACAAATATTGTAGCCAACACAAAATTTTCATTTATAGATTCCGGTACGAAATAGCTCAAAATAAAATGAATATTTATTAAAAATTATCTTCACAATAAATGTAGACGATTTTAATCTCAGAAAAGTATAACGCTAAATATACAATGAAAATGAATTTTATGCTGCATAAAATAACATCTTATGCTTTTTCTTTTTTTAAAACAAAAAATCGATAACTTTATTTTAAATTATCGAGGATCGGTACTTCAACTATATATTTTATGGTATTGTTGATTTCTTTTCAAAGATACCCATACAAAAAATTTGCGCCCCTTGCTTGTGTTGATGCACTGATGACGGTAAGCTAAATGCTACGGAAACAGCGCTCTGTTAGTTTATTATTCCTTTTGGCTTTCTAAACGTTGTTAAATCTCTCTCTATCTCTCTCTCTCTCTTTTTTTTTTTTTTTTTCGCACAGAGTTCTTATTTTTAACTAATTTTTTTTAGTAAACCATACAAATAACTTTAGTATTATATTGCATGACGGATGGATATTTTCGAAGATGGATATTTTCGAAAAAAAAAAAAAAAAAAAAACTGGTATTGTTCGCATTTTGAAAATTAAAGTGACCAAGTTTAAAATTGTAGGATCGAAATTTATACCACTCAATGTTTGATTTTATTGATGATTTAAATTTTCAAAAGTTCACCGATAAAATTCAATGACATTGGGTGAAATTGTTTTTAAATGTACTAAATTCAATTTATTCTTATCTCAAGAGTTTAAGCTATAAAGCATTATAAAGCTAACTAATTTCATATTCAGATTGTTGCTTTAACTTCCTTTTGTAGATTTTGATTGTAATTTTGAAATATGTTTGAATAACCAATAAAATTACGGGATGATTATAATTAAAGTTACGATTACAAAACGCTATAACTTTAAAACTACCCATCAGAACGATTGATATTTTACCAGAGCAATCGTGAGGCAATGAAATGTTGTTAGGCAAAAGAAAAAAAATAGTTCCAAAATGTGCTGTTAATTATCAGTAAAGTATTTGTTTCATGAAGCTCCTCTTTTTCTCTTTTCACTATGACTGTTTCCGCTATAAACACGTACTCTTGTCTTTTTGCTAAAAAAGTTGTAGAGAATACTTGAAGTCAATTGTTTTCTGCTATTACATTGTGCTGTTAACACCATTCCTGTGTTTAATGAGTCCATTTAGGCGTTTCCGCTGACATTACCCTGGCAGCGCCATCTATAGGAATATGTTGGAACTAATTTTTTCCTCCTCCCCCAAACAAAATATCATTGTCTCACGATTGTTCTGGTAAAATATCAAATCACTCTCATCTGTAGTTTTAAAATTATAGCGTTTTGAAATCGAAACTTTAATTGCAATCACCCTGTACATTAAAGAAATTAATAACTTATAGATAAAAATCTAGTTGACATAGGTGGACCTTGCTCAGTTTCCCATCATATGTATGTTCTCATAAATTTATAGTGCAAGGCATAATATATTAATGCTAAGATAAATGAATTTGATCAAACGCTTGTCACAGAGATAGAATGAAATCTCACCCAATAGGCTATCTACCATTCAGTTCGATATATTTATTTATTCTAATCTATTAATTTATTTTATTGGGGTCAATTTAGTAGTTTAGTTTTTATGCTACTATTTGCAATACAACAGTCCCCGAAATGCATATTTATATGGAATATCGATAATTTTGATATGTTGATAAATTCTTAAATTTCGAACAACTAACGAAATTTTCTTATTAGAATATTTGTATTCATTCATGTTCAAACAAGTATCATAAATGTTATTTTGAAGTTGTTCGATACATTTATGATCCTCAAAACAGACGTTTATGCTCAATTTTAGCCCAATTCTGCTGTGTTAAGTAAATCGTAATATCCAAATAAATTACGAAATTTTTAAATTAAAAAAATTCTTAGTCTGGGATGTTCATGTCAGTATCCTCAATAATATTTAAAAAGTATTCTGACATTTTTACGATGAAAATGTTCCTCAAAATGGACGTTTGTACGAAAATTTGCACTAATCTGAGATATTAAGTAAATCGTAAATTTCGAATGACTTACGAAATATTTAAGTTGAAAAAATCATAATCAAGGATGCTTATGCCAGTATCTTATATAATATTTTAAAAGTAAACTAACATCTATACAATGAAAATACCCCTAAAAACCGACGTTTATGCGAAATTTTGAAGTATTTCGGCCATTTTACGAAATTCGTAAATTTCGAATAATTTGCGAAATTTTCAATGTAACACGTTTATAGTTACTGATGTTCATCCCGGCATCAAAACTGATATTTAAAAGCTGTTCTTAAATCTTTACGATAAAAATATTTCTTTTTATGCACGTTTAAGTGAAAATTTGCCCTATTCTTCCATGTTCTGAAAATCGTAAATTTCAAATAACTTCTAATGTTTTTTTAATTAGAATGTTTCAAATGAATAAGGTTGTTGCCAGTGTCATAGATAATATTTTATAACTGGTCCGACCTCTCTGCGATCTTTTGTTCGTGACGTATCGTGTACACAGACTAACATACTAACGGACTAACGAACTAACACACTAACGGGCTAACGGAGTAACAAACTAACGGACTAACGAACTAACACACTAACGGACTAAAACACTAACAGACTAACGGACTAACACACTAACAGACTAACGGACTAATACACTAACGGACTTACAAACTAACAGACACCATACAAATTTTGTCATTTTCGGATTCCTCACACCTGAAAACGTATAAAAAAGTCAAAAAACTGATGTCGAAAATCTTCACGATTACGTAAGTTCCCCATACCTATAGTATGATGGAGAACTAAAAGGTCTGTATAGTTTTCTAAGAAATAGTAATTTTCGTTATTTTACCTAAAATCAGATAAATTATGCTGTTGTTTATATTTTGTATGATATTTTATAATTTCAACTTATCGTCAAATTAAATATAATGTTTATATAAACATAGGTAGATAATTTTTAACTTTAATTTTTCAATCGTCCTACAATGCTCAATTTCAGTATCTCCATACGTTGATTTTAACAGTGCATTTTTTCATTCTTATTAATATAATCACAAACTTTTATGCTTTGTTTAATAATTTCTCGATATAAAATGGATTTCAGTAGAAGTAAAAATGGTTATATACGTCTAAAATTATAGTTAAGCATTTTTACTTATAAAATATAATTTATCAAACGCTTTATTATAAATATATAGTATAAATTGGCATTTAAAAATTAAATTCAAAAGAGAATAGAATTTTTATAATTAGAATTCATCCCTCTTGAACTTAATTGTATAAATATACATTCTTTTCATTACGCTTTGATCACAGTATTTACAGATGAATATAAAAGCAAATGGAAATTAATGCAGCAACACTTCAAAATAAAAAACACCTCATTTATTTGCTAATAGAGAAACATCTTTAATTTAAAAATGGAATTCCTTTTGATTCATGAATTAAAATGCTTCTGGAAACCTTTAATTGAACTTCGTCAAGCATTTGCTTATATACATTTGTAATATTTTATGTAAAGTTCTCAAATAGCTTATATTTATAATACGTATACTGCAGTTCAAGTTAATTGCCAGTTTTATTAAAGTTCCAAGTAGCTTTAAATTTTTCATGTAATATATCTACAAATTTACAGCCAATAGAAGCAATCATACAGATAAAACTTTTATTGCATTAATGTGTGGATATATATTTTACTATAAAAAAGACTGTGTAGTTATGGAAAAAATCAGATGAAAATGTACAAAAACATTTTTGTAAAATATTGTACAGTATATAAATCAGTTATTCCCAAGAAAATTTTTAAGTTTGATGCATAACATATAATCAATTTTAATTTTGTCAGTATTCTTCTTTAACAGAATTTTCATATTAGGGAAATATTTGTAAACGTTACGTATAAAATTTAATAATATATCTTGGTCTGAATTTGTTATATTAACGGTCCCCTACTAGATTTTCCAAAAATCATCGTAATAGTGTATGGCAAGTGAGGATCAACTGGTAATAACGACTAATTTTTAATACTACATTTAAATTTTGCTTAAGGCGTCTATATATTAAAACTTGCATTTTTTTTTTTTTCATGTAGTAACACCAACTTGTTACACCATACTTTAAATTCTGAGATCGAGGCAATCTGGAAAAAAGTATACTTCATATACTTTTAATTCATTTTTTTTAAAGAGATAAATAAATAAATCAATAAATATATATATATATATGGGGTTTATCCAAAAAATTAGAAAGTTAAATTAAGATTTCTCGTGGAAACATTAAATTCACCGGAAAGGCACATTTATTATATTTTACCAAAAATCTTCTTGTAAATTTCCGGTGTTACTTACTTTTAACACAAAACGACAAAACTCTGGTTCTGTAAATAATTGTAAAAAAAAAAAAAAAATAATAATAAATAAAATAAATGTAAAATAAAGAAGCAAAATACTGATAAGGAAATTTCGCTAATATCTAAATAAACAGAAATTACCATTTTAATTCATGTGTATACAAGCTGTATAATAATAACCTAGATCTTCAAAACTAATACATCGTAGTATGATATTTAAAGTACTTTGTTGTAATAAATATAATTGGCACACCATGATTGTTCAGGTTTAATCGGATATACATAATATTACGCTTTTTCTTTCCATAATAAATTTTGGAGTTTAGAGAACTTTCAAACACCTTGATATTTAACAAAAGAACCATATATTTAATTCAAAAAAAAAAAAAAAAAAACTAGCACATTTAAAATGAAAAAATATATATGCTTTTGCTATACATGTCTATACATGTTTGAATATGAATTTTAGTAAAATTAATATTTATGTGCCATGAGTGCTGTATTTTCTGTATAGCATTCAAACCTTATATAGCATATTGTTTGAACGTAGCTTTTGGTTTCGTTTCGCCAGCCCCCCCGACTAGTAGTTGGCTCTTTGCCAAATGAGAGGTGCTTTTTTCTCTTTTTGAGAATGTTACTTTTTTTATGTTTAGTTTAGTTTCTCGGCCTGTCTTAAACAGGAAGTATAATTTTTTCTCTTGAACATGAAAGTTATGATTTAAATATTATGATCTTGGCTCCTTTATGGAGAAACAATGTTATCCTGAAATATACTGAATTAAGTTATAATTGTGAATTCTTCAAAGTATACTGCAAATAGTTTTTTATTGTGTGTTTAATCGCTAAATAAAGTTAATAAGCTCTCCCAACTGGTGCAAATTTTATGACTGAAATTGAACACGTGAACACTAGAACTATAGAGTTTGTGATTACATGATTCTGCAAATTTTCATGGTACGAATTTTCATGGCGCAGTATATAATATAATAATATTTTTTCATGGTGAACGAAACTCGGGATAAATGAAATCCCTTAAAAGTGAAATTACCCTTAGATATTAATTTATCTGGATTTGGATTTGAAAGCTTGGATAATTTATTGTGAAAACGAAACTGAAAAATAATAATGACTGGAATTCCGGATTCGTTATTGGATAGCTGCCTGGATATGGAACCAGGTAAGCAAAATTTAACTACTATTTATAACATTGATTAAATGAAATTAGAAATTTTAATTATTTGAATTATTTTGTTTGATTATTTGCTCGCTATGAATATTGAAAAGTTAAAAGCTAAGCGTTCTACGGAACGCTCAAATGTCACTAAATTAATAAATAAATTAGAGAATTTATTATTGGACGATCTAGAAAATACAAAATCAGACGAAATCATCGAAATCCAGGAAATGATAGGTGAAAGAGAAATTGCATTAAAAAATTTAAATAATGAAATTGAAAATTTAATAGTAGATATTAAAGAGTATGAAAAAGATATCGCGTCCAGCGATAAATACGGCGAGCAAATAATTTCTGCCAAATGCAAAATAAAATTAAGATTAAAAAGATTATGTAATAATAAAGATGAAAGTAGTTCAAACTGTTCTGTCAGTGAAACCCAAACAAAAACTGGTTCGGCAGTGAGATTGCCGAAAATTTCCTTACCAAAATTTGGTGGACAAATAGAAAAATGGAACGAATTTTTCGATTGTTTCGAAAATTCAATCCATTTAAATGAAAATCTTACAAAGATTGAAAAATTCACTTACTTGAAAACGCTTTTAACTGACAAAGCGTACAATGTTATTGAAGGGTTTTCACTTACGGAACAAAATTATGATAATTGCATAGAAATATTGAAAACACGTTTTGGGCAAAAGGATATTATCATTAATGCTCACATGAATAAATTGATAAACTTAGAAGGCGTAAAAAGTTCATCAAATATAACTGCTTTGCGAAAGTTTTATGACGCTTGTGAAGTAAATATTCGCAGTTTATCTAATTTAGGGGTGACAAAAGGCCAATATGGTCATTTACTGAATCCAATTTTATTAAAATTATTGCCAAACGATCTAGTAGTTGAATATTACAGGCAAAGTGATAAAAGGAAGGATGAGTCTGATGTGACAGACTTAATTAATTTTCTTAAAGTAGAACTTGAATCGCGTGAAAAATCACTTAGTATGATTAATTATAAAAATGCTTCGGTAATTGTAAATAAAAATAAAGCCGAAATTAATGACAGAAAATTTCCAAATAAAATGAATTCATTGAATGTAGGTGTAAAAAATATATGCATATTTTGCAAGAATTATGATCATCATTCTCTTGGATGTACTAATTTAACTGATGTTGAGAAAAGGTTAAAATTAAAGAAGGATGGCAGGTGTTATAAATGTTTTCTAAAATCTCATCTGTCATCACAGTGCAGGGTGAAATCGCAGCCTTGCGAAAAATGTAAAGCAACAGATCATAACAAATTATTTTGTTTTTCAAAAAACTTGAAACCAGAAGTAGTAGAGAACACTATAGTATCGAATTCACATTTAAAAAACAGTAATCAGGCAGCGTTATTGCAAACATGTTGCGTCATAGCCCAATCTAATTCTAGATCAAAAACTGTCAGACTCTTATTGGATTCCGGAAGTGAAAAAAGTTTCATTACTAAAGAATTGGCCCACGAATTAAAATTAACCCGTGTAAGAACAGAAAAGCTAACTGTTTTTGCCTTTGGTATAAATAAAGGTAAAGAAGAGGAATTCGAGGTTTTTAATATTGAACTGCGTAGCAAAATAAATCCTCGTCGGCTCATCCATGTTGAAGTATTAGCTACAGACTTAATAACCGCGACTCCCTTGAAAAGCCCAAGGGGCGAACCAGAAATTGAAAGTTATATTAAAAATAAAAACTGGAAATTGGCAGACAATTCATTAAGTGATTCCAAAATTAATATTTTGCTAGGAGCTGATTATTTTTGGAAAATACAGAGAGGTATCATTGAAGAAATCGGTGATAATTTATATGTTGCTAATACTATTTTCGGATATACTGTAGTGGGGAAATTGAATAATAATAGTACAGAAGTAATTAATTCGCATTTTGTATCTGTAAATAAATTTGACAGTTTTGATTTGCAGCGTTTTTGGGATTTAGAATCACTTGGAATATGTGACAGTAAGAATGATTCTATGTCACAGAGAGATATAGAAATTATTAATTCTTTTAATGAAAATTTAAATTTTGTTAAGGGAAGATATGAAATTCAATTTTTGTGGAAGGAAAATAAAAATGAATTAAAATCGAATATAGAAATAGCCAAAAATAGACTTTGGGGTTTGAGAACAAAACTGTCTAAAAATGAATGGCTTAAAAATGAATATGAAAAAATTCTTGAGGAACAAAAGAAAATGGGTATAATAGAGGAGTGTAAAATAAACAAAAATGAAACTGGTGTATATTATATGCCCCACAGACCGGTGATAAGAACAGATAAGTCCACTACAAAGGTCAGAATAGTGTTTGATGCTTCTTCCAAAGAAAAGGAAGCAAAATCTTTAAATGAATGTTTATTTGCAGGCCCCAATTTAAATCCTAATATTTTGGATATTATTTTAAAATTCCGCCTTCATAAAATTGCCTTTGTTTGTGACATTGAAAAAGCTTTTCTGCAAATACAGGTTGCAGAAAATGATAGAAACTTTTTGAGATTTCTATGGTTTGAGGATATAAATAGTAAAAATCCTCTATTAAAGGTTTTCCGCATGACTCGTGTAACTTTTGGTGTTACAACATCACCCTTTTTGCTCTCAGCTACCATTAAACATCACATAATGGGCTATAAGAACTTGTTTGAGAAAGTCGTAAATATGCTTGATACTTCCTTATATGTTGATGATCTCTTTCATGGCGCTAATTCTGTAAATGAAGCATTTATTTTATCGTCTGGTGCTGTGAAAATACTTAAAGATGCCAATATGACATTAAGAAAATGTAAAAGTAATTCTTACGAATTAAGCAAATTGTGGGAAAAACATGGAATAAACATTGATGAAGAAATAAATGAGGGAAATATCTCTAAAGTATTGGGAATAATGTGGTCAACTAATAATGACACGTTAAGAATAGACATTCAATCTCTGTTAGAAGGGTTTGATAATGAAATTATCACTAAGAGAATTGTTTTACAAACTGTAGCAAAGGTGTATGACCCTGTAGGGTTTATTTCCCCTTTTATAATAAGAGTTAAATTTCTAATGCAAGAACTATGGGAGCAGGGTGTTGATTGGGATTCTGCTTTACCTGATGCTTTAACACAAAAATTTAAGAAATGGCATCGTGAAATACAGGATTTAGAAAATTTTGAAGTGCCTAGAAAATATTTTACGAATTTTGAAAAATTAACTCCTGAAACTATTCAAATTTGTGTTTTCTGCGATGCCAGTTTGAAGGGATATGGTACAGTAGCTTATTTTCGTGATCCTTGTTCCCGTGAAACTTCATTTATTATGTCAAAGACAAGAGTAGCTCCTCTCAAAAAACTTACTTTGCCTCGACTTGAATTGATGGGAGCCTTAACAGCTGCTCGATTAGCTCATTATCTTGGGCAGCTATTTTCAGTTCCCGTCAAAAACATACTATGCTTCTGTGATTCCCAAATTACCCTTTATTGGGTCAAAGGAAGTGCTAGTAACTGGAAGCCCTTTGTAGAGAACAGAGTGCGTGAAATTCAACGATTAGTAGCCCCATCTCAGTGGAGATTTTGTCCAGGGGTTAAAAATCCCGCTGATGTGCTATCTCGTGGTTGCACAGCAACTGAATTGTTGAAGAATGAAGAATGGTTAAAGGGACCAATCTGGTTGAAAGAAGAGCACTTACCGACACCACTACCGGAAAATGAAGTCAAAATACCTGAAGAAGAGATTTTGAGAGAACAACGGAAAACTACTGTTTGCTCTTTAACTCATGGCAATAATGAATTTGAATTATTATATAAGTTTTCATCTTGGTCTAAATTAAGACGTGTTACAGCCTGGTGTCTTAGATTTATAAAAAATACTAAATGTCGATCTGCGCGAAATACTGGTTTTTTAACTATACAAGAACTTGATGAGGCAACTAAAATTATTGTGAAGTTGGTTCAAAGACATGAATTTGGAGAGGAAATAAAGACTTTAAAATCTGGAAGAAACCTGAATGCTAGTAACAAACTCCTTTCTTTAAACCCTTTTCTAGACAAAAATGAAATTCTTCGTGTTGGTGGAAGATTAAGACACGCAAACCTACCTGAGAGTCAAAAACACCAAACGATACTTCCTAAAACGCATCACATTACAGATTTAATTATAAAGTACTTTCATGAAAAACATCTTCACAGTGGAACTCAGTTAACAATTTCAGTCCTGCGACAACAATATTGGATAATTAATGCAAGAGACGCCGTGAAAAGGAATCTGCGGAACTGTATGAAGTGTTTTAGAACCACATCGAACTTAGCCTCTCAACTGATGGGTGATCTTCCAGCTGCTCGTGTAGTGCCATCGCGAGTGTTTTCGAAAGTCGGGGTTGATCTTGCAGGCCCCTTTCTCATCAAACCTCGTAAGGGCCGAGGTGTTAGATCTTATAAAAGTTATATTTGTTTATATATCTGTTTTTCCACAAAAGCAATTCATTTGGAAATACTCAGTGATCTCACCTCTGAAACATTCCTCGCATCCTTGAAGAGGTTTGTTGCTCGACGAGGAAAACCTGAAGAATTGTTTTCAGACAGAGGAACGAACTTTGTAGGTGCCGACAACGAAATGAAAAAAATGATGTCCTTGATCTCTTCTGACGAAAAGATCCACAGATATTTGTCCGAAGAAACAATCAAATGGAATTTCAATCCCCCATCGGCCCCCCATTTTGGAGGACTTTGGGAGGCTGGAATAAAACAGATGAAGGGTCATTTAAAAAGAACTATTGGCGAACAAATATTAACTTATGGACAGTTCCTTACTTTAATTACTCAAATTGAATCGTGCTTGAACTCCAGACCTCTTGTTGCGCTCTCGAATGATCCAAGTGACTTAAATGCTCTAACTCCAGGACATTTTATCATAGGCACTGCCTTGACTTCAATACCAGAACCTGACTATTCTTCAGTTAACCTAACCCCGCTAGAAAGATGGAAACTTCTACAAAAAAATTTTCAAAGTTTCTGGAACAGATGGTCTTCAGATTACCTATCAGACTTGCAAAGGCGATCAAAATGGTTAATAAATAAACCAAATTTCAAGAAAGACGATTTGGTTTTAATAAAAGATGATAATCAGCCCCCTTTGAAGTGGAAACTGGGACGCATAATCAAATTATTTCCTGGAGCAGATGGCAAGATTCGTGTTGTTCTACTGAAAACTATTTATGGAGAGTTGAAGCGTCCGATCGCCAAACTATCACCTCTACCATTTTGAACTTTGAAATTTTTATTTTATTTTTATTTTATTTTATTTTATTTTTATTTTTATTTTTATTTTTATTTTTTTTTTTTATGTTCCTGTTTTTAATCCATTTATGTTAATCATCTAGTTACAATGTTTCATATGTATATTAATCTCTTTTTTTTTCTTATCTATTTGCAGTTGAAGACCAAGAAAATGAAAACCTGTAATAACACTAATGTTGTTATTGTACTTGTAGAATATTTTTATGAACCTTCGTTCATGGGGGCGGAGCATGTTTGAACGTAGCTTTTGGTTTCGTTTCGCCAGCCCCCCCGACTAGTAGTTGGCTCTTTGCCAAATGAGAGGTGCTTTTTTCTCTTTTTGAGAATGTTACTTTTTTTATGTTTAGTTTAGTTTCTCGGCCTGTCTTAAACAGGAAGTATAATTTTTTCTCTTGAACATGAAAGTTATGATTTAAATATTATGATCTTGGCTCCTTTATGGAGAAACAATGTTATCCTGAAATATACTGAATTAAGTTATAATTGTGAATTCTTCAAAGTATACTGCAAATAGTTTTTTATTGTGTGTTTAATCGCTAAATAAAGTTAATAAGCTCTCCCAACTGGTGCAAATTTTATGACTGAAATTGAACACGTGAACACTAGAACTATAGAGTTTGTGATTACATGATTCTGCAAATTTTCATGGTACGAATTTTCATGGCGCAGTATATAATATAATAATATTTTTTCACATATGATGTTTTTTCTACTTAAGTACGGTTTGAATATTAAGTTTTCATTTTATAAATTTTAAAACATTGATACAGATTAATATGTTACTTTATGCGTTAAAATTAAAAAACTTGACATGAAACAAAATATTTTCTGTATATGCAATTAATTACAGGAATTCAATTATAAAGCGTTATACTATGACACAAAAATCGTACTGGTTGAGATATAGATCCCGAATTCAATTATCAAAACAGCTTTAGAAAACAAACAAATATATATATATATATATATATATATATATATATATATATATATATATATATATATATATATATATATATATATATATATATATATATATATATATATATATATATATATATATATATATATATACATATATATACATATTATTTTTTTTTTTTGAAATTTTTTTTCGACATACAAAGTAATACACATACTTATTTATTTATTTTTGGCATCAGTTTTTTCTTTTTCTTTCCATTCATTTTATACTTAAAATGGGGATTTTATTTAATGTATTTTGGTCGAATTATTGGATTGATCTAAAAAATACGGCGTTAGATAGATTTTGTCCTGATTAGTAAGTATGCGAATTTCCAATAAAATCTGCGTATCTGGAACAGATACAATGACAAACTTTGAACTTTATATATTTAGAACAAAAAGTATTTGCATGTTTATAAATAAAAAATAATACTGGAAAGCTTGACAACGGAAAATCGCTGTCCGAAAAATTAGTATGACCTGTCGTACTAAAAACTAAGAAGATCGAATTAAAACAAATAATTTAATGAATTGGAACAGGCTTAATTATTATGATATTAAATAAAGTAAATGTATGGTATCTATTTTATAGCTAGTTTTTATTTAAAAATAATTAATGTATTTAATTTTTGCTCATAAAATCTTCTGACATTCCCGTACGCAGGCATCTAAACTAAAAGTAGAAAGAACTATTGCCGTTAACTTGTTGTTACTAAATTCTATCTAAATATAATTTGCCATATACCTGATTAACATTTAAAAATCATATGTTTAATTTAATTCTATAAAAAAAAGAAATATATGTTTACATATCATATTGTAATATGCCATATATTTTAATATTTATATTGCAATATGCTATACTCCAAAATATGAAAAGAACAATACAATATAAATAGTAATATAAGTATAATCTCTAAACTCAGCAAAAATCGCTTCAAAATGAATTAGAAATGTATATGGTTTAATAATCAGATTTAAAATATTTAGTATCATACATTGAATATAATGAAGAAACAGAACTAATGAAGTTATCTTTGTTAAAAATATTAAACTCTTATGCAAACAACGAACAGAAAAAAAATATGAACAAAGGTGACGCTATATTTTGTAATTACTTGCTCCTTTAAAAATATACTTTATGTATGTCTTACAAGAATATATGTCTATACATTTTTAAAAAATTCTCATTACAGTTAACTAAGTTTTATTTTGTCTTTTATTCATTGTAAAGGGGAAACGTATTGTAACATTTTTAAAGGATAGTAATTAATATATTAAATAATCCTTTCTTAAAATTTAGAAATTATCTTCATTTAAAATGTGATTAAATAATACAGCGTGGTTTATGTAGCAATTTAATAAAACTTAGTATGTAATATGTAACTATTTTCTTTTCTCCTAGTTTATTAAAAATAAATAAATAAATAAATAAACACTTGGAGTTCTGTTTAACAAAGGTACTTCCATTTTGAAAGTAGCTTAGGAACAACAAAGCAGCAGTTTTATTCAATATAAATCCCAAATTATTATGAAATATAAGTCCATCGTTTAGAAACTAAGGTTTTTTTTTTTTTTTTTTTTTTTTTTTTTTGTAACACAAGAACAGGAAGAAAAAACACATTATTAAAAATTTGAGCAGTTTATATTTAAACAAAATATTTGCATCTTTATAAATAAATGAACCTCTAGAGTTTTAAAAGTATTAAAGTATTAGATGCTACGTTTTTTGTCAAAAATACTTTAAGAAACACTTAAACAATACATCCTACTCTTATACTAAAAGAGTAAACCACGTGACTTGTTATATAGGTATACTAGCAGGCAACGCCCGCTTCGCTGGTCCCTATTTTTAAATGAATCACTATAATGAATTCTCAAAATTGCATTAATTTTTATCACGTGAAAAAAAAGAGAAATAAAATCTGATTAGGAAAAATGTCGCACCGGGTTCTCACTGCCTTCGGAAAAAATTCCCAATCTTAGTTCTATTATTTTTCCCCTTCGCCCCCCCTCCTGTCTATCCCAATAATTTTACAAATTCGAAAATATCCGCAATCGATTTGTAAGTATCAAAAACCTCTAAGAACCAGTTTTGAACGATCTATCTCTATTTTTATTTTTTTGCCCCACCGCAACCCCCTTCCCGCCCCTCCCAATAATTTTAAAATTTCGAAAATATCCGCAATCGATTTGTAGGTATCGAAAACCTCTATGTACTGATTTTGAATGCTCTAACTCTATTTTATTTTTTTTGCCCCTCCGTCCCCTCCCTTCCCGGCCCTCCTAAAAACTTTACACTTTCGAAAATATCCCCATTCGACTTGCAGGCCTCTAAAACCTATCTGTACCAATTTTGAACGGCCTAACTGTATTTCCATTTGTTTTTGCCCCATAGCCCCCCCCCCTTGTTGCCCCACCTGGGGGCTGAATTTCTAAAATTCCAGAAATTGGTTTTTAGATATTTTTATTAGCTATATTTTCGAGCAAAAATTTCACGTGTATCTATTTTTTTGTTTGAGATATATAGGATTATGCAAAATCACGTTTTACGCATGTAAAATCACGTTTTGCCCCCCCCCCCGTCCCCCTTGGGGACCGAATTTTGAAAATTCCAGAAATTGGTTTTTAGACATTTGTGTTAGCTATATTTTAAAGCAAAAATTTTACGGATATCTGTTTTTTTGTTTGAGATTATGTAGGATTATGCAAAATCACGTTTTACGCATGTGAAATCACGTTTTGCCCCCCCGCCCCCTTGGGGACCGAATTTTGAAAATTCCAGAAATTGGTTTTTAGACATTCGTGTTAGCTATATTTTAAAGCAAAAAGTTTACGAATATCTGTTTTTTTGTTTGAGATACATAGGATTATGCGAAATCACGTTTTACGCGTGTGAAATCACGTTTTGCCCCCCCCCCCGCCCCCCTTGGGGACCGAATTTTGAAAATTCCAGAAATTGGTTTTTAGACATTCGTGTTAGCTATATTTTAAAGCAAAAATTTTACGGATATCTGTTTTTTTGTTTGAGATACTTAGGATTATGCGAAATCACGTTTTACGCGTGTGAAATCACGTTTTGCCCCCCCGCCCCCCTTGGGGACCGAATTTTGAGAATTCCAGAAATTGATTTTTAGACATTTGTGTTAGCTATATTTTAAAGCAAAAATTTTACGGATATCTGTTTTTTTGTTTGAGATATGAAGGATTTTGTGAAATCACGTTTTGCCCCTCCTCCCCCCCTTGGGGGGCGAATTTTGTAAAATCGCTTCTTAGTGGATGCCTACAACATAGAACGAACATTGTCACAAAATTTCATGCTTCTAGGTCCAGTGGTTTGGTCTGGGCGTTGATAGATCACCCCCTCACTCAGGAAGTCTTCTTTTATATATATAGATTGGGGATCTCGGAAACGGCTGTACGATTCTGATTTCTTATCGCCATCTTGAGGAAAATTCGCGTTCGCTGTTAACCCTTTATTGGTCAGTAGCAACACATGACAGAAATTGCGTTTATTTGAAAATGAATATAATGATTTTGATGAAAGTGTGATGTGAAATGTTTTTGGGGAGCTAAAACAACTGGAAATATCCTTATCTTCCTTAAAATGACCGTTCGCTGTTAACTCTTTATTGGCCAGTATCAACATATACCAGAAATGGATTATATTTGAAAATGGATATAACGATTTTTATGAAATTTTGGAGTTAAATGTTTTTTAAGGAGTTAAATGTATTTTAGGGAGTTAAAATGATTGGGCACATTCTCATCTTCAGGAAAATTCGATTTCGATGTTAACCCTTTATTGACCAGTTGCACAGAATAACAGAAAATTGGATTTACTCGGTAAAGGCTATACAGATTTTAATGAAAGTGTGCGGTTAAGTGTTTTTAGGTAGTTAATTCAATAGAACATCTCTTCATCGTCAAGAAAATTCGGGTTCGCTGTTAGCCCATTATCGGCCAGTTGCACGTATGGCAGAAATTGGATTCACTCGGAAATAGTTAAAACGATTTTAATGAAAGTTTGGGGTTTAGAAGTTTTTTTAGGGAGCTAAATTGTTTGGACGTATGATTATTTTAAGGAAAGTTTGCTTTCGATGTTATCCTTTTATCGGCCGGTTGCATCATATGACAAAAATTGGTTTCACTCGGAATGGATGTAAAGATTTTGGTAAAAGTTTGGGGTTACGTTTTTTTTTTTTTTTTTTTTTTTTTTTTTTTTTTTTTTGGGGGGGGGGGGGTTAAATAAAGGAATTAGACATATCCTCATCTTCAACAGAATTGGTGTTCGCTGCTAATCCTTTATCGGCTAGTTGCATTATATGGCAGACATTGAGTTTACTTAGAAATGGATAAAACACTTTTAATGAAAGTTTGGGGTTATTTATATATACATATTGGGGGGGTGGGGGAGGGGGTGTTAAATCAATTGGACATATCCGCATCTTCAGGAAAATTCGCGTTCACTTTTAACTCTCTATCGGGTAGTTACACCATGTGGCAGTAATTGAGTTAAAACACGATTTTAATGAAAGATTGAGGGTTACGTGTCTTTTAGGGAGCTAAATAGATTGGGCGTATGATTACTTTAAGGAAAATTTGCGTTCACTGTTATCCTTTTATCAGCCAGTTGCATCATACGTCAGAAATTCGGTTAACTTGGAAAAGAATATAACGATTTTGATGAAATTGGAGTTTTGCGTTTTTTGGAGTGGTGAATAATTTTGAAAAATAATACGTAGAATTACCTTAAAACGAATCATTGTATCTGCACTACGAATAATTTTTACAATGAGACTTAGTCAACTCTGTCATTCAAGTACTATATATAATAAATAATTTCATATTTCGTACTTATGAATTTAATAACCTTAATTATACAAATAAAAAATCCTATCCCATCACATTAAAAATATAATTTACGAAATGCGTTCAAATTCCTGTGAAATCCTAAACAAAATACTCTGCTCAAAAAAAAAAAAAAAAAAAAAAAAAAAAAAAGTAAACTTAAAAAAGAATGGTTGGCAGCACATGGTTTTAACGAAATTACGTAATTACTTATACCGATAACTAATGTGTCAAATAAAACATCTCGAATTTAAAGCGTACAACATGAAGTAACAAAATTATGGATATTTTATTTGACATTAGTTATCGGTTTAAATATTTGCGTAATTTTGTCAAAACCACGTGCTGCCCTATTTTTTTTTTTTTTTTTTTCAAATTTTTTTTAAATCTGTGTATTTAAATAAATAACATATAATTAAAAAATATATATATTTTGATTTTTGTCAATGTCAATAAATTAAAAGGATAAAGAATTCACGCGTTCTCGAATTTGTTTTTTGCAGATATGATATCATTTTAGTTAATAATGTAGAACACACTTTACCGACAGCTAAAATACAAGTTTTTTATGAAGCATGTGTTAATGCTAGAATTGCTCTTTACGTATTGTGTTTAGAAAAATTCACATTTCACATTTCAGGAAATTCGCAATGAAAAATTAATTTAGTTATTTATTACTCTACAACTTAAAAATGTGATATTAAAATTTATGGGGGGGGGGGAGAAAAAGGAAAACAAGAACAACTTTAACTGCTGTAAATTTTCTGTATGTAAAAAAGAGCATAAAAAAATAACTTATGTAGTGTGTTATTCTTTAAATACATTTCCTCATAAAATAATACGGAATTTAGTTTTAGACCAGTAAAATTATTGTACTCCCTTCATACCTGAAAAATTTTTCAGTATTTCTAGCATTCTAGAAATGGAATATAACAGTAGTTAGTACAATGAAAAATTTTTAACCCCTTCCAGTTCAAATTATTCCGGATTTAGAGAAAAAATTGCAGAAATTTTTAATGCTTATTTTCATAGATATGCATTTTTGAAACATAATAATACCATATAAGATTTCCTCAAAAAAAAAGGTATTTAAATAGAAGAAAAAATTACCTTTAAAGATGTCTTTCTACACTTTTTCTCGGGATAAGCGAGTAAAAGGTTAAATCACATATTTTTATTAACAATGTCTAAAAATGCTGTAATTATAAATAAATTTTGATTAGTAGTTATTCATTTGATTAGGGGTTTATTCATATCATATACAAAAACACACATAGAAAATTAGGAATATATAAATATTCTGTCGAAAGTTTCCTACCGTATTGAAACAATATCAATGTTTCAATATTGCTGAATTTGCTATCATAAGAATGTGAATACTTTGCTATGAATTGATACTTCATGTTAAAAAAGATACTAAATTAAAATAAAATACTCCATGAAATATAAGCACATTAATTAATTGCAAGTGGTGTGTACAAAAATTAATTTATTCTTTCAAAATATATGCATAAGATCTTGTTTCATGAAGAAATCTAGCACTTTTTGATTATAGTAAATTGAAAATTCACTTTTTAAGTAGATGGTGCATAACATTTGTATAAATTTAAATACATTTTATGCATGAGAATTTTCTTTTTTTAGATAAACAATTCTCTGATGAACCTTATAAGATAGTTATGTTTTAAATATAAAATCACGCTTGTGTGCAATTACGAACCATTTTGTATGTAACAGTAAAAATGTACTGAAAAATTTAACACTGTAAAATATGGCATTGTTGTATAGTGATATACTTCAAATTCTTCAAATTTAGTTTAAACTTTAAAGCACAGATCATTTTAAAAATTTGAGATACCTTTGCTACTTTAAAGTTACATATGTTTTGTTAGTCATAAGTTTACACATAGTATCTCAATAATGTTTATTTAAAAGCCGAGCTTTAAAGAAAATTTTAAATTTAAAAGTTCCATGCAAACTGTGTGATTTAAGTTTAAATTTGTTTAGAGTATTAATGTCTATTCAATCATAATCATAAAAAACTTGCAAAATGAACAATGTTACTGATTTATTATGGTGCATCACCGCATATGAAATTGTAAATCATTTTTATATATTACATATTAGAATTTAATTTTTTTAGGATAAAAAAAGAGATATAGATTTGAATTACTTTTTAATAAAAAATAATTATTACTTGGAAAATGATTCTAAGTGTTGGATTTAAGGTTTTTAAAAAAATCATTTCAGGTTTAACATCAAAATATAATTATCAGGTGAAACTGAAAAACCATTTATGTGCTAATATTTAAAGTACAATTATTTGAAACTCAGTATCATTTTGTATTTCTCTGTAACAAATATTGAAAAAAAAATTAATATACATATTCTATTTTAACATTACATATGTTCTACAAGTCATAAATTAAGCTAAATTTAAACTTAAACAAAGCTATTCGTTAAGTGTTAATTATTTAAGAGAAATCTAATTTTAAAGGCTCAATGCAAACCTGATAGCTTAAATTTAACTTTAATTCAAAATGTTATTTTTCATTCCAACATTATCCCGTTATACTTGCGAAATGAACAAAGGTGCTGATTTATATTTTGTATATTACAATATATGAGATGGCAAAACATTTTTAACGTTTATTTAACAACATTTCTTTTTAGAATATAAAATGAGTTTTAAACAAAAGACTTGCCTAAAATTGTTTCTTAATTAAAAAACAATAATTAAATACTTAGAAATAAGACTCCAAATATTATATATTTTACTTATAATTGCTAAATAAGGTATAAAAGTTAAAATATAGTTATATTATGAATTTTACAGAAAATAATTCATGTTTTAAAGCATATTTAGAAAATATTTTGTACAACATTTTTAATGTGAAAATTCAATCATTTATTAAAAATATATTTTACGTATTTTTATATATAATTTGTGAAGTGTATATTTGTTATTTTGTGAGCAAACGATGGCATGTAGAACTACGAAACTTGGCACTACGGTAATAGAGGATTTGTTTTCATAACATTTCAAGCTTTATATTCGAAATTTTTACTAGGCGTAATTAAACCTGTTAAAAGTATGATGTTTAAAAGTAATTTGGTTACTTCAAAACTAAAGAAATAAATTGTCTGGATTTTCATTATTCCTATCACTTAAATACAAAAGTAATTATAGAAAAATAATCGTGAATTAGGGTTTTATTTTTCCAAATGCTTTGCGGAATCTTTATATAGTTAGTATAATTAGATAGACAGTTTAATATGTGTTTTTTACAATTAGCTAAAGGTTTGAATAAGTTTTGAAAATAGATGTCTATTTATAACGAGGAGTTTTAAATTGGATTTCCATTTTTTTCATGTCGTAATTATCGGATGCAAATGATTGCTCAAATCACTGGTTTCTTTTTATATTTAAAAGAGTTCTAAAAAAGTAATTAACGAATTTTTTTTGTCCCTGACTTTTTAAAAATATTTCATTGTAATAGAAAGAAACTTAGACTAATTTGATGCCTGTAAACTTGCTGTTCATTACGGTAAAAGGCATTCATTAAGAACAAAATCATTTCTACTCGTTTGGAGATCTTCATTACCCACCTACCATATTTTAGAGAATAACCATGCAATTGTGTTGTTAATGCCTGATGTGATAAAACCTTGTACAACTCTAAAATATAATGGTGTACCGCTACGAATGCAACGTGAGATATAAGTGGAATCTATAACATATCATCGAGATTATAATTTTAATAGCTGATTTGAGGAATTATATCATATCTTGGAACACCAATTTTTGGAAGAAGCATTTTAAATCATTTTGATTAGGATTCTGATTTACATTAAGTCTCTTCCTCTCCCAGGCTTTGACTAAACAACTGAGGTTTATTTGACATCGTCTTTCTGACGTATAGTTTTTATAAAATGAAATATTCCTTTGTATTATAAATTATGTAATGATCGATGACAGGCTGTATGTTTTTTTTTTAATTACTCATTGTATTTTGATGTCGTCTTGAATGTTGATGGTAATTGCAATTCTATATATATATAAAGCTTCTTCAAGTTTTTTTTCAAAAATTATGGTCTCATTAATATTGCAGTACGTAGTTACTTACTGATTCTCAACATCAAGAAGAGATTAGTTTACATAAATGAAAATTAATCAGGATTATTGTTTTATATAAGATATTTATTTCCAAGTTACAGTTTCAAGGTCTCGATTTAAAGTATACGCGAGAAGAGACATTCCAAAAGTAAAATGGTGGTGCATAAACAACCACTCTAATCGCCAAAATAATGAATGTAAGCCTGCAACAGTTCATTCATTCTATCGTACAAGTATCGTATGTCATTTTGTGGTATTGCGTTTTATGCCGGTTGAACTTGATCAGAAACGATTAATGATGGTTGGGAATGACGTAGTCTTTTCTGTCAGTAGGCAGGATCCGCATAAGGCAGGATACCAGTAATTTTGAGATACTGCCTCCCATGACTGCTGCTATCAACAGCCCTGTATAGTAGATAAATGTATACAAAACCTTTTTGCAATATTGCAGTAAAAATTGACCTTCTCGAAAAACATAATTTGTGTTTTAACAATGACGCTACTACCACCAAATCTATTCATCTATTACAAAATATGAATAAACGTTATATTTCCAAAGTTCATTCCCGCTTCTCATATTTCGCTTATCTAACCCAACTACTTCCTGCTGGTGGGATTTCTTTTTTCGCCAGTTTGCAGAAATTCAGTTCCTGGACATTACAAAACATTAATTCATCAAAACTTTATATGTAGAAAATGCGTCAAAAAGATCTGAATTGAATAGTTTTCATCATAATGGCATGTAAGTAGTATGCACAATTAAACTGCTTAAATATGCATCCATGCACATAATGGAATAATAGAAATATAGTGTATAATGATATTAAATCTTTGAATAATATTTGAGAATTTTACTGCACTCAGTGAAGTAATTTTCTGAAACGTACAAAAAAATAAAAAATTATAATTTTTAATTTCAGATTAAAATAAGGAATAATATGTTTTTTTAATTACTAAATTTACTGTAAAATATTTGTTTAAAACCCTCTAGCCACCTAGCATAAAGGACAAAACTGTAATATTGTTTCCACTGTATACTTTTCAAGGTATATTTAAAGAATGCTTATTTTAAACTGTGATAAAAAATATAACTATATACCTAAAGCTAAACATTGTGACTACTGCTTATCACCTTCATACCTAACACACGTGACATACCTGCAATGAATATTTGTCACTTTCAAACTTCAACGATTTAATATCCAGTATAAAAATTTGAAACCACTTAAAAGTCCACACTGAGAAAAAAAAAATGTACCGCCTTCCTCCAGAATGAATATGTGGCCATTTTATAAATTCCTTAACTAGATATATAGATTTTTGAGCTATGCGTATAAGGCACGCCAATAAACTAAATAGACGAAATTATCGAGAATTTCTAGTTTACACATTTCTAGATGGTGAAACAATACTCTGAATATTTCGAATATTCTGAATCTTTTGTATTGCGACAAATTCTCTCCTTATTTTCTAGAATTGGGTCATAAACCAAGATTGATAAGCCAAGATTGACCAAAATTGACCAAGATCTGCTAAGTTATTCAGTATTTGCCAGTATTCAGTTGCTGAAACCCGTCTCTTGTAGTCTCATTTATTTGCAGAGATTTTTAAATAACTTTGCCCTCGATGATATAGTCAAACGTTCTAGAATTCTAATAGGAGCTTCTAAAACTCGCTTTCCAAGGGGACTAGAATTTATAAGGATGACATGGAACTATTTTTTCTAGAGCCACAATTTAGATTCTAGATGTCAGTTGCAGAAGTTTTTCTCAGTGCAGTTTCTCTGGATATCCAGGTATACTTCTTTAAAAAAGCGACAAGCAATTTCTAGTAATAACAATACGATCAACAATACATTTTTATAAAGACAAATTCTTTAAATAAATGCCAATAAATGTATTTTAATTGTTTAGTAATTTTTTTGAACTAAAATTTAACCACTTAAGTCGTAAAAAAATGTTTTTAAAGTTTCATTGTGATAATAAATTAATATAATACGTTTAAACTTTCATTGCAATAAGTACAGGATATCAAATGCGTTGTTTTAAGTAAATATAAAATAAAAATAAGTATATATTTAAAAATAGAATTACTTTTGTTCATTACCATTATTCATACTGCGCGGAGTCGTTACCTCTCACGAGATGCATTAATTGGTGTTCTTCATTTGTTCGGTTCTCAAATCAGTTTACAAAGTAAACATAGACAATTGTTGGAAGTTTTTTCCTTAGACGAAAGTTTCTAAGAGTAAATACATTATTATAATTGTAAAGTACTTAAATATTTGTTTGAATTTTTAACGTATTGTCTAAGGATTTATCAGTATTATTTTAAATTTTAATAGGGGATAAAGGTGAGGAAATAAGAAGTATGGATATACGTTGTGTTCCGCAAATAAAATTATCATCAAGTACGATTTAAATAAAAGTAATTCAATAGTTAAAGAAAGAATGTAGAAATTTACATATTTTAAATAGGGATTTTAATGTCTGTAAATATTTCAGTATTTGCCATCAGAGCCTATTTTTGTTAATTAAGTTTTATTATTGATTTGTTTGCATCATTGTTCAATAATACTTAACAAAGAAATTTATATATATATATATGAATTTGTAAAGGAGCGTTGAAAAAAAATTTTAATCACTTTTATTAAAAGAAAAATTGTAAGGAACAGAGATGCATTGAATTAAATGTTTAAAGCACAATTATATAAAGTGAAATTTATAAACTGTTTATGGTTCATATGATATTAATCTGGTATTGTAATGTGATAAGTTTCATTAAAAATTATATATAATTCAAATATATATATATATGAAAGAAAAATCATTTTTACTTTCTGAACATACATTATACAAGGACAGTATTGTAAATAGAACTATGAGATTTTGATTTCTCTATACGTTTAAGACCTGTTCAGTTTATTTTTGCTATTTTTATGGTTATGGATGCATGTCTTTGTCTGCGCATGTGTATGAGTGAGCAAGATTATGTCTAAATGCTTTCATCTATTGAGCTGGAAGTAGGTAGAAATGTTATCCCTTTCAGGGCAATATAATCAAGTTCATTTAAATTCAAGAGTCGGTGCAATGTAATTACGTTCGTTTAAAATCACCAGAATTTGAGGAAAAAAAATTAGAAAAAAAGAAATAAATGTTTTTTTGTCTAAGTTAAAAGTGTAAAATATTATTAAATATGTCCAGGTTAAATATTTCCAGTTTAGAATTATTAAAATTAAGTGTTATAAAGCACATCCCACAGTCTGAAAATAATATAATCCACGACTTGCATAAATTTTGATTATCCTAACGCTAATCTTCTTTTTTTTTTTTTTTTTTACAGGGACACAAAGAAAATTTCTTTACAGTTATTGTATTGGCTAAAAATATTTAAAGTGTAATAAAATGTATCCTAGGTTTTATACTAGGTTTTAAATATGATACAATAATTTTCTGGGAACAGTATGAAAGAAACTGGCTATTCAAACAGTATTCAAAGAAACTGGCTATTAAAAAATAATTACGAATACAAAATCAATTTTACACACAAACCACATTTTAAAAATTTACGAAATATGATTTCCGGTCCTAAATAAAAATCCAAAAGAATTACTTTAATAAGATATTTACATTTTTAAAATTTCTTCAAAAATATGATTGGAACAAATATTTATTTGCTTTCAACTCATATTGCTATTTTCAGTGTTGTGATCAAATATCACAAAAAGAATTTGAAAATACGTAAATATCTCTAGATTTATTTTTTCCTAACATGGTACTTATATTTAAACAGGGTGAATTCTTTTTTTCCTGAATAAAAGATGAGATATTTTTTTGAAGTTACATTTTGCAGTTATCTTTTAATATATTTCAGAGGTACAATTTTTTTTTCTTTTTTTTTTAATAATGTGAAAACTGAAAGTTCCAGAGAAAAAATAACAAAGATGTCTTTTAAACAAATTTAAGAAAATTTTCTTCGGCATTTAAATGTCTAAAAACTGTTTTTTTTGCTATACTGAAATTTTTGGAAGAAAGTAATCGTTTAAATTAAAAAAAAAAGAAAAGAAAAGAAAAGAAAATGTAATTTTTTTACGAGATAGTTTGACTATAGTTTTTATGGCATGTTTCATTTTATTTTAAAAGTGATAATACATTTTACTTTAAAATTACTTAACTTATAGATATAAATATCTATTGAATGATAAATGTTTTTCCATCATTATACATATGTATTTTTAATTAGTTCTTTATAAATGTCAACATTTACATTCTTCGTATAACTTCCATTGCCATTATTTTTTAATAGTAAGGACATTCTTTTTACATTTACTTGGCGCCTTTTTATATTTAATATTTTATTACTTATGTGAATTTCGGAAATAACCCATTACTTATTTGGCCCTTGTGAAATTGTTTTCCCCCCAATCATTAAATTTTTTTAGGAATATTAATCATTGTATTTTTCACAAAATTACGTGTTTATTTTTAAATCAAGGCATCATTACATTTATCACTAATTCCCAAACTAAATCGAGTGACAAAAATTCATGAAAAGTTTAAATTTTATACTGTTTTGTTTGTAACTGTTGCTATAATTAAGATATAAAGAATTAAATGCATGGATGTCTTCAGTTACATACAAAAAACGCTTAATCAAAAAATTAGAGATTTAAAATGACTTAGAATTCACTTTATAATATTAATAATATTATTTTGTAATTTTGGTAGCTTTCTGAAAGTTTAATAATATTATTTTATATTATTTTTTCCCTAACAGAGACTCTTTCATCTTTAAAATTGTATTTATCTTTCAAAACTTGCTACAGGCATAAAAATTATAGTTTTCATGAAAATACTTGGTTTCAAAAGCGATAGAATGTAAAACGAAACGTATCTTGTCCCCTTAAAAAAATTTTTGAACAATAATTTTTGCAAAATAATAATAATAATAATAATAATAATAATGCAAAGAATCTTCCGAAATATTTGATTGTACTTTTTTTAAACATTTGGTCAAATAACAAGAAATAGGTCATAACTAAAAAAATAAAATAAACAAGTATACTACTCATGAAATTTTAAAATGATTATTTTATATGTTAAGCAAGGGAATAGAATCTTTTTTGTTTAAAAAAATACGTGTATACTTCCTTAATCTTACATTTTGCTGATTTTTTCTGTAGTCTGATTAAAATAATCTATATCTATATGACGAAGAGATTTCCTTGGACTCTGTCTGTCTGTATGGACGCAACTAGTTTTCCTTCTGTAAAATCCATGAGGATAAATGTAACAAACAACCCCGTGGTTGTGAGGAAAAGCGCTGGGCTAAGAATCCAAAGGTCGTGTGTTCGATCCCAGTTGAGGACAAGTAGAGTTTAGTCTTTAAAAAATTCTTGCATTCGGAATACGGAATTCACGAACTGGGGCTTTTCTAGTTTGTTATAAAGCATTAAATAAAATGCAATTCTTCCATTACATACGATAGTAGGGTTTTGGAAGAAAAAAAATGAATAATCTGTTAATAATACTTTCAATTCTAAATTTGCAGGATATGTTGTAGACACTAATCGTGCATGCTACTGTATCATATTTTATATTGAAAATAGACGAAAATAATTCAGAATGAATATTTGCTCACTACAATT
The DNA here is from genome assembly GCA_963930645.1 of Salticus scenicus. NCBI lineage: Eukaryota > Metazoa > Arthropoda > Arachnida > Araneae > Salticidae > Salticus > Salticus scenicus. The sequence continues at coordinate 130,916,595 of OZ005652.1, read as the reverse complement.
GTACACTTTATAACACTGTAGGTAATTTTTTGCTGTTTTTCTTAAAAAGATGTTTCAGAAATTTATGCATAGGCACGGATGTTACATACAATAGAATCATAGAGAAATTTTTTGTAAGAAGAAATACTAAAACATTCTTTACAACATTGAAATAAATTGAGTGATATGCTATAGTGAAGTCAATAAATAAAAATAAATAAATAAATAAAAATAAATACACAAAATAAAATAAAAATAAAATGAGCGCTTTGGTTAAAATATTTTAGCATCTATATATAACTTAAAATTTAATGTACAGTTTTTGATTACAAAACATATGTTACGAATGAAATAGGTAATATGGAGTAATAATAATTTATCTTTAATTTAACATCTGAGTTAAAGCATCCAATTATCAACTTTACAATAATTTGAACACCACAATAGTGCTTTCGTGTTACGGAAACATTCATTTTTTTTTATCAGTTCCAAGTAATAAGTTACACAAAATATAAACGATGCGAAAACTATTGTAGAACAAAAAAATATAATAGCCTTATTGTTTCATTCGACTGCATTTGATTTGAAATCTTTTTTCTTTAACAGTAAAACATTCTTTATAAACACAATAATAATAATAGACTGTAAAAAAAAAAAAAAAAAAAAGAAAGAAATTCAACTGAAAATGCCTTATTTAACAAAAGTGAAAACCTTGCTCTGATTTTTAAAACTCTTTAGAATTAAATTGTTTTGAAACCATTATTTTATGATTATGACAACTTTAATAAATGTGCTAAAGGAGTAAAATAAAAGAAATCGGTGTGAAGTATAAATTGTATCTTTTACAAATTATAACTATAGTTTTGAAAGCTAATTCTAGTTCACAGTGGTTGTATATTTAATGTTAATATAAATGTCCTCGTTATCGAATAGAGAATAAAAAAATATCTGGATACATGTTTATGTCTTTACTGTTATTGCCTAGCCTAAGAAAAGAGGATTATTTTGTGATCTAAATAAAGATACTTAAATAATTAACTAACGTGTGTAAATCTTAATTTAATTACTTCTAACTGTACTTTCACGTTCATTATTTTAACGGAAGTTTGCCCTTATATATATTTAAAATATTTACATATTAATGGTTGCTTTCTTCTAAAGTTTTTTAATTAATTAATGCAAATTTATTCAAATTAAAAAACATTCTTTATAATTAATCGTATTGATTTATTTGAGAATATATTATACAATAACTATTTTTTTTAAATATCAAAGATTTAAAATGGTATAATTAGAAACTTATGAAGTTTACAGTATACAGGAATTGTAATAAATTAATTGGATTATTATTATTATTATTATTATTATAGGAAAAGCATTTAGAAGAATAAGAACACATTTTGACGGTTCAATCACATAACTTTCTATAACTGTCTTTATGTAAAAAATAAATGTTTTGCATTAAGCAGTATGCGTAATGTCGTTTATCTGCAAGCTTCCAATGAAAAAAATAAATTGAATCTAATGCTATCCTTTTTAAAATATCAATTATGTTCCTTTTTACAAAGAAATTAAGGTTATTAATTTAGTTTATTCTTCCCATATATGATATATGGTATTTCCCCATATAGCATATATGCTATATTCCCATATAAAGCCTAACATTTAATACTTATCGGCACAGAAGTACGTTAAGCAGACTTATGGATATTTACTTCCATTTAGATATATGATATACACAAATTCAACATATAATCAAATTTCTCTAATTTAGTTAAATGACACAATACGTAAATTATTTATAAGAGCACACGCACGCTATTTACGTAGCACAGCACGTACTTGCTGTTTCGTATAACTTTCATTGTTCTTTGCTTACGTTATCATACAACGTAAAAGCAGAAAGTAAAAGTCCTACAGACAGAATAATTGTAGTCATAATCATCTTAAACATTGTTAGAAATTGTTAAAAATATTAACACAAAATAAAATGCAACCCTTAGAATCTAATTGCAAACTTTAATGTATCTGAATATTTTAGTGTAGCCCTGTAAATATGAAAGTTAAAAATATCATATTCTACACAAAACATTATTTTGGCATATTAACAATAAATGTCAATTTCTTTGTGGTTTTTACAGTAGAAAGTTCTTTAAATGTAACTTATAAAAATGTCTGTCCCAAAATGCAATGCACTAGCATTTTTGTTTTGGTGTCCCTGTATACAAACCAGTTGTACAGGACTTCTTCATACCATTTTAAATAGGAAACATTCTGTAGTAAACCTCAATAACATATGTCATTTTTTAAAAATTATGAAAATATTTTTGGATGCTATGGTCAGGCAGATGGACAGACCGACATATAGACAATCGGACAAACAGATACACAATTTCAGATTATACTAACACTTAAAATTGTTCGAAAGTATTAAAAATGCTTATAGTAAATTAAAATGCAATTACATCTAATTCAAAAGACTAGATTTTAATGTAACTGAATTTTTTTGTGTGGTGCTCTAAATCTAATGATAACCATACTATACACTATAAAAAAATTGTTTTTAGACTATGAACAACATATTTCAATTTCATTAAGATTTGTGCAAAATAAAGTTAAGAAATATCTCTCATAGGACGCAATGTTTTGCAACACTTTCGGTTTTCCCTGTACATAAACCAGTTGAGATATTCCCTCAGTTTTCTATAGAAAACATGTGATAAAAAACTTGAATAACAGATTTCAATTTCATTAAGATTTGGTAAATTAAAGGCATTAATATATAATTTATAGAATTACCTCTAATAAAACACAACGATTTTGGGTGTCCCTGTACACAGAATATTTCCAGATGTCCCTGTACACAAACCATTAGAGGTATTTACTCTATTTTCAACAGGGAACATCCGATAGTGAACTTGAAAAACATATATCAATTTCAAGAAATCCATTAATATTTAGGAGAGTTAGAACGCAGACACACAGACAAACCGAAGTCATTAATACTTTTCAACCTTGTTCTAAAGTGTTAAAAATGAAATTAACACTTTTAAATTTAAAACGGTTCTTGATGGAAGTATTTATTTAGAAATGAATGTAATTTCGTACTTTTGAAATAACTCTTTTAATTTTTGGAATTGTGGTGGTAGTACCAAAATATGTCAGCCGATTTCAAGTTAAGTTAACATGAAAATTTTCTCGTATACAATCTACTAATAAGTATTTGAACGTTTTCGAATAGAGAAGTTTTGTGAAATTTCTAGAATGATTCTTCACGAACCAACTGAAAGGTTTTGGAGTATAAAACACTTGCTATACCTTATTCAGTCAAGTAAAAGTTTTGCCCTGAAAAGGAAAAGGATTATAATTTTCTGTGTAAATTTTCAAGAAGCTAGGACATATATCCATAAACATATAAATATCTTTAAAAAAAAAACTGCAAATAATAATAATAATAATAATAATAATAAAATAAATAAATAAATAAACAAAAAAAATAAATAAATAATTAAACAAAATAAAAATAAATAAATAAAAGTCACTTTTTAATCATAACACGTACGGTATTAGACCCAGTGCAAAGCCAGGAAACTTGACGTTGTAACGTCACAGCGAGCTAAGTTTATTCTAAAAAGCATGCGAAATTAATCTATGGTCCAGCAATTAGTTATTAAGGAAAGAAAAAAAACTATTTGGCATAGATGGACTCTCCTCAGTTCCCCATCATATATATGTATTCATAAATTTCTAGTGCAAGGCATATTATAATCATGTTAAGGGACATAATATTTGACCAAACGCTTCACACAGTGACGGAATGAAATCAACGTCTAATAGACTGTCCGCCTTTCACTTCGGTATATTTATCTTATTCTAATCTATTAGTTTATTTTATTGGGGTCAACTTCGTAGTTTAATTTTCATGCTTCGATTTCCAAAGCAACAATCCTAAAAATGCATATTTATATGGAAAATTTTCAATTTTGCTATCTTGATAAAATCTTAAATAATGAATAACTTCCTATTAGAATATTTATAGACAATCATGTTCAAAAAAATATCATAAATGTTATTTTGAAGTTGTTTGATATATTTATGATCCTACAAATCGATGTTTATGCTCAATTTTGCCCTTTTCTGCCATGTTGATAAATCGTAAATTCCAGATAACTTAAGAAATTTTTAAATTGGAAAATTTATAGTTATGATATTCATGCCAGTATCCTAAATAATATTTATAAAGTTGTCTGACATCTTCACAATGAAAATATCGCTTAAGACTTTCGTTTCTGTGAAATTTTGCCCTATTCTGCCATGTTAAGAAATTTGTAAATTTTCAATAAATTGCGAATTAGCATGTTTATAGTTAATTGTGTTCATTCCGGCATCAAAACTGATATTTTAAAACTGGCCAGACAATTGCACTGGTGGGAGCAGAATTATAAAAAAATAAATAAATAAATAAAAATAAATAAATAAATAACATTAAAATATGTAACAAAATCTAAAAAACTAAACAAATAACAAGACTAAACGAAAATCGAACTCATGTGAGTAATTTCCAAGCATCAGACAAAAACGGAATGGAAGAAATATCATTAACAAAATTTTTCGAATATTCAAATATTTAAAAAGCGTCATGGATATCCAAATAGAAGGAGACGACAAAAGAGGAAATTATGTTAGTTTTAGAAAAATAAAAACGATGACCATGAGCCTAGCAGTGGTAAGCAATAGACGATTTGGAGATCTCTTCATTACGGACTGTGCTCATTTATTATATATTTCAAATGACCAATGTAACCTAAGTTACAGTACGAATATGGGATTAAATAAATGCGAGAACGGTTTTTTATAAAAATGGGATCTTTAAGAGAAGACAAATTAATTTTGTTAACGGTTTTACAAATGACTTTAAAACCAAACAGTGAAAGAATTTTAGAAATTTTATATAAAGGTAAAACAACTGGGTTGGGACTGTGATCATTTAGTTTGGGAACAGAATGTTTAGAATTCTTGAACATATATAGAATTAATACAGAGATCGATAATAGATCAATTATAGCCTCGAGAAAGAGCAAGAGGTTTTTAATAACTAATTTCTTTTGAAAGACTGACCGGATGAGAATTATTTAAAATCTCTTGCTCTTACCTTACGAGTTATAATTAAAACGTGGCTTTTTTTTTTTTTCAATTTTTTAAAGAAACAGTTATATCTGCATGGTAGCCTCATGAAGATTTATACAGAGAATTAGAAAAATTCATACTACAGCCAAAATGAATTTAAAACATTATTTCTTACAGGGTAATGCAAAACATTTTATTTCTTCTGTATTTTTTTACGTATGCCTTTCTCCTCTCCAGGACAAAACTTTTTTTCTGAAATATATGTGCTGTAACATGTTCTTTATATTTCCAATGTTTCAAGATGATTCCTAAAAAAATTGTGTAGATATTTCACAAAACATCTAAATTCGAAAGTGTCCAAATATTTATTGGTAAAAAGTGTAGTAGCTAAGAGTCTTATAATATATATATATATATATAAAGTATATTGAAAATATTCACAATTTATCTATTTAATTTAATGAAAAAGTTTTTGTATAAAAAAATCATGGGAAATGCACAACAGGCACAATTCATCAATTTTTCATAACACTGAAACTGAAGTTTGTATTCTATTCGCATTCTTCACACGAAATATTTGCTTTGGAATATATCCTATCTTACCAAGAATAACATAAAGATATTATTGCATTATTTTACCCCGAATTTTAACTTCTACACTGAATACTAAAAATAGCGCATAACAGGTGAAATTTTTTGAAGCACATAAAAATAGAGAATTTCATTTGTTTCTGAGAATTGGATCTATGATACATTATTCCCGTTAAATGAAGTAAATGTATGTTTAAATCACGAAGAAGATTTTTAATATTAGTTGTTTCAATGTAAAAGCAATTGTTATTAAAGAAAACACTGGTAACATATTATCTAGTCACAATATTAAACATGTATAGGAAGATACCGTACAATAACGTTAGGAATAATTGCCATAATATAAAAATAAATTAAATTTTATTCCTCTTAAGAAGTACAAATTGTCAGAGAATTAACATAAATCAACTTTTAAGTATTTAAATGACAAATTCACTGCGAAAGATGAAAATATTTCATGTCATTATTAATTGTCGAATGACACATATTGCGTTCATAAATGTCTTTTACTCTTCAGAAAATTATTAATAGCAATTCCAAACAATTAAAACGCGTTTCAAAGAACACATAGATATAATTAGATGTAATTATCATATAACACATTTTAAAATTATTTTATAGGAAATGTAGATAATTTTACATTCTAAATATTACTCCCAATGCCTATAAATGAATAGTAATCCCAATATTAATAAATGAATATTTTGTATAAAAATAATCTGGTGTGTCTCTCACACGACTTTCTCTTACCCTGAAATTTAATACTATAAATACAGGTTGCAGATTAATAGGTAAGATAACGAGTACTGTTATGTAAACCTATGTTAAACAATTCATATTAGGCTTCTGAAGAGTTTTATATGATAATTAGTTCTGTGTGAGGGGGGCTACCGTCCCACTCAACCCCACGTTTCATTAATGCACTTACATTTATATAGAATTTAATTTGGTTATTAAAAAATAATTCTCTTTAAAAAGAAATATTAAAATTATTATTTAAAAAAATTATCTTTTATGATAAGGTAGACGATTTCCATATTAGAGAAGTAGTATAACACCAAATATCCAAAAAAAGTCCATTTTATTCTCTATATTAAAAAAAAAAAGTAAGATTTTTTTTTCTAAGTTTTTTTTCATTAAAAGTAAAAAAAAAAAAAAAAAAAAAAAAAAAAATCGATAACTTTGTTTTAAATTATCGCAGATCGATGGTTCAACCATTCGTTTTAAAGGTATTGGCGAGCTCTTTTGAAAGATACCCATCATGAAAATTTACTCCCCTCGAGGGGGGACTTCCCCCCCAGGGAGGGGGAGGCGAGGATCCTACATACACAAAAAAATTTTCCCAGTTAACTATCTCTATTACAAAAAATATATATTCGTTCCATTTGGTTTAGTGCAGTCTATAGACGTTAAACTCTACTTTCCTGCAATTTCCCCCATAGACGTAATGTATTAGAATTCTCTTGATTGTCACTGTACACGAACCATTTGCTTGATCTTAACGAAAAGCTTACTGTAGCATCCCTATATGATACACATTTAAAATACCAAGTTTGAACTTTCTATCATAATTTGTTTTTGAGATATGCTGATAACAGACAGACACACAGACACACACACACACAGACACAGACCATTTGCTAAAAACATGATTTTCGTATTCAGGGGACCTCAAAACGTGTAAATATAACAAAATCTCGCCTTCGTAAATTTGACCCAAAAACAATACTTTCTCTACCTTATGGGTAAGAGAAAGTAAAAATTATAAGTTTTTGTAGTCCTATAACACTTTCGCGCAGCATGGAGCAGATATTTGTTAAACATTTTTCCTTTTATATTAATTGAGTAAGTCCTTCTTATTCCATAAAATAGGCGAACCCCCCTTTTTAATGAAACATATAAAAATTCAGTTTGCTTTTAATTATTTCTTTATTAAAAAGAAAAAAAAAAAAATTATTTATTTATTTATTCCTTTCTCTTACCCGGTCGAGAAAGTATTGTTTTAGAGTCAAATTTTCGAGCGTGAATTTTTGTTATATTTACTTGTTCTGAGGTCCCCTAAATACGAAAATCATGTTTTTAGCAAATGGTCTGTGTGTCTGTCTGTGTGGATGTGTGTCCGTGTGTCTGTCTGTGTGTCTGTTATCAGCATATCTCAAGAACAAATAGTAGCAGAAATTTCAAACTCGGTATTCTAAATGTGTATCATATAGCGATGTGTTAACGTTTCGTTGAGATGAAGCAAATGGTTCGTGTACAGGGAGACTCAAAAGTATTCAAATACATTACGTCTATGGGGGAAATTGCAGGTAAGTAGAGTTTAACATCTATAGACTGCACTAAACCAAATGAAACGAATATATATTTTTTGTACCAGAGATAGTCAACTGGCAAAAAATTTTTGTGTATGTAGGAGCCTCGCCTCCCCCCCCTGGGGGACAAGTCCCTCCTCGAGGAGAGTAAGTTTTCATGATGGGTATCTTTCAGAAGAGCTCGCCAATACCTTTAAAACGAATAGTTGAGCCATCTATTTTCGATAATTTAAAATAAAATTATCGATTTTTTGTTTTTCATTTTTAACCAAAAAAAAAAAAATAATGTATTATTTAGAAAAAGTTCAAGTTGTTTTTGGATATTTATACTACTTTTCTAATTATCATAAAAGATAATTTTTTTATATAATAATTTTAATAAAACCTTTTTTAAAAACAGAATTAATTTTTAATAACGGAATTAAATTCTATATAAATGTAGGTGCATTAATGAAACGGGGGGTTAAGGGGGGCGGTAGCCCACGTCACACAGAACTAATAATCATATAAAACTCTTCCGAAGCCTAATTTTAATTGTTTAACACAGGTTTGCATAACAATACTCGTTATCTTTCCTCTTAATCTGCAACCTCTTTTATAGTATTAAATTTCAGGGTAAGAGAAAGTCGTGTGAGTGACGCACCAGATTATTTTTATATAAATAATTTTAACTGTTACCTGTAGATATATATATTATATCTGTGCAATAATATTGAACTGGCATTTAAACTTCGGATTTTATTTTAGATTTTTTATTTATTATATAAGCCATTCAGTATTTACCAAATTGCAAAGGTATTTCTTATTCCTTTAAACACCTAGACTTCTATTAAAGACAGAACAATAAATACCACATACAGATAGAATTCTGGTCTTTAAAATATTTATAATGAAAACTGACAGTCCCTTCAAATATATATATATATATATATATATATATATAAATGTATACATATATATATATAAATCAATTTAAATTCCAATTTTACTATTCATATTTATATAATAAAATTAAATAAAAAAAATAATAATAATTAATTAAAGACTTTTTTTTAGCTTGATTCGCACTTAAATGTATGAAATGATTAAAATGAAGTGTTGCCACCAAAATTTCATACTTTAGTTAATTAAAAAAAAAAAAAAAAAAAAAAAAAAAAAACTAGTTTTCATGTCGAAAAACTGTTTGCATCTCTGGATTCAGAAAAATCATCCCTTTCGGTTGGTACCGAATTTGTAACGAGCCACATACTTTTTCAAATTACTCAAATGAATTAAAATGAAGTTTTGCCACCTAAATTTGTTACTTTAGTTAATTTTTAAAAATTTAATAGTCGTGTTGATAATTTGTTTACACTCCTGGATTCAGAAAAATCGCCATTTTCGTTTGGTACCAAATTTGTAACAATAGGACTGATATTTCTACTTTATTTTCCACCTTTTCCGTTTTTAACCCATATTCGGCAGATGGTTTATGACAGAGAATTTAAGATAAAAAATAATTATAAATGAAAAAATAATCTTACATTGTCTGTTGGTCACGTGTATTAGAAATTCCGGATAAAAATGTAACTTTTTTCTTGCCTCCTTAATTTCATATTTTAGTTAATTAAAAAAAAAATCTAATTGTCGTGTTAAAAAACTGTTTGCACCCTGCATTCAGAAAAAATATTCCCTTTTATTTGACACCAAACATGTAACAACAGGACTGATATTTCTAATTTGTTTTATGTACTACACAAAAGTTGTTGCCACCTAAATTTCATACTTTAGTTATTTAAAAAAAAAAAAAACTAATTGTCGTGTCAAAAAACTGTTTGAATACCTATATTAAAAAAAAATCTTTCATTTAGTTCCGAATTTGTAACGATAGGTCTGATATTTCTAATTTATTTTACCGTTTTTAACCCGGATTCAGCAGAAGGTTTATGACACGAATATATATATACACCAATCACTACGCTAATTTATCATACAAATAAATGAGCTGCTGTGCGTGACTGCACTTGCATGCTGTCGGGCAGAAATATTCGATTAATACAAAAAATTATATTATGTAACACAATTAAAATAAAAAAAAGGTTTTATGGTAAACATATATGACCACAAAAATATTAGTTGTCCAAAATAGGCAGAAATAGTGCTTATAGCATATTGCTACAAGGGATTAAATCTTTGCCCTGAATCAATTGTACTGTTGCGATGAAAGTAGTTTTACAGGCAAAGAGAAAATAAATGTGTAGTTCATTTACTTTCAGTGGTGTCACACCTGATGACAATCATGGCGAGTGGGCGACCACATTTGGTTAAATATAGTTGTTTAGAGTTCCCGAAGTTTCGAAACTCTCCGACACACGGGAGCATAGATCTCGGGCATTCCATGGGATTCTCGATTTAATCATCGCCAAGACCTATCATCAAAAGTTATAAATAGGAGTGGGTTGATTTCTGCGAAATAGTATGTAGTCAATGGGATTGAGAGTTATTCAGAGACATGTTCTGAGTGATTGCACTTTAAGGATTGAGCTCTAAGCGACTCAACATTTATCGTGAGCTAGAGAACGTTTATGCCCTGGAGTATTTAATGTTATTTACTTTACTCCTGTGGAACAAGAGACTGTTTTTTACACTTATTTTTTTCTTTTTCCAGAACATTAAATCTTTGTCATGAATCAATTGTACTGTTGCAATAAAAGTAGTTTTACAGGCAAAGGGAAAATAAAAGTGCAGTTCATTTACTTTCAGTGGTGTCACACCTGATGATAAACATGGCGAGTGGGCGACCACATTTGGTTAAATATGGTTGTTTAGAGTTCCCGAAGTTTCGAAACTCTCCGACACACGGGAGCATAGATCTCGGGCATTCCATGGGATTCTCGATGGAATCAACGCCAAGCCCCATCATCAAAAGTTATAAATAAGAGTGGGTTGATTTTTGCGAGAGAGTATGTAGTCAATGAGATTGAGAGTTATTCAGAGACCTGTTCTGAGTGATTGCATTTTAAGGATTGAGCTCTAAGCGACTCAACATTTATCGTGAGCTAGAGAACGTTTATGCCCTGGAGTATTTAATGTTATTTACTTTACTCCTGTGGAACAAGAGACGGTTTTATACACTTTTTTTTGTTCCAGAACATTAATCGAATAATGAATTTTGCTGTACGAGTAACAGTTTCAACTTTTTCCAGAATATTCGATGATTATGCATTACTTTTGGACTGTTTTTGAGAATATTCGTTTTAATAACTGTTTTTTTTTTTTTTTTTTTTTTTTTTTTTTTGTCTTTTTTTGCACAGGTTCGAGAAGTTAAAAAAATATTTGATATCACCAAAGAAGTCCAATACTAAACCTGTGACGAAGATAATCGCCTGTCGAAATAAATTTATTTAAACGTTTCGATTATTCAAAAAAAAAAAAAAAAAATCATTTAAATATAGTGAACAGCAAAGCGGCCAAAACGTGCTAGTATCTTACAAAATGTATAATTTTAGCTTTGCTTGGCATTTTTAGCGTATTTAAATTGATTCCAACAGCACCATGAATCAATAAAAATAAAATATTTGTCAAAATAGAAGTTTTTGCGAAATGTTACCCTATGCTGCTATGTTGTCGTAAATATCGAATATATTTCGAGATATTAAATTGGATACTTCATAGTCAAGGATGTTTATGCCAGTATTTTATATGATACTTTAAAAGTTGTCTGACATCTTTACGAAGAAAACAGCACTAAAAAACGACTTTTTGCGAAATTTTACCCTATTCTGCTATATTAAGAAATTCAAAAATTTCCAGTAACTTACAAAATTTTCAAAGTTGCATGTTTATAGCTAATAATGTTCATCTCAGCGTCAAAACTGATATTAAAGGCTGTACTTATATCTTCACGGTAAAAATACTTCTTTTCATGCTCGTTTAAGTGAAATTTTACAATATTCTCCCATGTTAAGAAAATATTAATTTAAAATAACTTTTGAAGTTTTATAATTAGAATGTTGCTAATGAATAGGGTTCTTGCCAGTGTCATAAATAATGTTTAAAAATGTTCCAATCTCTCTGCGATCATTCGTTCGGAATATATCGTGAACACAGACTAACAAACTAGCATATTAACACACTAACAAACAAACAGACACATTATAGACGGACACCATACCCATTTTTATATTTTCTGATTCTTCACACCTGAGAACGTAATAAAAGTCAAGAAACCGAGGTTGAAAATTTTTATGATTATCTAAGTTCCCCATACCTATTGTATGAGGGGGAACTAAAATAATAATAAAAAAAAAAAAATACATTACAAATATTATAATATTGTTGTAAGAAAATAGGGAGAAAGACTACATGCATATTTGTATAAAATGCACTTGAATTCTATAAAAACTCCAATAAAATAAAGATTTCTGTTGATAATTAAATCAACACTTCATGGCTTTCAAAATTAATAGTCTCATCTATATTATAAGCTATGAGAAATTAGAGCTTTCATAAGAATATAAAAATATAAAAGAAATAGAAATTTGAATGTTAAATCACGTTTTCTGAAAATTATTGAGGGAAATGTGCTACAGTATAAAAAAATTATAGGTTTTTACACAAAAGTCTCTGCTGAATAACAATATAGTCAACATGTACAGTCGGTAACAAAAGTGTCCGAACATTAGCAAAAATTCCTATGGAAAAAAAGTACGCTTAATACCGTCTTGCTAAATAAATCCTTGTCGAATCATGATCTTAGACTGACAAAGAACAGGATTCGACAAGGATTTGTTTAACAAAACAGTATTAAGTGTGCTTATTTTATATAGGAATTTTTGCTAGTTTTCGGACACTTTTGTTACCGACTGTATAGCCATGAATAAAAAATAAAATGTAAACTGTTTAGAATCAATTTTTAATCCATATTAAATTCCATGTATGATTTCAAAATATTTGTTAATCAAATTTAGGATTCAATATGTATATATATATATATATATATATATATATATATATATATATATATATATATATATATATGTATATATAATATTGAAATGATTAAAGAGAAATCTGTTGCAGAATAAACTACACCGCTGGGCATCCAAAGTGCAACACCAAGAAGAAATGCAAATATCAGAATAAAATTTATTGGGCACCCGCATTATAGTAAGCAGAATAATTGATTAAATGTTCAGGAAATTTGGAGTAATATATCCTGAGAAATCAATACATATAGCAGCGACCTCTAGGAGCAATAGCAGATCTTATATTTTTAAGCATTGACTTGAATAGCTATTGGATGACATGTACGGGTACTGCACTCAGTGAAGCTTCAACACGATCCCAGAATATATAAACTGTAGTTACTAGCGAGTGGTGGCGTGCCAGTCGATGTTCAGTGATAACAATCACTTTCATTGGTGTGATATCAGGAGAAAATGCAGGCCAAAGCAATTGTTGAATATATTATGAACCAAGGATGGTCCGAACAATACGAGCAACTTTCATTTGTGCATTGTCCTGCTTGGGTGTTGCGCTACGGAGGCCTCGAATATACACTGCAAATAAAACGGTCTTAATGTAAGACATAAGAACAACTGAAACGGCATTTAAGACACGTAAATGTCTTAAAGTATAGATTAGACGTTATAGGTATCTTAATTTAAGACAGAAATTTGTCTGAAATACCAATTTAGACACAAAAATGTCTGAAACGCGTCAATACGCAAATTTTCAGACAGCAAACACGTTTGAATTTTCAGACACTTTAGAAATTTAGACTTTAAGAAAATATGCTTATCTTACTTCTTTCTACAGTCAATAAATATATTATTATGTTATATAATAAGCAGTTAAGCTATTTAAACTAAGGTAGCTTAATGAAATTAATTTTTTATGGAATAATACTCTAGAGATGTGAGTGATATTTGCATGGTATTATCTTTAGCATAATTCATAAACAACATATTTACGTACAAAGCTTATTTCGTAAAGAAAAAAAAAATCTTTGTTTTTAAACTTTTCTTATATTAAAAAAAAAGTGTCAAGACGGACGTAGCAAGTATCAGAAAGTGAATTTAAACGTGAACAATCATGAATAATTTCCGCATATCTTTTTTTATTTCTTTTTTCTTATTATTATTCATTTAACATTTTTTTCTTTCAATTTTCTTTACCTGCATATAAATGTAAAACAACAAATTTTCTGATATTCATTATTATAGTTTATTTTTATTTAAATATCACTTTAAGGAAAGAAATCGTTATCATCGAGGGCTGAACATTTAAATACTTGTTATGCATTATTAAAAAATTCTGTACCTCTACACTATAAAAAAGGTGCCCTATTTACTGACAGAAATTCACTGCAATTTGAAAAAATGCACGTAAATTACGAAAAAATTACGTTGCCAGAACGTATTTTCTCAAATTACAGAGAATTTCTTTCAGCGAATAGGACATATTTTTTACAATATAGATATGAAATTTAAGATAATAATATTTATAAACTTTAAGATCAATAATTTCAATAGTTATATGGCAAAAAATCTATAATAATAAAAGAAAAGGTTTGTCTGTCTGTCTGTCTGTCCATCTGTCTGTCTGACTGTCTGTCTGTTCTTTTATACGTTCAGACCTTATAGAACGCAGAAGTACAGAAAATGACATACGGATGCTCAGGAGCCTCCGTAAACAGAATTTAAAAATTTTAATTAGTTGTGGAGATATTAATTAAAATGTCCACTCATGTCTAAACTAAAACCGACCTCAATGACTGAGAATTCACCGCTATTCCACACACACACACACAAAAAAAGATATTTTAACGGAGTTAAAAGCAAAAAAAGTGGAAAATAAATTAGAAATATTTGTCCGATCGTTACGATTTCGATACCAAATGAAAGGGTCATTTTTTCTGAATCTAAGTGTGCAAGTGGCTTATCGGCACAACAATTAAATTTTTTAAAATTAACTAAAGTATGAATGTTTTGTGGCAATATCATTTCAAATGCCAGACGACCGTCTGCCATGAAAAAGGAAATGATTATAACCGATCAAAATGTCACGTGCTTTGTAGTGGGGGAAAATTGTAATTTTCATTTTTTTTCAAATTTTCATTCACATTACATTTGAATTAATATTCGGTCTAGACAGCATATTATAAAGCTACTGTTCAATTTTCATGAAAATATGTGGATAAACAAAAAATTAGATTAAATTTTATTTTATATTTTGCACTATTTTAAATTGAGATATGCCGTTGAAATTTCGAAATATTTGGTTTTAACGCCCGATAATTCAATTCTGAATATTTTTGAAAGTGTAGAATTATTAGGAAGGGCTTAAGGGGAGGGGGTGGGGGCGAAGGGGAAAAAAAAAAGAGTTACAGCGTTTAAAATTTGTATTATTATGTTTTAAAGAAAGATAAATTGACTGAGGATATTTTCAATTGTAAATTTATTAGAAGGGACGGAAAAAGGGGGGGAGAAGGGGCAAAAACGTAGAAAAGGATCGTTTGTTTCGGAGAAAACTACGGAAAACACAGAACGCCTTTATTCTTTTATATTTTGCAGAATTTCGAATTCTGATACTCCTTTCACATTTCATACTATGGATTTTTAACAGTATTTAGCCCGGAATTACGCAAGTTTCGGAGAAAACCACGAAAAAGTCAGACATAAATCGTTTTATAATAGTGTTTATATCATTTTTGTATATCAGCTTCTAATTAAGCATAATTTCAAAAGTAATATGTCATTTTGAAACTTATTTGAATTGAATTTCAAGAGCAGATGCCACAAATTTCTGTCACATTCCATTAACCGACTACCGTAAGTAATGGAATTCGAAATTTCACGTAATTTACACGTTTTAAGGTGTCCTGATTAGGTTTTCTTTTATATCTCAGCTACTAATTAAAATAATTTTATAAGTAATACATTATTTGAAAGCTTTGTTGATTTGGAATTGAACAGAAGATTACAGAATTTTATACCGCCAGATGGCGCTGTAATATTTTTAAATTTCAATATTTCGAATTCTGAATATGATTACATTATTTTTAATACATTATTCGAAAGATATTTTAAAGTACTTTTATATTATCGAAAGTGGAATTCGAGATTTTACCAGATTTACACGTTTTAAGGTCTCCTGATTAGGTTTCCTTTTGTATCTCAGTTACTAATTAAAATAATATCATAAGTAATACATCATTTTAAAGCTTTGTTGATTTGGAATTGAACAGTAGATTACAGAAATTTCTACCGCCAGATGGCGCTGCAATATTTTAAAATTTCGATATTTCGAATTCTAAATATGATAAAAATATTTTTAATACATCATTCGAAAGATATTTTAAAGTACTTTTATATAATTGAATAACCTACATTACATTTATCCAATAGAGGGCGCTAATCGCATTTATTCGAAATTTCACCTGATTTATATGTTTTAAGGTGTCCTAAAGGGAGGCAAAATATTAGGAATTGAGTTAGACCGTTCAAAATTGGTATATATAGGTTTTGGGTGCCTACGAGTTGAATGGGGATATTTTCGAAAGTGTAAAATTAAGTAGGGCCAGGAAGGGTGGTGAAGGAATACGCGCGCGCAGCGAGCGTATATATGAATTCGTGCGCACTGCGCGCGCACGGGTGTCTACGCTGACGAAGGCAGAGGAGCCCGGTGTGATTTTTTACCCGATCAGAAATGATTTTTTTTTTTAAATTCCTTTTCTATAAAAGAAAGTTTATGAGTAATAACATGGAATTTTGAGAAATCATAAGGGTGGTATAAGGAATACGCGCGCGCAGCGCTCATATGTATGCATTCGTGCGTGCGCATCGCCCACGGGTTTACTCTGCCAAAGGCAGTGGGGACCCGGTGCGACATTTTTCCCGATTAGAGGTTTTTTTTTCTTTTTTTTCACATGATAAAAATTAATGCAATTTTGAGAATTTATTAATTATAATGATTCATTTAAAAATAGTGACCAGCGAAGCTGGCGTAGCCTGCTAGTTAGAAATAAAACATAAGACTGCGATTTGTTTCGCGAATACTGAAGTATACTTTATCATAAAAAACACGTAATTCTGTATTCGACGGTGGCGTAATTAGTAAATGCTTGATTCCGACAATGTTTTGCTCGAGGTTTCGGTTTCCGTGGACATTGTGAGTTCGGATCTCAACGCCAGATAATGGGCTTTTTTTTTTTTAAATATTAATATTTCATTGGTGCTCTGAACAATTTTAAAATCGATTTTTAACATAAAATCATTTATTTATTTATTATAAAGCCTTAAAGACGTTTGTGTTTTTAAGCCTAACATGGCGGCGTTTTTAAGCTTAAAACATGGCCGAGGTTTTAAGACGCTTGCTATGTCTTAATTTTAGATGCAAAAAGTTGTCTAAAAAAGTGCAAAAGGTGTGCAAAAAGGTGTCTAAAAAGACTTTTTTTTTCGCTTAAAAAATGACCATCCATATAGCACTTTTTAAACTGAATTTACGTTTACGTGACATTTACGTTTACAGTGTAGGGCTGAGTGACAGGTCTTAACTCGTCTGAAATGTAATGACCGTTATTCACAGCGTCGGGAATGCAAACAAGAGGTGAACGAGACGTGTATCCAATGGAATCCCATAACATCACTCCAAGTGATGGGCCAGCATGACGAAGTTATGATGAAATAGGACGAAGTATGGAGCTGGCAATATGCATTATTTATAATGTTGTCAAATACGGATGCTGAATTCTTGATGCTAAACACAGAATTATGATTTGTCTGAATAGACGACGTCACTCCATTCCTGCGTCCAGCTTCGTTGTTGATGCCACATTAAAAGCATCTATGTCAGTGTTGCAGCTTTTAGGATAACTAAAGATTTAATTGTCGCATACTGGGTCATCACCTAGAGTGATAGTTTGTTGTGCCATGGATACACGTCTCCATCACTTCTTGTTCGCATTCCCCGCACTCTAAATAGCGACAAATAAACTCCTGACGATTTAAGGCCTGTCGCTCTGCTCTATATTCGTGGCCTCCGTAGCGCAACATGTAAGCAGGAGAATGCACGACCGCAAAGTTTTCCGTATTAACCAGATATTCCTTGATACGGAATATGTTCGAATGTTGCTCTGGCCATCGCGTTCTTCCGACCAATGAAAATGACTGTTTAATCGTTAAAAGTCACCTGGCACGCCACCACTCACCAGAACCCCATCTAGCCAAAAGTGAAGCCAGGACCTGATGCGCCTTCAGGTCCTCTACTTATCATTTTCCTCATGCCTTTTACCATTCTTAAAAGAAAAGAACACCTACAATTTTCCTATGTCGCTCAAAAGTGCATATTTTGAGTAAAATGTTACCTGTGTAAAACTTTTAACTTTACTTTCGAAAATAAAATTATCATGGAGTACTATTTCAAGAATATTTCTGTATATATATATATATATAAATATATATATATATATGTAAACGAAATTTTGGGGCCCCAAGTCAAGAGCCACTGGTCCATGACCCAGTTTGCGTTAATCAGGACCTGCCACTCACTGGTACCTACTTTTGATGAAATGACCGATCGTGTTGAAGCTTCATGAAGTGCTGTACACGTACATGTAATCCAATTGCTGTTCGATTCAATGCTGTTATTGCTCCAAGAGGTACTGCTTTATGTACTGATTTCTCAGGATATATTACTCCAAATTTCCTGAATATTTAATGAATTGTTAATCCTAGTATAACATATGCGCCTAATAAATACCATTTTGGTATTTGGATTCTTTTTGGTGTCGCATTTTGGATGGTCAGCAGTGTATTTTAATTCTTAGACATATACAAATTTTCTTTCTTTTCTTAAATAGGTATTACTATAATTAAAATTAAAATTGTTTAAAAATAAATCATACTTTATTTGAAAAATGATATTCTTAACAATGGAGAAATACGTAATTGTCATTTAAAAAATAAATGTAATAGAAATTAGATGTTTCTGAGTTTATAACAGAATTTTACTATTTAAAAATAATATGAAAGTTATAAATTTAAAGTGCTGTCAGTTTCGTTATCTATTTACATCGTTATGGCAAATGTGCCAGATCTCTCCATTACCTTACACAATCTTCTCTGTCATTTACAAAATAACTTGGTTATTTCGAAAATTTCAAAAGTTCTAGAAACTTCGTAGCCTAACTCACTTGGAACTTTTTATACTTGTTTTTTCTTTTTGTTTTTTCAAAATATCAAGAGATATGCCGAAAGATTAAATTCTGTCTTCAGTAGAATATATATATTACTTTCTCCCAACATATAATAAGTTATTATTGTTTAATTAAGTTTGAGTTTTACATTACCAAAACACTGAAATTATGATATAGTAAGTGTTATAGATTTTTTAAGTTTTCGTTAAGAATTTATTCATCTAAAAATTCAAAATAATGGTGAGAAATATGGTGCAATAAGGAATAATTAGATGAAATTAATGTCTGTGAATGGTGTTATTTGTTGTTGAAAAATTCATTGTTATTATTATTATTATTATTATTATTTTATTATTATTGTAGCAGTTTTTAATTTTACTGCTTACCCTGAATTTAGAAATCATAGCATAAATGAGGAAAATACTATTTTTTCTAAAGATATTCTTAGAATTCAATCTTTTTTTGGGTATATCTCACACTGACAGAAACATTTCTCTATGGACATTTCTCTAGCAAAGTAAACTTAACTAACAATATTGTAAGAATATTTCAAAATAAGTTTTACTTATTTGTGATATTCTCATACCTATATTGATGCCACTTATCAACCGCAAATTTATTACCTTCCGTGACTCTGAAATTTATTGTTCAGTTTCCTTATCAACCTGTAATTTACGATTAGTATTTAAAATGTATTTCTTAAAAATAATGATTATCTTATAAAACTTCTGCGTTTTCAAAATAATATCTCAATGCAGATAAATACGATGTAAAATAATCAATATTTACCATTTCATAGATATATTTTATTATAATTTTAAACTGTAGAACGTTTTGACAAATAAGTATTAACAGATAATTCTACGTGCATTGAAATAAATTAAATTAATTATTTTTTTTAAAAAATTAAAAAATATTTAATACGTAGAATTTCGCCAAAATACACACGTCCGAATTTAAAATTTCATGAAATCACGTATTTCGTGATTTAATGTAATGTATTATATTTGTAAAAAATAAAATAGTATCTCTCTCTCTCTCTCTCTCAATATATATATATATATATATATATATATATATATATATATACATATATAAATGTATTACTGGGTGTCCCATATGCCTGTAGCCATTTTTAAAATTCATGAAAAGTTACAAAATTGGTATAGTTGTACGCGGTTTTCTAAAAAATTATTCTCTTGAAGAGAAAATAGTAAGTAGAGAAGAAACAATCGTTAAAATTTTCTTCGATAGAGGGCCCTGTACGTGAGCAAATCTCACTTTTTGGTGATCTATCTTTATTTGTTTGAAAATGTTTGCTGTCATGTAAATCGTAATCCATGTGTTCGACTTCACCACAAATTACAGTTTGCAAATGAGTTACAACATTGCATACTGCAGCGTCAGTCGGCTTTTCTTACCTGTGGGGAAACATCTTCACCAAGTTTTATCCACCAAGTCAGCCTTACAATTTAAATTTCATGTGAGCGCAATGAGGAGGCAAAATAAGAAATAAGATGTTTTAATTGTAGATAGTTTTTTACTACGAATGCTCAGTCTTAGAAAAAAAAAAAACATTTTCATAATATAATAGCCAAAAGTATTTAGCTACTTTTATGAAAATCCCAAAAAGATATTGTGTAAATTAAGTAAGTTATGAGCAATAAAATAAAGATAATTGCAGTTTCTTAAGGGAAAAGGAAGATAATAAAGCATTTTATCAATATTTATTTACAATCAGCGAACACTGTGTTATCATTGAACCTTGGATAAAATTAAAATTAAAATGCGAGTAAAACGGTTTATAATTTAACTTTTATTTTGAGAGAAATGAGATTTCTGTTCATTCTGTCTCTCAGAACGCTTTGAATTTACACGATATTTGTCTGTGGCTTTCACATAAGTAGCTCAATATTTTTGGCTGTTAAATTATGCTAATGAATTTTTTTTTAAGTTTGCACAAAGCATGCGTAATAAAAAATTATTTAGTAAAAAGGCTCATATTTTGTAAAATACTTAACAATTTTTCATTCTGATTGCAGTATGTTGTGTCTAATTCAAAATGTCAAGTCTTCTAAAAATGGCATTGCATTGGATCTAACACCATACGTGTTATATTTAAAACTGTAATTTTTTGGCAATTGTTTAAAGAAACCATCACACCTCCATGAATATATGTTCTAGTCTCATAAATGATTTTATAAATAATTCGAAGAATTCTCATAATCCTATGCTACACCCAAAAGGCATTTCAAGCAGGGTGTTCAAGAAGGGGTTCTTTTTACAGGGTAATCCAAAATATTTTGACTTTTGTTTAACATTTTTTTGTACCCCTTACCTCTTTAGGACAAAATGTTTGCTGAAATATATGAGATATAATAAGTTATTTATACTCCCAAACATTCAGAATAACTCCTCAAAAAGTTTTTTACGTATTTGATAAAAAGTCTGAATTTGAAAGTGTCTAAATACTTACTGGTAGATAGTATATTTAGTTTGTTTTTTTCAAAAGAAAAAACAAGTATCGTACACAAACATACTTCGAGATCAATAAATAATCAAGTGTGCCTTAATCAAATCTTTAAAACTCGAATATTTTCTTATATAAAACGTAAGAATAACATAATAAAGCCTAAATTTTTACAAGGCTTTTATTCGAAATTTCACTTTTAAAACATAATATGAATCTTAAAGATACTGATCTTTTTACAAGGAAATAATTGGTGGTCTTAGAGTAACATTTTCCAGACATATTGAGACACTTGCTAATTTCAGTAACTCTCAGTAATTATCACTTATTAAGAAAGCTTTGTGTTAAACATTTAAGATAATTTTTTCATTATATTTACATCAGCAGTTTTACGTCACTATGATAGGAAATTCTGGAAGGAACAAAACACCAATTTTAATTACTTAAATGGTGTGAATAGAGGGTTACATTTAAAAAAGATGGAATTTATTTTGGAAAAATAATTTTTTTTTTTTTTTTTATTATTTATTTGTTTCCTTATTATTTGATTATTATTTGAAGAAATGTTTCAAACATTATCGGAAAATTTAAAAAATAATAATAATATTAAAGTTTAATAGTTTTTATGTAGATAAAAATTACATAACTGAAATTGTCTTAAAAAATAATGATGAAAATAGTTCACAAAACATAGTTCAGTTGTCATAAGAACAAAGCATAAAACTAACCATTGAAGAACATTTAATTTGTGTACACTTGTTTCTTGAGTAATATTGCACCAAAACCCCAGGTAACTCCGTCAAAACTGGAACATGGAAGGTACCGTATTCGATCTCAGCTCGCATTTAGCAGCCTACATTTCAGAATAATCTGTCGTTTTTCTGCAACAAAATCATAAATACAGGTTAGAACCCTGTAGAAAGCCTCCCTTCCCTACGGAGGGAAATTCACTTTTATTTTAATTATAATTTAAGGTGAATAAATTTAATAAAAGAGAATAAAAAAGAATCTAATTTAGCTTAAAGTAACAAAAAAGTCTTCATCATTTCAAAAAACACAAATTATCTCATTTATTATAAACATGACTTGGTTTTGGGGTTAGTCAAGATGTCTTGTAAATATTTTATCTTGAATGATTGAGCTGAGTTTAGAAATCAGAGTTTTAGTTATGATATCTTTCTTTATCTTTAAATATTCATTTTAAATTATCCCACAAGTTCTGAATAGAATGTAAATTAGGAATCTAAAAAGCCCTTTTTTAAATTTTCAATAACTTTGGAGCGGTTGTATTTTTTTCTACTATTACTTGTGTATATGAACATAAATTTTGGTTGCAGAATTCATGTATCTTCCGATAAATACGTTAGAAAAGACAATAATGTTACGTGGAAGATTTATTATATATATCTACGAATTAATGTTTCTGGAAAAAAATTGAAATAGCTGCAACACATTTAAGTAGAGGCACCCCCTCCCCATCCCCCATTGAATGGATCCTCCAAATTCTTGATGTTTGAAATAAACTCATCTCTCTCTCTGATAGGAAATCTTGCAAATAATACTTACAGATTTCTGGCCAATTTGTGTTTACCTTTTTGTCATTAGAAAATATCATTTCAAAATATCAGGGATTGTCGGGAGAGAATTCCTGTTGATAAATCTTTGATCATTACCAATAGTCCCAATGAGTATGTATAGTGATACGTAAAAGCCAGTACTATTCAACCACGGCATCTCCTTTTCGATATTATCTTTTTATTTCAAAATGCTGTTGAATACAACATTAGATATTTCTATATTTTTCAACAGAACTATTTCAACATAACTACTACTTATTCCAAATGAATTTAATGCTTTAATTTGAATTATTTTAAATTCAGTTAATATATCTCCCTTTGCCCTATACATACATATATATATATATATATATATATATATATATATATATATATATATATAGCACTTCATAGAAATTTATAAAAATATTTTTCTCAGAGATTTTGGGATTTCCTAAACTAATCACGTGTATTGTTTACTTTCTTTTATGACAGATATAGTTTAAATGACAAATAATTTCAATTTATTTCGTTTACTGGGGGATTTAAAAATTTCACATGGTTAAATTATGTTCACCTTCATTTTCTATTTCGTAAACATGATTGAGACCCTTATGTGGTCTTTATTTACATGAAAATTCAAGAAATTCCTGTTTTAAACACGCTTTTTACAATGTGGATTTGAAATTTTCAAGTACCCACCACTTGAAAACAAAAAGGCGGAGCAACTTGGTTAACGAACTCTTCCAAGAATTTATAAGATAAGTTCGCTGTCTAAATTCGGTTCGATTTGGAGTATTTTTTCGGGAGTTAACGTGAGGACAAACTTTTCCTTATATATTAGATAAATAGATAGATAGATAAACGAAGTAATTGCAATAGGTCGATTTATAAAGAAATTAGCCTAAAAATGAGAGTATTGTTTTCAAGGTGTTTGTCGGTAGCAATGTGAAAAATAAGATCATTGTGCCTAAATGCGATAATCCATAAATGCGACAAAGTGCTTCTACTGAAAATCTAAATGCATAAATCGCATACTTATGAATGATAATGGAACATACACTATTCAAGAATGGTTCGCCAAACTTTTTATTAAACTTTAAATGTTTTTTCTAGTAGATTTTTCTTTTGCAGAAAACATTGTTCATTATGGCTTTCCGCCGTCTTTTCCTAATTGCGATGAAATATTTTTAAATAGTAACTGTAATTTTATCCTTTTATTTTTCAAGGTCAAATAACCACTGTTACGTCATGTGCTTGAATACCCTTTACACCTTACAGAAGAAAATTAAAGAAAATTCTACAAATTTTTAAAAAGAGGGATTTAAATTTTTTTTATCGCATTTAAGGGTCTGTTTACACCATATTCCTAAATGCGACAAATTTTATCCCTTAAATGAGGAGTGTTTTACAGTTGATATATAAATGTAACTTTAAGCATTTTTTCCTTTTTAACACTTTCCAACAAGGATTACAAGTGACTTCGGATTGTCTGTCTGTCTGTCCGCGCTTTAACAGCTGTAGGCACACCCGAAAGTAATCCAAAGCATCGTGTTCTATGAGTGGTATTTCTGTAAGCCATATTTAATACCTTAACTGTATAATCTTAGTAAAATTGAATCATGTTATTCAAGTTCACTATCTGATGTTTCATATATAAAATGGAACAAATATGAACACTAGTTTGTGTACAGGGACACTCGAAAGTATTCCAAAGCATTGCGTTCTATGAGAGGTATTTCGATAAACCAAATTTTAATAACTTTACTTTCCACAAGGCTTAATGAAATTGAAATATGTTATTCATATGCACAAAAGACTACTTTCTATAGAATATAGTATGCTTAGTATAAGATTTACAGAGCAACACAAAAATATTCAGATACACTAAAAGCTATTAATAAAAGTTTGCTGGAATTGCACTTTCGTTTACATTAAGCGTTTTTAGCATTTTCTAACAATTTATAAGTGTGAATATAATTTCAATTTGTGTATCTGTGTATCTGTCCATCTGTCTGTCTTTCGGCACTCTAACTCCGGTAAATATCTATGGAATATCTTGAAACTAATATATGTTTTTCAAGTTCACTATCGGATGTCCGCTATTGAAGATGGAGTTTATTCCTCAACTGGTTTGTGTACAGGGACACCCGAAAGTATTTCAAAGCATAGTGTTTTATGAGAGGTATTTCCATAAACCATATTTTCATACCTTAACGGTAGACATATCTTAATGAAATTGAAATATGTTATTGAAGTTCCCTATCGGATGTTCCCTATTGAAACTGGAGTTTTTACATCTACTAGCTTGTGTACACTGGCATCGGAAATTACTGCAAACTATTGTTTTCTATGAGAGGTATTTCTATAAACCATATTTTAATACCGTTACTTTACACAAATCTTAATGAAATTGAAATATGTTATTCAGTTTCACTATCGAATGTTTCCTATGTAAAATAGAAACAATATTTCCACTGGTTTGAGTACAGGGAGACACGAAAGTATTGCATTGTATGAGAGGTATTTCGAGAAACCAAATTTTAATAACTTTACTTTGCACAAAGCTTAATGAAATAGAAATATGTTATTCATTTGCACAAAAGAATGCTTTTTATAAAATGCAGTATGATTAGTATTAGTTTTACAGGGCCACATAAAAATATTATGATACATTAAGAGCTATTAATAAAAACTTGCTGTGATTGCATTTTCTTTTACAACAAGCGTTTTTAACACTTTCTAACAATTTTTAAACGTGAATATGATTTTTATTTGTTTATCTTTCTGTCCGATTGTTTTTCTTTCTATCTTTTTATCTGGTTGTCTCTCGTCTCGAAAGTTCTTAAATATTTTTAGAATTTTTAAAAATTGATATATGTTATTCAAGTTCACTATGGAACGTTTCCTATTTAAAATGCCATTAATATGTCCTGAACAGGAAACTTCCAATGCTTTGCGTTTTAAGACAGATATTTTTATAAATCACATTTAAATAACTTTCTACCGTAAAAATTATAAATAAAGTGAAATGCATTTTAATATTCTAAAATAATATTATGTATAGAATATGATATGATCAACCTTCAGATTTACAGGACTACACTAAAATATTCAAATACATTAAGGTCAGCAATTTTAATCTAATGGCTGAATTTTCTTTTGCATTAAGCCTTTTTAACGTTCTTCAACAATGTCTAAGAGCGGTTTTAAATTCAACTAGTCAGTCTGTATATTTTTCTGTTCTTCTGTCTTTTGTTTGATAATGCAGGCAAATAATATTGAAAATTATACGATACAACAAGCACGTACAGTTGTAGAGTGTTAATAACCAGTGCGTAGTGCATCATTTTTCTTTCTTTTGTTTTAACTCTTTCCAAAAAGGTTGAAAATCGTTAATGACTTCGGTTTGTCTGTCTGTCCGCGCTCTAACTCCCGTAAATATTTATGAAATTTTTTGAAACTGATTAATCATATTCAAATTCACTATCGAATGTTCCCTATTGAAAATGGAGTGAATTCCTTTCATGGTTTGTCTACAGGGACACCCAAAATTTTCCAAAGCATTGTGTTCCATGAGAGATATTTCTATAAACCGTATTTTGATACGTTTACTTTACACAAATCTTAATGAAATTGAAATATATCATTTAAGTCCACTGTCGATGTTCCCCATGTAAATTGAAGTAAATACCATCACTGGTTTGTATACAGGGACATCCGAATGTATTTAAAAGCACTGCGTTCTATGGAAGGTATTTCTAAACACCAAATTTTAATGACTTTACTTTTCACAAGTCTTGAAAAATTAAAATATATTATTCATATGCACAAAAGACCGTCTTCCATAAAATACAATATTATTAGCATTATATTTACAGGGCCACACAAAAATATTCAGCTACATTAAGGGGTATTAATTGGAAATTTGCTTGGAATTGCATTTTCGTTTACATTAAGCGTTTTTGTCACTTTCTATATGCTTTTAACACTTTCTAACAAACCTGAAAAGTAATAATGACTTAGGTTTGTCTGTCCGTATGTGCTCTATCTCCCGTAAATATTCATGGAATCAAACAGAGTTACACATACACTGTTCAGAAAAGAAGAGTTAAACACGCAGTTACACACTCTGTTAGAAAAAGGCAAAGCTACACAAACAATCACACACAAACTGGCAGAGTTACACACAGAGCTACATACACACTGTTAGCAAAAAATTAGCAAAACACACAGCTTTACACACATTGACAAAAAAATTAAAAACGAGATTTACATACGGAGTTACACACACTGTTAATAAAAAGGCGGAATTATACAGAGTTACATACTCAGTTAATAAAAAGGCAGGGTTACACACACACACAGTTAAAAAGAAGGCAGAGTTACACAGAGAGTTACACACGCACTGTTGATTATATACAGGGTTACACACACCCTGTTAGTTACACATAGAATTACACACACTGTTAGCAAAAAATGAGTGATACACACAGAGTTAAACACATTCTTCAAAAAAAAAAAAAAAAAGAAGAATTAAACATTGAATTACACACGCTGTTAATAAAAAGGCAGAATTATACACATAGTTCCACACACAGAGTTAATAAGAAGGCAGAGTTACACACATACTTTTAATTACATACAGGGTTACACTCAGACTGTTAGTTACACATAAATATAATTACACACGCTGTTTCCAAAAAATCCGCGATACACACAGTGTTACACACACAATGTTCAAAAAAGAGGAGTTACAGTGTCAGTTTCACATAGCGTTACGTACACTATTAGAAAAAATCAGCAATGCACACAGAATTACACACACACACACTGTAAAAAAAAAAAAAAAGAAGAGTTACATGCTATTAAAGTTTTGAGTTACACATAGAGTTACACAACATTTTATCTTCAAATAGTTATGTGGTATTAAATGTTTTATAAACTATAAAAAATGATGAAAAATCATGCATTACGCAATGATTTTTAACACTTTCCAACTGCACGTAATTGTTGTATCTTATAACTTTCAAAGTTCTGTACCTACGTTATCACACAACAAACAGACAGTAGTTCTGAAAGGCATACAGACAGACTAATTGAATTCCTAATCATTCTTAAGCATTGTTTTAAAGTGTTAAAAATGGGAACGTAGCCCTTAGATTGTAATTCCAGACCTTAATCTATCTTAAAATTTCAGTGTAGCGCTGTAAATCTTAACGTTATCAAAATCAAATTTTATACAAAACGTTATTTTAGCTAATTAACAATAAATATCAATTTCTATATGATTTTACAGTAGAAAGTTCCTTAAATGTAAATTATAAAAATGTATCTCCTAAAATGCGATGCATTTGCATTTTTTTGCGTGTCCGTGTACATAAAAAAGTTGTATAGGACCTATTAATGCCCTTTTAATTTAGGAACATTCAATAGTGAATATGAACACAAAATATAATATTTTAAAAGTTCAAAAAATATTTACGGACGATGAGTGCGGTAGACGAACAGATAGACATATGGAGAGACGGGCAGATAGATACAAAAATTGAAAACATGTTCAGACTTAAAAAATGTTAAAAACTGTTAAATCGCTTAATGTAAACGAAAATAATATTCCAGCAAATTTTCAATAAAAGCTCTCAATGTAGTTGAATATTTTTGTGTGTCCCTGTAAATCTACTGCTAATCATACTACATTCTGTAGGTAGCATTCTTTTATGCATATGAATAACATATTTCAATTTCATTAAAATTTGGGTAAAATAAAGGGATCAACATTTAGTTGATAGTAATACCTCTCATCGAACGCAATGTTTTGAAGCACTTTCGGGTGTCCCTGTATACAAACCAGTGAAGGTATTTACCCTATTTTCAATGGGAAGCATCCGATAGTGAACTTGAATAACATTTCAGTTTTATTAAGGTATGTGTAAAGTAACGGTAAGGAAATATGTTTTATAAAAATACCTCTCACAGAACACAATGCTTTGGAATATTTTCGGCTGTCCCTGTGAACTAACTAGTAGAGGTACACACTTCATTTTCAATAGGGAACATCCTATACTAAACTTTAATAATATGTATCAGTTTCAAGAAATTCCATAAGTAATAACGCTAATTAAAGCGCGGACAGACAAACGCACAGACAGCCGATAAACGGACAGACAGACACACCGAAGTTATTAAAACCTTTCAACTTCGTTCGAAAGTGTTAAAAACATTTAGAAAGTAATAAAAACGTTTAATGGAAACGAAACTGCATTTCCAACAAAGTTGGAATAGCCCTTATTATAACTGAATATTTTTGTTTAGCCCTGTAAATCTAACGCTAATCATACTTTATTCTATGGAAAGCATTCTTTAGTGCATATGACTAACATATTTTAATCTCATTAAGATTTGTGCAAAGTAAAGTTTTTAAAGTGTGGTTTATAGAAATACCTCTATTAGAACGCAATGCTTTAGGGTTCCCTGTATTCAAACTAGTGATGGTATTTACTCCATTTTCAATGGAGAACATCCAATAGTAATGTTGAATAACATATTTCAATTTCATCAAGATATGTATAAAGTAACGGTAATAAAATATGGTTTATGAAAATACTTTCCGTAGAATATAATGCTTTGGAATACTTTCGGGTGTTTCTGTATACAAACCAGTAGAGGTACACATTCCATTTCAATAGGGAACATGTTATAAGGAACTTGAATAAAATATATCAGTTTCAACAAGTTCCATAAATATTTACGGGAGTTAGTGCACGGACAGACAGACGGACAGACGTAGGGATGGACAGACGGATAGACAGACGGACAGATAGACGGACAGACAGACGGACAGACCCTAACAGAAGTCAATAACAGTTTTCAACCTTCTTTGGAAAGTGTTAATAACATTGGAGCAATTCCCATACATTAAATGCATTATCGCAATTAGGGAGTTTGAACATCGCATTTAGGATATAGTACCTAAAATGCGACAAAAATTTCCTAAATGCGACGCTGGTATATTTTTTCATAAATTACAGACATTTTTTTTAATTTCTTAAAATGAAATGACACAAAACACAAGTTTAGAACTACGAGTGTAATGTTCAACCATTTTCTCTTTCTTTTCATACTTATTTGTTTACTAAAATATCATAAGTTTCCTAAATGCGATAAACTTACCAAAAATCACGTCGCATTTAGGCACAATGACCTTATATGATGTAAATAAATCATTCTGAATTCAAACACAATTGTGAGGTTCTGTTTTTAAAACAAAAAACATGTAGTTTGAAACCAAGATCGGATTAGCCGTCTTAATTTTACGTGGTTTTATTCAAAAATATGGGCTAGAATCCCTTAGAAAGAAGACCTCACAAAGGGCTATACACTTAAACATACGGTATAAAAAATTGATTAATCTCTCAATCCCAACACACACATGCATACAATACTTTATTTTGAAAAGCTACAGTACATGCATTTTTTATATATTATTAAATTTTATTTATAAACTAGGAAATAAAAAATAATTCCAAGCAAAAATATAATTCTTGTAATAAACAAACAAACAAACAAACAAAAAACATAAATAGAAAAATTCTTGAAAATAAAGTTTATTTTTAAAATTTATTTTGATATTGCATTTATGAGAGATTTAAATAAATATTGTTTTAAACAGTTTCACTAATTTGAAAAGTATCATTTTAAATATATTTTGAAAACGATTATAAGAAAAAAAAGATTTGTTGGAAATTTAAATTTACCTTAGAAAATAAAATAATCATTTTGCTTCAGGTAGTTTTATAAAAGAAATTTTTTTTATATTTGATTAAAAAAAAATTATCAGTCTATTTTAAACGTTTTCGCTTGATAGAATGACGTTAAATGAAAACAATAAAGAAAAGAATTTCCTTAAAGTTAAAAAAAAAAAAAAAAAAGGCTTGAAGGGTATTCAGACTCAAATAAAGCACGTCAATATAATAAAGGAGTTTTATTTTCCCGTTGGAATTCAAGCGATTTAATTTTTTGAATAAGCACATTTCCTGTCTTCTAGGTTTGTGAAATTTTTTTAGTGCTTAATTTCAAAACTTCCTAGTTTTTAAAGTTATTGTCTTTTTATATTATTTATGTTTTTTTTTAAATGACTATCAGTGTTATTAAACGTTTTGAAATATATTTGATTAAATGAATGTTCAAGAATTTAATCCGCAGTTATGATTTAAGATTTTACACGAAACATTTTACGTATAATTCCATAATCATAAGTTTTCATAACCATTAAGGCATAATTTAGATAATCCTTAATTTTTTTTTTTTTTTCGATTTATCGAAATTTAATGTAATAAATTTTATAGGTTAAAATAAGAAATTTAGTAGTGCTTTAAATATAATAATTAAACATTGAAATCTAATTGTTTTAAAATAATAGTAGTAGATAATAAGAAACGAAAGAATAGTATTATATTGCAAAAACGAGAGAAAAACAAGATCTCGAGATTGATTTTTCTTATCAAAACACTGATATTTTCATGCAGTGATTTTTAATGATCTGACATATCAATATGTTGTTAACAGTTTTATTTGTACTGCTCACTGGATCATGTTTCGCATAGCAACGTAGCTCAGTTTGTTTTATCATGCATTTGTTATATCGAGTCATCATGCAATGTCACAATTGCGTATTCCTTCTTCTGATAATTCCGAAATGTTTTTCTTTTTCTTATACATGCATAAAAATAGAAGTAAACGAATTACAAAATTTAAAATATTTTGTGTATTTCGCACTTTTATCAAGCAATCCGGCTATGCTAAAACGGAATACTAGATACGAAAAACGTGCGCGTTTGGACCAAACTTGTTATAGTTTTTCTGAGTCATTTTGTATATGCATGTATACGTATATATATATATACATATATACATATATATATATATATATATATATATATATATATATATATATATATATATATATATATATATAAAGATAGCTAAATCGATAATTGATATATACAGAGAAATAAATAGATAGATAGATAATAAAAAGAACAAATTGCATCAATTTTAAAGGAAAATGTATAAAAATCGAGAAAAAAGTTTTTAGATTTAAAATTAAAAAAACATATTTCGATTTTACAAACTAAAAAAGCTGTTTTATTGTGATATAAATTGTAGAAACCCCTATGGTCATTTTAAAAAAAAATTGAATATATTCTTAATCTATTAACTTTTCAGATTGCAATGTATCTGACTTAAATAATAACTAGTAGATATTCTATGTATATATATATTATCCTTTATTGCGCAGATATATATATATATATATATATATGCAAGCGGTAAAGTATGCTGAAAATGCAAGCGAAAATTGTATATAAAATTATAAAGTTTAAAGAAAAATTTAAAATTATATTTAGAAAAATAAAAAAATAAAACCTTTACGTTAAACACAGAAGATGATATACGATGCCCCAATAACAGAAAATATCTGAACCATTAATCTAAAATGCAAAGAAAGCTTTCTGATATCCCGCGGTTAAGAATATGAATGAAATATATCTAAAGGATTATAAGAAAGTTTGTAGCTGTAATAGTAAAAAAACAAGTGATAGAAAACATTTTAGGGAATGATTAATGAAAGTTAAGAAAAAAAAATAAATAAATAAACAGTACGAATTTATTTAACAAAATTTGAATGTTTTGAATAAAAACTTTGAATGACCTTTAATTTACAATAAAATGAGAAAAAACATAATTTTTAAGATTTCAATAATAAAACAGTTTCTTGAAATTTTTTTTTATGTTTATTAATTTAGAATTATGAACAACTGTAGTAAAATCGTAATTATGAATGTTAAAAAGTATCCAATAATAGTAAATAAAAAATGCTGATTGTCTTTTAGAATACTACAGTTTTAGTTTCGACGTCGTTAATTTGTTACCGTCTATAAAAAAAAAAAAAAAAAAAAAAAAAACTAAATACCATGGAAATACGCCAATAGAATCTATCTTATATTAGGGATTCATAGCCGTATTAAAGTTACCGTAATTAGAAATATTATTTTTACTAAATATAACAATTTTATTAAATATTGGTTTCGCTATGTTGGCGATGTTATTAATATTTTCTAAGGGTTACCTAACATAAAATAAAATAAACACTAACCCACGTTACAGGATAAAGTTATATCTGCAACTTGTGGAAAGTGAAAAAAAAAAACATTTATTTTAATTTACTTTTTTACACATATATAGGGTTTATCTGTATTAAAGTAAAAATTCAAAGAAATGTCCATCAGTATCCAATATATAAAGTGATAGAATATTGTATTGTAGAATAATTGTAGTAATATTGGAATCTGTAGAAGAAATATTCCGATTTTTGTATTAAATTACATTATCTTTTTTAATCGTTGCTAAAATATTTCAGCAAAGTTAAAAAATGTTTATGAATTCCGTTTGCCTGCCTGTCAATAACTGGCCTCAATCTGAAGAAAATATACATAAAAATTATTGACACTGATACATATTTTTCAGGCTTATTATGGCATACTCTTTAATGAAAATGGTTTAAATAGAATCACGGTCTCTTTAAAATTACTGCCAAAATATACCAATACATTGTATTAGAGAAAAGGTTTTTTTTAAAAGCATATTTTTATCAATTGCTACTGCTCAATACATAATCATAATGTATATACAGATAAATATATTTTTTTTTGCAATATATATATATATATATATATATATATATATATATATATATATATATATATATATATATATATATATATATATAATGTATATATAAATAATAATAAATAAAATTAAAATTAAAATAAAGGAATTTGTTATATAAACAGTAGTGAGGTTTTTATAAAGCATAAAAATTTGAGACATATAAGGAACTGCTATTGGAGTTGGATTGCATTTTCAGTTGTGTTTATTGTGTTCAACAATTTTCAACAATGATTAAGTGTGATTATGACTACTAATAGACTATGTGTTGTTTGCTTTTATACCTATATGTTTCCTTATGCACTAATTTGTGTTAATACCTATAGAATGTTTTGAACTTATTTATTAGTTACGATCACTATAACATGTTCTCTGTTAAAATGAAATAGATAGCCCAACTTATTTCTGTACAGCGACTCACAAAAGTTTCGTGATGCGCTATCGTCTATGAGAAATAGTCACTTAAAGAAAAAATTGTAAAAAAATAAAATAAAATAAAATAAAA
Organism: Salticus scenicus; assembly: GCA_963930645.1. NCBI lineage: Eukaryota > Metazoa > Arthropoda > Arachnida > Araneae > Salticidae > Salticus > Salticus scenicus. Next base: position 130,882,145 of record OZ005652.1, on the reverse strand, counting down.
TAAATAAATAAATAATTTTTTTTTACTGCTCATAACACAACGAAATTATTACACAATATTTAAAAAAATATAACCTTTTTCTCCTGTTTCCTATAAATTATACGACATAAATGGAAATTGTCAAATATAAATTTTAACTGTTATATGGAATTATTTAATGGACTATATTCTAAATAAACACGTTTTCGAAGATATACTGGGCTAGATAAAGGCAATGACGTATTATTACTTTTTTTTAGTTAAAACTACCGTTATATATAATGAAATAAATCTTTAGAGATAAAACTATCAGAAAAACTAATAGGCTTTTGTGAGATTTCTGTAGTTAAAATATATTTTTATAGTCTTGCATTATTGAACATTATAAAAGGCTATACTAATAGGCTTTTGTGAAATATCTATAGTTAAAATATATTTTTATAGTCTTGCATTATTTGACATAATAAAAGGCTATACATAAATAATTTATTTTAGAGTTCTTTTCTAAAACGAAAGATATATATATATATATATATATATGTATTCTTCCACCATAATAAAAGACAAATGTATTATAAAGTGTTATTATGGAGTTAAAATACATTTGAGGTTTAAACTATGAAATGATTTAGATTAGTTAAAAATAATTTGCATTGTATATGAACAGCATGTTTTTTCTTTTCTTCCATTTACTACGATATGAAAAATCGTTAATAATAAAGTATTTTGTGGCCATCACATGATTTTCTTCTATATTTACAGATAAAAATTTACTCGTTAAAAACAATTTATTAAGATTATTATTTATTAAAATTATTTTCCATAATGAATTCAGACGATTTTTATTCTATAGAAGTAGTTTAACGCTAAATATCCAAAGAAAGTCAATTTTGTTCTCTATATGACATCATAAAACTTCTATTTTGTTTTTTTTGCTATTGTTGTTGTTGTTGTTTTTGTTAAAGATTGAAAACAAAATCGATAACTTTATTTTAAATTATCACAGATGGATTGTTCAACCATTTATTAAAAGGTATTGGCGAGCTCTTTCGAAAGATACGCATAATGGGAATTTACCCCTCCTCCCTCAAAGAAAAGAGATGCTCATAAACGTGTAAAAAAAAATTTCTCAGTTGACTACCATTATTATGAATAATTCTTTTTAATTTAATAATGATTTTTACAAAATAATTCTCTTTATGAATTTTTATACGAATTTTCGTCCTATACCTGCAGGTGAAAACGTACTAAAAGCGGGATGAGAACGCCGTATGTTGGAAGAATTTTACCAAAATTTGACAAGCACTAATTTAAGCCAAGGTTAAACTACAAACCAATTTGTATAAAATTATGTGCCATAGTTCGTCAGGATACAGTAGCCACAAAATTTTGTCACACACGCACAGACAACTGTTTTCTAAAAAGGATGAAATCCTGTTCCAGATCGCTCAAATTTGTAAATCGATTGAAAAACCAAGGTCGAATTTTTTTACGAATACAATACTTTCTTCTACTGGGTACAAAAAAAGTAAAAATGCATATAATCGATCATGTTTTTAATTAATATTTTCTATCATAAAATGTAACAATACGTCTTACTGTTATAAATCTATAAACTTACAGAAACTGCTATCGTTTGAATACATTTTTGCACGTAATTAAGAAAATATAATTAATATAACAGCGCAAGATTTATATTATGCTTTTGTGATGAGCAACAGAGATTATGAGCAATCATAATTAATCCGAAAACTTTTATAGAAAGAGAATGAAAATATAATTTCGAGTAATGAATGTGATTTATGGCTTATAATTTAAAGAATTTCTTTATTAATAAGTAATGCAATTTTTAATTAATATGAAATCCAATATACAATACTCAATAACAATGCATGTAACTACAGCTGTCAGCATAAGCATACTTAAAATTATTACAGTAAAAAATAGAAGTTCTAGAATATATACTTTATAAAACCATGTAATGATAAATTATCAGTTTTTTACTTTCTCTTACCCATAAGTTAGAGAAAAGTATTGTTTTTGGGTCAAATTTTCGAAATCGAGTTTTTGTTATATTTACACGTTTTGAGGTTCCTTGAATCTAAAAATCATGTTTTTATCGGTTGGTCTGTGTGTGTGCGCCTGTCTGCGCGTCTGTCTGTATGTGTGTCTGTATATTATCAGCATATCTCAAAAACAAATTGTATCCGAACGTCCAAACTTGGTATTATGAATGTGTATGATGTACAGATGCTACAGTAAACTTTTCGTTGAGATGAAGAAAATAGTTTGTGTACAGAGACACCCAAGATAATTCAAATACATTACGTCTATGAGGGAAATTGCAGGTAAGCACATTTTAACATCTATAAACTGCACTACACCAAATAAGATGAATATACATACATATATATATATATATATATATATATATATATATATAATATGTAAAAACATGTTTCATGTACAATATGGTATAGAAATTATTTACTGTTCGTCTACAGGGCTACACAAAAGAACTAGATTGCAGTGCGACAATACTTGAAAATTGATAGAAGTGTACTTCGAGTTGTGCCATTCGTTATTAATATAGGATTATATTTATCTCCACTATATGATGTGTACATAACTTTCATAATGTATACAGGGCTGCCTATATTTAAGCTATAACATTTTTTTTTATTGTTAGTGGAAGCGCTTTACTGCAATATTTTACAATGTCCAGGGAAGCTGCTTAGGAATTGAAATTCATTCCTCATTGCCATATGGTGAAAAATGTATTTTTTAAGCTAAATATTTATCGCTTGGCGGTTTGTATATTTACACGCTTTTAATTTTGATTATGATTATTAAAAATAATATTTGAATAGAATTATTAAATACTAGCTGACCCGTCCGGCTTCGCACTGATGAACAAATTTTAGTTAAAGATGGATTGATATGTAAAAAATCAAGAAATATATCAGTTTATATGTTATAGTCAGGCAATATTATTAACTGGAAAGTCAAAATATAATTTTACAATTATTTTTTTAATTAGTTGTTAAATGTTGGCAATTTTTACTTAATGCTATTTATTTATTTATTTATTTATTTCATAAAAAGAAACATTTCTTTACTCATGAATAAAAAATATTGAAAAATAAACGTATGACATGAAAATGTTTTTGATAAAATTGACGTCATAATAGCTTTAATTATTATTTATTTTTTCATTTCGCAAATATATTTAATTTTTTCCATAATTGATTATTATTTTAATAATGTATATTAAAGGAGAAATCAATAATATGAAACAATATTCGTACAATATATACTATTGCAGAATCTGGTGTGAAACAACCACACGACTTCCATTACCCACTATTACACGTAATATATACAATTTTTTGGAGATATTACTTGCATTTTTTGAGATTTTCGAGTAAGAGAAACTTGATACACGTATAAAGACACATACAACAGAGTTTACATAGCGAGTTAAAAAATAAGGGGGAAAAATAGATAGTTATTTTTTTAAACACGAATTTCCGAGATCTAAAACTGAACTACCTAATCAGGATGACTGTTAATATTCCTGTAATAAGCACGTAATACTTGTGAAAGGTTATCTAAATTGGATTAAAGAAAAAATTTTCAAGAATACGTTAGAGCCGTTTTTGAGATACCAACTTTTACCAAAACTTAACATACTCAATTATTGACCTAAAAACAATAATTACATACAGAAGGATATTTAATAGGAAGTTAACATGGCGAGTTTGAAAAAAATCCGTACAGGCGTTTTTAAAGGAACGCACTTGCGAAGTCTGAAATTGAGCTGTTTATAGAGGACGCCTATCAATTTTCCTGAACTAAGCAACTTTTCAATCGAAAGGGCATCTAATATATTATTTATATAGCAACTTTGAAGAAAATCATTAGAGGTGTTTTTGAATATGGGCTTAGGGTCCCATTTCTGGTTTTCGATGACCCAATTCCGGTTTTTCAATTTTCACGAAAATTTGGAAAATTTATCTGTACACCAGACCTGAATCACTTGTAAAGTTTAGTAGTTCTATTTTTATTAGTTTTGGAGATATGACAGCCAGAAGATTACACACACACGTGCACATATACACACACACTGACCAATTGCCAAAACCTATACAATACTTCCACTACCTACGGTAGCAGGGTAATTGAAGTAAAAACATACATCTCGTATTTACTACGATAATATACAAATTTTCGTATTACGTTTTCGATCGCCAAATACAAAAATCGCCAATGACGATAGATATCAAATCTATGCTTTGTTTTCAATTGAAATATTGAAAATTTTAATTAAAAATTTATTTTATCAAAATTTATTATAGCTTCTAGCACTTAGAGAGAGACAGTGTAACTTTTGATTATTGAAAGAAAAAAAAAAAAAAAGCAATCGGCTTTTTAGTTCTAGCGATCGTTCTCTACATATGCATATAAACCTTTCTTTTTTTATATTAGTATAGCTATAGAGCATAGGTATATTAAATAGGTTTCCAGTCATCATAATGTAACTCAAATAATTAAATGCTATTTACATTTCAGTAATGGCTGTATGCGCTATGTATATTGAGCTACTTGCCATAACTGTTAGTTGCTAAAAATAGTCGCCAAATAAATTTAAACATCTCAATACGCAAGCGAAGTATGACATCACTGACCGCCCGTGGATGCAAGAAAAAGGTTTTCCATGTTAATCGCTCATTGGATTTTTTTTTTTTTTTTTTTATTAAAATTCTAGAAGAATTATTTCCCGATTTTAATCCTCATATTTGGGTATAGATATGTATTAGTTATTGTATGCATGCGTTAGATTGAGTTATTTTGCTGTCAAATTGACAAAATTTTAATTTTAAATTTCAAAACTGTCACCCTTGGCATTTTTTGTATTTGGCAATCAAAAACGTAATACGAAAATATACATGCCAGATGTATATTTTCGTAATATGTATTGTACGAAATATTGTTTCATATTATTCGTTACACTCTTAATGTAAGTTTTTAAAATAACCATGATTTTTGAAAGGAAATAAATTATATTCGCCAGATAATTTAGCGATATTTTTTTTTTTTTCTGCCAAGGATGACGGATATCAAATCTATTCCGCTGCAACATATTAGTATATTATATCAGATACTTTATTTAGACATTTGAAAACAAATTTGACTTCAAATTATGATAGAATATTTATCCTTTCCCTTTTAATTAGTTTATTAGTTGGATGTTTATTGTGTAAATATCATCCTTTGAAATGAAATGTTTATGTTTTTAATCGAATATGGAAATTTGCCATTTTTTTTTCTAGAGTTTTGAAATTTAAAATTCCAATTTTATCAATTTTACAACAAAAACAATTTAATCTAACGAATGCACATGATAACTAATACATATCTATATCCAAATATGGGGATTAGAATGGGGAAATAATTTTCCTCGATCTGTATTATTTTTTTTACAAAAAATCCAGTTCACTTTTTATATTATTGTTCGCGTGAAAATATATTTTATTATATGTCTAAAAATAAATTAATTCGTAAATCTTTTTGGCAACAATTATAAATTAAAATAAATAATATTATAAAATAGAATTTCTTATTTTATTTTATTTTATTTATTTATTTATTTTTAAATTCCAATTTCGTTTACACACATCAGTTTAAACCACGGAGTAATAAAGACTCCGTGGTTTAAACATTGATGCTTAGATATTATATCATATCATATCAAATTAAATTATTAGAAAAATAAACACTTTTAATTCTATAATGACGTCAGATTTAACGTGTAAGTTTAACAATTAAAAAAGCTTTATATGAATTTCAATTTAATGCACGTGCAAATATATTTCTTTTCTTTTCACGTCAAGATATTTTAAAAACGAAATGAATATGTAAATGTTTCTTTTATGTTGGCAGCAGCTAATTTTTTTAATATTTCATTATTTCCATTTCTATTACGACTTCTATGGGGATTTTAATTAAAATGCTCAGATTTTAAACTAAATTTTATTTTATCAAAATTAAATATAGCCTATAACAATATGGCATACTGTAGCTTTCGGTCAGTGAAAGAAGTTTTTAAATCGGTTCAGTAGTTTCAGAGATTACCCTCCACAAACAAACAATTTTTTGCGCTTTATATAATGATATAGATAATCATAATCAAATATTTTATTTTGAAGATAAGGACGCATTTTTCTATGAAAAAAAAAATAATCTTCAGTTATTAATTCAGCAAAACACTATATTCACTCTAAATTAATAAGAAATAACCTAGCTTATTTAATTTTAAACTTACTTAATTATTTTTTGTGTACACATGTTTCATACGTACATGTGTCTATTTTAAATTTGTTATAGTTTATATACATTTTAATTATCAATTTTGTTAAAGTGATATTAAATAATTATTACTATTTAAATATATGTTAGGATATAGATAAGAGTGCTATTTTACTGAAATATATATACTTACTATTATATAATTTAAACAAACATTCGTACAATGCAAACAAATTTTAATTATCTCTAAAAGTTTATTAAATTTAATGGTATAGAAGAATTTCCATTCATTAATACAAAACAAGCACAGATGCAAAAAATAAAACTTAATTAATTATAAATTAGAACTTACTTGCGTTCGATAGCTTAATATATTTATACCTGTCTAATGAAAATTCAGTTTAATTATGTGTTTTCTCTATATTTTCATAACTTACAAACGTTGTTGATTTAATTTCAGAGTTTTGCAATTCATTTCATTCACTTTTAATTTAAGAGATTATTTTTTCACAGCTTGTTAAAGATATATTCTTAAGAATATTGCATGTATATTTGAAAGACTATATTTTAAAAATCTTTAAAATATATATTTAATTTTACATTTTAGTTCCATTTAAAGTATTGAAATGTTCTTTTCTTCTTCTTTTTTTCAGAAGCTTAGAAATCTTTCAGTATTTTAGTATTACCTGTAATTAAATGCTTATAAGTTATATATAGCCACATCAATTTCTATTATGAATTAATTCTTAAATTAAAAATAATCTGAATCTGTTACAATTTAAGGGCAAAATTTTAATGCTGTTTTTACCGCATCATTTTTACAATGTACTAAAGTTAAATAAGTTTTATTTATGATTTTTTGTTCATTACACGTGCATTTTTTTTTTCAAAGTAATCCTGATTGAAGGCAAGTTGAATAATAATATATATGAAAATGATTTATTTTATTGTTTGCTTTGTTAAATACAGGGTGTAACAAAACTGATGGTTAAATATTTAAGGAGTGATGGAACTTACCAAAACAAGCAGATTTCACAATTCAATGTTCGATGAAAAAGCAAAGGTCGAGCAGTAGGTGGGTGATATCTATGGTGTGAATGAAACGTTGCTTTTCTCAAAACAAGTCATTTAGCTTCTCACCAGAGTTGCAGCAATTTTAACATCCGAATGAAGCCAATATATACCTTATATACCGGGGTTCAAAAGGCAATGTTGCCAAAAAGGAAGGCTACCAGGAACAATTTTCAAACAGGACGCTGCAAGATTTGGAAAACACTTCAAAACTTGAACAGACCACTTTTCGACAAAGGCTTGTTCATCGTATATTCACGTGACATAGATCGAACACGGATGGCGAGAACTTTTAATCGAATACATAAAATCCTTGAAGCAGTGGACGAACGTCCTTAACGGAGCACTCAGACAATGTCTCGAGACCAAGATGTCAATCAAAGGACATTATAATGTATGTTGAGGGAAGACGGATACACAGCTTTACCATCTCCATGAATACAGGCCTTAATGAAAAGAAATTTTGAAATGCTTAACATTTGCATGTTGATTCCTGCAACAGAGCATATTGCAACTACAGTTTGCCGCATCTATCATGTTTACGAAAGAGGTTATATGCAAATGAGGCAAAATAATTAATATTGTCTGGATTAAATCTGCATGCTACACGTTAGAGCTTTCGCCAACAAAAATTTTTCATGTACGTGTGGCTAGGGATTGTATGCGATCACTTAATTGGCATCAGACCACCTATGAGGCCTGAAGTATTCACCGTACTTCAGCAAGTCCTATATGATTATAAAGAAGAAGAAATAAATAAAAATTGCTGAAATAACCTGTGATCCAGGATGTTACTAATACACCTGCTATTTAACAAGAAGAAGAAGAAAAAAAAAAGAACGGATTTCAGATTTTAAACAATTACTACTTACACATTACTACGAAATCAGTATGCCAAATATTAGATATATTTATTAAAATAAATTATATTAAGGCCACACACCATAATATACTTCTTTAATTTAATTATTGCTTTAATTTAGAGACACAATCTGGTGGGTACAAGTACAGCCGTTGGCAAACTAACCAACCTGGTGAATCGAGGAGCTACTAAAAGTGTTTTCTCAATCATATTTCAACGATAATTGCTGCGTATGCGTCCCTGAAGCAGACGCCTGGTTAAAGTACTTATATTGACTTCCGTTCATCGGCAACCAAGGGTGTAATTTCATACTAGTTCTGCAACTGGAGGACCATTCAGTAGCAAAAGGTGGCTGTTTCAAATTAATCATGTTGCATGTCCTATTTAACAGATGGACGTTGAGTTATACCGCGTGAATCCACTGAAAGCCATTACTCTGAACCAACTTCTGAAACAGCCTAAGTGTGTTGGAAGGAGCATTATGATCTGCGAAATGTTTTCGTAGCAGACCGTGGGTCCATTTATCATTGTGGGAGATACACTGGTTCAAAAGATTGCATCTCCCTTTGAGGATTACATCTATCCCTAAATGCAGATTGTTTTTTTCTGAGAACGATGACATCTACAAGCAGGACAACATGACGTGTTACATAGCTCGCAATGTACCTGCATCTTTCGAAGAGCACCAAAGTAAGTTTATTATAGTTCCCTTGCCACCAAATTCCCCAAATTTAAACCCAGCCAAGAATCTCTGGGACAAATTAAATCGTGTTGTTCATGCCATTGATCCTCAACCGCATAACCTAGTATACATCTCAACAACACTGTAGTCGACATGGCTACACATCCCTTTGAGTACTTTTGAGAACATTATAGGCTCTTTTCCTGCACTTCTTGAAGCAGTCCACGCTAGGAATGGTGAAGGAAGGTGAAGTGATATTTAGACTAGTTAATAGGTAAAAAACTTTGAATTTACACCATAAACTGAAAACGCCTATCAATTGGTTCGAGTTAAAAGAAAATACGACCCTTAGTCAGATGAACAAAGTAGGTACGATTGCTTCAGATATAGCGGCAACACACTAGTTAAAAAAAATGAAGTGAAATGACAACACAAAATTCAGAAAACATGCAACAAATTTTCGGGTCTAAAAAAATAACTCTTTGTCAGGCGAACATAATTGGCCCAAGTATTGCAGATAAAGCGGAAGCACGCTTTATTCGCCTGACGAAGAGTCGTGTTTTCTTTCGATCCGAGAAAACTGTTGCTTATTTTTGCACACTATGGATCTACTTCAAAATTATTTTACTTATAACTTTTTAATGCATTTCACAGCTAAAATTTTTATTTGAACATTTTATTTAACATACTTAAAAACTTTCTTATATTTGTAAAACAAAAATATTTTAATATGCTTACGTACTTCAGAAAAGATAAAATTCCTGTATTTTGAATTTAAATTTAACCATACTTTAGAGCTTCGCTTTAAAAAATATTAACTAATACAAATCTTTTCTGATAGATATTGTAAAAATTCTTCTTCACATTGATATTAACAAGTAATTCATACTATCTAATAAGTGTTTTTAAAAACATATTTGTTTCTGTTCGTGTTTGTTATTCATTTTGTTAGTGTCTGCGTATCTCTTGAGAATCATTAATTGGCGTGCTTTATTTGCTCCAGTGGTTCCAAATGAGTTTACAGTGTAAACAAGGAAAATTAATGGTATGTTTGCTCTTTCTTACTTATGCAAATGAGTGCAAAAGCAAATACTTTACAGAATTTTTTTAAAGGCGCATTTTTGTTTTAAGACGTTTATGTATTTAAGTGAAATGGATGGATTTTAAGTTTCAAAATAAGAAAGAAATTCGTCATTATAAAATACTTATTTACACTAATTTTCCTTCTTCAAACGTAGAGACTTTTGTCTTATAACAGTAAATACTCATGATATCAAATGACGTGATATTTAAGTAATATTTAAATGTTTTTCTTTTTCCTTTTTTTTTGTGTGAGCCAAATATCTTAGCTTTAGAGGTGAAACTACATTTTTTAAAAAATAAAAATTGAATGAAAAAAAAAATATATATCATTAAAATTTGCGCCTACTAGACTTTGTCTCTTCCACAGACATTGTTTATAAATAAGCCTATGAGACACAGTCTCGCCCACTGAATTCCAAAGGGCCTCCAAAATCACTTTAAGTACTTTTCTACTACTTTTTTAGATAAATGTAATGATAACTGCATTTAGTTTAATTGTAATAAATTTCTATTCAAAATAAAAGAATGCGAAAACAGAATTGGCGATAAGTGTATGTAAAAGCTTAACCATACAAACATACATAAAGTTAAAAGTAAATGATTATTTAAAATATTTAAAGAATTAAATTATTGAAAGTATTTTGCTGTATATTAATTTGTGAAAAAAAAATTAAATTTATTTATTGTAAATAAAATGTAAATTTGTTTTAAATTACTTTAAATATGATACATGCTATACGTTAAAAGTGTTGTTTTATTTATTCATTTATTTATTTAATTACTGAAAAATTTCAAATGTAAATATCAACGTAGTTGGTAAAAGGACAAGTGACAAAATGACAAAAGAGTGTTCGACGCTGGTAAAACTACACCACGCTTCATTGTGACTGAGTAGTCTGTAATCGAATGTCCACCATTTATGCACAATATCTAGTTTTTCTCTGATGAGTGTCTCTAGGAAATGAAGGACTTCCAGAATGTATTTCGACCATTTGCGTCCCACTTAGTTTCTCCACGTGGGGTTGCATCAAAAACCCTATTGGTTTTTATATCCAAAACCAACTTAAAGGTTTTCATAATATATTAAATAAAATATTTTTGGATGTACTACGAGTCAACAAATAATCTTATAATAAAATGTATTAATTATTGTTGCCATTGCTCAAATTACCAATTCAATTCTATTGCTACTGTGTCTACGATAGTTTTCTTTTTTCGTAATATAAATTACGAACCCACTATACTTTAATTAACGAAATAAAACCGCATGTTTTATCATCTAAAAGACATTTCAAACTGTGAAAACTTAAATATATATATATATTATTTTTATAAGTTGAATGAGACTTTTCATGTATATTTCGTTTAATTTAAATTCATATACACTCAATATTTTTGTCATTAGAGAAAATGCTTCTTTATAATAAATTATTCAAATTTCTTGCAGGCTCTGGTCCGGTACCTGCTGGATTACCGATAGCACTATATTTGTAATAAATGCTAACTTAAATAAATTACTCAAGAGTTTTTATATTTTCCTATAAATTAGCAATTGGATTATTAACATACTTTTTTAAAATAAATTATAGAGCATTTAAATTTTTTAGAACTGGATGACTAAACTTTTATTGACTGAATACGCCTTTATAATTCGCAGTTACATAAAGAGTACTCTGGTATATATATCAAACTTATAATTAAAATTGGATTACCAAATTTTTAATAACTGAATACGCCTTGTAACTTGCAATTAATTTAATAGTATTCTTATATATATATATATATATATATATAATTTTAAATTAATATGATCATTATTTGTCACAGTGAAGTGTATGATGCTGATAGTGATTATCAAAATTTCGAAATATAATTAAAATTGAAACAATTATTTTCAACCTATGTACACAGTAAATAATAGTTAATTTAAACTGTTTCAAAGATATATTTCGAAAAAAAAAATGATTATATTTACTTTGAACTCATTTGTAACAGTTAATTTTAATGAGTGCATTTTTGATTCTGTAATGATTCTATATTTGAGCACGGTATAGTTAAAAACTGTAAATAATTACATAATATTATAATAAAAAATAATTTCTCATTATTAGTATTGCAATAATAAATTTAATATAGAACATAATATAATTAATAAAGAAACTAAATATTATTTATTTCAAATATATTACGTGTATTGATATATTATGTATAGTTAATAAGAAATATGACGAGAATTGATTTTAAATTATGCAAATCTAGGAGAAATGACGCGGACGGCCAAATTGTGTGTATTAAGATCGGAAGGAAATAGTTGAGTGCATGGGCAGTAACTCAAAGAAGTTCCATACAATACCTACAGTAGCAATATTGGTGTGTCTAACTGAAAATGCAAACTGAAAATACAAGTTGATTATATAATGCGTTAGGACATATAATTCTCATTCTACACACACACACATGTTTATTTATATACAGGGTGATTATAATTAAACTTCCCCTATAAACAGCATCCTACAGCGCAAACGGGTGAACGGAATGCAACGAAATTCGGTATATAAACTGTACGCGAGATACGCTCACAGAATTAAAAAAAAAAAAAAAGTTCCAAAATGTGTACCAGAGGGTGCCTTTTCCAGAAAAAAAAAATATTAAACTTAACACAATAAATGACCAAAACGGAATACAAAAACAACATTAACGATCCAGAACAAGAATTATGAGTAATAAAATGTAAAACCGGGAAAAGCTGTCAGTTCTAGGAAAAAAATGTGGAGATTTGCATGCTTGCGAAGAAGAGGAAGCTTTATGCAAAACAGGTTTCTCTCCCCCCCCCCCTCAAACAGCGTTTTGTTGACAAGGTGATCAGAAACTAGTCAATAGATGTTAATATTATTTCTGTATTCAGTTTTGGTCTTTTATTGTTTTAAATTTAATGTTTTTAAATTTAATGTTTTTAAATTTAATGGATATTTTTGAACTTTTTTTTTTCGAAATACTATGGCTCCTTTAGTGTATAGTCTATATACCATATTTCGTTGCATTCCGTTCATCTTTTTCTGCTGTAGGATGCTGCTTACAGGGGAAATTTAATTATAACCACTCTGTACATGAAAATCTTTTCAAGCATTTCATAAGAAGATATGAATATATATATATATATATATGTATGTGTGTGTGTGTGTAATATCGAGCTTATGTGGGCTTTTAAAATAATAACGTACTAATTGAATTATTTACTAATTATTGAGTATTTAATAAAGAAAGTTAAAATATGTTACAATATTTACATAAAACGTTAGTGAATCAAAATGTTACTTTGCCAATGTCCGCCTAAGTAGTACAGTTCGTGACATAAATTATTTATTTAATTTTTCACTTTCTAATTACGTCGAAATACGAAACACAACGTTCATAAAAACAAGCAATACACCCTTCCAGTGTGCATGCCTCGTCGAATCTGAACTTCTATCTTCAAACGCTGTTAGCAGCGGCGCGTTCTGGAAGTGGCCTCACTTCCGTCACAGGCACGAACTTCCGTTAGTATTTTGCACTCTCCTTCGATGCTCAGGTGATTAGGATTCCGGGTACGGCAAAGGAAAATTACGTAGCTTTGGATTCAGCAGTTGCGGGAAGCAAGGGCTCGTCACTATATATGTATATTAAATAAATTAACTATAGAATTTTTACTAATTAATGAATATCAAACGTGGAAGAAATGAATATTAAACTGGGAGAGATGTTGAAGATTTAGAAAATTTTCCATACTACATTATTCATATATTTACTGTAGTGTAGTTGATAGACATCAGTAAAACTTTGATACCGAAATGTTAGTAAATAACATTATAAAGCTTTTCTTGTTATATTTAATAAAGTAGTTTCATTTCAGATTGTTAATACAAAAATATATCATCTGATTTTAATTTTAATTGTACTCAGAAAGTTTTTATTATCTTATTTGTTTTAGAAAAGTGATGTATTCTCACAATTTTTACATTGATGTTACACAGTCACTTCATTATTTTTTGTTAATTATTGAATATCTAGAATACTTATTTACTACACAGAGAGAAGATGGAGACTATTAAAGCTGGAGTGATGTTGATGATTTAGAAAAAGTTCTATACTTTATTATTTATACATTTACTATAGTGTATATGATAAGCATGAGTACAATTTTGATACAAAACATTTCTGTAGGTGACATAATTAGATTTTTCTTAACATATTTTAATAAAGTAGTTTTATTTCATATTTTTTAAATAAAGGATAATCACCTGACATTATTTTTAATTTTAATTAAATTTATTTTAAATTGTAGTTAAAAAATCTTTATTATATTTTTTGTATTAGAAACGTGATATAGTCTCTCAATTTTTACATTGATGTTGCACAGAATCTTCATTATTTTTTTATAATTATTAAATATCCAAAATACTTATTTACTCTACAGAGAAAAGATAACTATTAAAGCTGGAGCGATGTTGCAGATTTCGAGTGCTAGATTTTGAGTTGTAGAAGATTTAAGTACCTTATTACTATTGAATATAAATTATCTTTGGCCAGAATAGATTGATGTGTTTACAGGTGGCACGAGAATAAATTACGTGGCATGTGATGGTATATATTGTAATTTGTTCTCGGAACACGCACTAGTGGGTCAACATATTTCAAACTTTTATGCAGAGGTACATGCGGTTTTCTTGGCTGTGTTTAATTTGAAATCTAGAATTGAGTCTTTTAAATTGACAGCAAGTCTTGTTGATTCTATATAAGCCATAAAGGCTGTAGCACTTCAATAATATTCTGTTTCTCTACCTGTGACGAAAAGAAAATGTATTATCAGGGAACTAAATAAGAATGGCAAATCAGTGGAATTCCAATGGATAAAATCCTATGTTGATATTTATGGCAATGAAAATGCAGATTAACTGGCGAAGAAGGGTACAGAGATAGCTATTGAACAGGGCTCTATTTTATTTGGTAACCTTAGGAAAATTATGTGAGAATATTATGTCGGCATATAACACAGAACTATCAATTAAATCAAAAGATAAATTCTAGGAGAAAATAAAAGATGATTGGATAGGGTTCATTTGTAAGCCATGTAAAGTGGCTGTGGCTAATTTTATACTGAACACAGACTGTTTAGCCGAACATCTCAACAAAATAGATATGTTGGGTGCCTATGTTCTGTTTGTAATATAGACACCATGAATAAACATCATCTACTCATGTGTCTGGGACAAGGCCAAAACAAACAAGTACACTCTATTTTACAGGAAAGAGGAGATGTTTGCCAGCTGTACTGGAGAGCCAGGGACCTCATGTCTAAGCACACGATTTCTTCCCCTTGATACTTTTATGTAATTTTACTTTTAATTGTGTATTTTAATCATGTTACCAATAATGTTTTACAGGTTTATAGGTTTTATATGTTTTTATGCTGTTCTAATGTTTAAGAAACTATTGCCGTATTGGTATTGTCAAATTATGCAAGGGTGGAAGGTTCTCATAATAGTATTTATGAAACAAAATTTTCTTCTTCTTAAACTAACGATTTATAAGTAGAGAAAATTTTCAAACAGATACCTGTATAAGTTCTGTGCCAATTTTCCACCCCTGAATTATGATTATGGTTATGCACTGATAATTATTTGCTAATTATGGTTTCCATAGTGAGTGGCCTGATGCAATAAATTAAGTTCCTTTGCCATATGCAACATCAACAAAGTTTAAGAGTTGTTATGACTTTAATTAGTAAATATGTCTCTCTTTATATAGACAATTTCTCTGCGCTCTAAATTTCATTAATATTTACAGAATGCAATAAAACTGATTAACTTTTTCAAGCTCTGTATAAAATGTTATACATAAAAAAAAAAAAGAATAAAACACGCTATTGGGTTCAAGTACGTAAGTTTTAGTCCAATAAAAATAACTGATAGAACTTTAGAACAAATATATCGGTATGAAGTTAAAACTTTTGTAAATATAAATAATGAATAATTTGTACATAAAGATTTGTTTTTGTATTTCGTTTCTATAAAATTTTGCATGTAATAATAAACATTGTGTAATAAAGTTAAGAATTATAAATACAAATATACGTCTTTTTAAATAAAAATAAAATAAATTTGAGCCACCGTATTTAATTATTTCTTCTCTATGTTTAATAAATGAGTATAAATGGCAATAGTAATGATTTAATTTTACATAAATTATTTTGGCTTCAATAGAATTCTAATTTGCTGCATGTTATACATAAAGAGTTCTAACCGAAATCAAATGTAATTATTGCATTTATCAAGGTATTACTTTATAAGTGCATGTTATGAACTAAAAAGTAATTATGTTACTACAAATACACAGAATTAACAGATATAATCTAAAGTTAATTACTTTAAATTTAAATTCGATATATAATGGACACAAACAAAGAATTTAAAGGTCTGAATAAGTTCCTTTTCTAAAATTCACTTTAAACTTAAAAAGAATAATCCATTATTCTGATTTAAGTATCGGTTGTAATTATTTGCCTTGAAACTTCATTCTATTATGTAGTTAACGCATAAACGAATAAA
Organism: Salticus scenicus; assembly: GCA_963930645.1. NCBI lineage: Eukaryota > Metazoa > Arthropoda > Arachnida > Araneae > Salticidae > Salticus > Salticus scenicus. Next base: position 130,865,575 of record OZ005652.1, on the reverse strand, counting down.
GCGTTTAGAAATAGCATTATTTTCTGCTACAAGGAATCTAAATTATATATTAACACTATTGCTTCATAACATTTTCTTTGCATAGGACACAATAAAAAATTAATTCTATCATTAAAGAGAGATAGAATTAAAATGTGTTTAGTATTTTTTAAACAAGTTTATTGAAACTCTAAAAATAAAATAAAACAAAATATATATTAATCACTTTTTTTACGCGAAGGACGATAAATTCATTAAATATATAAAAAACTACCTTACATAATGTCCGTAATTTCTTTTATCTGCACAATACGTATTTCGAGTGCGTCGCACTCATTATCAGGTGCTAAGTGATCTCCTCATGTGTCTCCATTGTTGATTCTCGTCGGTTCGTTTGCCTTCTTCGCTTCACATGGGCCGCGGTAGCCCAGTCGGTAGAACGCCGGCCTCGTAATTGTAAGATTGCGAGTTCGGTTCTCGAGCCGGCCAAAGACCGTCGTGTACACTAATGACGACTGGTGCACGTAAAATCTGTCGTGGCCGAAATGACCTCCATGTTCCCATAAAAAATTATACCTCTGAGGTCACCGAAGTGGGAGAGCCATCCTTTCCGTGGAGGATCAAAATTGTGATGGCATGTCTCCGGACCACCTCTAGGGGTGTATCCCAGACCGTCGCCAATTGCCCATGTTATAACTGAGCCATTTTCAATTTCAGTGTATAAATTTGTTTATTATTTATCCTCTATTTTTTGTAAGTTCACGTGCTGAACAATATGTCAAAGAAAAAAAGAGTTAAATGAATTTAATGCTTTTAATTTTTATGTAAAATATGAGCGCGTGCTATCTTCAAAATTTGTTAAAATGTAAAGATTATGTGATGCGTGTGGCATCCATCGTTTTTGTTTTTTAATTCAAGAAATAGAACAGAATAAAGTTAGCAACGATGTTAGTTGCATTTTTTTCATATAGTTTGAATTTTTAATTTTAGTGAACTACTTTTTACCGTAGGAATAATTTTCTTATGTTTAATGTTATAGGGAATTATTATATGAGCATAAAAGATGCTACTTTAATAATTTTAAAGTGTAAATAAGTAGTATTGGCGTCCGCCTTTATACAGTTTAATTTAGTAAGAGAAAAGCTAGGAATTTGCGGTGCTTATTCCGTTGCTTTACATAAAAATACTGGAGTCACTGCGACAGGACCCTTCAAGTGAAGTAAAATTATTTTGATTATATTAAGATTAAAAAAGATGTTTAAAACCGTTAAAGGATTTAAAAAAGAAGATTTGAAATGGGTAGCCGAAGAAATTGGAGAGACTTTGCCTTCGACGTTCACAATAGCAAGCTTAAAAGAGCTGATTTTAAATAGTAAAGAGTATGAAAAGGATCCCGAATTTGTGAAAGATATTTTAGAAAATGCTATAGCTGAAAGAAAAATGAAAGAAGAAAAAAAAAGAACAAGCTTGGAAAGAAGCTGAGGCATTAAAGCTGGAAAAAGAAGCAGAACTGGAGAAAGAGAAATTAAGATTGAATCATGATTTAGAATTGGCGAGAATACAATCATCTGGGCAAATTCAAACTGATGCTATTTTAAGTAATTATGAAAATAGTACTATGAGACAAAAATTTACTTTACCTAAGCTGGAATTCAGGAAATTTGGCAGAGAAATTAAGTATTGGTTGCCTGTTTGGAGCCAATTTGAACAAATCGATAAAGATGATGAGGTTGCCCCAGAGGACAAGTTCCAGTATTTAGTACAAGCAACAATCGCTGGTTCACGCGCAAGAGAAGTTGTTGAAAGTTTCCCGCCAACTGGCGCCAATTATTCAAAGGCAGTGGAAAGTTTAAAGGCTCGTTTTGGCAGGGAAGATATTCTAGTAGAAGTGTATGTACGAGAGTTATTGAAATTGATAATATCTGTGCAAACAAAAGGTAGATTTGCATTAACTTCATTATATGATAAGCTTGAGTCATATTTACGGGCGCTAGAAACATTAGGTGTTACCACTGATAAATATGCCTCCATTTTATACCCTATGGTTGAGTCTTGTTTCCCAGCAGACTTTTTGAAGGCCTGGAATCGCTCGAATCTCTTTTCTTCTAATACGGATGCTAAAGGAAGGTTGAATAATCTGATGCATTTTTTGAAAACGGAAGTAGAAGGTGAAGAGAGAATATCTTTAGCTGTAGCGGGCTTCGGTTTGACAAAGCGTGAAGATAATAAATATTCTAAAAGGAAAAACAGTGCAAGTGCAGACTATATGCGAAATAAGATATCGACAGCTGCAGGTTTATTGACAACGTCTTCTGCTTTAGATTTCAAAAGGGTATGCATTTTTTGCCAAGGCAAACATTTGAGCTCTGAATGCTTTTCAGCTCGAAAATTGAGTTTAACTGAGATACAAAAGATTGTAAAGGATAAAAATTGCTGCTTCGCTTGTTTGTTACCTAATCATACAGTGAACAAAAGTCGAGCAGTTTTAAGATGCATTATCTGTTCTAAGAAGCATGTGCCTTTGATGTGCGATTTGCATGATTCTCAAGGTAAAATTGCACAAGAAAAGGTTGAAGAAAATTCAGTCAGTAGCGAAGTAAACATGACAAATTTTAATAAGCAAAGTGCTAAAGTATTGCTTCAAACCTTAAAAGTGAAACTCATCTCCGAAAACAAGCAAAAAACAGTTCGTTTATTGTTAGATTCAGCATCCCAAAAATCTTATATTTTGAAAAGTATAGCAGAAGAGATGAATTATACTCCCATTCGTCAAGAAAAAATGATGCATTCATTGTTTGGCGGAGTTACAACAAAGGAATGCCAACATAATTGTTATAGAATAAAGATTAAGGATATGAAGGAGAAGTTCACCTGTAATTTTGAAGTGATGGATCAAATTACTATATGTGAAAACATTCAACCCGTCACTAATGGTCCGTGGATTAAAGAGTTGAAAGAATATGGAATCGAATTATCTGATGTAAGTCATTGCCGTGAAGTTATCGAAATATTGATTGGTGCTGATATTATGGGAAAGATGTTAACTGGCAAAAGAAAAGTATTAACATCTGGTCTTGTTGCCATAGAAACATACCTCGGTTGGACATTGATGGGCAAGGCGCCTCACACCGAAGTCTCAACAGATAATTTAGCAATGATGGTGACGTCTTTGCTTGTAAATGAAGCTGATATCTCAAACTTATGGAGATTGGACTTGATCGGAATAACAGATACTATAGAAAAGAAATCTAAAAGTGAGATTGACCGTCAAACAAAGGAACATTTCTTAGAGACAGTAAAAATTAACAAGGATGGTCGTTACGAAATTTGTCTTCCTTGGGCTGACGACACATCTGTATTACCAGATAACTTGAGGTTGGCTGTAAGACGTTTGGAAAGTACAACTTCTAAGTTATTATCTAAGAACATGTACGAAAAATATGAAAATATATTTATGGACTGGTTGAATGAGGGGATCATAGAAGAAGTTCCTGCTACCAAAGTGAACTCTTATGGTAATTACTTACCTCATCACCCAGTTATTAAAGAGACCAGTAGTACAACACCTATCCGTCCGGGTTTCGATGCTTCAGCAAAGTTGGCTAACCATCCATCTTTAAATCAGTGTCTGCAGTGTGGCCCAAATTTGATTGAGCTTATTCCAGATATTCTCCTACGTTTCAGAGAAAGAAGATTTGGTGTAACCGCTGATATTAGAAAAGCGTTTCTTCAAATTAACATTTGTGAAAAGGATAGAGATTTCCTACGATTTCTATGGTGGAAAGATCTAAAAGAGAAGAAACTTAGAGTATTTAGGCATGCACGAGTCGTTTTCGGTGTAAAGTGTAGCCCTTTTCTTTTATCATCAGTAATTGAATATCACATCAAAAATAGTGCAAATTTTGAGGAAAGTTTCAAACAAAGACTTTTGCATAGTTTTTATGTAGACAATGTCGCCACTAGTGTGCACAGTGAAGAAGATCTAAAGAAATTTATCTCGGACTCAAAGAAAATAATGGCAAATGCTGGTTTTGATTTAAGGCAGTGGGAATACTCTGGTGATCACGCTGAAACATCGAACCAGAAGGAAACTCAAGTATTGGGTCTGATTTGGGATAAGGTTTCCGATACATTAAAAGTCAACATGAAATGGCTAAACGATTTCAACACAGAAAGGATTACCAAGCGAAGTATGTTATCTGCAGTTCATAAAATTTTTGATCCTTTTGGTTTTACTGCTCCGGTGATGCTTTATCCTAAATTGATGTTACAGAAAACTTGGAAATTAGGAATTAATTGGGATGACGAAATAACTGGTGATTTACAAAAAGAATTCCTATTATGGTTTCAAGAACTTAAATATAGATTCAGCATCCCAAAAATCTTATATTTTGAAAAGTATAGCAGAAGAGATGAATTATACTCCCATTCGTCAAGAAAAAATGATGCATTCATTGTTTGGCGGAGTTACAACAAAGGAATGCCAACATAATTGTTATAGAATAAAGATTAAGGATATGAAGGAGAAGTTCACCTGTAATTTTGAAGTGATGGATCAAATTACTATATGTGAAAACATTCAACCCGTCACTAATGGTCCGTGGATTAAAGAGTTGAAAGAATATGGAATCGAATTATCTGATGTAAGTCATTGCCGTGAAGTTATCGAAATATTGATTGGTGCTGATATTATGGGAAAGATGTTAACTGGCAAAAGAAAAGTATTAACATCTGGTCTTGTTGCCATAGAAACATACCTCGGTTGGACATTGATGGGCAAGGCGCCTCACACCGAAGTCTCAACAGATAATTTAGCAATGATGGTGACGTCTTTGCTTGTAAATGAAGCTGATATCTCAAACTTATGGAGATTGGACTTGATCGGAATAACAGATACTATAGAAAAGAAATCTAAAAGTGAGATTGACCGTCAAACAAAGGAACATTTCTTAGAGACAGTAAAAATTAACAAGGATGGTCGTTACGAAATTTGTCTTCCTTGGGCTGACGACACATCTGTATTACCAGATAACTTGAGGTTGGCTGTAAGACGTTTGGAAAGTACAACTTCTAAGTTATTATCTAAGAACATGTACGAAAAATATGAAAATATATTTATGGACTGGTTGAATGAGGGGATCATAGAAGAAGTTCCTGCTACCAAAGTGAACTCTTATGGTAATTACTTACCTCATCACCCAGTTATTAAAGAGACCAGTAGTACAACACCTATCCGTCCGGGTTTCGATGCTTCAGCAAAGTTGGCTAACCATCCATCTTTAAATCAGTGTCTGCAGTGTGGCCCAAATTTGATTGAGCTTATTCCAGATATTCTCCTACGTTTCAGAGAAAGAAGATTTGGTGTAACCGCTGATATTAGAAAAGCGTTTCTTCAAATTAACATTTGTGAAAAGGATAGAGATTTCCTACGATTTCTATGGTGGAAAGATCTAAAAGAGAAGAAACTTAGAGTATTTAGGCATGCACGAGTCGTTTTCGGTGTAAAGTGTAGCCCTTTTCTTTTATCATCAGTAATTGAATATCACATCAAAAATAGTGCAAATTTTGAGGAAAGTTTCAAACAAAGACTTTTGCATAGTTTTTATGTAGACAATGTCGCCACTAGTGTGCACAGTGAAGAAGATCTAAAGAAATTTATCTCGGACTCAAAGAAAATAATGGCAAATGCTGGTTTTGATTTAAGGCAGTGGGAATACTCTGGTGATCACGCTGAAACATCGAACCAGAAGGAAACTCAAGTATTGGGTCTGATTTGGGATAAGGTTTCCGATACATTAAAAGTCAACATGAAATGGCTAAACGATTTCAACACAGAAAGGATTACCAAGCGAAGTATGTTATCTGCAGTTCATAAAATTTTTGATCCTTTTGGTTTTACTGCTCCGGTGATGCTTTATCCTAAATTGATGTTACAGAAAACTTGGAAATTAGGAATTAATTGGGATGACGAAATAACTGGTGATTTACAAAAAGAATTCCTATTATGGTTTCAAGAACTTAAATATTTAAATGATGTTAAGATACCAAGACATATCCAGATAACTCCAGAAAACTTACATGCATGCACAATTCATACTTTCGTTGATGGTAGTAAAGATGCTTATGCAGCAGTAGTATTCTTGAGGATAGAAAATGAAGATCAAGGGGAAATAATTCTGCTTGCTGCCAAGTCCCGAGTTGCGCCTTTAAAGAATACGACTGTACCAAGGATGGATCTATTAGCAGCTACTATTGGCGCTCGTTTGGCGAAAACTGTTGTGGATGCTTTGGGTTGGCAGGAAATCAAGAGATATTGCTGGAGCGATTCCTCAACAGTGCTTGCTTGGATATCAAGAAATAAGAGCTGGTCTGTGTTTGTCCGAAATCGGGTTCAAGAGATTCAGAAATTAAGCAGTCCTTCATCATGGAAACATATACCAAGTGAGAAGAATCCAGCAGACTTGCCGTCTAGAGGCTGTAAGGCTAAGCAATTAGCTTTAATCAGATGGTGGGAGGGCCCACATTGGATGAAAGATTCAGCAGAATTTAGAAACCACATGAACACTTCCGATGAAGATTGGAATGAGGAAGAAATTCAGAAAGAAAGGTCAAAGTCTACTTGTATGTTGACGAAACCTGAATTTCCATCCAACAATAACTGGTATTACAGCTACTTTTCAAGTTATGAAAAAATCATACGTTTAGTTGCTTGGATTCTTCGCTTTAAGCATAATTGTTTAAATCCTGATAAGAAGAGTAAAGGCGAATTGACGGTTACTGAATTTCGGGAAGCTGAGATAAAAACTCTACGTATGGTTCAAAAAGAATCTTTCTCTTCGGAAAGTGATGAAAGATTGAAGACATTACAAACCTGTAAGGATGAGCAAGATGTCATTCGTTTGAAAACTAAAATAACTTACAGGAAAGATAGTGAAGATTTTCTCCATCCCATAATTCTCCCTTCAAAGCATGAAGTTGTTAAGCGACTTATTTTTTATATTCATGTAAAGAACTGTCATGCGGGGTTACAAATCCTCTTAAATTTGCTTAGAGAAAGGTATTGGATCCTCAACGGAAGAAAGAAAGTAAAGCTTGTGTTAGCCAGCTGTGCGATTTGTAAAAGGTTTAATTCAAGGGCTTTATGGACATCTAGTGCTCCTCTACCTGAAAACCGAGTAAAAGATTCTGCCGTATTTCAAGTTACAGGCATAGATATGGCTGGTCCTTTGTATCTTAAGAATGATAAGAAGAGTTGGATTTTGATTTTCACATGTGCTATATATAGAGCTGTTCATCTAGAGCTAGTGACCTCTGCTTCCACAGATGCATTTTTGATGGGTTGGAGAAGATTTGTGGCTCGCAGAGGAAGATGCTCTGTTATCTACTGTGATAACGGAACAAATTTTGTTGGCGCAGCTAATTATTTGAGAAGCTTAGATTGGCAATGTATACAAAAATATGGGTCTGTCAACTCCATAGACTGGAAGTTTAACCCGCCAACGGCGGCGTGGTGGGGTGGCTTCTGGGAGAGGCTGATTAGGGTAATAAAAGATCTTCTTAAAAGAGTCTTAGGACGCGCCTGTCTTACGTACGAAGAAATGACAACTCTTTTAGCTGATGTTGAAAGTGTAGTGAATTCAAGGCCTCTAACATATCTTTCTGAAGATGCGACTGTAAAGCCTATCTCCCCATCTATGTTTCTTCAAGATGTTCATGAAATTCAGCTTCCAGATGTTTATGCAGTTGAACAAAATTCTTTATCAAAGAGGCTCAGATACAGGCAGCCCCTACTCAGAGTTTTGAGAGATCGATTCCGATCCGAATATTTGGGTGCTCTCATACAGCGATCAAACAGAAAGCAGCCAGAAAAGGGTATCGCTGTCGGAGATATTGTATTAATTGGATCTGACAACAAGAAACGAATCCACTGGCCACTAGGCCGTATCACAGAACTTATTCCTGGCAAAGATAAGAAAGTTCGACTTGTAAAGGTTCAAACTTCGCAACATGAACTTTTACGACCTATTCAAAGATTATATCCTTTAGAAGTAACATCATCAAATAATAGTTCAAAACTGAAAGAAGCATACCATTCAAAGGAAACCTCTGCTCAAACTGTTAAACCCGTTGTAACTTCAGAAGAGGAACCAGTCAGATATAGCAAAGCGGGAAGGAGAATTAAAGTCCCTGAAAGACTAATGTATTGAGAACTACACCTGCAACATTTGGTTTTGATTATAACCTATAATCAAAAGGTGGGAGGATGTTATAACTGAGCCATTTTCAATTTCAGTGTATAAATTTGTTTATTATTTATCCTCTATTTTTTGTAAGTTCACGTGCTGAACAATATGTCAAAGAAAAAAAGAGTTAAATGAATTTAATGCTTTTAATTTTTATGTAAAATATGAGCGCGTGCTATCTTCAAAATTTGTTAAAATGTAAAGATTATGTGATGCGTGTGGCATCCATCGTTTTTGTTTTTTAATTCAAGAAATAGAACAGAATAAAGTTAGCAACGATGTTAGTTGCATTTTTTTCATATAGTTTGAATTTTTAATTTTAGTGAACTACTTTTTACCGTAGGAATAATTTTCTTATGTTTAATGTTATAGGGAATTATTATATGAGCATAAAAGATGCTACTTTAATAATTTTAAAGTGTAAATAAGTAGTATTGGCGTCCGCCTTGATACAGTTTAATTTAGTAAGAGAAAAGCTAGGAATTTGCGGTGATTATTCCGTTGCTTTACAGCCCACCTGCGCAGCACTGTGTGACGTAAAACCCAACCATCCATCCATCTTCGCTTCACTTCAGTTATATTTAGGATTGGTTGCCATTCTTTCGGTATTGCCGAGTGTTCTCTTTCATTAATTGCGTAGGGGTTAGTCAGAATTTTGAGGGCCTCCCGTTTTAGGGCATAACTGTGATTATTATATGGAGGAAGTTTATTAGTTGTAATTGAGTTAATGTTGATACGGTTATTATGGTGAGTAGAGGAGAGCGCGGTAGATAGTCTGTCATACAGGTGTTACAAAAAGGAAAATTTACGATCGCGAAAAAGAACACAAATCAGACTTAAAACATCATAGATTATCTACCGCGCTCTCCTCTACTCACCATAATAACTCTATCAACATTAACTCAATTACAACTAATAAACTTGCTCCATATAATAATCACAGTTATGCCCTAAAACGGGAGGCCCTCGAAATTTTGACTAACCCCCACGCAATTAATGAAAGAGAACACTCGGCAATACCGAAAGAATGGCAACCCATCCTAAACATAACTAAAGTGAAGCGAAGAAGACATACGAACCGACGAGAATCAACAATGGAGACATATGAGGAGATCACTTAGCACCTGATGATAAGTGCGACGAACTCGTAATACGTATTGTGCAGATAAAAGAAATTAAGGACATTATGTAAGGTAGTTTTATATATTTAATAAAACAAAATATATTTAAAAGTATAGAAATTTCGCAATAAAATATGCTGATATAATTGGACGAACGAATGTGAATTTTGTGGTATACAAAGGTCACTCTGAAGTTTTTGAGATGCGGCTAAATGGTACATTTCAAGCTTATCAAAGCTTAGTAGTGTTCAACGTAATCCTTTCCAACGTTAATGCAATTTTCTAGACGAATTTTCAAATGACTAAAAGTTTCAAGGCATTCATTTCTTGGAATTTATTATAAATAGGTCTGTATGTAGGCTCATAAATTTCCTCTTCCGACTGAATATGACTATCACGTAAATTTTTCTTTACATAAAATATAGCCAAAACTCAGGCATTGCAAGTTCATTGGAATAGGGTGGATGGTTGAGGTGATTTTGTTCAAAACATTCAGTTGCCAATCTTTCCGTAAAAAAGATGTACATTACCACGGTGAAACATGAATTCTTTTACATTTATTTTTTGAAGATTTTCCAGAGAACAGCTAGTTTTGTTCCAGTTAGCTATAACTATTTTCTGTCCTTCCAGCTCGGTAGTTTTGATCCGTCGTATATTTTAGAAGAAAACAGCAAACATAACTATTTTTTTTTCATTTATTGTTGTTTTATCACCATTGTTGGTTTGGGGAAATATTCAGAGACCCATAATTTACTTTCTTGACGTGTTGGAACATCAAAAAACATTATGTAAATTTCATCATCAGTTTTCACTTTAGAATTAAGACGGTGTTTACCATTATCAAATAATTTTTTACTTTCTCTACAGATTCTGATACAATTCATTTTTTGGTGTTCTATTAAATTATGGCAGACCTAAAAACAAACTCTCTCTCTCTATTTTTTTTTTTCACTCCCAAGTATTCACTAATAATTTATGTATAGATGCGAATCTGAAGTTAAGTTTCTTCTTGTTAAAACTACCTAAGGAAAATCCCCGTTTCCTTCTGCTTTCTAAAAAAACTAGTGTTATCTACGGACGTCAGTAAATGAAATATTCCCACTTTTATGTTCAAAGCGGCTACTCAATTAAATAACACTTACTGCGCTTTTTCTAAAAATTCATATAACAGTATAAAAGAACACAGCTACGTTAAATATTTTTTACAAAAAGAAAATCATTTCGAAAATACAAATATCTTTATTCCCGATTGAAAAAAGCTATTGTTCAAAAACAGAAAATCACTTATTCTAAAAATTTTAATACACACGAGCTCTCGATTAAACGAGACCAATTATCTTATTTTTTTTTAACCAACGTTGCCATCCAATAATAATAATAATATTTATAAAATAAATAATAGATATAATAATATATTTTTAACATCCTCCCACCTTTTGATTAAAAATAATAAACAAAATATAAAAACTGTTAGTCAAAACAAATCTGATACAAAGATGGCAACATTACATTTAAAAAACATAAAAATGAAAAAGCAAATAAATAGTAGAATGATCAACAATATCTAATATAATCTACAAGTTCAGTCTTTCCGGCACTTTAATTCTTCTGCCAACTTTACTAAACTTCATTTGCTCACTAGTAGTACCGACCGAAACTTTGGAGAGGTCATTTGCTTCTTTAACTTTACTGAGAGTCATCGGTGTGGGAAAATCATCAGAGAATGTTATCTCTAGGGTATAAACTCTTTGAATCGGGCGTAAGAGCTCCTTTTGCGGATTTTGCACTTTAACAAGTCGTCCGTATTTACCTGGTATAATCTCAGTGATACGACCTAAAGGCCAGTAGATTCTGTTTTTATTATCGGCTCCCACCATAACAATTTCGCCAACAGTAACGGTATGTTTGGCTGGCTTTTTGCTTTTTCTTTTTCGTAGAATAAGAACACCAAGATACTCAGATATAAAAAGGCTTCGTAAATCTTTGAGAATGGTTTGCCTGTATTTGAGCCTTTTACGCAAAAAATGTTGCTCAACAGCATCTAAATCAGGAAGACTCTATTCATGCATATCTTGGATGAACATCGATGGCGAAATAGGTTTTACACCATTATCTGCACAGATGTAAGTAAGAGGTCTTGAGTTGATTACCCTCTCACACTCAGCTAAAACCGTCATCATTTCTTCGTAATCGAGACATGATAGTTCTAGTACTCTTTTCAAGAGATTTTTTAGAATTCCAATTAATCTTTCCCACCATCCGCCCCACCAAGTAGCAGTTGGGGGATTGAACTGCCAATCAATAGAGTTGACAACTCCATGTTTTCGTATGCGTTCTCAGTCTAGTTTCTTGAAATAATTGGCTGCTCCGACAAAATTTGAACCATTGTCACAGTATACAGTAGAGCATCTTCCTCTGCGAGCTGTAAACCTTCTAAAGGCCATTAAGAACGCACCTGTTGAAGCAGAAGTAACAAGCTCCAAATGGACTGCTCTGTATACTGCCGAAGTAAAAATTAAAACTCCGCTTTTCTTGTTATCCTTGAGAAATAATGGCCCAGCCATATCAACACCAATTATATGAAAAACTGCAGCATCTTTAACTTTGTTTTCTGGAAGTGGAGGACTGATTACTTCTAAGTTCTTTGACCGAAATCTTTTGCATGCAGTGCAGCTGGCTAGATCAATTTTCAACGACTTTCTGTCGTTTAGGATCCAATACTTTTCTCGAAGTATATTTAATAGTATCTGGACACCAGCATGGCAGTTCCCAACATGTGCTTTATAAATTAGCCGTTTTACCACTTCATGTTTTGGTGGAAGAACAATAGGTTTAAGAAAATCTTCACTATCTTTTCGATAAATAATTTTGGTCTTCAAACGAATGACACCATTTCGTCTTTAAACGTTTGCAAAGTTTTCAAACTCTTTTCGACTTCTTCTTGAGAAAAAGACTCACTCTCAATTGGAAGTAAAACCTTCAATTCTTCTTCATGAATTTCTGAGGCTGTCAATTCACCATGCTTCCTCTTATTTAAATTCTTGCAGTTGTGCTTGAAACGAAAGATTCATGCAACAAGACGAATAATTCTATCATAACTAGAAAAGTATCTATAGTGCCAGTCTTCATCATCAAAGGCTTCAGTATTTGTCAGTATACAAGTTTTCCTAGGTTTTTCTTTTTCAATATCTTCCTCATTCCAATCGCGATTCAAGAAATCCACCATTGTTCGAAATTCAGAAACGTCTTTCATCCATTTTGGACCCTCCCACCATTTTGATGAGACTAGATGCTGAGTTTTGCATCCTCTGGAGGGCAAGTCTGCAGCATTCTTCTCCCCCGTTATATGTCTCCATGATGAAGGATCACTCAGTTTTCTGATCTCCTGCACTCTATTTCTTACAAAAACTGACCAATTTTCTTCTCGCTATATACATGCAAGAACCGTTGTAGAATCACTCCAGCAATGAGTCATAACATTTCTCCAACCAAGAACTTCAATAACCGAATTCGTCAGTCTCGCTCCAATTACAGTAGCTAGAACTCCATTCTAGGAATAGTTACACCTCTTAACGGAGCCACTCGAGACTTTGCTGCAAGCAAAAATAAATCATTTCGATTATCATCCTCTACTCTAAGGAATATAACTGCACCGTAGGCATCTTTGCTTCCGTTAACAAACGTGTGAATAGTGCAGTTGCTTAAATCTTCGGTAGATGCTCGAATAAACCTAGGAATCTGTATATCAGTCAAATACTTCAGTTCTTGAAACCACTGCATAAACTCTTTATGAAGTTCACCAGTTATCACTTCATCCCAACCTTTCCTAGTTTCCATGCCTTTTGTAACATTTTTGGACGAAGCATGACTGCTGAGGTGAAGCCAAAAGGATCAAATACTTTGTGGACGACAGACAACATACTTATTTTAGTTACTTTTTCCATATTAATGTTGTCTAACCAATTCATGTTAATTTTCAATGTGTCCAGCTCTTCATTCCAAATAATACCTAATACTTGAGTCTCTTTCTTAGAACTAGTCTCATTACAGTTGCCAGACCATTCCCTTTCTCTAAGATCAAAACAACCTTTGGCCATTAAAGCTTTAGAATTAAGGATAAACTTATCTAATTCTTCTTTGTTATTAACGCTGATAACGACATTATCTACATAAAAACTCTCTAAAATTTTCTTTAAAGATTCTTCAAATCCGTTACAACGCCGAATATGATACTTAATTACCGCAGCCAAAAGGAAAGGACTGCATTTAACACCAAAAACAACTCTTGTAAGGCGAAAAACTTTTGGTCTCTTCCTTTCTAAGTTTTTCCACCATAAAAAACGCAGGAAATCTGTCCTCTTTACGAAAGCGTATTTGCAGAAAAGCTTCCATAATGTCGGCGATAACGCCAAATTTTTTTTCTCTGAATCGAAGTAAAATATCTGGGATAACTTCCATTTGGTTAGGACCACATTCCAAGCATTGGTTTAAAGAAGGATAATTTGCTAATCTAGTTGTAGCATCAAACACTTGGCGAATTGGAGTAGTGTTGCTACTAGGTTTTATTACAGCACGATGAGGTAAGTAATAGCCATAGAAGTTTACTTCGTTCTTGGGAACTTCCTCTATTATGCCTCCATTAATCCAGCTAAGAAGAACATCTTCATATTTTCCATACATGTTCATCGCTATAAGCTTTGCTGTTGTGTATTCGAGCCGCTTCTTCACCAAACTCAAGTTATCAGGTAAAGGCGACTTACCATTAGCCCACGGCAAACAAACTTCATAGCGGCCCTCTTTATTAATTGGCACGGTTTTTAAAAAAATGCTCTTTAGTCTGAATATCAGTCTCGTATTTGGACTTCTTCTCAACAGGGTCATAGATTCCAATTAAATCCAACTTCCATAGATTTGAGATTTAAGCTTCATTTACAAATAGCGATAACACTGACATCGCCAAGTTTTCTTCAAACAATCTGAACTTGAATGTTTGCCATCAAAAAAAGCGCAAGATTTCTTCACCTCTCTATTTGAAGTGGCCGTGAATAAACCCGCAGTTGTAGGTACTTAACTTTTTCAAATTATCCAAATTGCATTGCTTCCTTTTTAAAGGTTTGTTCTCTTGGCCCTTTCCTAAATCAAAACCAGCTATAGCCAAACATATCCTTTCTTTGCCTTCGACTTCTTTTTTGAGAAATTACATTAAGTTATTTAACTTGTCTTTAGCGTCAGTGTTTGAATGAGAAATGTTACTACGATTCCAAGCCTTTAAAAAATCAGCTGGGAAACAGGATTCAACCATGGGATACAATATAGATGCACATTTATCCGTGATTACACCTAATGTTTCCAATGCACGTAGATACGATTCAAGTTTGTCATATAGAGAAGTTAATGAAAACATTTTCTTAATTTGAACAGAAATAATTAATTTTAGTAACTGTCTAACGTATACTTCGACTAAGAGATCCTCTCTTCCAAAGCGAGATTTCAAGCTTTCAATGGCTTTTTCGTAAATGGCGCCAGTTGGCGGAAAACTTTCAACTACTTCACTTGCACGGGAACCAGCAACCGTGGCTTGCACTAAATACTAAAATGTATCTTCCGGTGCGATATCTCCAGCTTTATGCACCTGCTCAAATTGACTCCGAAAAGGAAGCCAACCTTTTAAGTCATCGCCAAATTGCCTAAATTCCAATCTAGGAAACGTAAACTTCCTTTTTGAATTGCTTAAATCAGGTAAATAATTTAATGGAACAGACTCACTTCGGCTTTGAGCTTGAATTCTAGTGAGCTCGATTTCTTTTTCAGCTTCAAGTTTCATTTTTTCAAATTCTTTATCTTGTTTCATTATTTCAGATTCAAGTTTCATTCTTTCCTTTTTATCTTCTCTTTCTTTTTCTTCTTGCTCTTGCAATTTTCGCTCGGTACCAGCATTTCCTAATAGTTCTTGATCAAATTCAGGATCTTTCTTGAATTCTTCACTGTTTAATATAATATTTTTTTAAACCTGAAACAGTAATACTGGCTGGTACTTATTCACCAATTTCAGACGCCACATATATCAAATCATCTTTCTTAAATCCTTTTACTGCTTGAAACATGTTGTTTCTTCACTAATTTCCTATCTCGCGGACTCCACAAATTTTAAAGGTATCTAAAGAAAATCACCGTTTCCTTCTGCTTTCTAAAGAGCTAGCGTTATCTACGGACGCCTGTAAATGAAAATATTCACACTTTTATTTTCAAAGCGGCTACTCAATTGAATAACACGTACTGCGCTTTTTCTAAAAATTCAAATAACAGTAAAAAAGAACACAGCTACGTTGAATATTATTTACAAAAAGAAAACCTTTTCGAAAATACAAATATCTTTATTCCCGATTTAAAAAAGCTATTGTTCAAATACAGAAAATCACTTATTCTAAAAAATTTAATACACACGAGCTCTCGATAAAACGAGACCAAGTATCTTTTTTTTTTTTTTTTTTTAACCAACGTTGCCATCCAATAATAATAATATTCATAAAATAAATAATAGACATAATAATACATTTTCAACACTTCTGTTTCATTCTAGGTACTTCGATTATAAGAAACAAACAATTTTCGTATAACCGACACATTTTCTGGGACTATAGCTGGCAAAAATTTTCCTGCGTGCTCTTGATAAAGAAGAGAACTTAGATATCTGCGAAATACTGAAAACAGTTTGAAAACAGTCGCACAGTAAAGAACTTTTCTTTCTTATGCTAATTGTAGACGTTGAAGCTGTACTTGTTGATTTAACTCTGTTTAAAAATCAGAGAATTTTACAGTGCGATAATGCGTTTGCGTGCATCCACTCCATTTTCCTTTCATTCAAAATTTATTATACGACAATCTGTATTACAGTTAATGCCAGAAATTCTTGTCTGCAGCCATAAAATAGTTCTAATTAACATAATTAATCAATACATTTTTTGATCGCCTAACATCTGCTAATGTCTCAAAAATTTAAGGTTGACCTTCGTGTTAGTGCATACATTTTAATTTTTTTTTTTTTTTTTTTTTTTTTTTTTTTTTGAGGCATAATTTAAAAATAATTAAGCATGGAATTTCATCATTTTTCAAATTTTAATTTCTACACGTTCAACTTATTTAAAATATTATCACATTAAATAATTGTTTTATTCACTTGTGTATCGTACATATACCGGATGCATATAATGAATGACTAACGCTTTCAGCACCTCTTTGGCGCATTGGCGAAACCGCTAAAGCACAACCAGTTCTATCGCCAATTCCCCTTCCGCTTCCGCTCCGAAGTTTTTTTTTTTTTTTTTTTTTTTTTTTTTTTCCTGTTTTGTTTTGACCTTGATCAACGTATCGTTTCTTTTTCCAGTCTATGCCTTGCTTATTAGATGAAACTCTTATAACGAAATACATTAGTGAATAAGGAATGATGAAATGAAATAATGAAATACATTAGTGAATACATTAGTGAATTAGATAATAAAAATGAAAGAAAGAAATTTCACATTTATGTTAAAATAATAATAAAGAAAAAAGAAAAATAACTTTTTTTTTTCTTTTTCATTCTTTCTTTTTCTTTTTTTTTTTTTTCTTTCTTTTTTTTTTTTTTTTTGTTATTTCTTTAATAACCAATCAGTGGAAAAAAAATGAAAATAAAAAAGAATGAATGAATGAAAGTGGAGGCGACAGCTTTTATTTTTTTCGAAAATACTAAAATTAAATATATCGGCTGAAGTGAAATATAATACCTAAAAATGGAAGAAAGTATCCTCTGACTTGCATAGAGTATAATTACTTTCCAACTGTGCTTACTCGTTACATAGTTTAATCTATATTCTTTAGTATATTTTACCTCACAAGTGACACTTAGAAAACATTTTATTTTTAATTACGAAGGAAGACAACTCGAAACAGTTATTTTTACAGCTTTACTTTTAAAGAAAATCGTACTAAAGCTTAGTTAAGTGCAGCCCTGTACGTTATTTAAAGACAGCAGGTACACAAAATTATATTTTGTTTTTAACTGCAGAGAAAAAAATATCACAAAAGCATATTTGCCAACTTGTACTTTTTTTTTCCCTACTGGTAATTTTTAATAAGTGTTTTAGTAGTTTTCTGCGATAAAACATGATGAAACTTTTTGCAGAGAAATAGTGGTGCTAAAAAACCGTAGAAGTTGGCACCTATGTGAAAGAAATATTTTATAATTTTATTTCGAAAATGAAAACATTTAAAAATTTCTGTAACCTCTAGGTCATCTAAAATTTTCATATACTCAATTGTCTATACGGTGTACTTGAAAAAAATATTAACACTTTAAATTTACTTTGAACAATTTCCATTTACATCTCACACTATATCTCAACATAAATGAATAATTTACGCTAATCGTACCTTATTCTACCAGAGAAATAGGTTTGTGCATTTAAATAATGTGTAATTCTTTTAAAATATTTCTCACAAACCCCAATGCATCGTAAATCTTTAATAAATATCAGTACACAAAACGGTTGCACAGTTAATGCAATATTCAAATGAAAACACCTGAAAAAAAAATTCGATGGTGTTTTCCAAGCATAAAAATAACTGCACATTCTGATACAAGAATGAAAGAAGCTAGAAAAATTAAACTGAAGCCTATTTTTGTTTTCTATGTAATCAAATGTAAAATTTCCTACAAAACCAAATTTAATTTAGGACGATAATTTTTTTAAGTAAATTTTTTTACATAAAGACATGGGGTAACTGTGTTGCGTTCCTTAGCAATGGTTGCTCTATTAATTTTTAAAAATTTCTTTCGCATGTTTTCTTTTAATTTAACTTTAATTACTTTTTTTTTATGTTACAGAACAAAAGAAGAAGAAAAAAAAAGCTGGTTTAAATATAAAAACAATGTTTAAAAAATAAATAATAATTAAAAAAAATATTTACTTTAAAATATGTAGTTGCTTTTCTTAACAACGGTTAGATTCATTTCTCGAAAAAAAAGAAGTTGGCGCAAGATTAAAAAAAAAAAAAAAAAAAAAAAAAGAAGAAGAAGAAGAAAAATCTCTTTTCTGCCAATTTTATCTTTAAATATATTTTTTAAACTTGTTTTTATTTTTTATTTATTTATTTATTTTTACTTTTTCTTACCCATATATATGACAGAAAGAGTATTGTTTTGCGGTCAAATTTGCGAAAATGAGTTCTTATTGTATTTACATGTTTTAAGGTCCATTAATCCAAAAATCAGGTTTCTAGCGATTGATCTGTGTGTTTGTCTGTGTGTGTGTTTGTATCTCATCAGCATATCTCAAAAAATGTAGTAGCACTATATATAACCATAGAGAAAGTACTGTTGTGAATCAAATTTTCAAAATTGAGGCTTTTTTTTTTTTTTTTTTTTTTTTTTTTTTTGTATATTTGCATGTTTTGAAGTCCTCTGAATCCGAAAATCAGATTTTTAGCTGTTGAACTCTGCCTTTCTTTCTCTCTCTCTCTCTGTGTCTATGTGTTATCAATCATCATATCTAAAAAATAAATTATAGCAAAGTGAAACTTAGAATTCTAAATCTATATCATATAGAGATGCTGCACCAATTTTTGCTGAGATTTAACGAATGCTTCGTTTTTAGGCACATCGAAAAGAATTTCAAATGCATTATGTCTGTAGGTGAAATTTTTGATAGGTGCAGTTTATGTTATACTAAACAAAATTAAACGAATATACATATTCTTTTATATGTATAAAAGCATGTTTCGTGTAGAATATGGTATGAAAATTATTCACGATTCATTTACAACGCTATCCAATAGAAATAGAATATAATGGAATTATATTTGGAAATTGTAGAAAAACTACTCAGAGGTATGAAAATTAATTCTTCTTACGCATACGGTAAATAAAGTATTTTTTAAATGAAATTTTATGTGCTTGTTTTTGTATAACGCGTTTCGAGTTTTTTTTTTTTTTTTTTTTTTTTTTTTTTTTTTAATACTAAAGATTAAGATTTTAAGTATTTATTCTTGTGTATGTCTGTTATCAGCGTAAGTAATAATAATAATAATAATAATAATTGTAGCCAGTTTACATGTTGAATTTAAAAGTTCATGTGAGTTTGCTACTTCAAAAGCTTGATTAAAATTGAATTCCATGGAGTGATGCTGGTGATAGTCCTCTGAATAATTTTGAGTAAACTTTTAAATTTAATAACAGTCTGAATTCTACATAAATATAAGTAATATATTCAAACGGCTCCTCACACAGAATTATTTGTGAAATAGAAATATTCCTAAACCTCTTTTGAATTCTTTTCAGCGTTTGTATACATTACTCGTTAACTTATTATTTAATGTGCAATCAGTCTTTACTTAATTGAAATGCAAGAAAAGAAGTTTTGTGAGCGTCACACCAGATTGTTTGACTTAAAACCAGAATTTTAACCAGACTGTAAAAAACGAGAGAGAGAGTGTGTGTAAAACCACTTTCAAATGGTGTATTTTGTCTGAAAGCAATATTCCTATAGCCCTAATAAATGTATTATTTTTATTTTATTTTTAATATTCGGTAAATATAATTAAAACAATTTATTCAAATTGTAACTGGCGCATTTTTTTAACCTGTACACAAATTTACAAATATAGAAAAATGAAATAATTTTTTCGTAAAATACACATTGAATATTTTATTATGTAAAAAAAAAAAAAAGGTAATAAGGTAATTTATTGCTTTTTAGTAATCTAATCTAATCTCCTATCATTTTATGATTACGTTCACAAACTGCTGAAGATTAGTAATATCAATTCGTATAATTATGACCTTTAAAATACGCTTAAATAATAATAATATTCCTTAAAAAAAAAAAAAAAAAAACTTTGTATTTTGTTTCAATACCTATTAAAAATAAATTACATCTTTTGAAAAGACTTTCTTTTTATTGCATCCTCATTTACAATTTACCAGATAATTGCAAAACAACTCCCTTCTTCCCCCTGCTTCTTCCAAGAACGGATTAGGGTTGTTGTGCAGTGTATATATGAGGTAGGGATAGGAGAGTGCCATATTTAGTGTGGCGCATTTCATCCTCGCCAACGAAGTTCCCGCGCCAACAGGTGCTGAAAGCGATAGTCTTTCATTATATGCATACCGGATACCCCATAAGTCTGTAAAATTTTAAAAAATTCATATGAATCGAAGTATTTGGTAGAATTCAAAATGGTCGTTGCACAGACGCCTAACGAGAAACATGCAAATTAGAATTCAACAAATTGTGATGTTTTACGTTTAAAAGCTTATTTCTAATATTCCTTCTTCCTACTAAATACATTAGCTTTCAATTTGTGATTATGACATTCCCAGGTAAAGTGTTAAAATTATTTTACCTAAGATAAGAATCGCCAACGGAAGCTGTAAATAGCGGTTCAGTAACTCGCTTGCAAACTGTAATTTTTAGTTATGGCTGACACATAGAGCAGGAGTGAGTGATTTTCTTGTAAACATTTGCCTACATGTAAATAAATATAGTTTTTCAGTGCAATTTGCTCTCGTAGAGAGCTCTCTTTCAACAAAGGATTTAACTAAAGGAAAAAAAAATCTAATTTTATGAGTTTTTAAAGAATTTAGAGACTTATGGGAAATCCGGATATATATATATATATATATGTGTGTGTGTGTGTGTGTGTAATTTCAGATTAATTGGATTGTAAAATTTGTGATGCTTTCTATATATATATATATTAACTTCCATTGCCCGTCTACCGTAGGCATTCGGTCCAAAATTTCGATATCGAGTTTTCACCTGATTTAAACGTTTTAAGGTTTTCCGAGTCCAAAAAAGTAGTTTTTGGCAATTAGTCAATGTGTGTGTGTGTGTGTGTATGTATGTGCGAAAATTTCTGTCTATTATACCTCGAAAACTAATTAAGATAGAACTACGAAACTTCAGGACTGAGACTTGGAAAAACGGAAGAGGGACATCAGAAACCGGAAAAGGGACCGTAAGTCCGTATCTCAAAACGGCTTTAAAGATTTTCTTGAAAGTTGTTATATAAATACGCTTTTAGATGTTCTTTCGAATGATATAATTGGTTAGTTCAGAAAAATATATTAGGCGTTCTGCATAAATAGCTCAATTTCAGGTCTCGCGAGTGTGTTTCTTTAAAAATGGCTGTACGGATTTCTTTCAAACTCGCCATATTAACTCCCTTTTAAATATCCTTTTTGAATGTAAATACTGTGTGAGGTCGAGACTATAGACCGTCACCAAAGTTGGGACGGTTAGATTACTTCGTCGCCAGGGACTCGGCGAAAGTCTTGGTTGAGTTAGTTTTATGTCGGCATAGTGCTGCTGTGAAATAATTAGGATCTGAATGTTTGATGAATGGGAAGTAATTGTAAGTTTTAACTGAAATGAAGGGAAAGGATATTTGTTAGGTTGTAGTATGAAAGGAAGGATAGTGAATTGCTAGGGGGAGGTAATAAAATGTAATGGAATGGAATGGAATGATGATGAATTAGTAGCTGCTTAGTGTGAATTGGAGTTGGTGGTGATAGCGAGTTGCACCGGATTAGGGTGTGTGCAACGTGATGGTAGAGAGGTGTAGCATTGTGGAGTAAATTAAGAAAAGAGTTTTGTCGTGTATCGGGAATCCGCTCGACACTCTGAAGTGAGAATATTTAGTAGTCGTAAAGAGCAGACGTCAAAAGACCAGCATTGGTGAGATCACTTATATTTTAATTTATGTCTTGTTAAAATTATTTCTTGAAGGCACTTATTTAATTAGAGTTAGCTCAACGCCCTCCGAGTAGCTAATTTAAATGAAAGTAGTGAAAAAGGACATTTAAGTTTTCTACATGTCAAGCCGACAGAATTGACTAATTTAAACGAAAAAATAACTGTAAATGTTGCAAAAGAATGTGGAAAGTTAAATAGCGGTCCTGCTCAAAAACTGCTAGCTAATTTACATAAAAGTGTAGGGAATAAAACAGGTAGATTAAAACATTTCTACGTTAAGGCATTAAATTTAACTTCTACAACTGTCAAGTTGATAGAGTCACGTATTTTGGCTGAAAATCCTGTAAATGACAATGATATATTAAGTAACTCTGCTTCTAAAAATTTCTTTACAAAGTTAAAAGCAAATGTTGTGATTTCAACTAAAAATTTGAATTATTTCCAAGCCTGTAAGCCCTCCAAGACCTCAACATTCATGAGTAGAGAGCGAACTGAATCGTCCTCTGACGCTGTGGACAGTAGCAAGATGCCGGGTTCGATCCCAGCCCAGGAATGCGCCTTTGCATCGCCTGACCTCGTGTTGCAGACCTCCAGCCCTGTGATTTCTGTGACGAGTACAATAACTAGCAGGACTAACAGGTGTAAGGCTAATGCTGTTACAGTGGAAACCGTCCGTTAGGTCGTATCGTTCTTTATTTTGTTTTTTCTCAAGTACTTGTTTATCAGAGCTGTACCAAAATGTAAGACATGCCTTGAAGCCTTTCGGACTTCTTATTTTTATATGAAAGAGCAGGACTTTCTAAAATTAAAAACTGTAAAATTTAAATTAGTACATGAACTTTCATTTCGAAAATCATGTTTATGCTTCAATGTTAACGTTTTTGTTCTCTCTTAATGTATATTTTATGTATGTATACTAAGTTCTTTTATTTTGTAGCCATCACCTGCAGAGAGGGTAATATAAAATGTTTTTTTTAACCTTTGTAAATATCCCCCCCCTTTTTTTCGTATTTCTATAAATGTTATATCTGTATATATAACCTGAACATTTTTATATATAAAATGAATATTTTTTATTGTTAAAACTTTTGTATTCAACTAAAAGTTATTTATATATATACACTCGAACCTCTCATTAAGGGACACCCATGGGACCAGACATTTTATCCCTTAAATAGAGGTGTCCCTTATTCAGAGGGTCAATGAAAAATTTTTAAATAGACTTTGCACTCAGTTACACATCAATTAATCAATGCACTTTGGCGATGCAAATTACACACTAATAAAGCCAAATCTTTTTAAAAGGAAAATTACTTACATGATATAGTTAATTATTATATTAGAAATGAGAGGGAGAAATTTTAGAAGAAAGAATAAAACGAATGTCAATGTTTTGCACAGATTGAAGTCTTCGCCCTTTAAAATCATTCATAGTATCAGACCTAATCTCAATCCAACAATTATGCATTATCTGTGTGCGTATTGTGTGATTAGCTTAACTGTTATTGCTTTGTGCTTCTGGAAACAGGTGCTAGATCTAAAATTCCAAACATCACTGTCCATTCATGTTACTTTTAGTGCACAATAAAGAGGGCAATTGTTCTTTTAACAGAAAATACATTTACGTTTTGCAAAAAATGTAAACACCAACGTTGCATCTTGCATTTTAAAATTTTTATGTAATGCAAATTATAAAATTTACAGCAAAATTAAAAAAGTTATAAATAACATAAATTGATTTTTTTTTTTTTGCAAATTTTGATGTCCCTTAAACAGAGTGTCCCTTCTACGGAGGTGAATACATTAACATCCCTATTCCTAGGGACTGGGACCAGAGAATTTGTCCCTTAAATAGAGGTGTCCCTTATTCGGAGGTGTCCCTTATGGGAGGTTCGAGTGTATATATATATACGTGTGTGTTTGAGTGGGGAAATATTGTTTTGGCTATATGCATAAATCACGCTTAACTTTTAACTAAAATCACTAACAAATTAATTTTTTGTCTTTTCGCATGCTATAGCCCAGGAGGGGAAAAAATTATTGTATATAAACTATTCTATGTATTCAGAGACAAATTGTCTCATTTATCTATCTACAAAATGTAGTTTTTATATTTTTGATACTTTAAAAAGTTTCCGTTTTTAGAATTATCTCTGACGATCTAATCTGATGTCGAAAGTGTTATTCTGATGCCTGACGTTTTCTGACTGACTTGTTCTTCAATCTGCACTCTAAAGTTACTTTTACGAGATGATGTATCTGGGCCTAGACTGGTCTTCAGTAGCTCTCTAGTGGATGAAGAAATTCCTCATCATAAGTTTCGAAAGATGGCTTGCTTCAGAGAGGATTGAAATATTTTTTTTTCAATAAACTATTTTCTTTATGTTGCTTGGTTATGTTTCAGTAACCCCCCTGTACCTTCTTCCTCCTACAACTGAAATTTAAAATTAAGTTTTCCTTTCTGGAATTACAGAAAGATGATTGTAAGCCCCATTGTATAGTTGAGCTAACATATTTGAGGCGTTTTCCCCCCCGGAGTTTCAGGCCATAAAGGGCCCTCATTTTAATTTAAAATTTAAATTTCTTTTTTCGAGGTTGGTCCTTTTTTTCGCTCATGGGGTTTTTTTTAATCGCCATTGTATTTGAAGCTGTAAGCAGTTCATTGCTCAGCAAATTACACTTTACAATTTTTTTTCTAACTTATTTTAAAGTTTCAGAAATTTAAGTTGTGGCTGCACTTACTTCTATGAGATATACTAGTGTTTAAATTTACTCGTTAAAACCTGTTGGGGATTTTCCCGACTAAATTTTAAGCTATTGTATAGCTTTTATCGCGGGCTTTGAGCGCGGCGACCGAATTGAAAAATTCCGTAACGAAAAAAAAAACCTAACACAGTTCGGCAAACTTCGGTAGACTTCGGCTGTACGAAGCTCGCACGGATCGAGACGAGCTGCTCCGAAATCGGACAAATACGTAAGCAGCTGTTTGTGAGAAAGTATATAGGTGTATAGGTATGGTCATCTATGTACAACAGTGAATAGCTGTACGCGTAAAATTTGTGTATAAAATACATCAGATAAAACTTGAATATCCCCATTCGACTTGCAGGACTTTAAAACCTATTAAATACCTTTTCTCTATTAAAATTTGTTTTCTTATAGGTCACCACGCTCAAAAAAGGTAACTTGAATTAATATCAAAGAAAAAACTGGAATATCCCCATTCGACTTGCAGGCCTTTAAAACCTATTAATTACCTTTTCTCTATTAAAATTTGTTTTCTTATCATTATTGTTATCTTATTCATTAATATCAAAGAAAAAACTTGAATATCCCCATTCGACTTGCAGGCCTTTAAAACCTATTAAATACCTTTTCTCTATTAAAATTTGTTTTCTTATCATTATTGTTATCTTATCATTATTGTTATCTTATTCATTAATATCAAAGAAAAACCTTGAATATCCCCATTCGACTTGTAGGCCTTTAAAACCTATTAAATACCTTTTCTCTATATAAATTTGTTTTCTTATCGGTCACCACGCTCAAAAAGTGTAACTTAAATTAATATCAAAGAAAAAACTTGAATATCCCCATTCGACTTGCAGGCCTTTAAAACCTATTAAATACCTTTTCTCTATTAAAATTTGTTTTCTTATCATTATTCTTATCTTATCATTATTGTTATCTTATTCATTAATATCAAAGAAAAAACTTGAATATCCCCATTCGACTTGCAGGCCTTTAAAACCTATTAAATACCTTTTCTCTATTAAAATTTGTTTTCTTATCGGTCACCACGCTCAAAAAGTGTAACTTAAATTAATATCAAAGAAAAAACTTGAATATCTCCATTCGACTTGCAGGCCTTTAAAACCTATTAAAATACCTTTTCTCTATTAAAATTTGTTTTCTTATCATTATTCTTATCTTATCATTATTGTTATCTTATTCATTAATATCAAAGAAAAAACTTGAATATCCCCATTCGACTTGCAGGCCTTTAAAACCTATTAAATAACTTTTCTGTATTAAAATTTGTTTTCTTATCATTATTGTTATCTTATCATTATTGTTATCTTATTCATTAATATCAAAGAAAAACCTTGAATATCCCCATTCGACTTGTAGGCCTTTAAAACCTATTAAATACCTTTTCTCTATATAAATTTGTTTTCTTATCGGTCACCACGTTCAAAAAGTGTAACTTAAATTAATATCAAAGAAAAAACTTGAATATCCCCATTCGACTTGCAGGCCTTTAAAACCTATTAAAATACCTTTTCTCTATTAAAATTTGTTTTCTTATCATTATTCTTATCTTATCATTATTGTTATCTTATTCATTAATATCAAAGAAAAAACTTGAATATCCCCATTCGACTTGCAGGCCTTTAAAACCTATTAAATACCTTTTCTCTATTAAAATTTGTTTTCTTATCGGTCACCACGCTCAAAAAGTGTAACTTAAATTAATATCAAAGAAAAAACTTGAATATCTCCATTCGACTTGCAGGCCTTTAAAACCTATTAAAATATCTTTTCTCTATTAAAATTTGTTTTCTTATCATTATTCTTATCTTATCATTGTTATCTTATTCACTAATATCAAAGAAAAAACTTGAATATCCCCATTCGACTTGCAGGCCTTTAAAACCTATTAAATACCTTTTCTCTATTAAAATTTGTTTTCTTATCGGTCACCACGCTCAAAAGGTTTAACTTGAATTAATATCAAAGAAAAAACTGGAATATCCCCATTCGACTTGCAGGCCTTTAAAACCTATTAATTTTCTTTTCTCTATTAAAATTTGTTTTCTTATCATTATTGTTATCTTATCATTATTGTTATCTTATTCATTAATATCAAAGAAAAAACTTGAATATCCCCATTCGACTTGCAGGCCTTTAAAACCTATTAAATACCTTTTCTCTATTAAAATTCGTTTTCTTATCGGTCACCACGCTCAAAAAGTGTAACTTGAATTAATATAAAAAAAAAACTTGAATATCCCCATTCGACTTGCTGGCCTTTAACACCTATTAAAATACCTTTTCTCTATTAAAATTTGTTTTCATATCCTTATTGTTATCTTATCATTATTGTTATCTTATTCATTAATATCAAAGAAAAAACTTGAATATCCCCATTCGACTTGCAGGCCTTTAAAACCTATTAAATACCTTTTCTCTATATAAATTTGTTTTCTTATCGGTCACCCCGCTCAAAAAGTGTAATTTGAATTAATTTCAAATAAACAAGTTGAATATCCCCATTCGACTTGCAGGCCTTTAAAATTTATTAAAATACCTTTTCTCTATTAAAATTTGTTTTCTTATCATTATTGTTATCTTATTCATTAATATCAAAGAAAAAACTTGACTATCCCCATTCGACTTGCAGGCCTATAAAACCTATTAAATACCTTTTCTCTATTAAAATTTGTTTTCTTATCGGTCACCACGCTCAAAAAGTGTAACTTGAATTAATATCAACGAAAAAACTTGAATATCCCCATTCGACTTGCAGGCCTTTAAAACCTATTAAATACCTTTTCTCTATTAAAATTTGTTTTCTTATCGGTCACCACGCTCAAAAAGTGTAACTTGAAATTATATCAAAGAAAAAACTTGAATATCCCCATTCAACTTGCAGGCCTTTAAAAACCTATTAAAATACCTTTTCTCAAAAAAATAGTGTTAGATCATTGAAATTTGGTACATCGAGGTTTTCGATACCTACAAATCGATTGCGGATATTTTTGATATGTTCTCATTGCGGATATATTCTCATTTATTCAATAAAAGAAAAAAATTGTTTTCTTATCTGTCACCACGCTCAAAAAGTGTAATTTGAATTAATATCAAAGAAAAAACTTGAATTAATATCAAAGAAAAAAAAATACTGCATAAATAAAATGAATAAATAATTATAATTGCATAACTTGATAAAAAATGCTATGCAATAGCTTTACCGCGGCAGTCCTCGAGTGCCACACGTATTTTTTTTTTCTTGGAGGGGGACTGTGAGGTCGAGATAATAGACCGTCACCAAAGTTGGGACGGTTAGATTACTTCGTCGCCAGGGACTCGGCGAAAGTCTTAGTCGAGTTAGTTTTATGTCGGCATAGTGCTGCTGTGAAATAATTAGGATCTGAATGTTTGATGAATGGAAAGTAATTGTAAGTTTTAACTGAAATGAAGGGAAAGGATGTTTGTTAGGATGTAGTATAAAAGGAAGGATATTGAATTGCTAGGGGGAGGTAATAAAATGTAATGGAATGGAATGGAATGATGATGAATTAGTAGCTGCTTAGTGTGAATTAGAGTTAGTGGTGATAGCGAGTTGCACCGGATTAGGGTGTGTGCGACGTGATGGTAGAGAGGGGTAGTATTGTGGAGTAAATTAAGAAAAGAGTTTTGTATTGATTCGGAAATCCGCTGAACACTCTGAAGTGAGAATATTTAGTAGTCGTAAAGAGCAGACGTCAAAAGACTAGCATTGGTGAGATCAGTTATATTTTAATTTATGTCTTGTTAAAATTATTTCTTGAAGGCACTTTTTTAATTAGAGTTAGCTCAACGCCCTCCTTAATACTGAATGCTAAATAAACTGTGTTATTTATTTGTTAACTTTGTCTCGAGCTCTTCTTATTTCTAGCTAATTAAGCAATTAAGTATTCAATTTTATATTTAAGATCTAGTAAGATCTAAGATCTAGTAAGATCTAAGATCTAGGATTTAAGATCTAAAATAGAGAATCATGGCCCACTCTGATTCTCTACAACTGTTTTCCGGTCAATAATTTAGTACGCCAAGTTTTGAAAAAGTTGGTATTTCGAAAACGGATCTAATGATTTTCTTGAAAATTGTTATTTAAATCCATTTTTGATATCTCTTTTAATGTATTACGTGGTTTTTACAGGAAAATTAACAGTCATCCTGCTTAGGTAGGTCAGTTTTAGAACTCGGGAATTGTGTTTCAAAAAATAAGTTTTTTTTTTTATGTTTTGACTTGCTATGTAAACTTTGTTTTATATGTCTTTACACTTGTATCAAGTTTCTCTTACCGGAATACTTCTAGGTCTCAGCTTCGTTATGTTAACTTTATGTCATCTGATCACATTATTTCCAAAAAATGCATATAATTAGTGTAATAGTGGGTAATGGAAGTCCTGTGGTTGTTTCCCACCAGATTGTTTTTCTAAAGTATCATGATAAATTTTAAAACAATATGTGCATGGAAATATATTTATATCTGTCTAATTAATTAATTTGTGATTACACTAATTTAAACATTGATAAGAAAAACTTAAATGACTCTATATATTTATTAAGAACTTAAAATATGTTGAATTTCTTTTCTTTTTTTTTTTAAATACCTATTGTCCAAGATGATATGCAATGCCAAACATTTTTGCAATATATTTGTTATATCTTGGTGTCAATAATATGAAACTGCCAGCTATAGTTAACATAACCGGCAAATCACTATATTCACCATCTTGTCTTTGATTGTGATATTAGAAAAAAATTGCGTTAGAAAATAAAATAATCGAAGGCGTAGAAAAATAAATAAATAAATAAATAAAATAAACTTTCATTGGATTAGAAAATACAGTATAGAAAATGATACTTCTTTAAATTTAATGCATTTATTTCTTTCATATTGTCATTGCCAAACCTTTTTTGGGATTTACTTAATGATTTACAAAGATTTTATCATGCACAGAAAATTGAGCACATTGTTTTGAAAAAGTCAATATTTTTGAAGTAATTACTCGTGAACATAAGAGTCATAAAAAATACTAAAAATCTTCATCACATATATGTCGTTATTAAAAAAATATTTAGTGATCACGCGTCTTCAAAACTGCACATTTAATTCATGTTTGAACACAGATAATGATGTCAAACGAAAACTAGTACTATAAGCAAACAGTAAAAATTCCTCTCTCTCTAGATATATGTATACTAGCAGGCAACGCCCGCTTCGCTGGTCCCTATTTTTAAATGAATCACTATAATTACTGAATTCTCAAAATTGCATTAACTTTTATCACGTGAAAAAAAAAAAAAAAAAAAAAAAAAAGAGAAACAAAATCTGATTAGGAAAAATGTCGCACCAGCTTCTCACTGCCTTCAGAAAAAATTCCAATAATGCTCTAACTCTTATTTCTACTATTTTCCCCCTTCGCCCCCCCCCTGCCGTCTATCTTAATAATTTTACAAATTCGAAAATATCCGCAATCGATTTGTAAGTATCAAAAACCTCTATGCACTAGTTTTGAACGATCTATCACTATTTTTATTTTTTTGCTCCTGCGCTCGCCCCTCCTCCTTCTCGCCCCTTCCAATAATTTTAAAAATTCGAAAATATCCGCAATCGATTTGTAGGTGTCAAAAACCTCTATGTACCAAATTTTAATGATCTAACTCTATTTTATTTTTTTTGTCCCTCCGCCCCCCCCCCCACCTTCCCGGCCCTCCTAATAATTTTACACTTTCGAAAATATCCCCATTCAACTAGCAGGCCTCTAAAATCTATCTGTACCAATTTTGAATGACGTAACTGTATTTCTATTTGTTTTTGCCCATAGCCCCCCCCTTAACCTACAACTCCTAATAATTTTACAAATTCGTAAATATCCGCAATCGATTTGTAAGTATCGAAAACCTCTATATACCAGTTTTGAACGATCTAACTCTATTTTTATTTTTTTGCTCTCCCCCTCTCCCCTCCCCCTTCACGGCCCTCCTAGTACCTTTACACTTTCAAAAATATCCCCATTCGACTTGCAGGCCTCTAAAACCTATCTGTACCAATTTTAAACGGCCCAAATGCGCATTTCTATTTGTTTTTCCCATAGACCCCCCTTCCCGCCCCTCCTAATAATTTTACAAATGAAAAAATATCCGCAATCGATTTATAAGCATCGAAAATCTCTATATACCAATTTTGAACGATCTAACTCTATTTTAATTTGTTTGCCACTCCCCTCTCCCCTCCCCCCTTCTCGCCCCTCCTAATAACTTTAAACTTTCGAAAATTTCACCATTCGACTTCCAGGCCTTTAAAACCTATCTGTACCAATTTTTAACGGCTTAACTGTATTTCTATTTGTTTTTGCCCTAAAGCCACCTCCCCCCTTTGCTGCCCCACCTGGGGGCTAAATTTCTAAAATTCCAAAAATTGGTGTTCAGATATTTGTATTAGCTATATTTAAGAGCAAGAATTTTACGTATATCTATTTTTTTATTTGAAATATATAAGATTATGCGAAATCACGTTTCACGCATGTGAAATCACGTTTTGCCCCTCTGCTCCCCTTGGGGACCGAATTTTGATAATTCCAGAAACTGGTTTTAGACATTTGTATTAGCTGAATTTTAAAGCAAAATTTTTACGGATATCTGTTTTTTTTGTTTGAGATATGAAAGATTTTGTGAAATCACGTTTTGCCCCCCCCCCCTTGGGGGGCGAATTTTGAAAAATCACTTCTTAGTGGATGCCTACGTCATAGAAAGAACATTGTCACAAAATTTCATGCTTCTAGGTCCAGGGGTTTGGTCTGGGCGATGATGAATCACCCCCTCACTCACTCTGTCAGTCAGTCTGTCAGGAAGAACGATTTTATATATATATAGATATATGGTATTTTAAACTAAAAATAAAAATAAAATTAAATTTGTAACAAATAAGCTCTAAAAGGAATCTAAATTCTCATACAGAAGATACAGTGTGTTAAGAAATTATAAGATCACAAGCGTATTGGTGCATTTCTGAAGAAGAGAGCATAATTTTTAGTTACGTATTTAAAATTGATAGGAAAACACATTCTATTCTAATTCCAACATTTAAAATTAAATTAAATTTCATTAAAACTTATTATTTTTTCTAAAAGTTAAAGACTGTGACTGTTAAGAAATTATAAGACCACCTGAGAAAATTAGTATATTATACATGACGTCAAACTCAATATAAAGCGCGTGCGTCAGTATTTCGTAAAAGCATTACATAAGAAGCAAAGGCTTAGGTTTTGAATTTGTTATCTACGATTAATTTGACGATGTGTCGAGGTAAAGAATTATCGGTGTGCGAAGTGAGAAAAATTTTATTTTATAAAGGTTCCGGTAAATCTGAAAGAGATATTGCGAGGATAATGAACCGTTCTAAATCGGCCATTCACAATTCCATAATTAGAAAAGTTTATTCAAACAAAATAAAACGATCTGGCAGGAAAAATATTTAGACAGCACGTGATAATAGACAAATTTTTTGACTGTCAACTAAAAAAGGTCTTTCAACTCGTGCAATTTCGAAGCGTTTCAGGAAAAAAACTTCATATGTAACAGTCTGGATAAGTCTTAAATTAAATATTAGTACGAAATTTATGAAAATGAAGAAAAAACCAAAGTTATTGAAATGCCATCGAGAAGAAAGATTAAAATGGTCTAAAAATGTCATGTCATGGAATGATGAGTGGAAACAAATTATATTTTCTGATTAAAAGAAATTTAACCTTGATGGTCTCGATGGTTACAAACACTATTGGCATGACTTGAGGAAGGAACCAAAAGAATGCTTAAGTCGACAATGGGTGGAGGATCAGTAATGATTTGGGGAGTTTTCAGTTATGAGGGGTTGTGTGATTTACAGCGGATTTCGGTCATATAAACTCTACGCAATATCTGTTGCGAAAATCGCTACTTCCACTTCAACTTTTTGTAATCCGATCGTCTGCGCCTGCGCGCACGAGAGGAATTGTGCGTTCGATAGCAAGAAGAAGAATGTTCTAAGTTTCCAAAATGTAAATATTGTGTATTGTTAGCGCGCGTTAAGTATTTATGTAATTTTATCAGTATTATGTCTTTAATAATTTGTGATTGTGTATTTACCAGATAAAATGCGTTTATTTAAAGAAAATGACTGTTCAATGAGTGAAAGTTTCCACTTATTATTGAATTAAGAATGAATATTTCATCCCTCGAACAAGACAGATGAAGGAAGGTAAGTTTTTCTTACCTTTTATTATTGAAAAGAAACATAAATGATTCTATTTGTTTTTTAATACGAAATTTTTGATTAGATGAAGATTTGTAGAATCAATTTTGTTGAATACTAATTTATTTAAAATTTAGTATATAAATATCGAATATAGGTATTCTTAAAGTTTGAATTCGATAGTTATTGGCATCCTACTGCCGGGATCTGTTTACCTAGGATTAAAATGGAAAAATTAGCTAAAGAAAGAACACCTTTAAGAAGTGCGTTTACACGTATCGCTAATTTTATTAGAGAATAATTTAATAGAGGAAGATAAGAATATAGAAGAAATTGAAGTTTTATATGCTCAATTAAATGAAAAATGGGCAATGTTATGTCCAAAAGAAAAAGAAATATTAGATGTTCTTGTTAAAGATGATAAGTGTACACAAGATAATTATGATAAAGAGTATGAAGGCTTTAGTTCTTATGAAAAAAAATTTATTAAATTAAGAACAAAAGTTGAAAAACTTTTGAAAAATTATGAAATTGAAAACAGTTTTCAATCAAATGAAAATATAATGAAACGAAAATTCAAACTTCCTGAAATAGAATTTAAATTGTTCGGGGGTGAAATAAAAGAATGGTTGCCATTATGGGCACAGTTTGAGAAAATACACAACGATGAAGAGATACCAAATGAAAATAAATATCAGTATTTGTTGCAGGCCACAATAAAAGGCTCAAGGGCACGGGAAATTGTTGAATCGTATCCCGCCACAAAAGATAGTTACAAAAATGTAATAGAATGTCTTAAAAGTCGTTTTGGGCGTACAGATATGTTAATTGAAGTTTATATACGAGAAGTTCTTGCGTTAATGAGGAATAATGCTATAAGTAAAGGTCCAAAAATGCCACTTTTTAAATTGTATGATAAAATTGAAACATATTTACGGTCATTGAAAATGCTAGGTGTTTCAAGTGAAAATTATTCATCAATTTTATACCCGTTAATTGAATCCTGCTTACCTGTAGATATTTTAAAAATATGGGAAAGAAATTTGAGTTCGACCTTGAACTACGCAAAACAGGAAAATGATGATGAATTGAAATCGGGTAACAAATTAGATTGTTTGATGAACTTTTTGCGGCATGAAATTGAAAGTGAAGAAAAGGTGAAACTTGCTCGTAGTGGATTTAATAGTGGTAATCTCGTAGTGGACCCGTTCGACGTGAAAGAATTATTCCTACCGCAGCTGAATTATATAATTCTTCTGAAGTGAAAAAAGAAATGTGTATTTTTTGTAATAAATCACATGTAAGCAGTGAATGTAAAAATTCTGATAGTTTATCCTATGAGGATAAAAAGCAAATATTGATGAAAAAAGGTGCTTGTTTTAAATGTTTAGCTGCAAAGAAACATTTATCCCGATTTTGCAAAGCGAAGATACCGGCCTGTGATTGCGGAAAATTTCATTTCAAGATAATGTGCCCTGGGAAAAGCGATAAAGAAAATCGAATTAAATTTCAGCAATTTGAAAATTTAAATTCTGAAAATAAGAAAGACAGTGTTTTAGCAAATAAAACCAGTATTTGACAAGTTCTTTTGCAAACTCTGATTGTTCGTCTTAGAAAGGGAAATAAAATGAAATACATCAGGATATTATTTGATTCTGGCAGCAGCAAGTCCTATTTGTCAACTTTTGCATTAAATGAAATGGGATATGAATGCATAGTTAAAGAAGATTTGACACATAGCTTATTTGGTGGAGTAGAAACTGTGATACCCCATAAGAAATATTTAATAGGTCTGAGTGACTATAATGATAATTATCGTTGCAGACTTGAAGTGTTAAATCAAGAAAGAATTTGTTCTGAAATACCCAAAATTCCCTATGGTTCATTTCTAAATGAAATTAAGCATAAAATTCATTTGTCTGACCTGAATTGTCATGTTGATTTATTGTACGAATTCTCCCCGAATGAAATTCATGGCTTAATTGGAGCTGATGTCATTGGGAAGCTATACACTGGAAATATAAAACCATTAAAATCTGGTTTAGTCTTAATAGAAACCCGCCTTGGGTGGACGCTAATGGGAAAAATCGGAGAGAAAGTTTCAGATAGTACAAGTAGCGTTATGTCATTACATGTAAATGACACGAAAATTTCTGATTTATGGCGACTTGATGTGCTTGGGATTCTGGATCCAGGAGAGAAGAATAGCCGAAAGGAACTTGAAATAGCAGCCGAAGAGCATTTTAATAGAAGTATTAAACATGACGCTGAAGGGAGATATGAAGTGAATCTCCCATGGATCCAAGGCCATCCTCCTTTACCCACTTGTAAAAATATTGCAGAACGAAGATTAAAAGGTTGTATAGATTCGCTCAAGAAAAAAAGGGACATTAGAAGCTTATGAAACAGTATTAACAGAATGGATTCAAGAAGGTGTTATAGAAGAAGTGAAAATTCTGGATAATGATGAAAGTGAACATTATTTACCCCACAGGGCCGTAATAAAAGAAAATTCTACTACCAGAGTTAGGACTGTTTTTAATGGTTCTGCCAAAGAGAAAAATTCACCTTCAATCAATGATTGTTTAGAGAAAGGACCTAACACCGTCGAACTGATTCCAGCAATCTTGAATAAGTTTCGATTGAAGAAAATAGGAGTAATTGCTGATATCCGAAGAGCTTACTTACAAATTGGACTTAGTAAATGTGATAGGCCATTTCTGAAATTCTTATGGTGGGAGGAAGGTGATCCCACGAAACCTAAAGTTTTTCAACATCGTAGAGTTGTTTTTGGACTTTCTTGTTCACCATACCTACTCGGTGCTACTCTTCGATATCATCTGAAAAATGTTTCTGCTCATTTTGAAGAAACAGCTACCAAGTTGTTAGAATCATTTTATGTGGACAACTGTATCACCAGCGTTGAAAACTATGAAGACCTCGTGAAATTTGTCGAAGAATCTAAGTTAATTCTCAGTGATGCTAAATTTGAGCTTCGAGGGTGGGAGCACAATTTCCCCAGTCCATCAGAAGAAAGATGTATTCCAGTCCTGGGATTGACATGGAACTTAAAGAATGATACCTTGTCTGTAGATTTACGAGATACTTTAGAAGATGATACCCCTGCAACGAAAAGGAAAATACTGAGTGCGGTACATAGAATATTTGATCCCCTTGGCTTCACATGTCCGATTACCTTGGGGCCGAAGATTCTCCTGCAAGAGTGCTGGAAATTGAAAGTATCATGGGATGCAGAATATCCTGAAAAAATTACCAAGAAGTTTGAGCAGTGGCGAAAAGAAGTTCCTAAATTGAAAGAAGTCAAAATCCCAAAATGCCTCACTCTGAATCATGAGGCGCCAGAAAATTTAAGTTTACATATTTTCTGCGATGCAAGCAAGAGTGCATACGCTACCTGCATATTCTTAAGAAGTGAAACTGGAAGTTCAGTGTCTTGTCAACTTGTACAGGCTAGAAGCAGAGTTGTTCCTATGAAAACTACTTCTATTCCAAGATTGGAACTCCTTGCCTGCTGCATAGGAGCGAGATTAGCTGAGACTGTGGTGAATGATCTCCGAATAAAGAATATCTCAAAATTTTTTGGTCCGACTCCGCAAATGCACTATATTGGATAAAGGGAAGTGAAAACTGGCCGCCTTTCGTTTTTAACAGAGTTCAAGAAATTAGATCTCTGACAGAGCCTGAAAATTGGCACCACGTACCAGGGCCTTTCAATGCAGCAGATTTACCATCTCGCGGCTGTA
Organism: Salticus scenicus; assembly: GCA_963930645.1. Lineage (NCBI taxonomy): Eukaryota > Metazoa > Arthropoda > Arachnida > Araneae > Salticidae > Salticus > Salticus scenicus. The sequence goes on along the minus strand of OZ005652.1, from coordinate 130,828,732 downwards.
GTGTCCAAACATTGATTAAATCCAAGTGGTGGGAAGGTGTGCAATGGTTGAGGAAGTCAAGACAAGAATGGCCAAGATCTAATGCTCTTCCTGACTTCGATATAGTGTACTCCGAGAAGAAGAAAACAGTAATTAGTGCTACAAATCATGAAGATTCAAGTGAGAAGCTTTATAACCGTATTTCGTCATACAATAAATTGTTAAAAATCACTGCTTGGATTTACAGATTTTTTAATAATTGTAAAGTTGAACCTTCACATCGAATTTTTGGATTCTTAACTTCAGAAGATATAAATGATGCTGAAACTGTTATGTTGAAAAATGTACAAAAAGAATCATTCTCGGGTCCTGAAGATAAACGCCTGAAATCCCTTAACTGTTTTATGGATACAAATGAACTTATGAAAATGAAGACTAGAATCATCATGAGGGAAGATACACAAAGTTTCCGATATCCGATAATATTGCCATCCAATCATCCAGTGGTAGAAAAACTCATCCGAACCAGACATTTAAATTTGAATCATGCTGGTGTCCAGATTCTAATGAATAATTTAAGAGAAGATTTTTGGATTTTAAAGTATCGGAAGACAGTAAGAAAAGTTATCAGAAATTGTGTACGCTGCAAAAGATATGATGCTAGACCAAAGCCCATCATAGAAGCACCTCTCCCAGTTGAAAGAATAAAGGAAGCAGCAGTGTTTGAGGTCATAGGAATTGATTATGCCGGTCCTCTAATTCTTCGAGGAGGTCAAAAAGTCTGGATAGTCATCTTCACTTGTGCCGTCTACCGAGCCTTGCATTTAGAGATAGCTACATCCATGTCGACTGAAAATTTTCTACAGGCTTTCCGAAGATTCATAGCTCGAAGAGGAAGACCCACAATAATTTATTGTGATAATGGCTCAAATTTCGTTGGTGCGGAAAATTTACTTAAGAAAATCAATTGGGATACCATTTCTCAATACAGTAAAGCTCAGAAGATCATTTGGAAGTTCAATCCTCCATCTGCACCGTGGTGGGGTGGGTGGTGGGAACGTTTGATTGGTATAATCAAGGGAATTCTTCGAAAAGTCTTAGGAAGAAGTTCGTTGAATTTAGAAGAAATGAATACTGTTATTTGTGATACTGAAGGCATTGTTAACCAACGTCCTTTAACTTACCTCTCCGAAGATGTTAATGATCTAACTCCGTTTACTCCTGCTATGTTTTTACGGGATATTAAAGAATCAGGCATTCCCGATCTTGATGTTTTAGATTCATCATCTCTCAATAAAAGATATGCCTACAGACAGCGAATAAAAGAAGATTTACGAAAAAGGTTTCGAATTGAATATTTGGGGCATTTAAGGCAATCTTCGAAATTTACTAAAATTCAACGACCCATCCAAATTGGTGATATCGTTATAGTATCCAGTGAGAACATCAAGAATATTGACTGGCCTCTCGGTAAAGTTATTGAACTCTGTCCATCTAAAGATGTCCATGTTCGACCAGTAAAAGTGAAAATGAAAGGTGGTGAATTTTTCCGTCCAGTGCTAAGATTAATTCCTCTAGAAGTAACTCCTAAAAGTTGTGCAGATTTACTTTTTTCATCACGAATATCTAAGTCGAATATCCAACTTTCTGAAAATAACTTTGTTCCAGTGACTGTTCCAACTGAATCTGTTCCAGTGACTCCTCCAACTGAGTCTGTTCCAGTGACTGAACCTACTGAGCCAGTTGACAAAAGTTCTGTAAAGGACATTCCTATAGAGACTGTTCCACTTGAAAAACGATCGAAATATGGACGTTTGTTAAAGCCAAAAGTGAAGTTTGAGTTTCTCTAAAAATCCTCGAAACTCAAAGGTGGGAGTGTGTTGCGAAAATCGCTACTTCCACTTCAACTTTTTGTAATCCGATCGTCTGTGCCTGCGCGCACGAGAGGAATTGTGCGTTCGATAGCAAGAAGAAGAATGTTCTAAGTTTCCAAAATGTAAATATTGTGTATTGTTAGCGTTAAGTTATGTAATTTTATCAGTATTATGTCTTTAATAATTTGTGATTGTGTATTTACCAGATAAAATGCGTTTATTTAAAGAAAATGACTGTTCAATGAGTGAAAGTTTCCATTTATTATTGAATTAAGAACGATTATTTCATCCCTCGAACAAGACAGATGAAGGAAGGTAAGTTTTTCTTACCTTTTATTATTGAAAAGAAACATAAATGATTCTATTTGTTTTTTAATACGAAATTTTTGATTAGATGAAGATTTGTAGAATCAATTTTGTTGAGTACTAATTTATTTAAAATTTAGTATATAAATATCGAATATAGGTATTCTTAAAGTTTGAATTCGATAATATCAGTCTATGCTATATGATCATATGATACCGTTTGGACCTTTATTAGGTGGTGCTAACTGGATGTTTCAACAGGACAATGCTGCTTATCATACATCTAAATCCACACAGAAGTGGTTTAAAAAAGAAAAAAAAAATAATGTTTTGCTATGGCCAAGTCGAAGTCCAGACTTGAACCCCGTGGAAAACCTATGGGGTATATTATCTCGCAAAGTTTAAGCTAATAATAAATTTTCATATGCCAATGAACTGGAAGTAGCCATTGTAAAAGAATGGTACAATATTTTTATAACTGAACTTAACTACCTGGTTACTTCAGTGAAAAACAGAGTGTGCGAAGTCATCAGGAAAAATGGAGGACCAATATCATATTAATTTTTCATACAATTTTTTTTTTTTTTTTTTTTTTTTTTTTTGACAAGTGGACTTATATTTTATTAACAGGTTATTTTTCACTTATTTCTAATATATATTTTAATTAAACATTTATTGCATTATACCAAGTTATTGCAAACTAATTATAAAAAAAAATAAATCAATATGTTATTTTATGTATTCAAATTATGATTAGAATCTTTATTTTTCTTATAATTTACAAAATTAAAGTGGTCTTATAATTTCTTAACGGGCTGTATATTTAAGTTAGATAAGATGAATTATGAGAAATGACAGTGTACTGTAATAACCAAAGTAAACAGTGTTAATAAATACGATAAAAAATTTTAATTACGAAATTTTTTATGAATCAAACGCTTTCTACTATTGAATAGAGAAAACACTAAAAAGTTACTATTTTCGAAACAATGACGGAATGCATTGTCTAAAATATTGTAAAAAACAATTAAAATTGTAACATTAAAAAAGAAAAAAAAAAAAAAAAAAAAGACAGTGGCAGGTAATGGGTTAAAATTACGCTTTTATCATACTAATTTTAAGCTTAGCGTTGCATTTTATGCTTGTGTCTGGTTTTTCTTTTTATTTCTTTCAACAGTTTTACATCTTGGGCATTTATACTACTTCCTAATCACTTAGTAAACTTTTATTTGCTTCCTGCATCTTTTGTAGTACCCACTTCTCTTCTGGTTTTATGTACATCATGTTATAGCGGCGAATACCATTTGTAAAAATGGTCTTGTCTGTTGCGTTCTGCACTTTCTGTACTTGAAACAACACTTCTTGAAACAGAAAATACTCAAAGATTTATCTTACATTTAGTTTTTTGCTGACATAGAAAATAATTCTATATATTTTTTTCCTTTCTTGAATATAAATGGCTCCAACAGAAAGTGTCTAAAAAAATACTAATTTTTTTGTGTTTTTATGGAATATGTATATTAAATATATGTTATTATGACAAACATCTTTAAATTAACGTTCAAAATAAATAAATAAAGATGAATCGCTATATATTGTCTACTTAAACGTAATAGAATATTTTAGTAACTTTACAATGTTTTTCTCAGTTGAAGATTTTTTTTAAAAATAATTTTTGATGAAATAAATAATAATAATAATACTAAAATCTTTTAGTCAAGTAAACAATAAAATTTAAAGAACATGTTAAAAAATTAATAAATAAATAATACATTTATATACAATCAAATCTTTACATCATGTTCACAATTCTTCTAAACGTAATATTTATCAACAATAATCATGCATTTTCCATTTTGTTTTATTACAAATAATTAAAATTCAATTTTAATGTCTAATACTGATATTCCTCATTCCGATATAACAATTCTTAATATTTCTGAAACTTATTCTATATTTCGTACTTTTTTTAAATTAATAATTTAATTAAATATAATTCAGATAATATATTTTTTTAAATAATAGAAAAATGAACAGTAAAATGCGTTAAAAGATTGAAGTTGAATGATAAATAAAAGTGTGTAAACACTTTAACTGTGTCTTCGAGTCGAAATAATTGCATACTGCCAGGTGAATAAAATATAATGCAGTGAAGTGACTATATGATATAGATATAAGTGTATCAAAAAAGAAGCCCGATTTTTACTAATAACTCCTCGGAAGTCTAACCTACCTGTTTGTGGAAGAATGTTCCTTTTACATTACACACAAGACTACGATTTTTAGTCTAATGATAAGTCGTGTTTGATTTTATCGATCAGAAAACAATTTTTGCGTATCATCAACAAATCATATATAAATGGTAAATATTAACAATTTTCTAACTTAACGATATGAAATAAAATATGTCATTTTGTATTATTTGTTCAACAAAGTCATTATGTTTTTTAGAAAAAAAATATTATTATGTCATAAAACAATTTTACAATTTCAAATAATTTTGCAAAACATATAAAAATAACATAAATTGCATTTTAGTAAAATTTGATATACATGTATAAAATTGTAATAAAGCATTTTTATTTATAAAATATGATTGAAAAGTGATATTGTTAAAAATGTATTTTAAATAGATATTGGAATATTCCCGACAGGGAAACAGAATACTTTAAAATAAAATTTGTACATTCATTAAATTGTACGAATAGGCATTCTTTTTTATAATTTTTGGTCGCAGTATTCACAAATGAATTTAAAATCAAGCGAAAAATAATGCAGCAATACTTCAAATTAAAAATGTTTATTTATTTGCTTAAGAATAAATATCTGTTATTAGAAAATGGAATTTATTTTCACAAGTGAATAATTATTTAAATGCTTCCGTAAAAAAAAAAAAAAAAAAAAAAAAAATTAAATTTCATCAAACAATTCTTACTTACAATTGCAACACTTTGTAGGAAAATTAAAATAGCTCATATTTAAAATACTTACATAGTAGTAAGATTTATCAAAATGTCTCATTTTTAAAAAATTCATTAAAAGGTTAAAGTAGATTAAAGTAGATTAATGCTTAAAGTAGATTTAACATCTTATGTATAAGAAATGATTGACATGAAAATTCTATTATTTTTTAATAGATTACAACATATAGGATACAATATATTTTTTTAATATGTTACAAGAGGGTTCAGTGGAAAATTGATTTTGTATAAAAAATTAAAAGAGCTCATATTTAAAATACGTGTACAGTTAGACTTATTTACGAGTTTTTAATAAAAGTTCTCATGCTCAAACTCATGCTTAAAAATTCGCACTGTTCATCACTACGTAGCGTGCAATGGAAAAGATTGTGTAGTATGTAGAAAATATTGGACAAAAATGCATAAATAATGTATTTGGAAATCAATAATTTTGTTGAACGTACTTCAAACAAAAACTTATTCTTCATTAATTTGCATGCTTTTTAAAGCTATGATCTGTATGTAACTCTATAATTTAATAAGAAAATTTTAGATATGCTGTGATATGTAATCAAAATATTTACTCATAACAGGTGTCGCGAAAGTCATGAGACAAATTCAAAGAGCCTGTGTTGTTCAACTGAATTAAAAAAAAGACTACTTCTTAGAAAAATCTTTAGTTTATTCTGTTATCTTCATAAAAACGTATTTACATATCCTTTAACGGTTCATTATTTTCAAATTTTCGGAAGGTTTACTTAATTTTCTGCATAATCGCCTGAATGACAAATATGTAAACTCTTTTATCTTAGTAATTTTATTCACTAATTACTGATCAGATTTTTCTTCTCATAAATTATCATACAGCAACCGGGGAAAACCACAAAAAATTTCCATCGTTCATCCCTCCTTCACGTCTAGTTGGTTGACATTTTTTGTTATGCAATGTATTTTTCCATTCAGTGAGCCATTGCAAAATTCTTTTTGAATAATGGTTACTGACGAAGTCTGGCCTGAATATTATGTTATAATTTTGGCAAAAGGTATCAACAAATTGTTTCAGTTTTGTCAGCCATTTTTTGATGTGTGTCGAAACTAATTGTATCAATTTGTTGAATGAATGGCGCCGAGACACCTTTTGATGAAATTGCCACCCACACGACTATTTTTGCTCAAATTTTGCATGACCAACATATCGGATTTTCCTTGGTGTCTTTTCGATATTATCCGTGCATAAATATCATTTTTCGCAAATTCATGGTGAGCAGAATTTCGTCAGACAGAACGTTCGATGTGTCATATGCAACAATTTTCAATTAAGACTAAAAATGTGTTAGGCGACTAGACTTTAACCCTCATCCTGTATCCTGGGGTCCACGCGGACCACAGGTGCATTAAATTTGTTGCCAAAACATACATATCCTATTCTGCGACGTCACATCCAATGTCACCTAATTTCAATATGCGTGTAACTCAGGGTAAAAATCTAATTGGAAAAATATCAGGGATTATTAGGTTTCTTCCCCCTTTAAATATAAATGTCACATTTCTGTATCCTAGGTTCCACTCAGACCCGATTAACGAGAATATTAAAAAAAATGGATAAAAATGAAATCTTTAAGAACAAACGCGTGTTATTCATGGAACATACTAATAACATGGCTCCACAAAATTTATAAATATTTTATTATTTTCTGGTTGATAAATAAATGTGAATAAAAAAAATCATAATAAGCAATTATTATTTTTAAAATATTTAAATGGATGCAAATTCAACTTTTAAAACTCTAGGAACCCTGTAATTATGTGTCTTATAGCATGGGGTCTGTGTGGACCTCAGGTTACAGGTTACAGTGTTAATGCCACTGCTAATGCAAATATTGAACCGATTTATTTTTGCCACTTAAGTGGGAGTGTTTTTGAACGTACTATGGCATAGAAACCCTCATTGGAGATAGACTGTACATTAAACAAAAATGGCGGATGTTTGTGATGAACATGATAGAACGTAATATAATTTTAGTAGCATCCGAAACTTTTCTCTTTCTAAAAATTTCAATATAATCTTTAACTTCAAAAGTTAACATTTTAAATTGAAAATTTATTGAACTGTTGGTTCATATTCAACAATTACAAACACATCAATTTATTACGCTTTTAAAAGCTATTAATTTTCCTATTTAAACGTAAATCAGCTATAAAATTCTTTAAAATAACGCCAAGTTTGTGTTAAATGTCTTCATTTAACCACTAAACCCTTTACTTTGTCACATCATCATGCCCTTGGAAACTCATCTCTTTGCCCAATACACTGTTTAAAAAAATAGCAATAATAATAAATTAATTAATAATAATAATAATAATAACATAGCATATTCCTAGCAGCAATATTGCCGGAAAATATTCAGCACACACCAGATCATCTGCGTGCTATGCAAATGATCTGGTGTGTCATTCACACGACTTTCTCTTTCGCCGCATTGCAGTACTATAAAGATAGATAGTAGATAAACCCTCTAACCACCGCTGATGGATATATTCGGTCACTCAGCTGTTTTTTTTTTTTTTTTTTTTTTTGTAAAACGAATTTATAATTTTAAATCACATAATTCTGTTTTTTTAACTCATTTTTCAGGTTTCAAGGTTTTAACTAGTATTCAAAAGGATTATAATCATGCGCTCTTTTACATTTTTAATCTCAATTTGAAATAAGCAATTTTTTAGAACTTTAAAAATTTGTGCAGTGAAAAACATTACAATTTTGCTTTTTTCAAAGATAGTCAGATGATTCAGTCGTAAGATCTGTAAGGTATGATAATAAACTTCAATATATTTTTTAGTTAATCTGAAATAGGCTTAGGAACAGTTTTAATTGGCATATAATTCTGTGTGAGGTGGGCTACCGTCCCCGTTAACCACCGTTTTGAGTATAAGTCCTACATATATGTAATATATATATATATATATATATATACAATATATCTTTATATATATATTTCTTTTGTGCGTGTGTATGTCACTGAACTCCTCCTAAACGGCTGGACCGAGTTTAATGAAATTTTTTGTGTGTCTTCAGGTGGATTCGAGAATGGTTTAGATTTACAATTCAGTTCAATCGAATAATTGGATCAAAATATATTAAATAAAAACTCCATTTTAACTTTAAAATGATTAAAAAGAGAAATATATTTGATGCCAAAATAAACAAAATTCACGTTTATTTATTTTTTTCTGGAAATGAAATATTTTTAATTTCGCGTGATAAATAATAAAAATTAGAAAAAAAAAATAATATACTATGAAAATATTCGCGTGTAAATAAATATTTGCATAGAGATACTTGGTATCCGCGATTGTAATGAAATGCTCGCCCTCTGATGGGCTAAGGTGAAATTATCACACCGCTGCATATCATCATATTATGCAATCGATTTTCCATGATGTAATGGCGGAGAAAGAACAATAATAAATTCACGTGGCTATTATATTTACTAACAACTGCAGTTCAGAGAGCGCCATCTATCGATCATTACAAACGCGGATTAGCTTAAAATTTTTATTTAATTTAGTAGTACTTTTATTTTCTACAGTAAAACAAAATTTTTCGTTTTAATTGGTACTTTATATGTAACTTATAAAGGTTCTTTTATGTTTTCACCTTAATTGTAAATAGTAATAATTTCGAATTTATTAGAATTTCTGTTTTTTATTTTCTATATATCATAAAACAAGATCATAAAACTTAAGTTTGGAAAAATTTGAAATTTGGCACCGAAGTAGTACGGACGTTTCTCACCAAGATCGTCAGTTACGCAATTGAGATAGCCATGTTAATTCATCGCAAAAAATGGTCAAAAATATTTAAAGTCGACAAGGGGGGGGGGGAGGTCTATACTAAAGCTGTGCCTTTGTATTTATCTTTATATACATATTTCTTTTGTGCGTGTGTATGTCACTGAACTCCTCCTAAACGGCTGGACCGAGTTTAATGAAATTTTTTGCGTGTCTTCAGGTTGTTTCGAGAATGGTTTCGATTTACAATTCAGTCCAATTTAAAATGTTTATTTAATTAATTTGTCTCTTATAAATTGTTGTTGATTTTGGAATGTTTCACATTGGATCAGGCAGACTGCGCTACGATCGTAGTATCGAATATTCAATAATATGCAAGCGAAGTGATGACGTCACTGGCCGTCCGTGGATGCAAGAAAAATATTTCCTATGTTAATCGCCCATTGGATTTTTTATAAAAAATTGTTGAAAACAACTCAATCTAACGCATACACATGGCATGCGTTAGATTGAGTTGTTTTGGCTGTAAAATTGATAAAATTTGAATTTTTAATATCAAAACTCTGTCATCCTTGGCGGAAAAAAAAAATATCAACATATCATCTGGCGAACATATTTAATTTCTTTGAAAAATAATGGTTATTTCAACAACTTATATTAAGAGAGTAATGAATAATATGAAACAATTTCGTACAATGCATATTACGAAATTATACATCTGGCATGTATATTTTCGTATTACGTTTTTGATCGCCAAATACAAAAAACGCCAAGGAAGACAGAGTTTTGAAATTTAAAATTAAAATTATGTCAATTTGAGAGCAAAATAACTCAATCTAACACATGCATACGATAACTAATACATATCTATACCCAAATACGGGGATTAAAATCGAGAAATAATTTTCCTCGATTTTTAATAATTTTTTATAAAAAATCCAATGGGAGATTAACATAGGAAATATTTTTCTTGCATCCACTGACGGTCAGTGACGTCACACTTCGCTTGCGTATATTCTATTGTAATTCCAGTTTGTCCCGAGAGTTGGTGCTGCGATCAAATTCAGGAAATTATTTTGTAACTTCGTATTATTATTGTTATACAAAAAATTGTGTCCTAACTGAAATATTACATCAAGATGTAATTAGTGTTTGAAGAGTTTTGAAGTGTGCATAAAACACTATACATTTATCAAATTTAGTGCGGAATTGGAGTGAGTATTTTATATAATTTTCTATCAAATTTACACTCGCGTTGATTAACAACCACCCTAACCTACAGATTTATTTCTGTAGCTAATTTATTATATTTTATTTATTTATTTTTTGAATGGAACACCTTTAGTATCGGATCCCTTTGGCAAAATTTGAAATTTGGCACCGAAGTAGCTCGGACGCTTCTCACCAAGATCTTTAGTTCCACAATTGAGATTCATCGCAATCCATTTCAATTCATCGCAAAAATGGCTTAAAATATTTAAAGTCACTAAAGGGGTTCCAATTTGTGGCTTAGATTTAGAAAATCCGTGATTTTCTCACGGCCAATTATATGTTGCGTGATCCAGGGTTGGAAAACCTTCGAATTTGTTTGTGTATACTCCTCAAGGATTAACCAAGAATATTGTACATCCAATGGCATTACGATAAATTAAGTTTTAGTAGAATAAAAAAATATACCTGTTATAAAATAAATTGAGTTTCAACTTTTTCACCTTTAATTAAAATGAGTTTAAATTTTTATTTAATACGAATTCTACATTTTACTTCGCTCATACTATACACATACTCACATGCATCGATTGATTGAATTGTGATAAATGTACATGTAATGATGTTAGATATTGTAATAACTTTTTGATAAAAATTTTCTTCAAATCGGTCCAGATTGTTACAGCTTATTCAAAAAAGACGGAATTTCCATGTGAAATTCGTTGCTATCAGAGATTCTCTCATAAACTGAAATATTTGCCGTATGAAATAAAATTTTGTGCTGTTCGACATTCAGCGGAGGTTTTAAATAACAAGTAGCAAGTAGAAAGTAGCAAGTAGCAAGAAGCAAGTAGCGAAAATTTCGGTAATTATGTCTTTTACGTTATAATCGGAATTCACAGTCACCGTTCACAGCGCTCCATACCTGTTTCACTTATATACCAGATCCTTACACACTTACAATAAGTTAGTTATTTTTTTCTAGCAAAATATTCTCTAGAAATAATTTATATGACAAAACAACGTTTGTCGGGTCAGCTAGTATATATATATATATATATCTGTAATTTGGTTTAAACATGTCAATCTTCATCAAATTTTTCAAGTGAAAAGCTAATACGAACTTCAAAATAAAAAATTTTAATTTTTTGTATTTGTTTATTTATTTATTTTTTGCTGAAAACAGATATACATACAAAGCAATCGCTAAAAATTCACCTTTCTCATTCAGGGCATTTAAAATCCTGCAAGAAACAGAGTTAAAAATGGACCATCAGAAAATACTTTCTTTATAGCATTGATATGATTGAATTCAATTGATTTCTTTCCTGATCAATTTTGCTGATAAGAGATATACGTACAAAGCAACCGTTAAAAGTTCGCCTTTATTATTCAGGGCAAATAAATCATACAAAAATCAGTATTAAAAATAGCCCATCAAAAAATACTTTGTTTATAGCATGGATATGAATGAATTGATTTCCTTCCAGAGCAGTATTCGTCGACATAAAGTAAAGCATTTCCATCAATTACATTTAATAGAAAGGAACGTTTAGCTTAATTTTTTTTAGTCCTGTTATTGTCTATAAATTTTATGAACATCACACCGAGTACTTAAATTTAGTTTTATATGAAAAACATCTAACAAAAATGAAATCGATTCCATCAATTTCTAATCTTATCCCCATTATATACAGTTTTTTTTGGGTACCCCTGTAAACGAATGATGAATACATTTAAACACCACAATTCGCAGAAATCATGATTTTATGCATGGGAAAAAGAAAATGTTGATTCTAATTTGTTTAGTGAAGCCCGTAGATGTTACATTGCACTTACCAGAAATATCCCTCATAGACGTAATGAATTTGACAATTTTTATTAAAATGACACAATCAACTGTGGAAGAAAATCATATTTATTGAAATTTTCTTTTTGCGACTGAGTGAAAATAATGCCTGGACTGGGAGTCGAACACCGGATCTTTGACTTACAAGGTCAAGGTTCTTCCAATTGAGCTATCCAGGCCGACAACCGGTCAGCATTACTCACTCAGACAACCTTTAGGCAGAAACATCTCTGGTCTATCATGTAGATAGCTCGACAGAAATAATGAATAATAAATTTGATATCTCTTGGATGCCCCTGTACACGATCTATTTGTTTATTTTCAACGGAAAGTTTAGTGTAGGATCACTATATAATATAGATTTAGAATATTGAGTTTGGATTTCCTGCTGCTATTTGTACGTGAGTTATGCAGACAACACTCACATTCAGAGACACACAGACAAACACGTATACATACAGACAAACCACCACTAAATATATGAATTTCGCATTCACTGGACCACAAAACGTAAAAATATAACAATAACTCAGTTTTAAAAATTTGATTCAAAAAGAACATTTTCTCTGCTATATAATGTAAATAAGTAAGAGAAACTAAAATTACGTTGAAAAAAGCTTTCTTTAAATAAACAGTACAGAACAAAATCGTACACAACTGAATTTTTAAAAATGTTCTCACTTTTTTTTTCTTTCACTGTAAAAAATTTGTCAGTTTCGAAACAGACTACACAGCACTGTTGGCAACAATGTTACTTCGCAGCCAGGGAAGCACAGTTGATGCTATTACTTAGCACTTCCAAATCGTTCTTTGATACCAAGTTCAGTGTATAATAAAAAGAATTTGAAACTTCAAGAGTAAATCTGTATCAACAGTTACAGAATTTTTTTATTTAGTTACAGAAAAATGTTTGCTTTAATATATTAAGGTGCTTGCCTACCTTTAAAATGCAATTTTCTGTCAAAAATCCGATTTTCTATTTTTGGTTTAATATTAAATCCTGGCTTTTTAACTTTCTAAATCAGTTTGCACTTGACTTATATCTTGCTTAGAACTTGAGTTACATGCATTTTATTATTAGTTACTCGCAAGTTTTTGAAATCGGAAGTGACCGTAAATGTTTGTTTACATTAATGTTTTACTCAAAATCAACACCAAAATTTGTTACTGCATATAAAATAAATTTAAAAAATAAAATAAATTTTTTTTAAATAAAACAAAAGCTTTATTTATTTATTTATTTATTTTTTAAATTTTTTTAATAGGTAAAATCTAGTTTTTTAATTATGTTTTCTGATTTTTCTCAAAATGAGATTTTTAACTTTTTGTTTTATCGCAAAACGTCATAACTTCAAAAGTTATAATTGTAACGTTATGAAAATTTGCAAAAATACTCTAAAGGAGTTTATTTAGATAATGTTCCTTTACTGTTATTACAGTTACTTATTTTTTTTATTTTATTTTAGTTGACGCAAATTGTGAATTGTCAGATATTTTCGTGATTTTTCTGCGTGTTTAAAAACTTTAGCTTCTATCATTTTTTTTTTTTTTTAATAACATAGTTGTGATAAAAAAAATACTTGAATACCTTAAGAAAGTTTATTAATAATGATAAAATTTACAGAATAAAAATATCTTCATTTAAATTTGAGTTTTGATGTTTTGTAAAAGCACCATTTTATAGCAAATTTTATGTATATTTTGAGCCTAAAAATAAAATATTTAAAAATATGCATATTTTTAAATGTTATTCACAATTTTTAAGTTATATTTTATAATATAATGGACATAAGTAGGCACTTTTTCAAATATTAAAAAAAAACCTTCCGAATTTAGGCAGGTACATTAAGATGTAATTTTAGAATACATTTCTATAGTTTAAGAAAACCGAACTATTCCGTAGGGAAGTTACATAAATTTGGTATTATAAAGAGAAATTTTAATCATAGTCTATTTAGACGATTAAAAGATATTTATGAGCTGGGTTTTCAGGTAGGTATTTTTTTTTATTAGTTCAAGAATGTTTAAACCAAGTTAGAGCAATTTAATAATCGGAAAATGTTACTCTATATTGGTATTTTCTATCCGAAATTTATTTCCTACAGTATTAAAGAAGTTAAATCTTACAAAACAAATAACGTTCCTTAACAACGGTTATTATATTCATGTCTTACAATTTCTTTCACGTTATTTATCTTTATATTATTTTAAATATTTCTTTAATTTGATACGACAAGAAAAAAAAATAATAATAACTTTTTTTTTCAATTAATTTAAATACACAAGGAGTATATAAATCAATAATAATATTAATACGATGAAGAAGAAGAAGAAACAATGTATTTTGCACTTTAAAATATGAAGTTGTGTTCCCTAGCACCGGCTCTACATTCTTTTCTCAATGTTTTTTCTCAATTTATATTTAATATATTTGTATCTGTTGACAAAAAAAAAAAGTTTCTATTTTTTTAAACTGATAATTCTGCTGTCCTAAGAAAGATATTTTTGTCTGCATTCCTGACCTTATATTATTATTAGTATTATTTTAAATCTACATCAGTCATAACTTTCGAATGATAATACTTTTAAGTCCCTCTGTTCCTCGAATAACTTTTGAAAAGTGACGTCATTTCCAAAAATGGAAGTACTTCATCTGAGATGTTTTGTGAAAGTGATGCCATTCTATCATGTTATAATTTTTAAATCGCAGGCATTTTGAAGAAAACGTAATTTTAGAACATTTTTTATTCACTTCACCCCTTTTTGAATCTGAACGTCTAACTTACATATCAAATTTCGAGCTACGATAATACTGAACAAATTTTACAAGTAATGGTTTATACAATGGAAATTATACAATGAAATGGTTTTCAAAGTTTTTTTCCCCCGCACCTTCTAACATTGCGCATGCGCTAGAAATTTACACCATCATCAGTACTTCAATTAAAGCATTCACTTGCCAAATTTGAATCAAATCGGCACAGTGGTTCGATTTGATCTAACGTTTCTTTTTTGATCTACGTTTGAGATCTAACGCATACACGCATACCGCATACATACAACGACTTTTATTTATATTAAGATTTGAATTTAAATCATCAACAGTATTTCAGCTAAAGCATTAACTGTGTCAAGTTTGGATCTAATCCGTACAGTGGTTTGGGAGATGCAACGCATACACGCATACCACATACATACAATGCCTTTTATTTATATTAAGATTAGAATTAAAGGAAAACATATTCTAACATCATTAATGTAATAACATGCATTTATATATGTATTTATTGCAGGGTGAAAACAATACTTTGCTTCTGCTTTTACTCATAGCAATTTCTTTTTTTTGCCTATGAAGGATATTAAATTATTATTTAGACCCCCTGCTGCTCACGCTCACACATAATGAATTTCGCCTTCTTAGCATTTTATACTGTTTGCATATTAAGATCTTATTCGACTGTAGTTGCAATATTTACTGAAATTTAAATATTTTAAAGTATTATTTTTATACAGAATGTTGTACTTAAATTCGTTTGCGAAATTGATTAGAATACATGTATCTAAATTTGTTTTAAAAATTAAATAGAAATGTTAAAATTTTCAAAACTGTGTCATTTTGAGTAAAATGACACATAAACTTTCTAATATCCAAAGGTGAAATTTGTAAAATGAGTTTACAGATTTAGTTTAATAACAGACATTATAGAGTATAAATATTCTCACACTAACTAATGAAGTAATTTTGGGAGATTTCGAAATACTTTGTCGGAGGAAGTGGTATTGCACGTAAGATTGTAGAAATTATTATGAAACTATAAATGGGAATATATATGCAAGTTCAAATATTGGTTATATGTAGAGAAATAATAGTTCTGTTAATTCGTTACATTAGATTGTATTTAAATATAAATAAATATATACATGTCTTTTGTGAATAAATTTTAATTAAATCATATTTATAATTTTGTATTCCTATTTTTTTTTTTTCAATTTTAGTTTTCTCCATACATGCTAATTATAAAGTGTCAAGTATAAAATCCCGTGAGTTATTAAACATCTCTTAAAAGGTATCGTATTTGAGGTACTACCTATACATAATATCTGAATTATTTAAATCCCACCATTTTTTATGCATGAGAGCTACCTCTCATGCTTTATTATTTCGCAAAATCATACACAATATTCCTATTATTGCCATCACTGCGATAAAATACATCGATAAAACCAGAATTTATTTACTGATATAAACATTAGCATGTAAAACCCTATTATTTACACATAAGATTAAAATTTATTTTTTAATGAAAAGTATAATAATTGGACATCTGAGAAAGATATAATAATAATAATAATATATATATATATATATATATATATATATATATATATATACATGATCATGAGGTCATGGGAAAAACTTAGAAGGGAGGTAGAAGTTATTACAAGAATTTAGAATTGTATAGAAACCCGTGTCCTCCAAACGTCATTTTAACCCTTTAAAAACTGGTTGTTTGGGGCTATTGTGTACTACTAACTACGACTGCTGTGTAAATTTTAATATCTCTCGTGCTTCATTATTTCACAAAATCATACACAATGGATTAGTGCAATCACTGCCATGAAATACATCGATAAAAACAGAAATTATTTATTTATGTTAATATTAGCACGTAAAATATTTTTTTTAACGAAATGCAACGTTGCAGAGCCACACCCATATCCACGCAAAATCACCTGGTTCTTATAGGGTTATAATGACGTTTGCCCCATGACCTCGGAATCATCCTGTCTACAAACACGCACACACACACATATGTATCGATAGGAGAAAAGGGGTGAATATGCAATACCATTTCTATTTGAACGCAATATAATAAACTGACGTATGTTGTATCATTTTGTATTCGACTATTTCAAACATTCAAGTATTATTAATTCATTTTGATGGTTTTATCTAAAAACAAAATAGAGTTGGTACGCTAAATATTCAGTTAAGAAGAAAAAAAAATTCGGGTAATATAGAATAGTTACGAAGTGAAATATAGAAAATCCATTTAATTGATGGATAATATGGAATATTGAGGTGTTTTTACAAAAAATCATGAAGAATTACAAAATAAACATTTTATATTAAAATTGTCATTGAAGATATATACTATTAAAAAAATATTAAAAAAGAAAAAAAAAATGAAAATTATTATTTTGATCAGATTTATTATTATTATTATTATTATTATTTCCTTTTTAACACGCTTGGAACAATTATATATTTGATTTCAGCTCATTCCACTGTTTTCAAATCGGTGTTCAAATAACACAAAAAGAATTTCAAAATAAGAAAGTTTTTGAAAATTCACTTTTAAGCTATTGTATAGCTTTTATCGCGGGCTTTGAGCGCGGCGACCGAATTGAAAAATTCCGTAACGAAAAAAAAAACCTAACACAGTTCGGCAAACTTCGGTAGACTTCGGCTGTACGAAGCTCGCACGGATCGAGACGAGCTGCTCCGAAATCGGACAAATACGTAAGCAGCTGTTTGTGAGAAAGTATATAGGTGTATAGGTATGGTCATCTATGTACAACAGTGAATAGCTGTACGCGTAAAATTTGTGTATAAAATACATCAGATAAAACTTGAATATCCCCATTCGACTTGCAGGACTTTAAAACCTATTAAATACCTTTTCTCTATTAAAATTTGTTTTCTTATAGGTCACCACGCTCAAAAAAGGTAACTTGAATTAATATCAAAGAAAAAACTGGAATATCCCCATTCGACTTGCAGGCCTTTAAAACCTATTAATTACCTTTTCTCTATTAAAATTTGTTTTCTTATCATTATTGTTATCTTATTCATTAATATCAAAGAAAAAACTTGAATATCCCCATTCGACTTGCAGGCCTTTAAAACCTATTAAATACCTTTTCTCTATTAAAATTTGTTTTCTTATCATTATTGTTATCTTATCATTATTGTTATCTTATTCATTAATATCAAAGAAAAACCTTGAATATCCCCATTCGACTTGTAGGCCTTTAAAACCTATTAAATACCTTTTCTCTATATAAATTTGTTTTCTTATCGGTCACCACGCTCAAAAAGTGTAACTTAAATTAATATCAAAGAAAAAACTTGAATATCCCCATTCGACTTGCAGGCCTTTAAAACCTATTAAATACCTTTTCTCTATTAAAATTTGTTTTCTTATCATTATTCTTATCTTATCATTATTGTTATCTTATTCATTAATATCAAAGAAAAAACTTGAATATCCCCATTCGACTTGCAGGCCTTTAAAACCTATTAAATACCTTTTCTCTATTAAAATTTGTTTTCTTATCGGTCACCACGCTCAAAAAGTGTAACTTAAATTAATATCAAAGAAAAAACTTGAATATCTCCATTCGACTTGCAGGCCTTTAAAACCTATTAAAATACCTTTTCTCTATTAAAATTTGTTTTCTTATCATTATTCTTATCTTATCATTATTGTTATCTTATTCATTAATATCAAAGAAAAAACTTGAATATCCCCATTCGACTTGCAGGCCTTTAAAACCTATTAAATAACTTTTCTGTATTAAAATTTGTTTTCTTATCATTATTGTTATCTTATCATTATTGTTATCTTATTCATTAATATCAAAGAAAAACCTTGAATATCCCCATTCGACTTGTAGGCCTTTAAAACCTATTAAATACCTTTTCTCTATATAAATTTGTTTTCTTATCGGTCACCACGTTCAAAAAGTGTAACTTAAATTAATATCAAAGAAAAAACTTGAATATCCCCATTCGACTTGCAGGCCTTTAAAACCTATTAAAATACCTTTTCTCTATTAAAATTTGTTTTCTTATCATTATTCTTATCTTATCATTATTGTTATCTTATTCATTAATATCAAAGAAAAAACTTGAATATCCCCATTCGACTTGCAGGCCTTTAAAACCTATTAAATACCTTTTCTCTATTAAAATTTGTTTTCTTATCGGTCACCACGCTCAAAAAGTGTAACTTAAATTAATATCAAAGAAAAAACTTGAATATCTCCATTCGACTTGCAGGCCTTTAAAACCTATTAAAATATCTTTTCTCTATTAAAATTTGTTTTCTTATCATTATTCTTATCTTATCATTGTTATCTTATTCATTAATATCAAAGAAAAAACTTGAATATCCCCATTCGACTTGCAGGCCTTTAAAACCTATTAAATACCTTTTCTCTATTAAAATTTGTTTTCTTATCGGTCACCACGCTCAAAAGGTTTAACTTGAATTAATATCAAAGAAAAAACTGGAATATCCCCATTCGACTTGCAGGCCTTTAAAACCTATTAATTATCTTTTCTCTATTAAAATTTGTTTTCTTATCATTATTGTTATCTTATCATTATTGTTATCTTATTCATTAATATCAAAGAAAAAACTTGAATATCCCCATTCGACTTGCAGGCCTTTAAAACCTATTAAATACCTTTTCTCTATTAAAATTCGTTTTCTTATCGGTCACCACGCTCAAAAAGTGTAACTTGAATTAATATAAAAAAAAAACTTGAATATCCCCATTCGACTTGCTGGCCTTTAACACCTATTAAAATACCTTTTCTCTATTAAAATTTGTTTTCATATCCTTATTGTTATCTTATCATTATTGTTATCTTATTCATTAATATCAAAGAAAAAACTTGAATATCCCCATTCGACTTGCAGGCCTTTAAAACCTATTAAATACCTTTTCTCTATATAAATTTGTTTTCTTATCGGTCACCCCGCTCAAAAAGTGTAATTTGAATTAATTTCAAATAAACAAGTTGAATATCCCCATTCGACTTGCAGGCCTTTAAAATTTATTAAAATACCTTTTCTCTATTAAAATTTGTTTTCTTATCATTATTGTTATCTTATTCATTAATATCAAAGAAAAAACTTGACTATCCCCATTCGACTTGCAGGCCTATAAAACCTATTAAATACCTTTTCTCTATTAAAATTTGTTTTCTTATCGGTCACCACGCTCAAAAAGTGTAACTTGAATTAATATCAACGAAAAAACTTGAATATCCCCATTCGACTTGCAGGCCTTTAAAACCTATTAAATACCTTTTCTCTATTAAAATTTGTTTTCTTATCGGTCACCACGCTCAAAAAGTGTAACTTGAAATTATATCAAAGAAAAAACTTGAATATCCCCATTCAACTTGCAGGCCTTTAAAAACCTATTAAAATACCTTTTCTCAAAAAAATAGTGTTAGATCATTGAAATTTGGTACATCGAGGTTTTCGATACCTACAAATCGATTGCGGATATTTTTGATATATTCTCATTGCGGATATATTCTCATTTATTCAATAAAAGAAAAAAATTGTTTTCTTATCTGTCACCACGCTCAAAAAGTGTAATTTGAATTAATATCAAAGAAAAAACTTGAATTAATATCAAAGAAAAAAAAATACTGCATAAATAAAATGAATAAATAATTATAATTGCATAACTTGATAAAAAATGCTATGCAATAGCTTTACCGCGGCAGTCCTCGAGTGCCACACGTATTTTTTTTTTTGTAGCATAGTACGTATATTAAAAAACGGTGAACTTATTCTTCTCGAAATAAAAGTTTAGAGACTTTTTTTAAGATACTTTTTTCAGTTACCTCTTTTTATATTTCATAGCTATGAAAAGTTATTTTTTTTAACAATGTAAAAACTCAAGTATCCAGAGAAAAAGTGTCAAAGATGTCTATTAAACAAATTTAAGAAAATTTTATGGGAGGTATTTAAATGTCAGAAAAGTAACCCTTACTTTTAGATGTATTGAAATTTCTGGCAACATGTAATCTTTTAAGAGAAGAGTGATTTCTTCTCGAGATGTTTTGAGTACAAGTTTTTATTACTTTTTCATTTTACATTAATAACGGTAAGGATTGAAGCTGTCTAATTTATTCTACTCGAAATTAATTAATTTGCAAGGATATCACATGTATAATTAATTTATTTTCCTTCATTGTATTATTTAAAATAAAAGATATTTGTTGCCTTTTTTGAAAAGTGAGCTAATATTACATTGACAATGTATGATTTTAATACATTTTCAGAACCCACCTGCCGCCGAGTGATTCTGCAACCAAAGCTGGTCAACGTGAGGTACCAGGTTCGACCCCAGGTTGCGCTCGCCGGCAGAGACATTTGGAGTTTCCCGTGATTTTCTCCAAAACTTGCGTAAATACTAGCTAGGATCCCTTGAAAAGGCCCCCACGGAAGGCATAACCCCTCAGGCCTAGGATCCAAGTGCAGTCAATCGGCCTTAATCCCCACAACTCAACTATTTTTTTATAACTCTCTACATCTGCATTCTTTTAATAAACATAACCACATTTTAAAATAGAAACTATTCATGTTTACATTCTGTGAATGAAAAAAACTAAAAAAAAAAATCTGTTATGGTGTCTTAAAGCGGAAAACATTTAAAAACGAAACGTTTAATCCTAAATTGTAAAATAATTCATTCTTCATAAAACAGCATCTGTATTTCGAAACTAGCAAAGCCTTCCTCCATTAAATCGACAACTAAGTGAAAATATATTTAATGCAAAAAATGATGTAAATCACAAAATACAGTAGCATTATTCTTTCATTTTATTCTATTACTTTTAAAACCTTCCTTACTTAAAGGATTGAATATTCTCTATAATGTGTACACTGTTTTTAAAGAGAATAAATTAAACTTAAAATATATTATTTAACGAACGTGAGAACCATACTCTAATTTTTAAAACTCTAAATAATTAAGTTGTTTTGAAAGCTAAATATTTTATAATTAAAAGTACTTTAATGAAGATGCTAAAGTAATAAAATAAAATAAACCTATGGAAAGAGTATAAGCTTAATGTTTATGTTATTGTATCTTTTAAAAATTACAACTACACTTTTGTACATAAATAATGATTCACATTTGTTATACTCTTAATTACAAAAATACAGTTATGAACATCGATTTGCAAAAAGAAAAATACAATTTACAATTTATTTAGACATATGTTTATCTTTTCACAGTTATTACTTTGTCTAAACAAAGAGGATTATTTTCTGACATAAATAGAGATGTTTGAATTATTAACTAACGTACGTAGATCTTAATTTAATCATTTCTACCTGCACTTGACTTTAATTATTGTAACGGAATTTTAAAAAGGACAGGTCAACATATATATATATATTATTTATTTATTTATATTTTATTTACTGTAAAGGTATCATATTTAATTTTTGTATTTTTTTTTTTTTTTAACAAAAATAAACAATATCCTCTAAGATTAATATTAGACATTTTATATTAGAATCTAATATAAATCGCTATTTTTATGGAAAATATTAAATAATTTAAAATGTTATGATTAAAGACGTTTAAAAGTAACAGTCTATACCAATTAAAAGAAATAATATTTTGACTTTTAATATTAAGAGATGCATTTAAAAGAATAAGACATGTTTTTGATAGTACTATCACACAAATTCTAAAATTATATTTTTAAAATTAAAACAATATAATTAAGTTGAATAAAATATATAATACAGCTGTTATAATAATCTACTTTTCAACTAAAGAATAATCTTTATTAAATTTTTTTATTTAAAATTATGCTATTAAAAATGTTCAAAATGTAATAATTGAACGAATCAAAAGTGTTAATGCATGCTTATTTTTTGTGATGTAATTCTAACGAAATGTATATTCATTTTAACTAAAAACATAATTTTATTCAGTTGGCACACTCCCTTAATGTCTTTCAGTTAGTTTAAACTCTAACGTTCATAATACCCTATTTTTTATTTAAATTTTTTTTTTCAATGATTAAATTAAGTTTTCAGTAAGCATAAGTACGTTTTTATTTCTGCATGCCTCATAATTAAATTATTTTTAGTGTAATTCAAATTTTGTGCTATGTTCAACAATTACTTGGGAGCCTTTATTAGGTCTCCAA
Organism: Salticus scenicus; assembly: GCA_963930645.1. NCBI lineage: Eukaryota > Metazoa > Arthropoda > Arachnida > Araneae > Salticidae > Salticus > Salticus scenicus. The sequence goes on along the minus strand of OZ005652.1, from coordinate 130,805,782 downwards.
GCGAAAATATTCTATTATTATTATTTTAATAAGACATTTTTCTTGCAGATTTGTGAAAATATAAGCTTTTAGCATCCAAACCAATATCAGTCGTAACAAAACATATTGTAATCGATAACTGAGGATTAAAAGTGTTGTTTTGCATAATTAGTTTTAAATCAAAATTACAAGCAAATATTACCAAGAATTGCAAAATCACATAAAAATTATGCAATAGTCTGCTCGGTAGTGTCCCTAGCTTATAATTAAAAAGTTATGGATTTGATAGTCGAGCTGGTTGAAAACCGTCGTGTACAAGAATGGCGGCTAGGCAAGAAAAATTCGTCGTGGCTGCCAGGCCCTCCATTTCTCCAAAATAATACCTTTGGTACTTACCTGTAGCGGGGGAACTATCCTCTCACAGAGGATTAAAATTGTTATGGTATGTCCTCGTAGCAGTCATAGCGGTGTGTAATCGCAGGATATCGCCATTTTCCCAATGCACCCAATCAAAATTTAGTCAAATGGACGTTTGAGAAGACATACAATACACTTAACAAAAACACAATTAATATTTTAAAGGCTTCATTCAATTCTTATAAGAAGGATTTCTTTAGAAATAAACTCAATTTCGAAGTTTTAAAATAACCTTTTTAATTTGTGCAAAAGAGAATGTAGTACTTATATTGTGTTGTTTTCCTTTTTTCCTTTGAAAATGAAAGGCGATTTTCTTATATTGTATAAATATTTTATTGAAACATATGTTCTCCACTTTGATCGGTTTCTTAGCTATCTCACGAGTTGTAATTTGGCAGTTTTCATAAATCAATACTTTATTTTGTCTTCATAAGTATAAACTGGTTTTCCAGAACGTAAATCATCTTCACCGTCAAAATTGTCGGAACAAAATTCGGTAAACCAGTTTTGACACTGGTGTTCTTTAAATAAATTTTCTGTATACACAGTGTATACTTTTTTCCTTGTTTGGACAGTATTTTCGCCTTTTTGATAGCAAAAACAAAATATGCCGAAAATGTTGCTTCCGATTTTCTTTATTTGACAGGGCACCCATCAAAACCTATGGGCTCTTCCCACCTGACGTCAGAGGTCACATGATAGAGGAAAAACAAATATCAGACGAAGTCTTGTTTATCTATAGCGATTGCTGAAATAACCTATTTTCTATTCTTATTTTTGATCAATCGTATTTAATCTGTGTTATTTTTTTATACATTATCATTTTTAATCTATTTTATATCATTATTCATCATCTTTGTGTGATGTATACATTTACAATCATCATTTAGTTTATATTTGTTATTGATGTTCATGAAGAACTCTGATTTTTGGTACTTAAATCAGTGACAGTGCAATATCGTAGTGCGTAAATCCATTTAGACCAGCAACTAAGTTAATTAACTTGTTGTAATACCTTTATGCAATTAAATTAAATGAAAACATTTTAAAATTCAAATTATAATCCATAAACATTCCACAAGATAAGCTATTATTTATTGCTGGATCAGTTAAAATATTCATACAAAATTAAAAGTATACGCATTTCACACACTTAATATTTGAAAAACGAAAATCATATGAATTGTACCCCAGGCGCGATTCATTGATTTTTTTTTTTTTTTTTTTATTATTACATTGAAACCAATATTTGTATTCATTAAGTTTATTTGTGTTCTTTGTGCGAAATATTTGCTTTGAGAAAACATCTTTTCCTCCTGAGAATGATATATAGATATTGATTACGGTATTTTATTTCTAAATTTATTTTCTCTACAGTACACTAAAAATAACATATAACTGGTGAAAACTTTCCAATCACGTAAAAACCATATGTTTCATTTATTTCACAGAATTTCTGCTATGACACATTGCTAAATTTAAATTATGTAAATGTATATTAAATGTATGTAGAATGATTTTCAATTTTAGGTGTTTTAATATCACCCCAAGTTTCACAAAAGTAAATGTTTATAATTTATTTTCAATCACCAGAGCTAATATCTATATCTATATGACATACAATAGAAATCAGAATATTTTTCACAAAATATTATCCTCATATTTTTTTATAAGAAGGCAACCAAAAGTTATCTTGAAATTTAAATTTTATGAGAAATATTAAGCATAAATTTATTTGAACTTCAAAGCATAGTAATTTGGTAAATTATATACATTTACATTTAACTTTAACTTTAATGATTTCAAATTGATTTTTCATTTATATGAAGATTTTAGAAATATAGAAAAACTTATAATTTAGTGTATTAAATAGATTTAAAAAATGTATAAAATATTATTATTTGTTCTTAGTTAAAGCTTTTCAAAAATTAAAAGTTTACTGGATTTAATAATGTATCAATACATTTTAAAGGGCAGGTAAATGAATAATTAACGATACAAAACTGAGGTGTATCAACAATTCAAAGCGTACATAATTGTGTTCTAATTTTTGACAAAAAAATCCATCTAAATCTAATAAAATACATTTTCTCTAATTTTTGTTTTTCGTTTCAGGGAAAAATAAATAAATGCTTAAAAAGGAAAAATATCTTTATATATATGTAATGGATTAAAAATAGCTGAGTGTCATCTTATACAAAGAAATGCAAGGAGTCCATCTTATGAAAGAAAAGCAGGAGTCCATTTGAGTTTAACTAAAGATCCTTAATTTAGTTCTAAATGTATGCAGTCGTAGAGTTACAGCCTTAGGCCGGTGTTGGAACATCCTGAGCGATATGTCCCAGAATAAACAATGCCGATGGTCGGCGATTATCCAGCCGCGGACCCACAAAGGGCCGCGCGAATCTATTACGAAAACTTTACATATTGAAGTAGTAATTAACGTAAGTCTATTAGACAATTGATTATCGTAAAAAGCCACGATTTCTCATGTGTTCCCGCTTAAATACCGTATATTTCGGTGGGAACCGAAACTATTCTAATGAATTCTTATTGGATAGTTAGTTAAGCTAAATCCCACCTACCTTTTATCATTGGTTGACCCGGACTTCTGGGATTTAGTATTTTGCAATGTCTTGCCGCTTGCTTTAGACGATTGCATAATTTTTATTCTAAAACTTATTCTTAAATTAGATTCTCGCGCTATGAATTTCTGTTGGGAAATTAACTTTACCTCGGCACTCAAATAGAATTCTCATAAAGTTGTTCTTAAAATTAAGATTTGTTCTGAGATATTAAGTTACCACTTAATATTAATTTAAAATACTAATTTAAAATCTTGATTATTTTATCCTTTCATATATATACATATATATATATATATATATATATATATGTGTGTGTGTGTATGTGTATTATGCGCAATATTAAAACTGAAAGAAAAAATCAATATTCATCCACATGTATTTTACAAATTATCTATTTGAAACAGATTTTCAGAAAACTATTTATATTGTACATTATAGAATAAATTTACTTATTGTGGAGTGATAAAGTGCTTGCCTTTCGATGAATTTGCATAAATAATGAAAAGTTTCTTAAATTCAAACGTTTTTCCCAGAACTTTTCATACTACACTAGATGCAACATGTAACAATCAGAATAAAAATGTATAAAATATCTGATGAAATCTGAGAGTTTTAATTACATAATTTTTAACTGCGCATACGCAAGTACTAGTATATATATATATATATTTAATATTTACTACCTTATGCATAGAAATACTCTAAAAATTCCTAAACAAATACCATAAAAACACAGAAAAATGTCGGAACTAGAAGATTTGAATTTTACGTACTTTCAAAACACTAAGAGATTTTCACTCATATTTACAATTTGAAACAACGAACAATCATGTACGTATGTGAAAGCACACTATGCATTTCCTTAAAAATAAGAAAATATTTGAAAACAGTAAACCATTTTTCACTAAATCATATTCCTTAAATACTCTTAGTATTTCATGTATAGTAAATGGTAATGAGTATAATATCGACTAATTATTTTATTCTGATATAACAACTAATGTGCTTTCACTTTTGTTTTTTATATTCAAACTGAAAAATTCTATTTATTTCTTTAAGTTTCTTTGGATATTAATTAAACGTTATGTAGTTATCTTTATAACATTTTAAAGATTATATAAATAATATGTTTTAGTAAAAAAAGTGGCTTTCCCCATTTTTTGAGAAATGAGAAATTGTGCCATTACATGCCAATGACTGTTCGTTGATTAAAAAAAAAAAATAAATAAAGGAAAAATCCCCTTTGCAATTTACTTCTTCTTGAAAGTTCTTTAAAATTAACTTTTCTATCGATAGTATCTTTCTAGGTTTTAACGATATTTGATTGACAATTTTACGCAAAATAAATTTTGCTAGTGTTTTCATTTCAGCAGTTAAAATTATTTTGTAAAAAGGATCATACTTCATCATAATTTTGATATTTTGATATTTTGATATTCTAATTCCTGTATTTTGTATCTAATATAGTATGTCAAATGTCACATTTTCTGAAAACGATATTGCTTTGGCCCTAAAAACCTCCATATAATGAACAAAAGATGTACGAAAAATTGTCGACATTATTAAAGAAATCTATATCCGTTAATAAACGTACAGTTCTCATATAAATTTATATGTGTAAATAGAAAAAAAATAACCCTATATTAAAGCTACAACTCATTTTAAAATGTAATTCCTTATAAAGTGAATCCAAGCATTATACAAAGTGGGCAAAAAGTCCGTAAAAATTTTAAAAAAATATAATGCCCGAAAAACTAACCAAAATAAAAAAAAAACGGTTTGCAGATTTAGCATCGATAACACACAGATTTTTTTTTTTTTTTTTAAGCTAAGAAAAAAAAAAAAAAAACCTTTTTATAGCAATATCTGTTCCACTTATCCACTATCACAGGGGCTGTGGGCCGACCTCACCTCCCCGTTGTGGTCCCTGGGTTGTCGCTTCGACGAAGAGCTAACGATGCGGCGCGGGCGTTGTCAGCTGGACGGTGAACAGTAGTTCCTCGAGTCGATTGTGCTATATTCCTCTCTGGCAAGGAGGCTATAAACACTGGCTGCTTTAATAATAATTATTGCAGCCAACTCTGGGGCGGTATCTGGTGGCACGAGGCGTTGGGTGCCTCCTCTTTGGCTGCAACCACTCTTCACCCTTGGCCTTGTTCCTCTAATAGGTTCAAGTGAGTTTCCAGGACTTGACCTAGCCGGTGAGCAGCTAGGTCGAGCAGTTTGGGGGTCTACTCCCTCCGCGGGCACTTTAGGGCCCGTGCCCCCGTCCGTGGCTTTGCTGGTCAGAGATTGGATCCTTTGTATAGGATTTTTCTCCTTGAGGCGGTATACGTCTAAACCATCCGGTGAGACTTCCCCCAGGAGGTAATTCGCATCTGTCCACTATCACAGGTGATAACACATTGCAGACGTGTCACAAATCCAGTGACGGCAGAGTGTAGCATGTCCAGCGTATACATGACCGCTCTTGGCGGATTGCATCTTTCAATTCCGATACATTCGATGGACAGGATCTTTATTCAGTTACATGGGATGCAACCAACACCACCTGTAATAATGCCTCCGAGCTGAACTGTACGTCACAGAAGATCGGCCGATTTCCTCCAATCCCCACGATCCAATATGTATCACAGGAAGTGTTGATTGGATAAAATAGGCCGATCTTCCATGACGTAGAGCTCAGCACGGAGGCATTATTACAGGAGGTGTTGATGCAACGGAGAACTGGTTCTGGATTAGGAGCGTAAGTATTTACATTTGTCATTTGCATATTTCCAACTAAGTTGTTCGCACTAGCATCATCTGTCGGCTGTTTTTCGAATTATTTTCTTTCCTTATCGTAAAAAAAAAAAAAAAAAATCCCGTAGCCTATCAATGTTAAACCTGCAAACCGTTTTTTATTTTGTTTATATTTTCGAGTTTTATGAAATTTTAAATTTTTTACGGACTTTTTGCCCACCCTGTACTTTATCTTCAATTTGTGACTGATCCCTATTGTTATCCCCGGGACAAAATTTTCATTCGAGTATGTGTGGTATAACATGTTTTTCTTACTCCTAAAGTTTCAAGAGTTAAAGTTTTAAGTGTTTCTTTGTTCTTTAGCTATTCGCCAAAAAACGTCTACATTTGAAATTAAGTCTTCACTTATTTCGATTACTTGAATATATAAGAACACTAACGGAAAAATTATACATATGAAAGAAATACTCTAGAGTTATGAAATTAAGTAAAACAGATCTACAGATAAGGTATTTATTTGATAAAGATATTTCTCGCTGGTCAAAGGACTCATAAGGAGGAATTTTAAATATACAATTAAGGTATAATTTAAAACGCTTTGGTGAATCCTATTTTATATCGAAACATAAAAAATGTGCATGCAATCAGTTTTACTGTAACAGTGTGTCATTGTGTGAGATATCACTATCCGCTTGTTGCACATGATGAGGGAAATTAAAATCAGCAAATTTTCATAGTCGTCATGGGAGATTCTGGATTGTTTGTATTTGGACATTCCGTACTTTTTCAAAAAAAAAAAAAAATTAGTGATCTTTAAGACCACTATAATGTATCGAAACCCTGTAAAACATGTTCTGTAAAACAGGTAACAGAAGCAGTATAATTACGAGCGTTATAATTTGGGAAAACAAACCTTTTTATAATTCTTATGAATGACAATAACATGTGTAACAAACTTTCAAACGTTGTAAGTTCTGGTCACAGTGGTTTGCTTGTGATAACAACCAAAGTGAACTACTGTTGTAGGAAATCACTTTGCACACTAAATCTCCTCATGTAATTCCACTGTAAATATGCTGCACACTGCTTGTTTTAAAGTAGTCAATTGGCCCTCTCAAAAAAAAAAAAAAAAAAAAAAAAAACTATTATTAACTACATAACAGAAACGACTTCCATCGGAGAATGTTACAGATCGTTCCCCATTCCTCAAAAGTGTTTGAGTGATGCTCCTTTATTGATGAAAATTGAACCCAGCTAAGCTGTCTGAAGCTAAGTCACAGGAACTTCACCAAAAAATTTAGTCTGGAGACTCTCGTCGATATTCCATTCACCTTGACTGTGAAATGTACGCGAGACTATTCACTGAATTATTTTCTGTTATTCATGAGAAGTGAATTTCAAGAGGTTATCGCTCTTAACTCATACTGTTGTTTTTAATTAATGTAGTACACAGAGCGATTACGTTTTGATGTCCGGAATAACATCAGATATTTTAAATATACAGAATGTGTGAAACATTATTATAAAATAAATGCATCATCAAATACAACTACCATTAACCCTTACTTTTTTATCTGAATAAGCGCAACATAGATATGCTTTTATCTCATAGAACAATATATGGTATGATAGAATACATGCTCGCATTCTAAATAGAGTCAGATACAGTGGTTAATTAAGGACCCAATCCAAATTTGAAATAACTTTTTTCACCTTTACTGTGATCTTAAATTTCTAAAATAGGCCAAAAGTATGTATGTTTTAAATATGTTATCTATATGACTTCTTTCCTTATGTTTCATTACAAAAGTCTTTATTTCCTCTTAGTTCTTGTATTCCTTTCCAGTCTATTAATATGTATTTTTAATTATATTTGTATGAAAAAAAAAACACATTTTTTGAGATTTTGTGCATTCTCAAAATGCATTTAGAAATAAAATCACCATTTATTTTATTTTATTTAGAGCATTCATTTCATCTTTATTCATTTCCAGCATAAAGATAATTTTAAATCTTTTATAAAATGGAAAACATTCTGCACCTTCGTGGCATTTTTTTTTTTTAGTTATTTAAGATTTCTATCATATTTATAATGCAGGTTATTGTCCTGATTATTATTACTTATCCTTGTTAAAAACATATGGCAGTTTGAGAAATACGGAATTCACGGCTCTCGCAGAAAACGTTGTGTAAGGTTTCAGCACTATACTCTCATTTATCACTAGAACGTCCGCTACCTTTTCCCCCTAGAACGCCCGTCGGAGACGTTTCGACTCCTGTCAATTTTAGAAGGATTAATAATATACAAACGCACAGATATAAGTAAATAATTAAACTAGAGTATTTTAGCATATATTTAACAGTATTTTCATTTTTACAAATAAAAGAAAAATATTTAAATATACAATTTTAAGAATTTCGATTAGAAATATTATCCAGTAAAATCAAATACTTGCAGAATAATTTTACATATCTGGAATACAGGCTGTGCAAATATATTCAGTCTTGCCTAAACATTTTCCACAAACCGTTTTCCCGCATAATATACAATCTTTGAAAGTCTAGAAACGTCTCTTGCTGTTTTCAAAAATATCTTAAAAATAATTGCAAGTCTTAAATGTCTGAAAATTAATTAAACTGTCTTTTATAGGGATATGAATCAAATTAAACTTACTTTGTAATTTTTTTTTTTCATATGAAATAAAACTAATACATTAAAGAATTAATAATCGATATTTTTATGAACAATTAACGATTTATTTTTTGTGCTTGGTTTAGTATATACGCATATGTTAGTTATTGCTTTCTGCTGTGGGATTTATTTATTTCTAATTTTTTTTTTCATTTTTTTACGAATTTTCAATTTTATTTTCTTAATAATATCCATACTTTCCTGTGGAACGACTACCTGTAAAATGCAAATCTCAGAACTCTTGGATGATAAATCTTTTTGCCTATCTCCGATTTTTTTCCCCTTATCATCATTCAAATTTAAGAAATTATTTGCGAAATTTTTAAACCTTCTAATCTTTTACAATCTGGCTACTCAATCTTGATAACGACACAGTAACAATTTCTCCTCATTCAAATTCTGATATTTTTTTCCCCCTTGGTATTATTATAAGCACAAAATTAAAAATATTCAATTTTTTGAATAAGTAATTTTCAACGCATTTACATTCTACAAACCTTTTAATGTTTATATTTGAAAACATAAAACTGACTTTAGAGCATAAAATTAATGAATAAAAGCATTTTATTAATTTTTTACTGGAAGTCTCATACTTTTTACACGGTCAAAATGGGTTGCTTTGCCGTTTCTATTTCATTTTGACTATCGTGCACATCAGTTGAAACTTTTGTCTATTAAATCAGTTTTTTAAAAACATAAATAAACATTTCAATCCTTGTTTGAATGATTTTTTCTTATATAAGAAAATTGAGCTAATTTCTGGTCTTAAAGTTTCAACGCCCGCTGTATATTTCTGTATCTTTAGAAAGCTTACATTTTTTCTTTAGAAAAAATTCTTACATTACATCTTTAGAAAGCTTACAAAAAGAGAAGTGTTTACAGTTTATTATTTTATGTTTATTTTTTACTTTCCGAACACTATAGTGAGGAAAGTATTGTAATCATGTCAAAAATCCGAATTCGAGATTTTGATGTTTCTATACGTTTTGAGGTCCCTGAGTCCGTTTTCACTATTTTTACGATGATGTATGTATGTGTGTGTATGTGTGTATGTGTGTATGTGTGTATGTATGTGTGTATGTCTGTGAGTGAACACGCTAGCGTCTAAACGCTTTGTTCGATTAACCTGAAAGTTGGTACGCATATTGTAAGTCACTATAGTACGAACCCTATAGATTTTGGTGAATCTAGAACTTATAGTTTTTTTACAGGGACACAAAGAAAAATTCTTTATCATTATGGCCTATGGGAGCAAAATCTTAAAAGTGCGATAGCATCTAAACGCCTTATTCAATTGAGCAAAAATTTTATACACATATTATAGATCACAAATACTCAATCTGTATAGATTTGGGAAAATTTAGCTCTTATAGTTTTTTTACAGGGACACAAAGAAAAATTCTTTATCATTATGCCTATGGGGCCAAATTTTTAAAAATGTGATAGCGTCTAAACGCCTTATTAATCCGAGCAAAAAATTTATACACATGTTATAGATCAAATTGAACTAACTGTATAGATTTTGGTGAATCTAGCACTTACAGGTTTTTTACAGGGACACAAAGAAAAATTCTTTATCATTATGGCCTATGGGACTAAATTTTTAAAAGTACGATAGCATCTAAACGCCTTATTGAATTCAGCTGAAAATTTATATGAGTATTATAAATCACTGTTGCACTAACTATAAGCATTTTGGTGAATCTAGCATTTAATTTTTTATAGGGACACAACGAAAATTTCTTTATCATTATGATCTATGGGCTCAAAGTTCAGTAGCGTTAAATAAAACAACGTGTAATAGATGGAGAAAAATACTCAAACACTCTATTATGGTTTTCTCTCTTTTGTTTGTTTAACAACTACTCTTTCTTTACTTTATCTACAAAACTGTTAATTATTCAATGTTCGGAAAGTCGAGTGGAGTCATTCCATATTTTTTAAGTTCAGATTTAAACATTTAAAAAGTATTGTTATAAAAAAATAAATAAAAAATAAATAAATAAATAAAAATAATACAATTTTTAAATTAGTATAACAAACATGCTAAAAAAAAAAAAAAGAGTTTAATCTATGACGAAAGTAATTTCTTTTCTTTATTTTTTGTTATCATATCTATTACGATAATTAAAATTCAGATCTTTTAAAATTAAATCATACGCCATTCTTATTATTATTTTTTTTTAAACCGTAATACATAATCATTTTTAAACATAATTGTAGTAGAAATTATTAAAAGTTTCTAAATTTATAACTTCTAAAACTTTACAGAAAAATTAAATTTATATTTTTGAATTTATAATTTTGATATTCTTTTACTGCGTAAAAAAATTTCAAAATTATAAATTTGAACTCCTGTCAGTTTTATACATTTCTTCATGAAAATATGTTTCGGTTATCATCATTATATCAAGAAAAGTTTGTTGTCAGTTATAATATAACTCGGGTATTTCACGAATTACAAAAGTAATAGAAAACTTTCCTACCTAACTCATACAAAACTTTCCTTATATATATATATATATATATATATTATAAAGACTTTTTGCAAAATGCTAAGAATTATTGTGAAAGATTAAATGCTGCTTTCAGAACTGGTGGCAAATATTTTACCCCCTTCTTCCTTTTTTCTTTTTTCTTTTCTTTTTTCTTTCTTTTTTGTGTCGATCTTAACACATATGCTATTAATTTTGTTTACTTCAATTAAAATTTTATAAATCTATACAGGAATTAAACTTTACCTCTTATTTGGAAATTAAGAATTGTTTTCTAGATATAAATGAGAGAAATACTACATTTTCTAGAAGTACTCTGAAAACTGAATGAAATTTGGAACAGCACTATAGCACACGGACAGAATTTACTACATTTTAGAAATAAAGCAATTTGCTGAATTGTACTTCGTATACTATAATTAGCATTTGTCTACTGTTCATTAGTTCCAACATCATTAAAAATCTAGCCATTTAATTTTTGACTACAAATTATCAATCCTTCTACTGCATAGTAAAATTAAACATTATAAACAATATATAATGACTAAAAAAAACCTTTTATATTCTTATTCATATATAAGTTACTTTTATTAGCCGAACTTTTTTTTCCAGTGATTCTGATATTTATTTTTTAACGTTTTTATATTAAATTACTTACATTCAAATTTATAATGTTACAAATTATTTCTGTGATTATTTTATGAATTTTATAATATTTGTAATATGAAAAATTAAAATAAATCATATAGAAGATAATTTTATGTAGTTTATCATGTTTTTAACGTCAAAAATACATTTTTGTAATAAAAAGAAATCAAGGAACATAAAAATTAATTTTTTTATAACGTTTTATAAAAGCAAATTTTTCAAGAAAAGTATTATTTGAAATATTCACTCTCAAACCACAACATGAATCGTAAATATGATAATATTTTCACAAAGGAATAGTTTGTTGGTTGTCGAGTGACATTTTCCGAACATATTAATTATCTTGCTAATTTCAAAAACTTTTAGTAATTACCACTTATTAAGAAAGCTTTGTGTTAAGCATTTGTAAGAGTAGCGTTGTTATTTATTTACACACGTTTTATGTAATCGATGAAATACCCGAGGAAACATAACAGCAATTGTAATTACTTAAGTGGTCTTGATAAAAAATTAATTCAAAATGAGGGGAATTATTTAAAAAAAAAATGTTGATTATTTTAAAACTGCTTTTTTCATTTTTTAGTGAAATATTTTAAACATTAACGGAAATATGTGTATTTATTTATTTATTTATTTATTATTATTATTATTATTATTATACGATCGAAAATTCTATTAACTAACATGGAACTAGAAATTATAGTAACAAAATTGGCCTGTAAAGTAAAAATGATTGAAATAATTCACAAATAACAAGAACAAAAACTTTGAATTGACAAAAGTTTAGATAAACCTTTCGTGTTTTTTCAGTTATAACAAACATTTGATATGCTCCAATTGTGGTTCATATTCCAGAGCCATCCAGTTCTAGAACATGATTCCGTGTTTCATCTAGTTCCATCAGTTTTCGAGTGGTCTGCTGCTTGACGAGTCAGATAAGGACTATGTCGTGAGCAATAATGGTGGATTTCTGTCCTTGAAAACAAATATGAGAGTGCAAACAAAGAGGCAGTGCAGGAGTAGGTGCCATTGCGCTATGCTTTAAAGTTTAAATCATATATATGTTGTAATAAAGAATTTCATTATTGATTGTTTATATTATTTAAAGCTTGCAATACAATCATAGTAAAACCCTTAGTTATCTTAACACTACTTGAGATTGGATTTATAGAATTTCGGAATTGCAGATTATATATTACAATTAACAAATCATTACTTACAAATCTTTTAATAAATACCATAAAATGCAATAAACTCGCAACAATTGTTTCGGGTGTGCGTTGCCGCGTTGACTGCAGCACTCGTGCTTACAAAAGTCGTGTGCTTTTTCGACACGAAACAATTGTTACGAGTTTATTGCATTTTATGGTGTTTATTTAAAGTTTTGTAAGTAATAATTTACAACGCCAGTTGTGTGGTGCTTTCTTATTAATATATAAATGTTATTAAAATGTTCATTAGTATTCCATATACATAGTAAAAGCAATATCCCTTTACATTCAGTATACCTAATAAAACATATATCCTTAAAAGAATACAGTACTGTAATTTATTTGAGACATATTTCGATGTTTAAAGCAATGACTAAGCAATGACTTTAACTTTTTAATACGTTTTAAAATCAAAGTTAAAAAAATAATTTTATGACTTAGTTTTCTATTTTGACATTGGTTTCTATTCGTCTACACGTCTATCTTTCCGTTCTTCTGTACGTCTTCTCGTGCTCTAATTTCCGTAAATATTTATGCAAATTCTTGAATGTGGTACATTTTTATTCAAGTTTCCTATGAAATGGTCTTTATAGAAAATGGTGTAAATATATCCATTAAATTATGTACGGGTAATAAGGACACCCGAAAGTATACCAATGCATTGAGCTCTGTTATTGGAATTTCTATAAGGCGCACATTTTAATATATTTGATTTTCACAGTATATAATGAAACTGATATTTCATATTAATATGCATAAAAAAGTTTTCTCAAACTGTTAAAAATAAAAGGGTACGTTTTACGAGAAAAATGGTTTCAACTTAGTTGCAACCAATTTTTTAGGGCTCAGCTTCACCATGTTAACACAGCCAGTTTAGTAGTAAGCAGTATTTAAATGAGGAAATTCAGCCCCGGTATATTAATTATAGCTAAACTGGCATAATGTTTCTTGAGAAACATACCATTTTATTTTTAAAATTGTATAATATAATGTGATTAGCATTACAGATTACAGGGACACACAGATATATCCATATGTATTAAAGACTATAAATGCAATTTGCTGGAATTAAATTTTCAGCTTTGTTTAATATGTTCAACAAATTACAATAATGTTTAAGAATAATTATGATTTCTGTTAGTCTATTAGTATGTCTATAAATCTATCAGCCTCTCAGTGCATAATTTTTTTTTAATATTTACAAAATCTTTTGAAATTAATATGTATTTCAGATCAAAATCATATTTTACATAATGAAAATAATATAAATATAACATCCGGTTTTATGTACAGAAATTCACAAAAGATTTCTGTATTATGGTCCATGTGAATTATTTGTTTAAGGTATATTTTACTAACTTTATAGAGCACTTAACATAATTAAATCACCATACAGTGTTCATACACACATAACCATTATAGTATTACAGTAATTTAGAGGTTTACAGCACCTCACAAAGTTATTCTTTTACCTTATGTAATGAAAATGGAATTTGAAAACTGTATATTTTAAGTGTTACGAGAGTTTTTTTTTTTTTTTTTTTTTAGTGCATTACTTTGAGGAAATTTGTGGAAGTTCTACAGGGCTACGCATGCGAGTGTTTTTAATATGTTTTTTTTTTTAGATTCCTTCTGCTTATGTCAAAATGCTTTTGCGAGATATCTTCATCAATACTTAAACTCGAAATATGTTTTTAAGGCCTTGCTCATTTTAACAATATAAAAAAATTACATAAAAGCAATATTTTCTATGCATTTCTTTCAAAAATAAATGAATAAATGTATGTTTGGAAGTGCTCTTCCAATAATAATAATAATAAAAAAAAATGTAAGGCGGCATTAAGATGTTAAAATATATTTCAAAATTAAGTCTTGTAATGGGTAAGTGTAGTCAGAAATTGCTTATAATGTATGCTACCCGCATGATGATTCTTTCTTTTTTTTTTATATTTTCTAATTGATGCAGTAATACTGTATTTTATTTACGTACCAAAAGGGTAGCTTTAAAATAATTTTAATTCGACATGAACAAATGTCTATAAAAAATCAAAGAAAACCAATTATTTTTAATTACTATTTTTTAACCTATAAAACGGAACACAATATGTTACTTTTAAAATCTTAATGTAATACAAATAACTTTTCTTTAATTACATTTCTAGACGTAATTAAGAAAATATGATTAATTTTACATCGCATAAATATCTGCTCTGCTACTTTTGGGGATGAGTAAGTGAGATTATGAACAATTAAAACTAATCTGAAAACTTTCATAGAAGGTAGTGCAAAACGTAATTTTCTGAAATGAATGTAACTTCTGACTTTTATTTTGAAGATTTGATTAATTTTGTCTGAGTTTATTAGTAATAAGAATTTGAATATAATAGTAAGAACAAAAGTTACTGCAGTTATAAGCATGTATTATTACGAACGGTTCAAAAGTTTTTAATTTTAATAATTATGAAAAAAAAAGTTTTTAAATATATACTTTATAAAATCAAGCAAAGTTAAAATATCAGTTTACTTTTCAATTATTTGTTAATTTTTCAGATAAGCATTACATTTTTATTTACTAAAAATTTGTTAAAAGAACAAAAAGTATATTTCAAAATACTCATTGTTCAAAATTATAAATAAATCTTCTATCTCTTTGTTTCTTCAACATGTAAAAGGAAGAAATAATATTTAATATATATATATATATATATATATATATATACAATGTATAAATGATCTATTTGATATGCATAAATGATCTATTTGACATGTATAAATGGTCTATTTCTGGAATTTTGAAAAATTCTTCTTGAACCAACATGATCTTTTTCGATAAATACATTAAAATTACTTCTCCCCATTGATTTTCTACAATCCATTCATTTTGCCGAACAAACGTTTAAAAAAACTTTAATACATTATCTTAAGTAAACTTAAAAAGAAAAATGAGGCAAGATTTTAACATATTTGTCTCCATTCATTATTGCTATTCATTTTATTAGTGCCTGCATATCTCTTGAGAATCATTTATTCCTGTTCTTCACTTGCTCTGTTGGTTCCAAATAAGTTTGCAGTATAAACAAGCAGTATAAACAATTTCTTTGCCTTACTAATTCAAAAGAGTGATAAAGCAAACACTTTATGGCATACTAAATATAGTACTTAAAAAAAAAAATAGAGTTGATGTATTCTCTTATACATTAACTTTGTAAAACAAAAAATGTTTTAAAAGAATAGATTTTAAGTTTTAAAAGTAAAATAAACAAAGAGAAAAATATATATTTAACCTACTTTATTTTTATACAGACGTAGATACTTATGTTTTATAATTATAAATAACCCTGATTTGAATAAACGTAACTTATACTTCTATTTTTTTTTTTTTTTTTTTTTTTATTTACGTGAGATCACAGGGAAAAAATACTGATTTTTGGAAGTATCAGTTGTTATATCTAAATTAAAAATAAGTAGCATCGACAATACGAGATAAATGTCCTTTGTCTTCATAAGAAATATAATAAAAAAATAAAAAAGACTATCATAAAAATTTAAAATACAAATGGAAAATTATTTTTTGAAAAAAAGAAAAAAAAAAAAAAGAATAAAAAGAAACTGAAACAATAAAAAAATATATTACAATTTTGCAATAGAAATTTAATAGTATAAAAACAATATACTTTTAATAAAATTACAATTTTTTTTAGTAGATATAAATATTTAAATGTACAATATTTTGAAATGTATGTGTTACACTATTATCAGTTTAGTAAGAAACAAAACTTAATGTATACGCACACACACACACACACATATATATACACTGCTCAACATTGAAAATGCAACACCAAGAAGGAATGATAATAAAGGAATGAAATTTGTTGGACACATACATTATAGTAGGATGAACAATTGATAAAAATTTCAGGAAATTTGGAGTAATATATACTGAGAAAACAGCATATAAAGCAGCGACCTCTGTGAGCAATAACTGCACATATCTGTCTAGGCATTGAATCGAACAGCGATTGGATGACATGTACTGGTAGAGCAATTCATGAAGTCTTAACACGATGCCACAAATCATCGACCGAAGTTACTGGTGAGTGGTGGGTGGCCAGCCGCTTTTCAACGATTAAACAGTCATTTTCATTGGTGCGAGATCAGGAAAACACGCTGGCCAGAGCAGCAGTCGAACACATTAGGCATCAATGAAGTTCTAGACAATATGGACAACTTGCGGTCGTGAATTGACCTGCTTAAATGTTGCGCTTCGGAGGCCTTGAACATAGGGCAGAGCTATGGGCCTTAACTCGCCAGAAATGTAATGGCTGGTATTCAGAGTGGCGGAAATGAAAACAAGAGGTGACTGGAACATGTATCCAATGGTAAAACTTACCACCAATCCAGGTGGGGTCTCAGTATTCGGCTACCAAAATTCTGATTACCCTCAAAACTGCATCACTGATATGGACGTCAATAATGTGTGATCAACGATGAACCTGGACGCAGGAATGGCATGATGTCACTTTTCAGACAAATCACAATCTTGTTTACAGCATCAGGATTGCCTTATCCGCATTTAACGGCATTATGAATAATGCACGTTGCCAGCTAGGATTCGACATCATCAAACTGTCCATCATTTGCAATGATGTTATGGGGTTCCCTTTGGATACACATATCGATTACTTCATGTTCGTATTCCTGGCACTCTGAACAGCGGCCATTAAATTTTGGATGAGTTAAGGCCCGCACCTCTGCCCTGTATTCGAGGCCTCCGTAGCGCAAAATTTAAGCAAGATAATGCACGACCGCAAGTTGTTTGTATTTTCCGGACCTTCTTTGATACAGAGTGTCTTCGACTGCTGCTCTGGCCAGCGCGTTCTTCTGATCTCGCACCAATGAAAACGACTGTTTAATAATTGAAAAGCGACTGGACCCCCACCATTCACCAGTAACTTCGATCGATGAATTGTGGCATCGTGTTGAAGCTTCATGAAGTGCTCTACCCGTACATGTCATCCAATCGCTGTTCGATTCAATGCCCAAGCAGATATGTGCTGTTATTGCTCACAGAGGTCGCTGCTTTATGTACTGTTTTCTCAGTACATATTATTCCAAATGTCCTGAAATTTTAATCAATTGTTCTTCCGACTATAATGCATGTGTCCAACAAATTTCATTCCGTTATTATCATTCCTTCTTGGTGTAGCATTTTCAATGTCGAGCAGTGTATATATATACAGGGTGCGGCAGCTATTTGAGAACACACGTTATAAGTGATACAATGCCCTGTATATCATCTTTAAACAACCATTTTTGTTACAGATAAACGTAGCAGAACCTATTCCAACCCAGGAAAGGAAAAAGCTCGCTGTAAACGTCTCCTTGGCTGCAGGATACTAAATTTCTGAAATAGATGCATTTCTGAAAGTCGCCCGATCATTCGTTTTCAGAGTTCAGAGAGACCTGAGGGTTGCCAATGCTAATGTGACAACTGTTTTGCACAGGAAACATCATTGCCAGGTCTCGGACATTACCAGGACACCTGAATTCCTCAATTCTGTTCAAGCTGCCATCGAAGAGGGCCGTGGAAAGTCCATAGGGGTACTCATCTGAAATCTGCGTGTTAGCGAAGTCACACTTCCACGTGTGGTTAATGAAGCCCTCTGTTACAAGTCGTATGTTATGTGGAGGGGACAGTTAATGTCCGAGAAAACCAGAGAGAATAGAGTAAGCAGAACAAAGCGCTTCTTACAGAAGCTGAAACATCAGCTCTGGTTTTTTTGGGACAAGAAAAACTTCGTCCAGGACCAGAAAATCAACCGGATAAATCATCTTTGGCTGTGTAAAAGACTAGAGGAAATTCCCACTGTCATGCACACTAAATTTCCTGTGTCTGTTATGATCTTAGGGATCGTGAGGAATGAAGGTGACGTCATGCCTCCGCATTTCTTTTCACAACGTGCCAGAATCAACACAGTTACTTATACCGATGTGTTGAACACGACTGTGAAGCGCTGGTTTATTGCTCTAGCACGTGGCAGGCCATATGTTTTCCAGCAGGACTTTGCACCAGCCGATACGGCCCATTCAACACAAGAGTGGATGGTAAACAATTTTCATGATCACATCACTCCACGCATGTGGCCCCCTAGCTCACCTAATGTTAACTCTTTGGACTATTACGCTTGGGGCGTTGTTGAAAGGATCTCTAATAAGCACCCACATAACACCGTTGGTGTCTCCAGACAGCTATTGTGGATGCCATGACAAATATTCCCAGGGCCCACCTCATTTCTGCCTGCGGACGGTTTCAGCAGCGTGTTGAGCTTGTTATTGCAGCTGATGTTGAATTTATTGAATGATGTCGTGCGTTAGGTCCGACTTCTTGTGTACACACCGTTCCATGTTCATTAAATGATATATCTATAGTGTTTGCTCCGTTTTTCTACGGACGATACTTTGTTCTCAAATAACTGCCGCACCCTGTATATATAGACAGAGAGAGAGAGAGAGACAGAGAGACGATTTATCCTGGGTTTTTGTAAATATATTGCGAAAATTCTGTAGAAAAATGCATGGTTGAATAATCCTGGACAAAAGTATACGGCCATTTAAAATGACGTGAAAAAAAGAATGTGCATTAAAAAAAAATTGTTTTTTTACTATTACTACTATCATTAATCTTAGTTTTATTTATTGTATAGAAAATTTTTCTTATAAAACCATCAATAACAAAATGTAATTACGTATGTTATATGTTAATGACCTGCATTTTGAAACACGATGCTAAATGTTGATTCATAATGCAAATTGATAAAGCAAGTATGCAAGTTTTATACCCGGTAGAAATTTAATTATGACAGATGTTGTGCATTCTGAACCAAAGCCAAAACTATCATTCTAGCTTGTAGCATTGGTCACTTTGAGTGCAGTTAAACATGTGTAGAGGCAAACCAATGTCCGCAAATGATCCAGAACAGATTCTTGCACTTAGTCATAATGTGTTAAGTTTCTTATATTACTGCTGATAAAATGAAAAGGTTAAAGACATTTTAACGAATCCTACAAATTACTTCCAAAATCCATTTACGGAGAGCCAATTTCTTTAACTCATTAACTCATTGACCAAACAGACGCACTATAAGTCGAATTACTAACGAAAATTGTGCCTCCAACGGCAATTTTTAACGATATGGGACTTCCGAGTTTAAGTGAAACAGTACGCAGAGTAATATAAACGAAACTATATTTTAAGGTACATGAAAATGAAGTTAAGATTTCTATAGACAATAAAGACTATATCTGTACTGATAAGTATAAAGGATTTAAGTCCAGAAATGTCGATTTTGAGTTACGTACATAGTGAGACTCAGAAAATTTTTTCTATCGATTGGTATAAAGTATTGAAATCCATGTCATTTAGTCTTTAAGAAAATCCATTGGTAAAAAAAGATTCAAGTCAGAAATTTAGTATTAATCTTTGGTATAAAATATTTAATTGAATTTTTTCCCTTTATCAAATGAAGATTGACAATCACTGAATGGTATAAACCAACATAATGTCATAATCCCTTTTTCCTAATCAATTCTTCTGATTAGTTTTTAGTTAGTTTAACTTTATTTTTCGTCTCCTGAAAAATCAAGGATACGGACTTAAATCCTTTATATTTATCAGTAGAGATATGTCGTGTCTGCAGTTGGCTAAGAAATAAGCAGCATTTACAGACAATATGCTCAATAGGTTAATCTCTGACAAAATAAATAAATAAATAAATAAATAATAACATAGGCGGGCCAGGCAGATTTCAATACTATTGTCATGATATTCGTTGAGAGCAGAGGTTATGTGCTAGAGTGTAGCGTTATGGTGTGAGCAGGTTTTGCTGTTGGCGGTGTCATGGTTCCAAGTGGATTTATAAAACCAGTTGGTAGAGTCAGTTACATCGCATGATTATCAAGATTTTCTAGTTCACAATCTGTTGCCAGAAGTACCCCTTATTACAAACATAAATTAGTTTTTTGAACAAGACTCGATTTCTGTTTTAAGAGATACAACGATCATGTTATGGCTAATGACGTGCATGTTTTTGAATGTCCAGGTAAGATTCCCGATCGCAGCATAATTTATAACTTTTGAGGTATTCATTTGTAATATTTACGAAAACGAGAAACAGTAAATATTAACCGAAGACAGTTATAAACTATACCAACAGATGCTTTAAAGAAATTGTCGGAGTCCTCGACTTCTAGAATGCTTAAGTAATGGTAATAACATTTAATTAATTAAATTACTTTTTCGTACGATCGTATTATAAGTATTAAGTACGATCCTTGTTCTCAGATTTTTTTTTCTTTCCATAACCATTACACCTTTTTACTTCAATACATATACTGTTTCTTTACTGGCCTTATGTTTTTGTGCAGATACAAAACATTTATGGGTTTTGTACTTTAAACGCGAAAAACAATAAATTCAAGTTTATAAAGTTGAGACATTTTCGAATTAAAAAATATATATATATATATATATATATAAAGTGAATTTATTTTTGAAAAAAAAAAATGGATACAATAAAAATATCGTTTAAGGGCAGGCTTCACTCACCGCTGCCGGAAGCCGAAGCTAATGTTATTCTATGGTAAATTTTTCTTTACAAATAACTTATTAACTAATACATATTTTTAAATTCTTTTTTCACATTCTGAAAATTCTCAGCTGTTAAAGTGACGGAACTTTAAAAAAAATAAAATATTTTTCTAATTTTTTATATTTTAATATGAAGCTGCTAAATAAGAATTTTCAATATGTGAATTTTTTTTTCATTTTGCAATTTCAAAATAAAATATTAAAAATATAAAAAAATACATTTTTAAAAAAGGTCCGTCAATTTTACAGTTGGTAATTTTCTGAATGTGAAAACAGAATTTGAAAATATATATTAGTTAATAGGTTATTTGCAAGGAAAATTTCTCCATAAAATAACATTGTCTCGGGCATCCGGCGGCGTTAAGTGAAGAGGACCTTTAAAAGTACAATTTATATGAATAAGTAAACATTTACGCTATGAAAACAGCATATTATTTGGACTTGGACGTCTCTGGACGCACTATTTACCTGACGAAGTCATGTATACGCGTTTGTTACCTCTACAGGTAGAAACAATTGCCAGATATCTGCAAGGTTACCGTTTTCTATAAGTGCTAAATTTTGTAAACTTCGACATCGATCAGTTTTCAGGGAATAAGAGCCTTTGTAAATCCGCATCTTTTGTAATCTTTTATGGATTCATATATTCGACTAGCACACCCACACCTCTAACGTTGTATAGAAACTGTGGAGCACAGAGAATGCACCTGGATGTATTTTAAAGAATATACTCTTCTTGTTGAGAGAAAATTTAACTGGAAGATATAGAAATTATCCTGGGTTTTTCGCAACAGACACATGTGCGTATGAAGAATTTGTGTTATCAAATTGCTGGAGGTACTTGCAGACGGGGAAGCATTAATACAAATTACTAAATTAAATGTAATTTTTTTCTTCTTTTTTTACGTCCAGGGAGAAATTAATTTGCTAACAAAGAAAAAGGGTTAGTCCCTTTGGGTAGTAAAATAATTATTATTATTATTATTATTTTAAAAGCGTAACGTAATTTTGGGAAAAATTATTATAAGTTAGGGATCATTGCAGATAAAAAAAGAGAGGACATTTTGTAAGAAAATTAGGCCGAACAGGAAAGTGAAATGAAAAAGATCATCAGTATTTAGATTTACAATGAAGGGGGAGGGGGACTCCATTGGTAGCTCGATGAACTGCGAACGACCGCATCGAATACTTGACGGTGCAGAATCTTATCACAACTCTATTATTGATGCGAAAATTAGAACTTCTTTAATTAACTAAAACTTTATTGACAACATTTCATTATTTTATTTATCGTCTTTCTATTGTGCCAGACATTTGGCAAAACAGTCATCCAGTCAGGAATATTTGCTCTTCAATTTTCCATGTGC
Organism: Salticus scenicus; assembly: GCA_963930645.1. Lineage (NCBI taxonomy): Eukaryota > Metazoa > Arthropoda > Arachnida > Araneae > Salticidae > Salticus > Salticus scenicus. The sequence goes on along the minus strand of OZ005652.1, from coordinate 130,782,993 downwards.
CAAGTGGCAAGATGTTGCCGATAAAATAATAATAATAATAATAAATAAATAAATAAAATAAAATAAAGTGAATTTTGAATCTTTAGAGTTTCAAACCAATTTAAGCAGAAATTGGTAATCGCCCACGATTTATGCTTAACTATACCTAAAAAAAAAAAAAAAAAAAAAAAAAAAAAAAACTACAATATCGTTTAAAAAATAAGAATTTTATAATATTTATTTAATTTCATTTTTCTTTTATCTAGTTATATAAAGATAATTTTTTGTCTGTGTTTTTGTTTGTGTGGTTCTAATCCTCTTTTCTGAATTGGAGAGTTAAAAAGCAGTTCTGAAGAGTCACTGCCCATAATAGATTAATCATTTTTAGTCTAAAAGTTTAAGCTTTCTTACCTCAGAATGAGAGATACATTTTGCGAAAACTGTAATTTTCCATATAAGCTGATATATAGCGTCTCCCTAAATGGTGGAACATTTAAAAATGCGTGTTATAAAGATTTTTTACTGTACTTTATTTTTAATTTTTATTTATTTATTTATTTATTTATTTATTTTATTTATTTATTTATTTATTTTTTGGTGGGGGGGGGGTGAGAAATTAATTACACATATTTTTGAAAATTAATGGATGCCGAGTGGACGGAAAAATTAAAAATTTTATATAAAATTTGCAGGGTGTGGGGTGGAGTTGGTAAGAAAAGAGGGGAAGTATTATTATAATTAAAATAGGCATATGCCTTGAAAACTCGTGTTTAAAAGATTTTCCGGTCGATAAATCGAATGCGCATGTTTTTAATGTGTAAAAATATTAGGGGAGGGGGCAAACAACTGCACCACAGGCGCCATAGGGTGAAAGTTTGCTCCGATCGGAAATTTGAAAAGTCATTTTCACGGTGTGATAATAGGCTATTTCAAAGGGAGGGGTAGAAGATATCGCTGAAGGCGCCATTGAGCGGGATTTTACTACGGTCACAATTTCCAAAGAACATTTTCACAGTGAGCGAACAGGCTCATTCAGATCATGAAAAGGGAACACGCCGCCTCATGCAACACCAATAATTTTTAATAAAGGCTTGCACTATAAGTAAATAAGCTGACCGAAAATCACTTGCACTAAACCGAAAATCTAAAACTTTTCTGAATCTTATATTTTCTACTTATATATGCAGAGGAAAGAATAACAAATCCACTTTTTAAAAAATAAAATAAGTAGTCAATTTCACTTAATTAAAATGCAAGGAAATCTCAAAACGTGTAAATTCATCGAAAACCTTAAATCAAAAGTTTTTATGTATCTTCTACTTGCTTCTTCTACCCACAAAAACTAGCAATAAAGACACCTTTTTAAAAAATAAATAGCCAATTTCATTAATTGAAATTTAAAGAAAGCTCAAAACATGTAAATTCAGCAAAAAACGGAAATCGGAATTTTTTCCGATTATAAATTTGCAGTGTGTGGGGGTGGAATTCGCAGGAAAAGAGGGGAAATATTATTATAATTACAATAGGCTTATGCCTTGAAAACTCGTATTTAAAGAATTTTCGGGTCGATGAATCGATTCCGCATGTTTTTAATGTGTAAAAATATTAGGGGAGGGGACAAACAACTGCACCACAGACGCCATAAGGTGGAAGTTTGCCCTGATCGGAAACTTGAAAAGTCATTTTCTCTGTGTGATAATAGACTATTTCAAAGGGAGGGGTAGAAGATATAGCTGAAGGCGCCATCGAGCGGGATTTTACTACAGTCACAATTTCCAAAGATCATTTTCACAGTGAGCGAACAGACTCATTCAGACCGTGAAACGGGAACACGCCGCCTCATGCAACACCATTAATTTTTAATAAAGGCATTTGCACTATAAGTAAATAAGCTGTCAGTAAGAGTTTAACACTTTCCGAATTTAAAATATCGCGAACCAGTTGGTCGCCGAAGGCAGCTACTATTTTATAACTAGAAGAGGTCTTAGCATAAATAGTGTAAATGATTGCTTCCATTCTCCAAAAATTGTAGCCGCAATAATTGATAAGATATAACGCGAGGAAATTTATTCAGTTAGAAATTATAATACAAGTTTACAATTTAAATCACTTTAAAAGAAAAAATAATTATCTTAAATATACCAATGTTATTTTTTATGAACATTTTTTATACTTTACACCTAATATATGAAGTATAAATTGAGATAAAATAATGAAACACAAAAATATATTTATTTGATATAAAAGGATAACACACACACACACAAAAAAAAAAAAAAAAAGATCCTTCGTATTTTTCTTTCAAAAATAAATAAGTTTAAAGAATTTTTTCCATTTATCAAAATGACAAATAATGCTGAAAGTTACAATAGTATCAACTATTCTAAATCTTGTCTGTAAAACTGTATACACACACACACACACACACATATATATATATATATATATATATATATATATATGTATATATATATGAGAGAGAGAGAGAGAGAAACATATATATTTGAAAAAATAACAAAACTTTGACAAGCACTCAATTTTCTGATTAATATTTAATATTGTATGAAGATTTCTTTACAAAAATCTTTCTTTTTAGAACATTTTTTATTTCAAAAAAAAAAAAAAAAAAAAAAAAAAAAAAGTGAAAAGATATAGTTTTTGAGATAATAAAGGAAATTTATAATAATAAAATAATAAAAAAAATTTGTTTGTTTACAAACATATTCGTATAAAAAAAACGAATAAAAATAGGAATTTCTTAACGTTTGTTCAGAAGTAACACTTTTGAAAATGGAAATTATCTTCGGAAAGTTTTAAATAAAAATTTTAAATATCTTATAGTAAAAATAAATATCGATATTATTTTAAATATTTACATAAAAAATCTTTTCCAAATTAATTCCATTTTGAACAATACAATAGATTTCATTTCTATACGGCTGCTTTTAAAAACAATACGAATGTTGGTACGATATTTATTCTAAATACTTGACACACATAGTAAATGTTAGTATCACCTAATTATAAATGTAAAACATTTTAAAAAGACGATGAAGTGAGTAAAATCTATACGCGTGCAGTATTAAAAGCAAAAACATGCAAAAACTGTTTTAATTTGAAATAAATAAGTACAGGCCTTTACCTGAAAAGATATAAGAAAGTGTTAAATAAAAAAAAAATCTCTTGCGTCAAAAAGAGACATCTATAATACTTATATAAATTATGCCTGGTTATTGCCTCACCAGTAACCGATAGCTTCTGCTGTCATTGCTGGTTGCCGTGAAGTGCCGGGATTAATCGCAGGTCGTTCTCGTCGGCATAGCAGTAGGGGGTTTTCTGCGGTTCATTTTTTATTTTTTATTTTTTTTTATATATATTCAATTTTTGTAGATACAATCCAAGAACCTTTAAAAAATCTTAGCGTGAGCTCTTCCTCTTAGGCCTAGGACACAAGCGCAGTCAGTTGGCCCTATCACCAACAACACCAAGTAATTCAAAATAGATGTTACATTAATTATCTCTCATTATAATAGTCATATAAATAAACTTGCAATTACAAACAGTTTCAAATCAAAAGCAAATTTCTCATAATATTAATAATTAATGTATAATAGACTGTAAACATATTAAAATATACGGAATTTAGTTTTGGTATGACCCTAAAGTCATAACACAGGTGTTTAAAAAAAATATCATATTTACAAAGGAAAACAGAAGACACTTTATAATTCTAATTAAAATAGTTTCCGAAATTTTTAATTTAAGAAAATGACAGCTTACCCAACTTTATCTGCATTCTTGTAACACCCAACTTTTTTTATTTATTTATTTTTTATTTTTTTTTATAGGAACAACTATAAGCGGATAAAATTCAAATAATGATTTATTAGCTTGAAAATAGAAATTAAATTCAATCTTATGCAAAAAAGATAACAGTTTTTAGAAATTTTGGTAAATAAACTAATGTTATACTATAAAAGTTGGAATTGCTAAATTTTTTAGTTAGTCATCTACAAAACAAACAATATTTTGAAATAGATTAAAAAAAAAAAAAAAAAAAAAAAAAAAAAAAGATACAATATAAATACTAGCTGTTTATTTATTTATTTTTTATTTTTTTATTTTTTAATCTTCTTGTTTACTTCAGGGGACTCTCTACTTATTGTCTCCGAAAGCTGAAGCTAATGTTTATTTATGGGAAATTTGCCTTGTTATTACCCATTAACTAATACGTTATTGTAAAGTGCGTTTTTACACTCAGAAATCTCACACCAGTTAAACATTCTATCGCTTTCTAAAAATGAAGTTTCTTAACATTTAATATTTCATTTTAAAGCTTGAAAATGCATAATTTCCCATTGTGAAAGTTCTCGATAGTATAACATCGACTTTGGTTTCATGCGAATGTAAGTAGAGAATCCTCTTAAGATACTATAAAGTGCGTGAGAAGTATCAGCATATTAGAAAAATGTATTTTTAATTTAAAATTTTAATAGAGGAAAATTTTCTAGTAAATTGGTAGATATTGCGCGCAATTTCAGTAAATGCATAAAGAAAATTTCTATGTAGATCCAAAGGTAGGACATTAGACAGATTCATATTTCTTTCATTGCTATTAAATAGCAGTGATTTTCATTTTATTGTGTTTTAAAGATATCTCGTTAGAAAATAGAGTTCTTCAAATTCTGTTGACTGAAATCCACTTTTTGAATATATCATATACCTTTTGAACATAACATAACTACTTGTGACTTTCTTAACACTATATATAATTATATATATATATATATATATATATTGTTGCATACTTGAGGACTCGTAAATTGTCCGAGAATGAAAGGCTAACCTTGCTGAGGCTGGAAACTTTATTTACAGAAAATTCGAGAAGATTACACGTCTTTAAAACAAGTATCAACTTCTCTTTCATGAGTAAAAACATCGTAAATAACAACTGTTAACAGCAAAATCACAGTACAAACTGTATCAGCGCATCAACATACAACAATCGACTGCAATCCAAAGAGACTCAGAGCTCTTTCAGTAGCAATGAAAGCATTGGCGAAAGTCCACGGAGGTTGACGCATTTGGCGTGAAGCAACTTCTTAAATACCCACGTAGAAAAATGGGGAAAATTCTAGAAACTAGTTAGCCAATCCAGTTAGAGCTTCCATATTTGGTATATCGATGATAAGGATTTTTCAACAAGGTCACCAAAAAGTCCTAAGTCGTTAAATTTTGGTCCCAAAGACATTACTTGACTTAATGAGGCTTTTTAATGTATTTTTAATGGAAAATGAGCTATTTTGAGTATGAAAACAAGCAAGAAATGCAGTAAAAATTAACATTTTATCACCTGAATAAGCCTTTTTGAATTAATTTGGATAAAAATAACGACATTTTTTTTTTTTTATAAATTCGTAATACTGTCCGCCTCCAGAGGACTGCACATCCGAATTAAACAAACTATGCATTCTAAAATACAAAAACTAAATTGTATAACAATAAAATAACAATGCAGATTGAAAAATTAAGTGAGAGATACTTACAAAATTTTCAAATAAGTACAAATAATTATATACGAATATTTTTATTTCACAAACACGAATTTAACAAATATTCACATTTCAAATTTAAACATTACCATTAGCTGTGGTATGTTGCAAACTGATCATAATGAACTACCTTCGGTTTTGATGAAGGTGTTTTTGTAACTCTTACAACGACGTTATTCAGCCTTTTGATGACTGTATAGGGACTGTCACAGTTGGCGCTATAGTTTAGGAGAGTGTCCTTTGCATCTAACAGGGTTCCAAAATCAAACATTGTCTCCTTTCTTGAATGCATATTGTGTAGCCTTTAGATCATACCATGTACTAGCTGTTTATTTATTTATTTTTTATTTTTTTATTTTTTAATCTTCTTGTTTACTTCAGGGGACTCTCTACTTATTGTCTCCGAAAGCTGAAGCTAATGTTTATTTATGGGAAATTTGCCTTGTTATTACCCATTAACTAATACGTTATTGTAAAGTGCGTTTTTACACTCAGAAATCTCACACCAGTTAAACATTCTATCGCTTTCTAAAAATGAAGTTTCTTAACATTTAATATTTCATTTTAAAGCTTGAAAATGCATAATTTCCCATTGTGAAAGTTCTCGATAGTATAACATCGACTTTGGTTTCATGCGAATGTAAGTAGAGAATCCTCTTAAGATACTATAAAGTGCGTGAGAAGTATCAGCATATTAGAAAAATGTATTTTTAATTTAAAATTTTAATAGAGGAAAATTTTCTAGTAAATTGGTAGATATTGCGCGCAATTTCAGTAAATGCATAAAGAAAATTTCTATGTAGATCCAAAGGTAGGACATTAGACAGATTCATATTTCTTTCATTGCTATTAAATAGCAGTGATTTTCATTTTATTGTGTTTTAAAGATATCTCGTTAGAAAATAGAGTTCTTCAAATTCTGTTGACTGAAATCCACTTTTTGAATATATCATATACCTTTTGAACATAACATAACTACTTGTGACTTTCTTAACACTATATATAATTATATATATATATATATATATATATATTGTTGCATACTTGAGGACTCGTAAATTGTCCGAGAATGAAAGGCTAACCTTGCTGAGGCTGGAAACTTTATTTACAGAAAATTCGAGAAGATTACACGTCTTTAAAACAAGTATCAACTTCTCTTTCATGAGTAAAAACATCGTAAATAACAACTGTTAACAGCAAAATCACAGTACAAACTGTATCAGCGCATCAACATACAACAATCGACTGCAATCCAAAGAGACTCAGAGCTCTTTCAGTAGCAATGAAAGCATTGGCGAAAGTCCACGGAGGTTGACGCATTTGGCGTGAAGCAACTTCTTAAATACCCACGTAGAAAAATGGGGAAAATTCTAGAAACTAGTTAGCCAATCCAGTTAGAGCTTCCATATTTGGTATATCGATGATAAGGATTTTTCAACAAGGTCACCAAAAAGTCCTAAGTCGTTAAATTTTGGTCCCAAAGACATTACTTGACTTAATGAGGCTTTTTAATGTATTTTTAATGGAAAATGAGCTATTTTGAGTATGAAAACAAGCAAGAAATGCAGTAAAAATTAACATTTTATCACCTGAATAAGCCTTTTTGAATTAATTTGGATAAAAATAACGACATTTTTTTTTTTTTATAAATTCGTAATACTGTCCGCCTCCAGAGGACTGCACATCCGAATTAAACAAACTATGCATTCTAAAATACAAAAACTAAATTGTATAACAATAAAATAACAATGCAGATTGAAAAATTAAGTGAGAGATACTTACAAAATTTTCAAATAAGTACAAATAATTATATACGAATATTTTTATTTCACAAACACGAATTTAACAAATATTCACATTTCAAATTTAAACATTACCATTAGCTGTGGTATGTTGCAAACTGATCATAATGAACTACCTTCGGTTTTGATGAAGGTGTTTTTGTAACTCTTACAACGACGTTATTCAGCCTTTTGATGACTGTATAGGGACTGTCACAGTTGGCGCTATAGTTTAGGAGAGTGTCCTTTGCATCTAACAGGGTTCCAAAATCAAACATTGTCTCCTTTCTTGAATGCATATTGTGTAGCCTTTAGATCATACCATGTACTAGCTGTTTATTTATTTATTTTTTATTTTTTTATTTTTTAATCTTCTTGTTTACTTCAGGGGACTCTCTACTTATTGTCTCCGAAAGCTGAAGCTAATGTTTATTTATGGGAAATTTGCCTTGTTATTACCCATTAACTAATACGTTATTGTAAAGTGCGTTTTTACACTCAGAAATCTCACACCAGTTAAACATTCTATCGCTTTCTAAAAATGAAGTTTCTTAACATTTAATATTTCATTTTAAAGCTTGAAAATGCATAATTTCCCATTGTGAAAGTTCTCGATAGTATAACATCGACTTTGGTTTCATGCGAATGTAAGTAGAGAATCCTCTTAAGATACTATAAAGTGCGTGAGAAGTATCAGCATATTAGAAAAATGTATTTTTAATTTAAAATTTTAATAGAGGAAAATTTTCTAGTAAATTGGTAGATATTGCGCGCAATTTCAGTAAATGCATAAAGAAAATTTCTATGTAGATCCAAAGGTAGGACATTAGACAGATTCATATTTCTTTCATTGCTATTAAATAGCAGTGATTTTCATTTTATTGTGTTTTAAAGATATCTCGTTAGAAAATAGAGTTCTTCAAATTCTGTTGACTGAAATCCACTTTTTGAATATATCATATACCTTTTGAACATAACATAACTACTTGTGACTTTCTTAACACTATATATAATTATATATATATATATATATATATATTGTTGCATACTTGAGGACTCGTAAATTGTCCGAGAATGAAAGGCTAACCTTGCTGAGGCTGGAAACTTTATTTACAGAAAATTCGAGAAGATTACACGTCTTTAAAACAAGTATCAACTTCTCTTTCATGAGTAAAAACATCGTAAATAACAACTGTTAACAGCAAAATCACAGTACAAACTGTATCAGCGCATCAACATACAACAATCGACTGCAATCCAAAGAGACTCAGAGCTCTTTCAGTAGCAATGAAAGCATTGGCGAAAGTCCACGGAGGTTGACGCATTTGGCGTGAAGCAACTTCTTAAATACCCACGTAGAAAAATGGGGAAAATTCTAGAAACTAGTTAGCCAATCCAGTTAGAGCTTCCATATTTGGTATATCGATGATAAGGATTTTTCAACAAGGTCACCAAAAAGTCCTAAGTCGTTAAATTTTGGTCCCAAAGACATTACTTGACTTAATGAGGCTTTTTAATGTATTTTTAATGGAAAATGAGCTATTTTGAGTATGAAAACAAGCAAGAAATGCAGTAAAAATTAACATTTTATCACCTGAATAAGCCTTTTTGAATTAATTTGGATAAAAATAACGACATTTTTTTTTTTTTATAAATTCGTAATACTGTCCGCCTCCAGAGGACTGCACATCCGAATTAAACAAACTATGCATTCTAAAATACAAAAACTAAATTGTATAACAATAAAATAACAATGCAGATTGAAAAATTAAGTGAGAGATACTTACAAAATTTTCAAATAAGTACAAATAATTATATACGAATATTTTTATTTCACAAACACGAATTTAACAAATATTCACATTTCAAATTTAAACATTACCATTAGCTGTGGTATGTTGCAAACTGATCATAATGAACTACCTTCGGTTTTGATGAAGGTGTTTTTGTAACTCTTACAACGACGTTATTCAGCCTTTTGATGACTGTATAGGGACTGTCACAGTTGGCGCTATAGTTTAGGAGAGTGTCCTTTGCATCTAACAGGGTTCCAAAATCAAACATTGTCTCCTTTCTTGAATGCATATTGTGTAGCCTTTAGATCATACCATGTACTAGCTGTTTATTTATTTATTTTTTATTTTTTTATTTTTTAATCTTCTTGTTTACTTCAGGGGACTCTCTACTTATTGTCTCCGAAAGCTGAAGCTAATGTTTATTTATGGGAAATTTGCCTTGTTATTACCCATTAACTAATACGTTATTGTAAAGTGCGTTTTTACACTCAGAAATCTCACACCAGTTAAACATTCTATCGCTTTATAAAAATGAAGTTTCTTAACATTTAATATTTCATTTTAAAGCTTGAAAATGCATAATTTCCCATTGTGAAAGTTCTCGATAGTATAACATCGACTTTGGTTTCATGCGAATGTAAGTAGAGAATCCTCTTAAGATACTATAAAGTGCGTGAGAAGTATCAGCATATTAGAAAAATGTATTTTTAATTTAAAATTTTAATAGAGGAAAATTTTCTAGTAAATTGGTAGATATTGCGCGCAATTTCAGTAAATGCATAAAGAAAATTTCTATGTAGATCCAAAGGTAGGACATTAGACAGATTCATATTTCTTTCATTGCTATTAAATAGCAGTGATTTTCATTTTATTGTGTTTTAAAGATATCTCGTTAGAAAATAGAGTTCTTCAAATTCTGTTGACTGAAATCCACTTTTTGAATATATCATATACCTTTTGAACATAACATAACTACTTGTGACTTTCTTAACACTATATATAATTATATATATATATATATATATATATTGTTGCATACTTGAGGACTCGTAAATTGTCCGAGAATGAAAGGCTAACCTTGCTGAGGCTGGAAACTTTATTTACAGAAAATTCGAGAAGATTACACGTCTTTAAAACAAGTATCAACTTCTCTTTCATGAGTAAAAACATCGTAAATAACAACTGTTAACAGCAAAATCACAGTACAAACTGTATCAGCGCATCAACATACAACAATCGACTGCAATCCAAAGAGACTCAGAGCTCTTTCAGTAGCAATGAAAGCATTGGCGAAAGTCCACGGAGGTTGACGCATTTGGCGTGAAGCAACTTCTTAAATACCCACGTAGAAAAATGGGGAAAATTCTAGAAACTAGTTAGCCAATCCAGTTAGAGCTTCCATATTTGGTATATCGATGATAAGGATTTTTCAACAAGGTCACCAAAAAGTCCTAAGTCGTTAAATTTTGGTCCCAAAGACATTACTTGACTTAATGAGGCTTTTTAATGTATTTTTAATGGAAAATGAGCTATTTTGAGTATGAAAACAAGCAAGAAATGCAGTAAAAATTAACATTTTATCACCTGAATAAGCCTTTTTGAATTAATTTGGATAAAAATAACGACATTTTTTTTTTTTTATAAATTCGTAATACTGTCCGCCTCCAGAGGACTGCACATCCGAATTAAACAAACTATGCATTCTAAAATACAAAAACTAAATTGTATAACAATAAAATAACAATGCAGATTGAAAAATTAAGTGAGAGATACTTACAAAATTTTCAAATAAGTACAAATAATTATATACGAATATTTTTATTTCACAAACACGAATTTAACAAATATTCACATTTCAAATTTAAACATTACCATTAGCTGTGGTATGTTGCAAACTGATCATAATGAACTACCTTCGGTTTTGATGAAGGTGTTTTTGTAACTCTTACAACGACGTTATTCAGCCTTTTGATGACTGTATAGGGACTGTCACAGTTGGCGCTATAGTTTAGGAGAGTGTCCTTTGCATCTAACAGGGTTCCAAAATCAAACATTGTCTCCTTTCTTGAATGCATATTGTGTAGCCTTTAGATCATACCATGTACTAGCTGTTTATTTATTTATTTTTTATTTTTTTATTTTTTAATCTTCTTGTTTACTTCAGGGGACTCTCTACTTATTGTCTCCGAAAGCTGAAGCTAATGTTTATTTATGGGAAATTTGCCTTGTTATTACCCATTAACTAATACGTTATTGTAAAGTGCGTTTTTACACTCAGAAATCTCACACCAGTTAAACATTCTATCGCTTTCTAAAAATGAAGTTTCTTAACATTTAATATTTCATTTTAAAGCTTGAAAATGCATAATTTCCCATTGTGAAAGTTCTCGATAGTATAACATCGACTTTGGTTTCATGCGAATGTAAGTAGAGAATCCTCTTAAGATACTATAAAGTGCGTGAGAAGTATCAGCATATTAGAAAAATGTATTTTTAATTTAAAATTTTAATAGAGGAAAATTTTCTAGTAAATTGGTAGATATTGCGCGCAATTTCAGTAAATGCATAAAGAAAATTTCTATGTAGATCCAAAGGTAGGACATTAGACAGATTCATATTTCTTTCATTGCTATTAAATAGCAGTGATTTTCATTTTATTGTGTTTTAAAGATATCTCGTTAGAAAATAGAGTTCTTCAAATTCTGTTGACTGAAATCCACTTTTTGAATATATCATATACCTTTTGAACATAACATAACTACTTGTGACTTTCTTAACACTATATATAATTATATATATATATATATATATATATTGTTGCATACTTGAGGACTCGTAAATTGTCCGAGAATGAAAGGCTAACCTTGCTGAGGCTGGAAACTTTATTTACAGAAAATTCGAGAAGATTACACGTCTTTAAAACAAGTATCAACTTCTCTTTCATGAGTAAAAACATCGTAAATAACAACTGTTAACAGCAAAATCACAGTACAAACTGTATCAGCGCATCAACATACAACAATCGACTGCAATCCAAAGAGACTCAGAGCTCTTTCAGTAGCAATGAAAGCATTGGCGAAAGTCCACGGAGGTTGACGCATTTGGCGTGAAGCAACTTCTTAAATACCCACGTAGAAAAATGGGGAAAATTCTAGAAACTAGTTAGCCAATCCAGTTAGAGCTTCCATATTTGGTATATCGATGATAAGGATTTTTTAACAAGGTCACCAAAAAGTCCTAAGTCGTTAAATTTTGGTCCCAAAGACATTACTTGACTTAATGAGGCTTTTTAATGTATTTTTAATGGAAAATGAGCTATTTTGAGTATGAAAACAAGCAAGAAATGCAGTAAAAATTAACATTTTATCACCTGAATAAGCCTTTTTGAATTAATTTGGATAAAAATAACGACATTTTTTTTTTTTTTATAAATTCGTAATACTGTCCGCCTCCAGAGGACTGCACATCCGAATTAAACAAACTATGCATTCTAAAATACAAAAACTAAATTGTATAACAATAAAATAACAATGCAGATTGAAAAATTAAGTGAGAGATACTTACAAAATTTTCAAATAAGTACAAATAATTATATACGAATATTTTTATTTCACAAACACGAATTTAACAAATATTCACATTTCAAATTTAAACATTACCATTAGCTGTGGTATGTTGCAAACTGATCATAATGAACTACCTTCGGTTTTGATGAAGGTGTTTTTGTAACTCTTACAACGACGTTATTCAGCCTTTTGATGACTGTATAGGGACTGTCACAGTTGGCGCTATAGTTTAGGAGAGTGTCCTTTGCATCTAACAGGGTTCCAAAATCAAACATTGTCTCCTTTCTTGAATGCATATTGTGTAGCCTTTAGATCATACCATGTACTAGCTGTTTATTTATTTATTTTTTATTTTTTTATTTTTTAATCTTCTTGTTTACTTCAGGGGACTCTCTACTTATTGTCTCCGAAAGCTGAAGCTAATGTTTATTTATGGGAAATTTGCCTTGTTATTACCCATTAACTAATACGTTATTGTAAAGTGCGTTTTTACACTCAGAAATCTCACACCAGTTAAACATTCTATCGCTTTCTAAAAATGAAGTTTCTTAACATTTAATATTTCATTTTAAAGCTTGAAAATGCATAATTTCCCATTGTGAAAGTTCTCGATAGTATAACATCGACTTTGGTTTCATGCGAATGTAAGTAGAGAATCCTCTTAAGATACTATAAAGTGCGTGAGAAGTATCAGCATATTAGAAAAATGTATTTTTAATTTAAAATTTTAATAGAGGAAAATTTTCTAGTAAATTGGTAGATATTGCGCGCAATTTCAGTAAATGCATAAAGAAAATTTCTATGTAGATCCAAAGGTAGGACATTAGACAGATTCATATTTCTTTCATTGCTATTAAATAGCAGTGATTTTCATTTTATTGTGTTTTAAAGATATCTCGTTAGAAAATAGAGTTCTTCAAATTCTGTTGACTGAAATCCACTTTTTGAATATATCATATACCTTTTGAACATAACATAACTACTTGTGACTTTCTTAACACTATATATAATTATATATATATATATATATATATTGTTGCATACTTGAGGACTCGTAAATTGTCCGAGAATGAAAGGCTAACCTTGCTGAGGCTGGAAACTTTATTTACAGAAAATTCGAGAAGATTACACGTCTTTAAAACAAGTATCAACTTCTCTTTCATGAGTAAAAACATCGTAAATAACAACTGTTAACAGCAAAATCACAGTACAAACTGTATCAGCGCATCAACATACAACAATCGACTGCAATCCAAAGAGACTCAGAGCTCTTTCAGTAGCAATGAAAGCATTGGCGAAAGTCCACGGAGGTTGACGCATTTGGCGTGAAGCAACTTCTTAAATACCCACGTAGAAAAATGGGGAAAATTCTAGAAACTAGTTAGCCAATCCAGTTAGAGCTTCCATATTTGGTATATCGATGATAAGGATTTTTCAACAAGGTCACCAAAAAGTCCTAAGTCGTTAAATTTTGGTCCCAAAGACATTACTTGACTTAATGAGGCTTTTTAATGTATTTTTAATGGAAAATGAGCTATTTTGAGTATGAAAACAAGCAAGAAATGCAGTAAAAATTAACATTTTATCACCTGAATAAGCCTTTTTGAATTAATTTGGATAAAAATAACGACATTTTTTTTTTTTTTATAAATTCGTAATACTGTCCGCCTCCAGAGGACTGCACATCCGAATTAAACAAACTATGCATTCTAAAATACAAAAACTAAATTGTATAACAATAAAATAACAATGCAGATTGAAAAATTAAGTGAGAGATACTTACAAAATTTTCAAATAAGTACAAATAATTATATACGAATATTTTTATTTCACAAACACGAATTTAACAAATATTCACATTTCAAATTTAAACATTACCATTAGCTGTGGTATGTTGCAAACTGATCATAATGAACTACCTTCGGTTTTGATGAAGGTGTTTTTGTAACTCTTACAACGACGTTATTCAGCCTTTTGATGACTGTATAGGGACTGTCACAGTTGGCGCTATAGTTTAGGAGAGTGTCCTTTGCATCTAACAGGGTTCCAAAATCAAACATTGTCTCCTTTCTTGAATGCATATTGTGTAGCCTTTAGATCATACCATGTACTAGCTGTTTATTTATTTATTTTTTATTTTTTTATTTTTTAATTTTCTTGTTTACTTCAGGGGACTCTCTACTTATTGTCTCCGAAAGCTGAAGCTAATGTTTATTTATGGGAAATTTGCCTTGTTATTACCCATTAACTAATACGTTATTGTAAAGTGCGTTTTTACACTCAGAAATCTCACACCAGTTAAACATTCTATCGCTTTCTAAAAATGAAGTTTCTTAACATTTAATATTTCATTTTAAAGCTTGAAAATGCATAATTTCCCATTGTGAAAGTTCTCGATAGTATAACATCGACTTTGGTTTCATGCGAATGTAAGTAGAGAATCCTCTTAAGATACTATAAAGTGCGTGAGAAGTATCAGCATATTAGAAAAATGTATTTTTAATTTAAAATTTTAATAGAGGAAAATTTTCTAGTAAATTGGTAGATATTGCGCGCAATTTCAGTAAATGCATAAAGAAAATTTCTATGTAGATCCAAAGGTAGGACATTAGACAGATTCATATTTCTTTCATTGCTATTAAATAGCAGTGATTTTCATTTTATTGTGTTTTAAAGATATCTCGTTAGAAAATAGAGTTCTTCAAATTCTGTTGACTGAAATCCACTTTTTGAATATATCATATACCTTTTGAACATAACATAACTACTTGTGACTTTCTTAACACTATATATAATTATATATATATATATATATATATATATATTGTTGCATACTTGAGGACTCGTAAATTGTCCGAGAATGAAAGGCTAACCTTGCTGAGGCTGGAAACTTTATTTACAGAAAATTCGAGAAGATTACACGTCTTTAAAACAAGTATCAACTTCTCTTTCATGAGTAAAAACATCGTAAATAACAACTGTTAACAGCAAAATCACAGTACAAACTGTATCAGCGCATCAGCATACAACAATCGACTGCAATCCAAAGAGACTCAGAGCTCTTTCAGTAGCAATGAAAGCATTGGCGAAAGTCCACGGAGGTTGACGCATTTGGCGTGAAGCAACTTCTTAAATACCCACGTAGAAAAATGGGGAAAATTCTAGAAACTAGTTAGCCAATCCAGTTAGAGCTTCCATATTTGGTATATCGATGATAAGGATTTTTCAACAAGGTCACCAAAAAGTCCTAAGTCGTTAAATTTTGGTCCCAAAGACATTACTTGACTTAATGAGGCTTTTTAATGTATTTTTAATGGAAAATGAGCTATTTTGAGTATGAAAACAAGCAAGAAATGCAGTAAAAATTAACATTTTATCACCTGAATAAGCCTTTTTGAATTAATTTGGATAAAAATAACGACATTTTTTTTTTTTTATAAATTCGTAATACTGTCCGCCTCCAGAGGACTGCACATCCGAATTAAACAAACTATGCATTCTAAAATACAAAAACTAAATTGTATAACAATAAAATAACAATGCAGATTGAAAAATTAAGTGAGAGATACTTACAAAATTTTCAAATAAGTACAAATAATTATATACGAATATTTTTATTTCACAAACCCGAATTTAACAAATATTCACATTTCAAATTTAAACATTACCATTAGCTGTGGTATGTTGCAAACTGATCATAATGAACTACCTTCGGTTTTGATGAAGGTGTTTTTGTAACTCTTACAACGACGTTATTCAGCCTTTTGATGACTGTATAGGGACTGTCACAGTTGGCGCTATAGTTTAGGAGAGTGTCCTTTGCATCTAACAGGGTTCCAAAATCAAACATTGTCTCCTTTCTTGAATGCATATTGTGTAGCCTTTAGATCATACCATGTACTAGCTGTTTATTTATTTATTTTTTATTTTTTTATTTTTTAATCTTCTTGTTTACTTCAGGGGACTCTCTACTTATTGTCTCCGAAAGCTGAAGCTAATGTTTATTTATGGGAAATTTGCCTTGTTATTACCCATTAACTAATACGTTATTGTAAAGTGCGTTTTTACACTCAGAAATCTCACACCAGTTAAACATTCTATCGCTTTCTAAAAATGAAGTTTCTTAACATTTAATATTTCATTTTAAAGCTTGAAAATGCATAATTTCCCATTGTGAAAGTTCTCGATAGTATAACATCGACTTTGGTTTCATGCGAATGTAAGTAGAGAATCCTCTTAAGATACTATAAAGTGCGTGAGAAGTATCAGCATATTAGAAAAATGTATTTTTAATTTAAAATTTTAATAGAGGAAAATTTTCTAGTAAATTGGTAGATATTGCGCGCAATTTCAGTAAATGCATAAAGAAAATTTCTATGTAGATCCAAAGGTAGGACATTAGACAGATTCATATTTCTTTCATTGCTATTAAATAGCAGTGATTTTCATTTTATTGTGTTTTAAAGATATCTCGTTAGAAAATAGAGTTCTTCAAATTCTGTTGACTGAAATCCACTTTTTGAATATATCATATACCTTTTGAACATAACATAACTACTTGTGACTTTCTTAACACTATATATAATTATATATATATATATATATATATTGTTGCATACTTGAGGACTCGTAAATTGTCCGAGAATGAAAGGCTAACCTTGCTGAGGCTGGAAACTTTATTTACAGAAAATTCGAGAAGATTACACGTCTTTAAAACAAGTATCAACTTCTCTTTCATGAGTAAAAACATCGTAAATAACAACTGTTAACAGCAAAATCACAGTACAAACTGTATCAGCGCATCAACATACAACAATCGACTGCAATCCAAAGAGACTCAGAGCTCTTTCAGTAGCAATGAAAGCATTGGCGAAAGTCCACGGAGGTTGACGCATTTGGCGTGAAGCAACTTCTTAAATACCCACGTAGAAAAATGGGGAAAATTCTAGAAACTAGTTAGCCAATCCAGTTAGAGCTTCCATATTTGGTATATCGATGATAAGGATTTTTCAACAAGGTCACCAAAAAGTCCTAAGTCGTTAAATTTTGGTCCCAAAGACATTACTTGACTTAATGAGGCTTTTTAATGTATTTTTAATGGAAAATGAGCTATTTTGAGTATGAAAACAAGCAAGAAATGCAGTAAAAATTAACATTTTATCACCTGAATAAGCCTTTTTGAATTAATTTGGATAAAAATAACGACATTTTTTTTTTTTATAAATTCGTAATACTGTCCGCCTCCAGAGGACTGCACATCCGAATTAAACAAACTATGCATTCTAAAATACAAAAACTAAATTGTATAACAATAAAATAACAATGCAGATTGAAAAATTAAGTGAGAGATACTTACAAAATTTTCAAATAAGTACAAATAATTATATACGAATATTTTTATTTCACAAACACGAATTTAACAAATATTCACATTTCAAATTTAAACATTACCATTAGCTGTGGTATGTTGCAAACTGATCATAATGAACTACCTTCGGTTTTGATGAAGGTGTTTTTGTAACTCTTACAACGACGTTATTCAGCCTTTTGATGACTGTATAGGGACTGTCACAGTTGGCGCTATAGTTTAGGAGAGTGTCCTTTGCATCTAACAGGGTTCCAAAATCAAACATTGTCTCCTTTCTTGAATGCATATTGTGTAGCCTTTAGATCATACCATGTTTTCATTTTTTCCGTTGCCTGGCGATTCCGTTCCCGAGCAAAATTTTGTATATCTTCAGATCGTGCCTGGATATATTAGATGTTGGGATATGAAAGTGCCTAGGGCTATGAAGGCGCATCTGGTGGACAACCAAACAGGAGATAACATGGGAGACGATGTTCGCGTCCAAACATCATCTGTTCTGGAGTATAGCCGGAGGTTTCATGGACAGCATGATTAGCAATGGACAGCACATGAACAGCTCGATAAGCGAGCAGGAACAACGCAACATCAAGTCCCAATCTTTGTGTTTCCTTGGTGAAAAGAGAAATGATTCAGGATGACGCGGTTAAGCCTCTCGACCATAATGTTAGACTGGGAATGTAGGGATGTTGTATGGGTTTTCTCTATGTGGAGTAGCTGACACAGTCCTTTGAAAACCGCAGAGATGAAGTTCGTACCTTGATTAGTATGACGTTGTAAGGGCGTGCCATAACTTGACACCTATTACTGCACTAGAGTCTCTGCAACTTTACATGCCTCTTGATCGGAAATGGGATACGCGTCAGGCCACTTGGTGAAATAGTCCAACATAACAAGGATGTACGTATTTCCTCGGGAGGTCAGTGGCAAAGGAACAAAGATGCTGAAAGCGACCCGTTCGAATGATGCTCCCATATTATACCGGTGTAGTCTTCCTTGGTTTCGCTTCTTCGACCTTTACGTGCCACACAAGTATCTTGCACTAGTAGAAGCTCTCTCGAACTTTTTGGAGAGTTTTCATCACTCCAAAATGTCCAAAGGTAGGACTGCTATGCAGCTCCTCTAGAACATCTGGAAACTTCGACCTTCGTTGTAAAATCTGCCATCTGAAACTCCTTTTATTGTCAGATTAACATTTTCTATATAGTAATTAACGATGAAAATTTTCGAAGTCATACTTCTAGAGGCGTTGTATCCACCTAGTAATGTGGCCTTCAGGATTCTTGGAACCAAGCAATTACGATACAGATGCATGGTGAGTCCGGAGCAGGAATTTTCTGCCTTAGAGATAATGATGGAAATGTTCTATGACCTTTACAATGGCGAGTAATTCTGTCCTGGTCGCCAGTAGGCAACAACACGCTGTTCGCATTCAAGTTCCTGTGACAGAATAGCATCAACACTGCCATGGCTTGCATTAGTATCAAGTATGAGCTGCTATTCTGGCTGTGGATAAGTCAGAATAGTTGAAGATATTAAAGCATCTTTAAGTCTCTAGAATGTTTTTTCACACTCTTCTGTCCACAGAAATTCTGTTTAGCTTCCGCCTGTTTGTGGACTGATCTGGTAATACTTGATAAACCCTTTAAAATCTTCCTGTAGTATGTACATAATCCCTGGAAACTTCGTAGTTGACGAATGTTTTCAGTGCAACTCCAGTTCTCAACTGCAGAGATCTCGGGATCAGGTTCTCGCACCTTCAGCAGGGATGATATAGCCGAGAGAACTCACTTCACGACGGAACAAGTTGCACTTACTAGGATTCAATTTGATTTTAGTTATTCGCCAGTACTTTACGGACGTTTCTTAAATGATCTTCAAAAGTACTCTCCACAATGATAATATCATCCAGGTACACAAGCTTCATAGGAAAGTTCTTTTAGCACTGTATCCATCAGGCATTTGAAAGTTGGAGGTGCATTACTTTATCCAAATGGCATAATTTTAAACTGCAACAGTCATTGTCTGGGAGTGAATGCAGTCTTCTCATGATCGTCAGGATGTAACTCGACTTGCCAATAGCCTCTCGTCAGAACCAAAGTCGAAAACCACTGATTACCAGAAAGTATGTCTAATGTTTAGTCAATTCTTGAAAGAAAGTAACTATCATTCTTCATGATATCATTCACGATAATGTGATCAGAAAACACAAAATTGACTTAACGAATTGGACACCAAAACGTTTTCCAGTAAGAAAAACTTGATACACGTGTAAAGACATATAAAAGAGAGTTTACATAGCGAGTTAAAAAAATTGAGAGAGTTATTTTTTGAAACACCAATTTACAAGATTTAAAACTGATCTACCTTGTTCGGAAGATAGAGGGAAGACCAATCAAGATAACTGTTAATTTTCCTGTTAGAACCAAGTAGTACATGAGAAAATATATTTAAAATCTATTTATGTAACAATTTTCAAGAAATCTTTAGAGCCATTTTTTAGAAAAAAAAAAATTTACCAAAACTTGGCATATTCAGTTATTGACCGGAAAACAATAATTACACACTAAAGGATATTTAAAAAGGAGTTAATATGGTGAGTTTGAAAAAAATCCGGGTAGCCATTTTTAACGGAACGCTCTTGCGAAGCCTGAAATAGAGCTATTTATACAGAACTAGAGATGTAAAATTTCTGGAAATTTTGAGGTAGTGGGAAAAAAACCCAGTTTTTTTCTGGAAAAAACGGGAAAAATTGAATATTTATAGATAAAAATAGGGTTTCTAAATTGTTATAATATCTTAGAAAATATAAAGCGTTAAATATCTAAAAATACATGCAATCTATATTATTTTTTCTTAACAGAAACATGCAAAAAGCTTTTACTATTAAAAATTGAGCCTTTCTGTTTCGTAAATGCCAGTTTTCTTGCACAAAACACCAAAAACTAGTCAAATCATCATTCAACCATTAATTTTGCATAGGGTGTGCTTTCCTATGGAATGTTCATCTCCTAGCAGCATTGATACAATGAATTTAAATTAAAATCAAACAAATAAAAGTCATCGGCCGAACCTGATATTTTTATATTTGAAACTCGAAAAGTAAATTTTAATTTAATGATTCATCTGAAAATCATGCAAAACTTTTTAAAGTTATTAAAATAAAATAAATTTTCATTGTCACAGAGTTAGTAAATCATGCAAAAATAAAATAATAATAAAATAAAATAAAATAAAATAAATAAATGGAGTTATTGATACACTAATTGTAAATTTAAAAATCTGAAAAATAGATTAATAATTTGTAACCATTTATGTGTGTTATGCACTTCAAGAGTACCAAAATATGCTTTAAGTTTATATATATTATATTTTATACTATTTTTCTTTGTTTCTTGCCTTTCTGAAATATGTATTTAATAGTTTGTATACACATATATTTAATCATGTGAATATGTAGTATGTTTATAATTACATGAAACAAATTTTTGTTTATTATGATAAATTTTTTTTGAAAGATGCTCTTAAGTTGACCCATCTCATTGAAACTTAAACCTAACCCGCAGGAAAAAAAATTCAGGAGACCTATTCTGAACCTGACTCATAAGAAAAATAAATTTGATAAACCAGCGTCCAGGGAAAAAAAATAGTCACTGACTTATAAGAAAAATAAATCAGTCAACCTGAACAGAACCTAATATGCAAAAGAAAAAAAAAATAGTCAACCAGACCAAAACCTGATTGCAGGTCAGGCATGGGTAAAATCAGTTTACCGAACCTGGTGCTGGACTATAATTCAGATTTTCACTTAAAATGAAATTAATCACAAAGATAAAATAAAAGTTTTATTTAAATTTAATTGAACTTCTGAAATTTAAAAATTTTTATTATATATATATATATATATATATATATATATATATATATACACCCTATATATACAGGGTCGCTATTCAAATTCCCTGACTTTTCAATGACTATTTTTCAGCATTTTCTTGGCTTATGCTGTTTATTTCCCAAAATTAATGAACAATTCAGCAATTTAGAATAACGAGACTTCAAATATCGCTTATTACCACAAAAGTTGTCAATTTTCATTGACTTTACATGAAATTTCCTGACTTTTCCACGATTCCCTAACTTTGTCTGATTAGTAGCAGAAACTAATGTGCAAAAAAAAAGAATTAGTCTACCAGACCAAAACCTGATTGCAGGTCAGGCATGGGTAAAATCAGTTTACCGAACCTGATGCAGGACTATAATTTAGATTTTCACTTAATGGAATTAATCACAAAGATAAAATAAAAGTTTTATTTAAATTAAATTGAACTTCAGAAATTAAAAACATTTTATTATTATTATTATTATTATATATATATATATATATATATATATATATATATATATATAAATAAACAGGGTCGCTAACATTAGAACTTTTTCATATTCTCTGACTTTTCCATGACTATTTTTCAGCATTTTCTTGGCTTATTCTGTTTATTTCCCAAAATTAATGAACAATTCAGCAATTTAGAATAACGAGATTTCAAATACGGTATATTACCACAAAATTTGTCAATTTTCTTTGACTTTACATGAAATTTCCTGACTTTTCCACGATTCCCTAACTTTGTGCGATTAGTAGCCACCCTGATATAATATAAAACTTATTAACTATACAGTTAGAGAAGTCTAAGGATATATATTCAAGAAAAAAGACGAGACTATAAAAGAACTTAAAAAGAATAAATAATTTCAAATGAATGTGATGGGAAGGAGGTCATTGTAATACTTAAATATTTCAGGATTACCATTTGATTACATGGTTAAAACTTTATTTTTGAAATATGAACATTATCAGAATCAGTGTTCTCATGTAAGATACTGAACATGAAAAAATATTTCAAGAAAAAAGCATTGGAATGTAAATATTATAAATTTTTAAGTACGTTATTTTATGCTAGATTGAAATTTTTCAATTTTTCGAGCGGAAATAAACCCCTTCGGAAAACCGCCGAATAAAACTGTTTCTTTCTTTTTTTCCAAAATTTCCGTTTGCATTTTTTTAGACCATTCCCATCTCTATACAGAACGCCTATCATTTTTTCTGAAATAACCAATTATACCATTCGAAAGTACGTGTAATAGAGTGTTTAAATTGCGATTTTGAAGAAATTTCTTTGATCCGTTTTTGAGATACAGACTTACTTCCGATTTCTGACGATCAAAAAGTCCTCTGTACACCAAACCTGTCTCTATTCTGAAGTTTAGTAGTTCTATCTTTATTCGTTACGGAGATATGTTAGTCAGAAGATTCTCCACGTAAATACGCACACACAGAGACTAATTGCCAAAAACTACTGTTTTGGACTCAGGAGACCTTAAAAAGTGCAAATTAGGTGAAAACTCGATATCGAACATGTGGACCGATTACAATACTTCCATTATCTACGGTAGTCGGGTAATGGAAGTAAAAATACTAGCTAAACGCAAATACTTCAATAATTTGAATGTAATGCATCTTCTTATCGTTTGTAATATGAATAGAAAACAGAAAATCTACCGTAAAGTTTTTTAATGCAAATCTAATATGAAAAAAAATTAGTTTAAAATTCAAACATCATGTTGAGACAGTAAAGAATTCCAATTAAACATATAAGGTTGAAAATTTTTAGAAAAATAAATTAACCTCAAAACTCATTAAATTATCAGATATTGTCAAAAGTTTTTCTAATAACAATTTATATCCTTTGCCGTTTAAATATTAAAAAATAAACTTATATGTTATAGCCACCACAAAATATTTTTACGTGTTTTCCAATACAAATTTAGGCCGTGGAATTGGTTTTTTTAAAATCATAATTAATAATTTTTTTCCATGGTGAATATAAACGATTTCATATCTAAAAAAATGTAACTTAATTTTGAAAAAAAAAAAAAATAAAATAAATAAATAAATAAAGCGCTAATGGTTTTTACAGACGGCATCTTAATGATGCATTTAATTTGGATCTCGAAGTCATTCCTTTCTTCTTTCGAAACAGTTCCTAATATGTCAGCTGAATCGCCACATAATGCTGGCTGCAAAATGGACTGTCTTGACAGTAGAGGCCCATACATTAGCTTTCTTCAGCTATGATGTAAATCTGAGTCTTATATACCTGCCAGGAAGATCTGCCAATGTAGGTGCATAGCTTAATTGATTCTTGATTCTGTATTCTTTTATATCTCCATTCGTCATCCTGGGACATGGATGTTAACTTTTCTTCTACTTTTCTCTCTAGATCTTCCTCTATTCCTTTAATGTGCTTTCTGTCTCTGAAAACCTTCCTTTCTACTCTTGATTAAAATTTTCTTTAACTCTGTGTTCAGAATTCTGTTCTATCTTCATAATTTTCTCCTCGAAGCTCTTTTCTATCTTGATAACTTTCTCTTCTATCTTTCCAGCACTATCTTCTATCTTCATAACTTTATCTATTTTACATTCTGGGAAACACCCCGCGGAGGGCACACTACACTGGTCTAGAACTCTCGTGTAATGAATTGTAATTAACTCTATCACCAACATAACAAAGTTAGAGGAACATTCAAAGAACCTGTATATTATATATTTCACAATAAGTCATTCAAACTTTTAAATAATAATGTGACATTTAAAAAAATTTCATTTATAAAGCATTATATTAGGATGTATTTTCTACATTATAAAATTACGTAGGTAATCGATTTTAATTTTAAATTTTAACTCAGACTTAAAATATGTTTCTAAAGCAAAATTATTTCCATCCGGATAAATGGCAGTAAACCCATTAACGACTTTATATTACGAAAAAGTGATTAAAATTTTCCTGAATAGGCTTTCATACAATTGATTGATCAAAAATTAGAAAAATGTACCAGTTGATTAATTATATTAAACTAATTTTAAAAATTACTTAATAGTATTCAGAGAAGCATATTATAATTTGACAGGTATATTAAATTGACCACTATAAATGTCAGATAAAGACCATGAGTAATTAATTTTGAAAACATCGAATTTCGATTAAAATAGAAAAACTTTTCACCGCTTGTAACTTGTTTAATTTTACGTATTTTCTAAATGCGTGAACAGAAATCTGCATGTATAATTTAAATATACAAATGTACTAAATTCATAAAATATTCATATTAATCCGCAATTGAATGACATTTTATTAATTATGAAATCAGGACTACAAAGTTGTGGCTTTTAACAACTGCAATACAGATTTTTTTTTTCTATTAAAAAAGGCCGGTTTCGAAAAATAAAAGCTGTTCCTTATTAGTTTTTTTTTTTTTTTTTTTCTATCATACTATACATTAAATAACTATATCTGATAGTTTATTTTATCAATATGTTATACACAAAACTATGAAAATAATTTGGTTTATAAAGTAAAATATTGCATTCGAATTCCTATTAATGCAACACCTACAACAATGTGAAAATAACATCCTATATTGCAGATGAAAATTAATTTCTCATTCAAATTAGAAACTTTTATGTTTAATATTTTAAAATAATATGTATAATAAAGATTTAAATAAATAACTTCATCTGAAAATTTGTCCCTCTCCATATATCTTACACAGTGAACATAAATAGAGTCATTTATTATTGAAGAAGATAAAGCATACACTTCTTGTTACATTATTATTGTTATTATTATTATTTTTTTTAATTTTTTGAGTTTAAAAGTTCAAGTATTTTTTGTACCATTTATCTATTATCCGCAGTAGCCCGGTCTGTAAATCGACGAGCTAATAATTGGAAGATTATGGGTTCGATACTTGAGCCGGAAAAAGACCGTCGTGTACTCTGATGGTGGCTGGTGCACGTGAAATTCGATGTGGCCGCAGTGTCCTCCATGTTCCCTTCCAAATTATATCTCTGGGGGTCACCGAAGTGGAGAACTATCTCCTTCTGTGGAGGATCAAAATTGTGATGGATCCGCACATTACTTATGGTGTGCGTCCCAGACCGTCGCCAATTAGCCACAGCACAGTACTTGTGCGATATTAAACCCTACTAACCAACCCATTCTTCTATATGTCTAATTATTGAGTACTGATAAGGCAAGGGCACGTGACGTCACTCGCAGTCAAGTTATGAGTAGAGTTAGAGCCCCTTGAATAAAATAATAGGCCGGCGCATCACCACCATTTTTTTGCCTCCGAAGAGGACAGCATTCCCGCTTGTCGTCCTTATCGCTTCCCTAATGATTTTAAGAAATCTTGATCTGAAGCTAATCCGGTCAAGATAAGATCAATAAGCACCAATAATATTCCTAAAAACACATTTTTTTCACAGTATATTCTCAGGATGTCATTTTATTCTGAGGATATCCTATGGATGTACTGGGGTAAGATGTGTTGTTAGGGCGGTTTCTGTTTCTTTTCCAAAATGTCCCCAAACCTCAAATACACAGTAATAGAAGTTCTGTGAACACTTTATATTCACTTTTTGAATGATTATAACAGTTTATCGCTAAACGAACTTCCACATCATTGTTTACTTAGCTAAAATTATGAAATATAATAAAACAAGTTACTCTAAAGTAACGTAAGACGATAAAAAAAAAAAAAAAATGTTTGCCGTTTGTTTATCAGAGAAACGCGCTGGGTACATGTGGCAACGCTAAAGCAACAAAATGTTTGATGCGCCAGCTCGTATATATAGGAGCTTTAGGTAGAGTTGCAAAAAACTGGTATTTCCACCAATGCACATTGATCTTTTGCCACTCTCGAGTGGCAAAGATTGATTGACGGAGCATCGATTGACGGAGCAAACAGTATGTTTGTAAACATACCCTTTCCTTATAGAAAGTAGATTACAGATTCCCTGAACTAGCAGTGGAGGAAAATTCCCCGAACATTATCATGATTTTTAAGTGAATGGGTGCCTCCTTTTGGAGATAATCTCTTTGATGGAAGTGGAATGTTAGTTAAGCGGGAGAAAAACCGTTTTGGAGAATGAATTGGAGGATTGTGAGATGTAATGTTCGTAAACAAAGAGCTCAGTAGTCTGGGATCTATTTTTATATGTAGTCCTTGATTTTAATATACTAAGTACGATATTATTATTATTATTATTATTATTATTATTATTTACTCGCTTAAACATAGAGGAAATTAGTTTAGTTACTATTCATTGGTTGTAAGGTGCCTTACGAAGTTAATATAACTTTTAAAAATTTGCGAAGATTTCATAGTTGAGGGTTGCAGAAATAGTTAAGTTGAATTCTTGAAAGTTAGGACTGTAGTGTGGAATAGATATTTGCTTGGAGGAGATCTGGTTGTAAACGATTTGCTCTGGTCCTAAAGGTACTTTACGGAGTCCCTTGTAAGAATTCATGGTTATCGAAGTTTTGGGAAATTGACGCTGAATATGAGTGTGTTTCCTTGGAGCGAATTTTAAATGGTGTTTTAAAGTATGCAAATTGTTTCTACTGCGATAGTATTTAAGAGGAAGTAAACTTAAAGTTGAGGTCAGTTGGAGAGTGAGTGAAATGAGAGATCTCTGGCTTTTCTTATTCAGAAGTAGTATAGCCGTTTAATCTCTCTTAATAGTAGGGCTAATACAATTTATTTAATCAGTTACTATGATGCGAATAGCTTTTTCCTTCAAATTTTAGAATCAATAAACTTTTATTTATTTATTTATTAATAGAGTCTCCTTCTTAATTACAATTATTTACCGCAGCTATATGGCAAATTAGGAAGGCATTCATCCTCACATGGTTAATAAAAGGGTTATCACTTCAATAATTATTAAGAAAACATTGCTATAATATGAATTGTATAAAAAAGGATTAATTTTGTAAAAAAAAAAAAAAAAATCCTATATTTGAAAATTTGAATTTCATTTTTTAAACTAATTTGCTATTATTTAATTTAAATTTTTTACTAGAATAATAACAATAATAATAATAACAAAAAAATTCCTGGTGATGCTTTACTATATTTAAAAGCGGAAAGCTTCGGATAAAATTTTTAACATCTTGTGAATAAAATTAAATTTTGCGTGTTTTGAAAGTGTTTTTAAAATAATTAACAAATGACGTGTGTTCAATTTAATCATTTTTTCAGGGATAATTTTTAATAATAATTACATTAATATTCTAGGTGTCACAATTATTTTAACATTTTTTAAAGCAAAATGAAAATGTATTGTAGTCGCCTTTCTTGAAGTCTAGTTGGCTGTTATTAAGTGTTAAAAGGAAGGACATTTATGGTCCGTCTGAAATCTAGTATCCCAGAGAGAACCTCGTCAAAAGACCACCGATCTACGTGTTAGACTATTACTTACAGATTGATTCAACATTAGTGTGACCAATTTCAGAGCACCAGACATATTTATAGAATTAAGTTATTTACATGAAATTATTAGTGTGGTTTCCTTTTGCATAGTACATTTTACGTAAACATTTAGGCCAAGCCAAAAAGAGCTTGTTTGACCAGTTTTGGGGGTATTTTTTCGACTTCCTCTTTGATTTAACAGGGAGCAGCCCCCGCTCACCGCTGGAGGAGCGGTGTTGAGCGCTTCTAGGATAATCCACGTGAGCTGCTCCGACATTTATTGAAAAAAAAAAAAAAAAACATCATGCATCGCCTGGCTTAGCCTACCAGCGACAGAGGGCGATGAGTATTTACAGATATTTATGTACATAAAGTATTTGGTCGGCATGCCGGGCCCAGCCGGCCCCACGCGACAAATGGCATGCTGATGATAGTTGTTATTGTAGAGTCGAAACCAGTTGATAATTGATGACGCAGATTCTGAGGTTGAGAATGGCAGTTCCTTTAGTAGAAACAGTTCATGCGTATGCATGGATTTAATCAGCATTAATTGCTGAACATCATGGGAAGAATCTGTAAGTAGATAGATTCACGTTGAGGCTCAAGTCGGTCCTTGATTGCTGGTGACGTTAGGATGGTTAGTGGGGTACTAGTGAAGTTTCTGAGTAATCTGCAACTTCAGGACGTTTGGAATCTAGAACTTATATTACATGAGGATATCTTCAGCAGCAACTCGGACGACCACAGAGGAAGATAACAGGGTGAAGAAACTTAAGGTTATTTAATTTTGACTAGAGAATTATTATTATAATTATTATTATAATTATTATAATTTGATATTAATCTGTTAGGTTTGAAATGTTCATTAAGTAGAAGATGCTATTTAGTTTATTTATTAGCGGTTTTCTTGTTAGAATTTCGTCTAGCCAATTAATTGGAAGGGCCCATGGCCTGTTAGGAATGCGGTAATAGGGGGAGTTAAAGTCCAAGAGTTAGTGCGGGCCCGTGGAATCAGCGAGAAGGTATGTCTCCCCTTCTCTGAACTATCCCACAGGTCTTGCCATTTGAGATTCATTAAGTTTTGAATTTTACTTTTGACGTAGGAGGGAGGAGCGGGAATTGAAGAACATTTTGTGGGGAAGTTAGTGGCTTCTTTTGCTATTAAATCAGCTATTTCATTGCCTACGACACCCCTGTGGGCAGAAACGTGTGCCAGGGTGCAAGTTAAGTCGAGATTCATTAGGAGTTTTTTAATGCGCTGAATTTGCGGATGTCTGCTTCGATGTCGAGCTATTGCCTGAAGGCCCGAGAGACTGTCGCTGTAGATATTGACGCTTTGATTAGAGTATGCGACACTGGCCCATTGTATGGCCTCAGCGATCGCGTGGATCTCTGCTTGAAATACCGTATTAAAGTCCTCGAGCCTGCAAGCCCACTGATGGCCTGCGACACCCTGTTCCAGCACGCAAAATGCGGCTGCAACCCCGGAATCTGTCTTGGAACCATCCGTGTAGATTGCCACCGGAGCAGAGGGAGAAAAGTTATTTTTAAGACAGTTGTTTAACTTTGGAGCAACATCCTTGCCTGGGTGAATATCCCAACTGCAGGTCAAAGTTTGAATGGGGGTTTGTGGGAAGATAATATTAGTTAGGTCAGGGTCTTTTAATTGCAAGATTTGAGTTTTAATGCACGTTTGGGAGACCTGCAGGTGGGCGTGGGGAATCCCAGTGATTACGGTGAGGGCATCAGTGGAAATAGTTTTATATCCTCTTGCAATTTGTAAGAGGAATGGTCGTTGGGCAGAATTGAGGCCTGTTATGGCATCTGTTCTTAGGTGGCCACCCCAAATGGCGGCTCCGTAGGTTATTATTTTTTCTATTATTGTTTTGTACCAGAACTTAAGAAAAGAGGTGGAGATACCCCACCTCTTTCCCACCATTCTTGCTGAATTGTGATATATGCTTTGGGTTTTTAATTTTAGTTCTTTAACATGTGTCAGCCAGTTGAGGTGCCGATCAAAAGTGATACCTAGTAATCTCATTTGTTCTACGTGGTTGACACTGATGCCGTCAATCCGCATCTTGGGATTTCGGTTTCGTTTTAGGGCTTTAGGGAAGGCTAGTGTTAAGGCTTTAGTTTTGGAGGGGGATAACTTAAGGTGGAATTCTTTCAGTAGCTTACTAAAGAGGGACAAAGCTTCCTGGGCCTGGTCCTCCAGGTTTTTCCTGACACGGCCCGAGAGAATCAGGAAGAAATCATCCGCATAGGCATATGTGGTGAAGCCCGCAGAGTTCATGCTCTTGAGAATGCCATCCGCTACTAAATTCCAAAGGATTGGCCCAAGGCACGAGCCCTGAGGGCAGCCTTTTGTTTGAGGGTATTCCGTGAAGCCATCACCCCAGTTCACTAAAATTTTACGATGGAAGAGATATGAGCAGATGATTCCGGTCAGATTGCCCGGGCAGTCAAGATCTTGTAGTGCGCGAAGAATGTGTGGCCATTCCACATTGTCGAATGCTCCTTTAATGTCTAGCGAGACGATAGTGGTGTAATTTGATGCATTACAGCTAACGGCGCAGGAACTTTTGATTGCTTGCAAGGCTTGGTCACAAGATCTGCCCTCTCTGAACCCAATTTGGTTAGGATGAAGCAGATTATTAGATTCCAGAAAGAAGTTAAGTCGGGTTACTATGAGTTTCTCTAGCAATTTGCCTAAGTGGGGAGGAGGCAGATGGGTCTGTAGGAAGAGGGTTCAGAGGGAAGTTTCCCTTGCTTCAAAAAGTACACCACTTCGCCTCTTCTGAGTGTTTCTGGGAAGTATTGGTGTTTGAGACATAGGTTGGCCCATTGCAGGAGTATTTGAGGCATTGTATTATGAACGTTGCGTAGAAATTTAAAGTCAATATATTCCGGGCCAGGAGCCTTGTTGATGTTGAAACCGTATAGAGTGGCTTTTACCTCAGACTCCGTGAAGGGAACATCCGAGGGAGCCGAGTATGAAGGTGCTTGTTGGTGAGGGAAAACTGTTTGTGGGAATAAGGTTTTTGTTAGATATTCTAGGTTTTGTCTTTTAGAGGATTGGCCTGGAGGACGTTCCAATTTCAGTTCTGTGGGTGTGAAGAATTTGTTGCTATAAAATTTTTGGGCAGTGCCAAAGGTTTTTGTTTGTGAAGTGCAGAATTTTTTCCATGCGGCGTGTTTGGCTTCATTTATGCGTTTCTTGAATAGGGCCGAGTGTAGTTTAATTTTCTGTTTGTGTTGCTGGATTTGTGTAGGTTCGAGGTATTTTGACTGTCTTCTCAGAGCAGTCAGATGATTCCGCATGGAACGTAGCTGGGGAGACCAGAAGGAGTAAGCAAACCGACGTCCCGACTTCTTAAGTCTGAAGGCTGAGGTGGCAGCATTTTGGATGGTAGCTATGAGGTTGTTTGTAAAGGTTTCAAGTTGGGGGATGTTGTTTATTGATTTGATTTCGTTTGTTAGTGGTGTGGAATTTTGAAGTAAGAGGTTACTGAAAATTTTGAAATTTCCGCGTTTCGTGGCGAAGCGTCGAGATTGAGTTATAGTAGGTTTTGTGTATGTTATATAATTGTGGTCGGAGTTGTTGAAGGTGTCTAGGACTGACCAGTCATTTATTCTTGCAAGAGTTTTGGTGTTACAGAAGGTGAAATCTGGCCAGCCCTGAGCGTTGTCTTTTTGGAAGGTGGGGGCGGAATTTTCTAAGTTAGCGAGGCAGATGTTATTAGTGGCTATAAATTCTATGAGGCTGCGACCCCTAGCATTCTCGTATGGTGAGCACCATAAGGGAGAGTTAGCATTCAGGTCGCAGCCACATATGAAGAGTGATTTTTGGGATATTAGGTGTTGCCATTCCAGAAGACAGGACTCGAAATCAGCAGACGGGGCGGCGTAGGCGCTGCCAAGGATCAGTTCGCCCTCCTTCGTGGTCAGTGTTATGAATACACAATTGTCCCCAGTCAACAGATGGGTGTAATTAAGGTTTTGTGCTGATATTACTATGTGGGCATTAGGGTGGAACGAAAAAAATCAACTTTTAATTTTTAATTTGTAATAGCACAGAAAAGTTGTCTTTTCGTGTAGATAACACAAATTAAAAATATGAAAAATATTGGAGATCATCTTGAGGTGCCGCAAAGATGTTAAAGTTTCATAAAATTGAAATTTTCGCGATATTTTGAAGTTTTTTTAGGAAAAAATCAGCTTTTGATTTTTAATTTGTAATAGCGCAGAAAAGTTGTTTTTTGATGTAGACATATTAACTTAAAAATTTGAAAATTATTGGAGTACACCTTGAGGTGCCGCAAGGTCGTTAAAGTTTCATAAAAACACAGTTTTTGGAACTTTTTTGAAAATTTTTGGGTGTTTCGATTATAAAAAAAAAAAGTTCCAAATAGGCGTTATAGTATGAATAGAAAGATAAAGACAGTTTTACTATTTCATTGACACCCAATCCAGAAGATTGAGTCATCACCGTAACAGATGTTGTGTGGGGCGGGTGGCGGGAGGCGGAGATTTATCTGCGTGCGGTGTCAAGCTCAAAGCACGTGTCAGGTCAGTAGCTTTGCGGAGTTCAGTTGAGTTGACGTCTCCGCTCCGTCTATTGCGTAACAGATTAACGTAATATTTTGTTAGTTTGCGTGCTACTTTATTGTTGTGTGTAAAAATGGCTCAGTCTAAATTAGTGAAGACAAGACAAATATCAGAATGTCCTATTTTTGGAAATTTAGTGATTTGCTTGAAGTGGAACTGCCTACTTATGAATCTGTTATGTAGTTCTACTGTTTTATTAGATGTAACCTCAAAATTGCTTCAGAGAAGGATCCTACCCTAACAGCACAAAATATTCCTGAAACGTAACAATCATATAACATTGAAACATTATGAAACCTTCCGAAACGTTTAAAACCGATCAGATTACTTTCCGATTAGTTTCAAAAACGTAGAAATGTCCGCGATCGTAACAAAAAATCAGATACGTAACAGAAACGTTACAATCACTTAACAGATAGAAAATCAAAAAGGGCGAATGTTTCAGAAAGGTATCAGAGAGCATACTAAAACGTGTTACGTTTTTGAAAGATTGTAAGCATATTGAAACATAACTGAAACATTATGTGCTGTATGGGTAGTGTACTAGTGTATCAGTGAAATATGTGTCAGTGATATATGTTTCCAAAATGCAAAAAAATGGTCAAAAGCTTCTATCCCCGTTGCTTCTAGCAAAAGAATTTTACAAATGATAAAAGCATATCATACTAAATACAGGAATTTATTAGGTCTAAAAGCAGAAAAATGTCAGAAAAGTTTGTCTGTAACCTCGTAAAATACAGAAAATATGTTGATCGTCTATTTGATATTGCTGCCTGTTAGTGTGTTATGGAACAAGAGTTTCTAAACGATCAACTTTCTAACAGAAAAATGGATTTAGGTAATATTGATATAGCTACCACAAGCGCTTTGAAGAAAAAAGCAGGAAGAAAAAGTAAAAAACTAAAGAGAATATTTGTTTAACCAAGAAAGGACAAAAAATACTAGTGTATCAGAAACTTTTACTGGCGACAATGACAGTGCTGATGGGCAGCAGTGATCTCTACCAAAAGAGGCAAACCAACCAAGTCCTTCAAATATACA
Organism: Salticus scenicus; assembly: GCA_963930645.1. Taxonomy (NCBI): domain Eukaryota; kingdom Metazoa; phylum Arthropoda; class Arachnida; order Araneae; family Salticidae; genus Salticus; species Salticus scenicus. Next base: position 130,748,982 of record OZ005652.1, on the reverse strand, counting down.
AGAAGAAATACATCTACCAGGCCTTTCATAACTGGAAGAAGTGAAAAACACTCAAATGTGCATTAAATTGACATCTGTAGCTTGCATTGCTGATCGAATCGGAATATCAGATAAAGCTGCTGAAACTATAGCTAGTGTTGCTTTACAGGGCAGGGGTGTAATCACAGAAGACACACTCAGCGCTGTCATTGTCACTAGTAACCGTTTCTGATACACCAGTATTTTTGGTCCGTTCTTGGTTAAACCTAACTATTCTCTGTAGCTTTTTACTTTTCCTTGCTGCTTTCTTCCACCTTTTCTATATTTTGCGAGGTTACAGACAAACTTTTCTGACCTTTTTATGCTTTTATAACTTAATAAATTCCTGTATTTAGTATGATATGCTTTTATCATTTGTAAAATTCTTTTGCTAGAAGCAACGGGGATAGAAGCTTTTGACCATATTTTTTCTATTTTGGAAACTAAACTGTCACATATTTCACTGATACACTAGTACACTAGGATCCTTCTCTGAAGCAATTTTGAGGTTACATCTAATAAAACAGCAGAACTGCATAACAGATTCATAAGTGGGCAGTTCCACTTCAAGCAAATCACTAAATTTCCAAAAATAGGACATTCTGATATTTGTCTTGTCTTCACTAATTTAGACTGAGCCATTTTTACACACAACAATAAAGTAGCACGCAAACTAACAAAATATTACGTTAATCTGTTACGCAATAGACGGAGCGGAGACGTCAACTCAACTGAACTCCGCAAAGCTACTGACCTGACACGTGCTTTGAGCTTGACACCGCACGCAGATAAATCTCCGCCTCCCGCCACCCGCCCCACACAACATATGTTACGGTGATGACTCAATCTTCTGGATTGGGTGTCAATGAAATAGTAAAACTGTCTTTATCTTTCTATTCATATTATAACGCCTATTTGGAACTTTTTATTTTATAATCGAAACACCCAAAAATCTTCAAAAAAGTTCCAAAAACTGTGTTTTTATGAAACTTTAACGACCTTGCGGCACCTCAAGGTGTACTCCAATAATTTTCACATTTTTAATTTAACATGTCTACATCAAAAGGCAACTTTTCCGCGCTATTAGAAATTAAAAATCAAAAGGTGATTTTTTCCTAAAAAAACTTTAAATTATCCCGAAAATTTCAATTTTATGAAACTTTAACATCTTTGCGGCACCTCAAGATGTACTCCAGTATTTTTCATATTTTTAATTTGTATTATCTACACCAAAAGACAACGTTTCTGCGCTATTACAAAATAAAAATCAAAAGTTGATTTTTTTCGTTCCACCCTAGTGGGCAGTGTTGTTTTTGGAACTGAAACTGGACCAGGAAGAGGGGAAGTCATACAGATCGCCCCCAACAGTACAATAGGCATCCTGCAGCAGTCCGACGTCCATAGAGTTTTCCTCCATAAACGTGCGGACCGTTGAGTTCGCCACCTTGCACCTATTGAGGTTGATCTGTATGAAATGAAGATCATTAAAAGTTTTTGGGGCAATAGGAGTGGAAGAGGATGTTGCCTCTGGGGAAGGAGAGGAGAGAACTTTTGACTTTTTGGATTTGAATTTTAAATCTTAGTTTAGGGCGAAGGGATGGGAAATAGGAGATTAAAGGGTTGTTACCTTCTTGAGGTGTGGGTTGAGCTGCTATAGTAGGGCGCATCTTCGGGAGGTCCTCGAAATGCTGGAAACTGAGGATGGTCATATTCTGAATAGAAGTAAGGAAGGTTGTTTGCATATGAGTATGGTGGATATTGCTGGTATGGGATGCTGTAGTCCTGTTGGAATGAGTCAGTGGGTGCTTGTTGATGATTGTAGGGAGGTCTCTGGTTTCCAGAGCTTGAGTTACGTTGGCGTGATGGGAAACTTTCCTGGGGCCTTCGATTCCGTCTGCTGGGAGAACGGCGTGTAGGTCGACGGGAGGGATTTGTAGGAGGGTCTTTGTGCATTTCGGAAGACTTGTCTGAGTTGAGTCTGTTCATGTCGTTCTGAGATCTATGCTGGCTAAATGTGCGGGAAGAGTTTCGACTGCTTCTTGAGGATGTTCTTATTGCTGCTGTTGATTGTTTTCTTGAGGGATTTCTTCTTGAGGAGAGTCTTGTTGAGGGAGAGCGATGTCTATTTGAGTAGGAGTTTGAGAGAGGTCTGCTCTGTCTTGGAGGTTCTTGCTGGAGAGGTGGAGCTTTAGGAGGGAATTTGGCATCTAAGTATTGCCTGCGATTGTGGTATTTCTCGGAAAGTATTGTACAGTCCAGGGAAAAGGCCGTGTGATCAGAAGGAAGTGGCCCTAGGTTGTTTCTTAGTCTTTGTAAGTTTGCTCTCTGACAGTTGATGCAACTTGCTCTTGCCGAGCAGCCCTCATTCTTATGAGATCCAGAGCATTGAGAACAAAAGGTTTTATCCTTGCATTGCTTAGTAGGATGCTCAAGAGACTGGCAGTTAGTGCACCTCAGGATCCTAGTATATGGTCTGAAGGTGCATCTAAATAGCCCCATGTTAAATGCATCTGATTTTAAGTAGGCTTCAGATATAGGGAGGGGAGCCTGGATCACTAAATTCTTTAGGTGAGGCGCTCTTGATGCTTGAGAACGTATCAATTTTACTTGGCTTTGTAGGCTTTCCTGTAAGTTGCTCGTGGCGAAAAGGTTGTTTAGAATTTCATTATCTTCCATGACTGAGGGAGCTCCCAGCAGCATGAACCAAATGTGGGGGCAAGGTTTTTGCCTGATTTGCAGCTTTTCGTTGATTTCTGCTACTGTTTGTATGTCTTTGGCAAGAAGATCTGCTTCTTCTGGGGTGGAGCAGCGTAAGTCCACCGAAGAACGGTAAACCTGCCTGCTCGTAATTGTTCCAATGGTTGATATGTGATGGCGTTTTAGCATGTTTAATATGTCGATGCCTCTGTCTGTTTCTGTTTTAGATTTTAGGAATAGGGTGCTTATAAGGTGTTTGTGGGTAACTGTTGCCTGTATGATGTTTTTTTGGATTTGGTTAGATGATTTTGGAATGGTTTTCCTTGAGTTTTCTAGTGGGTGTGCAAGTCTTTGGGCGTATGAGTTCGTTGTTGCTGTAGTTGATTGTTGAAGGTGAGACTCGTTCTGAGGAGGTTCTGAAGATTGTTGTGGGAAAGGTGATTCTGTATTTTGAAAATGACCTTTGAGAAATTTTTCTTGTCTTTGTAGGTCTTGATCCAGTTTTTCTTGTAAGTTTGTTTGGCATTCAAAGTTGGTGTTGAGGTTATTTTGGAGAGCTTTAAGCTCTTGCATGTGTAGGGATAGCTCTGAGATCTTGTTCTGGATGGCTCTGGTGTATTCTCTCAGTGGTGAAATTTGTTGATAGTTTTGTTGTCGTGACTTGTCTGCTTGTGGTGTGGATGTGGGTGTTTCTGCCTGGGGCGGTTTCATTACATCTGCTAATATATGCAGATTCATGATTCTGTTGAATGCGCTTTCAAAAACTGCCAGCGGAGTTGATACGTGTTTTTTCCTGCATGTGGTGATTATATTGATTGCTGCTCTGGCAACATCTGGGATTGAAGTGAGTTCTAAAATGTCCTCTTTTTTGTTGTATGTATCAGGTAGTGGTGTTGTCAACGTAAGGTTTAAGGTTGATTGGCGTCTGCTGGTGGAGTCAGTGTCTGATTCCTCAGCATTTGACTTGACGCTCTACGAAGGAGACATTTCTGAGCGGTCTTGATATGAATGCGCTTTTGATTTGGTGTAGCTTTTAGAAAAGCTGTTTTTGTTATTTTAATGGTTTGAGGAACAATTCGGAATTGAACAAGTTTTATAATATTCTTATCTGAACAGGTTGGGGCTCGCCAGAGCTCCTGCACCATACCATTAGTTTGAGAGAGAAAAAAAAAAAAAAAAAAGAAAAGAAAAAACCGGGAGCCTAGACTCCCGAAAATAGCTAAGAGAAAAGTTTATTAAAAGAAAATGACTTTTAAAGAGATACCATTCGAAAATGCTAGGGACAGATAGAGAGAGAGAGAGGAAAAAAAAAACCCTTAAAATGACTGGGAGGGAAACCCAAGTGGTTGCGTGTGATAACGGAGGAATTCTGGAGCTAGTTGGGCAATGAGTTTGGTTCCTTAGGCTATATCTACTGTAGAGGGGGTTGCATTGGAAGGGAAGCTGAGTGGGTAGGGATGTGCCATGGCTTGACCGAGTTGCAAGCGTCTACTAGAAGGCTCAAGAAATTAATAAAAATAAAGATAGATAAATAATAATAATAATAATAATAATAATAATAATAATAATAATGGGGGGAGGGGGAAACGGGGGGCCGGAGGCAGACACCAAGAACTCCTAGGAGGGTCAGCAACGAGGATGAATAGAGGATGGGAGCCTAGGTCGTGGGGCAAGCCTTAGAAAAATGCATACAAGCACTTGATGTGGGGCTGGGGGGGCAATAAGGCTTCCAGAGTCCTGTAAAGTGGGGGGGAGGTGCCTTGTGCGCCGGAGGGATGAAAAAAGGGATAAGATGAGAGGGAGCCTAGGGGGTGGGACAGGCCAGGGGGAAAGTCCAAACACACATTTGGAATTATTGGAGCCAATTGGAATGAAATATAAAGACTCAAAGGCGAGATTTAAGTTAAACATGCCGAGAGGGTGAGCCTAGGGGGTGGGACAGAGCTGGAAAACCTCGACGGTGATGCAATATAGAGCTGTTTACTAGAATTGGTTAACTGGGTGAGCGGCGGTCCCTTAGGTTAGTAATTATAGAAAAAGGGGAACTTTACTGGATGGGTAGCTTAGTGGGTGGGGAAGTGCCGAGGCTTAACTAAATATTATTAAGTTTGCATGTAGGCTTGAATTATCAATTTTCAGTTTTGTGGGCAAGTAAAAGATTAAAAAAAAAAAAAAAAAAAAGAAGGTTGGAAAATTTCTAAGTCCAGAAAATTAATATTAGATCAAATAATTATAATTTTAGTGTTAATTCTTCTATAATTAACTTGTACAGATGTTATAAAAAACTCTTAGTACAGTTTTGACGTTGTTTGAGGGGCTCGGACCAAAAACCCGCTGAAGGGAAGAGCGGAACTCGGCAAAAGTGCTTTTGACATCCCTTAGGACTAAGGGACGGGGTAGAATTCACCGAAAAAACTTAAGAGTATTTGAAGTCTAGGGAGCAGGATTGAAGACTTACATCTTATATGTAGAGAGGACTGTTGCTGAAGTGAAAACAGCAGAAAGGCTCTCAAAACATTGGAACCCATCCCAGAGCATCCTGCTAAGAGGGGGCAGGTTCCGGCGGAGGGGAAGGGGGCCGGGGTCAGTCCCCCCCCCCCAGAAAAAGTTTGAAAATTTGGCTTTGGTGGAAAGGAAATTAGTATTATTGAAAGGATACTGGGGAATCCTGCTCCAGAGACCGAGACTGGAATAAGTGGAAGTTTCTGTGTGCACGGAAACGTTGAGGCTAATTGGAAGAGCTTTGGCTAGAGAATATGGCTGAGTTTCTCTGAACACGGGAACGTAGGGACTTGGAAGAAAAGCGGGAAGTTTAGTTTAAAAAAAAAAAAAAAAAGGACTAAGTCTCGCACTGAAGAAGGGCTAAGTTTTACTAAACACGGGAGCGTCGGGACATAGATGAAAAACGGAAGAGTTAGCTTACAATTTTACTAAGTCCCGCAGAACACGGGAACGTCGGGACGGGGGGAGATTAGGGAGCCTGTATACCCAGGGAGACGACACGCGGGAGCAAACATCTCATTGGTTATGAGCTGTCTTTTTTTTTTTTTTTATCGCCTTGGACTATATCCAGTTTCTCGGCAATTGGAATAGCAGTGAGTTGAGAAGCAACTCAGAAACAAAAGCTTATTTCTATTATAATGAATTAAGATATCAATTTTTATTACTAGAATATTATTCAAGAGACATTAAATTTTGATTTTGACTGATTTTTATGCAGAAAATCCTGACTAGTTTTGAGATATTAGCATGTTTTTGTGGCTGATCACCATTCGCATTCGTTTTCAATATTTGAAAATAATGTTTACGAACTTTTTCTTAAAATATTTCTACCCTAAACAGCAATTCAAATATGCCACAAGCAATGAAGTTTTACATACTGTATTTTACAACTTATTAAATGTGTTTTAATATGAAAGAAATGTCATTTTGCTGCATGAGAGCATGTTGGCGATGTTTGAGCCGTTACTGGCTATATTTATTTTCGCCAAATCGTAATTTTTAAACATCGGCCCTTTTAAAGAATATAGCGTCTATTACTAAAAGGTTTTACATTTTTAAATATCTCTTTAAATTATATTATGGCATTTCCTTAGATTTATATTCATATTAAATAATATTAGACATTTTTCATATTTGTCTTATATTTTCTGTTATTCATTTATATAAAAAAGATATTGATGCTCATTTTTTTTAATTGTTAAATTAACTTTTAATTAAAATAAGAAGTTATTTAATTGTAATTATTAGTAGTAAAATCCCAATATCAAAAATCAAAATATATTAAAAAACTGAAATCTGAAAAGATACTTGCTTTTGAAAAATTATTAATTTAAATTTTTACTAATATAAGTAATGAAAAGTTAAGAGGCATTGTTCAGAATACATTTTGGAACTAGATCATGCAAATGTTAAATCAAAAATTTATTCTACAAATAATTTAATTTTCAGTGAGTAGATGCGTTTTATTTCATTAAACAAAGTTTTAGATAGTCTCAAAGAATCAAAATTTTACTTTAGCCCAAGTAAAGAGACGTAATCTATAATAAATAAATCTTTGTTTTATAGATTTATTTGTCGATGAGATAATAGTACCTAATTTCAACAAATTTATTACGTTTTTTCCTCATGCTGATTCAAATTGTTTATCGTCGATTTACATGATATATTATAATAATGATTGCATATATATATATATATATATATATATATATATATATATATATTATAACAAATTAGATCTACTCTCTTTGTTTGTATTTTTATTTATTTGATCTTTTTTATTTATTTACTTAAAACCACGGACTTTTTTTTTTTTTCCTTTAACTATTATTATTATTATTTTCTTTTAAGTACTTTGTTGTAAATGTGACATCATTTTCTTCTTTTTTTTTTTTTTTTTCTCTTCTTCTTTCCCCCTTTTTTTCTCTTAAATTAAACTTAAAAAATAAATAAATAACATAGGAAAAAAAAAAAAAAAAAAAAGACAGATTCAAGCAGCAATGACATCCGTTTTGAGCGTTAGTTTACAGAAACTGCCACTTTTATAATTATAAGGATGCGCAAAAATTAGAGTGCATTCAGACTGAAAAACCGAATTAGTAAACTTTTTAAATTTGTTTGAAAATGTTAATATTGTTTAATTCATTGATATATTTCAGCAGTATTCCAACTTGCCAAATTCCTTGTTACATATTTGTTATCCATATTATAATTGTATTGCATATTTCAATTATCATTATTCGATTTGTTTTCTTGTTTCAAGGTTAATTCTATCACTCCAGTCACAAAACAAAAGGCTGTCGGAATGCCACCACCCACCACTATTTCTTTTCATGGGGGGGGGGGAGTATTATGATATAAATTGGAAGTATATATATTTTCTTATAATAAGCTATTTTCATGCGTGAAAAAATGTTTTTAAAATATTAAAATTGTTGATAATTCGTTAAACACAACTTAAAAAAAAAAAAAAAAAAAAAAAAAAAAAAAAAAAGAAGAAGAAGAGGAGAGATGAGTAGGGAGGGGGGGGGGAAGAGGCATACATTTATTTGAAGAGTAAAAAACACAGACTGAAAACGAAATATTCTTAGTACATGCTATTTTTTTAAAATAATAACAATATTAATTTTTTAATATCGTTAAAAATATTTCTTTTTCACTTTAAAGAAACTTTAGAAAAACTTTAAAGATTTTTTTTCTAATTATCAAATGCATTATTATTATTATTATTAGTTTTATCTTTTAAACAAAAATGTAGTAATGAAAATATAATTATATTTAATATGATTCAACTATAAATGTTTTTATCTGAGTTTTATTTATTATTATTTTATTATTTTTAAAGAAAGAAAAAAGAGGGAGAGGTCAAATAATTAATATCACGTTTTTACAACAGACAAATAAATATGAATACTTTTTAATAATAATACATTCTTTTTTTTTTTTTTTTTTTTTTTTTTTGGTAAAAAAGTTCGGTTTTTTTTTCGTTTTTTATTTTTTCTTATTGATAAGACGGAATTTTAATTATATTAGAAGTAAATTGAATATACAATTATGGAGCTAGTTTTCATTCAAAGATGAAACGAGGATGCAGAAAAACGCACCGTCGCCAAAGTGGCAATAACTTCCGACATTCTGTAAACATAACAACCCCATTCAGCTTTTACGCTCTCTTCATCTGGTAAGAAAAAAAAAGGCGGCGACGCATGCGTATTAGTAAGTCTACTTCCGCTTGTCGTCCCCCCCAAAACACAGGCTCCCTAGGGAAGATGAGTCTGACCGTTGAAACTGCCATCGGCAAGCCGAGGGTCGGAAACGGAACTCAGCGTGCGAACTAAACACCTGGGCGAAGGGGACCGGACCGGTGAAAAGCGCCGAGAACTCGAGAGGGAGGCAGAATGCTAAGGAAAAGGAACGATCACTTTCATCTTTTATAGGGAGACCAGTATAGGTGGTGGAACCACCACAAGAGCTCCCTTAGAACACAGGAGCGCTGCCCAGGGCCAAGGGGAGGGCTCCTACAGGGGGGCAGGCTCAGGGGGGGGGGGGCACTGCCCCCTGGACGAAGCCAGGGGGAGCAGAAAGATCAAAGTGAGCCTGAGAGGAGAGGGCTGCACCCGAGGGGGGCTAAGCGAGCCAAAGCTGAGGCGGGCAGCCGCGCGGGGCGGGTAGAATCCCCGACTCAAGCCCCGCCATCCCCCCTCCATATAAAGGGGGGGGGAAAGACTGAAAGTGATTACGACCTTAAGAACCATAAGTAGAGTGTTGATTACACCGAGGGATCTTATGGTTCACAAAAATAAAAAAGAGGGGCTCAAGGCCACTCAGACTGCTAGGGGGGCAGAAGAAGGGAGTGACCGAAGTAGCAAATAAACAGATATGCAAATAAACAGTGATTTAAAATGCAAATGGAATTACAATAAAATTTAAATTCAAATAAACAATGAGCTAATACAAAATCAATTAAGTTAGAAATTACATTATTGAGATCAGATTCAGATCTTAGTTATGCATAGAAGGGAGTGACGATAGCAACAAATGAACAAAAATGCAAACAAGCAGCAATTTAAAAGCAATATGGAAATACAATAAAATCAAATTCAATTAATCAATGAGCCAATACGAGTATCAATTAATTAGGAGTTACATTAATAAGAACTGATTCAAATCGTAGTTGTACAAAGTTGGGAGTAGAACTAGAGTTGTTAAGAAATAGGTTGAGTGGAAATAAAGGACCAATCAAAACATAATATTGGAAGGACTTAATTACTCAAGATTGAGAATAAATCCTGACTTGTTAGATTTTAATTAGAGTGGTTGGGGGACAGAACAAAGCTTAATAAGGGCATGGGCTAATTAGAAAGGGGGTCTCTGCACTTGGAAATAATGCGAAGAGCTGATTTGGGAAGACTTAGCCTATCCTTGTTAATTATGATTAATCATTAACCAGTTAAAGTGATAACTATATGAAATAAAGGTTTTAATTTTTGTAAACAAAATTTACATCTTTGAACACGTTATAAATCAGGTTTAATTGGGTTGATTCTGCTGAAAGCTCAAACGAGCAGCCAGCCCGAAAAAGGGGGTAATTGGGATTTGAGAATAAATCAATCAGTTTGGATAATAACATTAAAGAAAATAATGGGACTGAGCATAATTTACATGTTAGGCACCCGAACACCCCCGAAAAATGTCATCATGGTAGGAACGAACACCCCTTAAAAACAGGGTGAGCTAACCCCACGATAACATCCGGGGATGGACGAGTACCCGTACAAGGACGCTTGCAACTTAAGAAAATAGCGCAAGGCACGTGGGGATTAAAGAATTAGAAATAAACTATTAATGAATGGGTAATTTTAATAATTATAAGCAAAATACATATTTGAGGTTCAGCAATGGTTGTCAGGTCATGTTTGTGGATTGGAAAATATTCCGTATTTAGGTTTTTAGATAGAGTTTAAGAGCTAAAGCTTGCTAAAATAATGTTTAAAATAGAGAAAAGCAAACAGCCATGTTGAAGATCATTGCTGAGGGAAGCACAAGTTATTGAATATTAAATATACAGTTTATTAAAGAACCGCTTGGGTTAGAAGTTAATGAGTGGTATCAAAATATAGATAATAACTTTAGGAAAAGAAAATGGTATAGTACATGACTCCGACTCACCCCTTTCCTATTGTTTCTAGCCGGCCATCGGGAGCACTAAAACAAACGTCTTGACTCGTTGAAGGTCGGGCTCCTTCCTCTTTGATTGCTTTTTGAAGCCCTTAAAGTTTTTTTTTTTTTTTTTTTTTTTTTTTACTTTATGCCTACTTAATTGTTTTTTTTTAAGTATGCCCCTAAAACATAATCATAAACAGCACAGTCAGAGGATGATGATGGTAGCCATTTGTCAGGAGGAAGAAAATTTATTTATTTTACCTTTCAGCCATTTATAGCTGATTTTTCAGCGTGACTTGGTGCAGAATCTTGGTGAAAAACAAAGTTTCCTTGAGGGTAAATCCATTTACTTTCTTTGATCATGTGCTTCAAAACTGCATTCTGATAATATTTAGCATGAATTTTTGCCTTTGGTTCTACAAAAAATGGTTTTGTTAAGCCTTGAGAGGATATTCCCGTCCATACCATAAGACCTGACGGCCAACTTGTCTTTTGCAAAACAGCTACGTCTTTGCAACGCTTTTCGCGTGAAATATATCGTATCTTCTTTTTTTTTTTTTCCAGTATTGGATGACATATGAAACATTGCTTCATCCTATGTTATCCATGTTTTGTATCTACCTTTGCGTAACATTAAATACAGACGCCAAGAACGTTTTCTTCGTTTTTCTATGGTCTTTACAGACATTTGCTGACAGGCTGCTTTATTCACTTTTTTATAACCAATTTCCTTTATCTAACGACAGATTGTCGATTGCGATACCTGTAGCGTCTTTGATAAAGTTCTTTGAGGCAGAGGATTTTTTACAGCGATAAGTCTTTTCAGCTTCTTTTTTTTTCTTTTTCGCCAAAGACTTTCGTTCGTCCACATTTTTTTTTCTGGAGCTTTTGATTGCCATCCAAATTTTATTTATTTTCAAAGTTCAGATACTAATACACTAGAAAATGTCTTTTCTAATTTTTAAATGTGTGATTTATAACAGAATTGGAGCAACCATCCTTTAAAAGCTTTAAAATTTCGTTTCGGGTTTGAGGATCTAATTTCGGAGCCGTAATTAACTCCCACTTATAAAAATAACTGGATTGGTAATTTAAACGTCTTACAATTAAAATAAAACTGGTGGTAAAGTGATTAAAATTTACTATGAATAGTTACAGGCTTTTAAGATTGGTCACACTAATATTGAATCAACCTGTAGTAATTGGTAAGCATTCTTGTTGGGCGTTATGAGCGAAAATATTTTATTTTTTCTTAAAAGCCCGTCAAAGTGCAATTAAGGGAAGTAATGGGTTTGGCGCCCAATTTTGCAAATTTTTCGCTCCTTGGCCACTTTTTTGGCGACCTTGGCGAGAAAATCCTTACTGTTGATAAACCAAATATCAATAGTAACCGCTATCTTGATTCCCTGAGAAGTTACCAGAACATTTTGGGTTTTATAGAAGGGTATAAAAGGCAGTCCAATCTCGCCAAGTGGGTCAGTTTCCCAAGGCACTGATTACTGCTTAAAGAGCACTTTTTTGATTACAGCCGATTGCTGTGTGTTAATGGTAGACTACAGTTTATGCTATGAATTTGATGGTGTCAATTGTTATTTAAGCTGAGTTTTCTGGTAATACTGATGTTGATGATTGGTTTATAGACCTGTAATCTTCTAGATTTTTCTGAAAATAAACTTTTGAGCCTCTGCAATATTTACCTTACAATTCCAGACAACTCACGAACCCCGAGTAAGCAAGAATATATACATGCATACATAAGAATATATCGATATTTTTAAAAGATTGTTATTTTAGAAGTGTACACTGTTAAAAATGAGTAAATGGACATAATTATTTCGAAATGGGTAATTGGGGGAAGATATGCTTGTCTCTTTTATAAAATATTGCAGGTTTTTTCAAATTAACATCTGTTCACTTCATAATTGATAATAAATATTGTAAACCAAAAGAAAGATCTCAGATATTGTTACTCACAATTGTCGATACCAATTTTTGAACATGTTAATTTACTCAATGACAAGTATATGGGATTTTTACATTTTTGTATATTTGCTTCGCAGCTATTTTGAGTGTGTGACACACTCAAATTTGACATCATTTTACTCATTTTTAGTATTTTTGCTCCTTTATTTTTTTTTCATTGTAACTTAAAATTCGACGTTTAATAAAATATTAATTACACTGGTGTATTAACAATGGATGTATACAATAAACCTATATAAGTGTTTCAGTCAAAATATAATTTTATGGTAAACATTTGATAAAAGAAGTTCTGTAATCTTACTTTTCATAAATCATGAAAGCCAGAAATTTTGAAAGGTTTTTCAAAAATAAAATTGAATATGCAGATATCAATTAATAGATATATTACAATTTCATTAAAATTATGTTAATGGGTACAGTATATATATATATATATATATATATATATATATATATATATATATATATGTATGTATATATGCATACATAATTGCTGAAATATATCGTGTTCAAATAATGACAAAGAATTTTAATATGATCTTTAAAAATGTGTGCATCTAAAGGCATAAAAGATTTAATTTTACATAAATGTAAAAACATTTTATGGCCATCCAGTAGCACGAGCCAGTCGTACTTTTGAAACGTTGGGATAAAATGACATAGGGCAGGACTTTTCAGAAATGCAGAATTTTTTTTTTTGTAAAAAAAAAAAATCAGTAAAAACATTACAGTTGCTTAGATAAGTTAGCCAACACACAAAATATAGTGATAAGAGGGTACTAAAAAGAGGAACAGACTTAATTTTAGAGCATTTTTATTTTTTAGGATATAGATAAACATCATTAGAAATTATTTATTCCAAATAAAAACCATGTTTTTTAGACAAAGATATTTAATTTCTGAAATGCGTTTTAATCTATTAAATAGCTCTTTTATAAATAAAATATGAGTTTTATAAACTCCTAATGTAATATGTATAGTTTATCTATTGTATATTCAGTGTAAATATGGTATTTCCACATCAGTTTTAATGAAAAATTAAATACTTTCATTTAAAATATTGTGAGATAATGGGAAAATACAGAATCGTTTAAGGTATTGCAAACCTTATTATTTTTATTATTGAACATTTTAATAATATTTAGTAGAAGTCAATCTAGGCGGACAAATTTGGAATTTCGTCATTAATAAATATCAATAAATATAGTTTTATTTATTCTTAAAAACATTATTTTACATTATTGTATCCTTAAATAAATATAATTCTAATGTAATCAAAACCATGACACTTAAACCAATCTGAAATAACAACGTTTAAACAATTCTTGATTTATATTGTTATCGTAACGAAAACCGATACAATTTCTTTAGACGTATATATTTTCTTTTGCATCAGAGTGAGTGTGCCCATGGGAGATCATAAAAGTTTTCCATGAATTCTTTAGAAAATACCTCATTTAAAGTACATAAAAAGATATATTGACATTGATGACATGACATATTTTTTAATGCATTTTGCCACGAAAATTCATCAATATAAAATGAAGTATTTTTTTTTTATGTTACTACTATTATGAAATAGGCAAAATTTTTTTGAAAATTAATTTTTATGATCAAGTTTAAAAATATATGTATCTTTGAAGTTTTCATAGTTAATCAGTTTACTTTATCCAAAATATGAAGGGCGGGGTGTTAAACAATAAAGTCGATAATATAATGCTCAAACATAAAACAAAATTAAAAATAATATTTAACTCATGATGGATAAATATTAATTTTTAGAAGATAATTAAAAAAAAAAAGAAAAAATCATCGAATTGCACAAATCATCGAAAAAAATCATTAGATTTTTTAAAGGTTTATGTACTGCGAAAATATAAGATACTAATTAAAACTACATGAATGGGATTAAAAATGCATAATTATGTATGTTCGCATAATTTTTTATCTTTACCTAAACAATTAAATCGAGAATGAAGTTGCAGTTAACTATCTAAGAGAATAAAACATAAGTAATCGTGAAAATTTTAAAGAATATAAGCAAAATGGCACATTGTTTAAGAGAACTACTTAGATTTTTTTGCTAACATATCTAATCTGATTAAAACGCTTTTCGTTCTAGTTTCTACCAAAATTAGATGGATATTACGCTTTATATAAGCAAACAGAGTGGGATTAAACCAAGAATAGGTTACTCATTAAGGATGATTTTTTTATTTATAGATGTTAATATTCATTTTTAAATTTTTACTATTTCTGATCAAAATATCAAATAATAAAAATACTACATAAAATTACTTGTCAAAAAGTATTATATATACAAAAAATTACCAAATTTAAAAAAAAAAAAAATTAATGGATTAAAAGCTATTTGTCCAAAAAAAAAAAAAAAAAAAAAAAAAAAAAACTCTTTTGTTAATCATAATAGCAGAACTATCAATGCTTAAAAATATTAACATTATATACTTAAAACTAATAAATTCGATATAGGGCGAAGTAGGAGTAATTGCAAAGACTGATATTTTTGCATAGTTTGACATTAAGCTCATTCAGCTCAGACGCTTTTATACTCAAACAACTGAAAAATTGTATGTATCAACTATATTTAATTGACATTTAAAAAGAGTGAGCTTTTTATAATTAAAAAATGTTCCATTTGAAGGGCAAAAGATAATTAGATATTTGTGTTTTGTGATTCGACGCAGTTTATGGTCCGAGGCAAGTGTAACATTCTCCATGAGCAAAACTTTAAAATATATTTAAATCAAGTTTCCAGATTATGATGACTTTCATAAATCAAAACTTTTTTGAATTTTTCAAAATATCTCAGTTCGCCATAGAGTTACTGTCTTTCCCGTACACCTCGGCGAGCTCTTCACAAAATTCACACACACACACAAAAAAAAAAAAAAATGCGTAGCAATACTATGTAGCTAAAAACTTTTAAAAAATGAAGTATTTTTTATTGTGCTTTTAATTGGTAGACTTATATGAATTATTATACTTAAGCAAAACTGTTTTTTAATCACGCAGTGTTTTTAAGTGTAAAAGATAAAGTAGAGGTAAATGTAAGACCATTAAAAGTTGGCAAACTTTATTAAAAAAAAAAAAGTGACAACTAAAATATAAAGTTGGCAACACCTTCGGTAAAGCAGTGCTTATCAAACAAAATAAGAAAATATCATTATTTGGAAAACAAAAGTAATCAAAGATAAGCATATCTTTTGAAGGCTTTACTGTCCCGTGTTAAAACTTTTCAAAAAACTCCAGTATTGACAGAACTTCTTAATATTGCATTCTGTAAGAAACTTCATTCAGTATTATTAATTGAGGAGAGCAAATAATTAGAAAGACCTGTTGTTGAATTTTAACTTGAAATTTTAATTTAAAGAAAAAAGAAAAATGAAAGAGAGAGCAAGAGTATACCTTCCCAGTTACATGTTTAAGCACAAACTAATGAGAAGTGAAAAATTCGGAGAGAAAAATACAGTCTGTTAGATCACGTGACAACTGTTCTATTTTTAATCACGCCTAGATGGGTGGGTAGAAAAAAATAGGGAGGAATGCATAGATTCCTTTTTCTTTCATGCAGCTCGTTTTTCGTTAAAGAAAAACACACTTCAGAAATAAAAAGTTTTTCTAGTTTGTAATTCAGTTTTTTCTTTCACTCCTCCTAAAACTCGGAAACGGATATTAGTTGCAAGTTCTGACGGTGTCTCAGGAAGATTGCCTAGGGGCAGGCTTTATCATGATATCAGTGGTCATTAGTTTGCTTTGCATGTATTGTAGGACAACGGTACAGTTCTCGCTTAAGTTTCTGGACGCAGTGGAAACTAATTTCAATATACTTTGTGCGAGCAGTGTGTTTAGGTGAATCTATCATTTTTATTGCTGACTGGTTATCATCGAATAATATTATAGACCATTTCTCCGGTAAGTCAAGGTCCTCTAGTATCCTGATCAACTATAATAGCTCTTGTGCGCAACTTGCAGCTGCAATGAATTCTGCTTCAGTGGAAGACAGAGCAACGCAGCTTTGTTCTCGTGAAATTTAGTGAACTGGTGTTTTGCTTATCAAAAATGAATTTCCAGTCATGGATTTACATTCGCATTTATCGCCCGCGCAGTTGACGTCGGTCTGACAACTTAGAAATGGATTTTCATTAGCACTAATAACCAAACTTAAGTTTTCAGTGGTTTTCAGGTAACTTATAAACTGTTTCGCAGCATACCAGTCTTGTTGTCTGGGGTCCTCATAGTAAGGTGGAAAATTCAGTTTACGTAAACCGGGATTTCCGTAATTTATACAAGGTGCTTGAGGCAAGTAAAACAAGGGTGGTTTAACTCGCTCTGCAAAAACTGTCGTTTGCAAAATTTCTGGGGTAAGTGTGACGACGACGAATGCTTAAAAAAATAGAACAAATCTGACTATATATTTAAAACCTAAAAGCAAAAGTTTTTTTTTTTTTTTTTAATAAAATCCGTTGTACTTACTTCACAAGTAGAGTAGTGGCAATATATTAAAATTTGGTTCCGGCACTCTGTCAAATGACGGAGATTAAGTAATTTTTTTCAATATTTTCAATCTGTGATTGTTTGAATTCGTTTCTAAGACTAAATATAACAAGCAGATACAACGATTCCAAAATGATCTTCTTAGCTGAGTTAAAAGCCGAGGTTATACTTACTCGTTTCCACTAAAAATGAAAAATTATGAATCCTGTCTATGAAATATTCATCAATTACATACAATATACAAATAATAAACAAATACTTTGCGCTGTTATTTAATTAAAATCCAATTAAATTTGAATGATATTTTTCTGAATTTCATGTACATAAAGAAGTTGAGTATAAAGGTTAAAACAATAATTACTTTTATTAAAGAATGTACTTCATGTTTATTATTTAAAATTTGAATTAAATGATGTCTACCTTTAAATAATCTCCTTATATTTTTTTATATATTTCGAAGTCTTTTAAAAATACATTTGATAATAGATAAAATGCCTCGACAGAAGATTTTCTATTATTCTAGCTTTCATTAAAATGTGTAAATTTAAAGTTTCAATGAGAAATCAGAAAATAATAATTATCTGTGATCTCGATGTTTATCACATAATTCCATGCAATCTCTGTTTAAACAGAATGATATTTATGGAAATTACATCGTTACTAGGTAATATAAGCTATGCATTAAACATAATTTATCACACAATGCACATAGTTAAGCGACGTGAACTTTTTGACTAGAGATCTTTGAATTATTTACTGTTATTTATCCAAGAAATTATAAATTTTTATAGAACAAATTCAAAAAAGTCAAAAATTCAAACGTGTTTTCATTAGATTTTAAGTACTCCAATGACAAATAATAAAAAAATAATGACAAATAATAAAAAAATATAAACTTCTTAATTAATTATTATAATTCAATAATATTTCAATTTTTAAATTTGTTCTAATAAATAAATTATATTACAAAATTTTTTAATGATATATATATATATTTTTCTTTCACTGATTTTATATTTTAAGTTTAATAACTGTACAACATTTTAAAGAAAACCTATAAGTTGACGAAACAAAATAACTTTTTTTTTTTTTTTTTTTTTTTTTTTTTTTTAACTCATGCACTGATATTGAATTTTGAAAGGGTCCTATGCAGGTTACAGCATACATTTATATATATATATTCATTCAACATTTTCAAAGATAAAAAAGAATAGATTTTAATGTTTTTTAATAGACCGAAATTGCATATAATGCATATGCAAATATGCTAAGATATATATTGATTGTAAAAGATATATATATATATATATATACACCCTTGTGCAAATTAATTGAAACAAACTATTTCTTTCGTGAATTCTAAAATCATTCTTATTATTCTTGAACAATTATAGTAAAATATATTAAAGTATGGGTGGGATGAATAAATCCGTTGCATAGCAACAATTTCCACTAAACAGAGGGATTCTGAGAGCGCATGCACAATAACTTCTGTAGATGAAAGCTCCAGCTATGATCACACCAGTTGAGAGTTCCCTGCCGTCAGAGATGGATGTGATGCTGCGAAAATGTACAAACATTGTTACTCTCTCCAAACATACACCAAAGACTTATAGAAAGATTTCGAAGATAGTTGGCGTTAGCATTGCAACTGTGAGTCGTATCATAAAACAAAATAAAGAAACACGATCCATACCTCCAAAGCAGAGAGGAAATTTTTTCCGAAAAAAGAAAACAACATGAAAAGATTACACTTTTCTAATTATACAAAGTAAAAAATACCCTCGAAAGACTAATGATGCACTTAATAGTGATTTAAAAGAGTATGAACTGAATATTATCCCATCTACTGCTCGGAGGCATCTTCTTAGATTCGGTCGGCCAGCCTATCGGCCTATGAAGAAACAGCATCTGATCCAACCAATGAAGAAAAAGCGTTATTTGTGGGCATTAAAATATAAGAATGGATAGTCGAAAGTTGGAGTAAAGTGCTATTTAGCAACGAAAGCCATTTTTTTTGTCCAAGGCAGCGAATTCAACATGTGCGGAGATCGTCAGGCGAAAGAATTCGGGATTGCCACATTAACCAATTTGTTAAACACCTTCAAAAGATGTTTTGGGGTTGTTTCGGTTACAGTTGGGTTGGTTCTTTGCAGCCTGTTGACGGTATGATACATTCTGAGCAATAGATTACTATTTTGGATAAAAAGGTTGTTCCAGAGTTGGAGAAACCATACCCTGATGGAACAGGGATTTTTCAGCAGGATTTTGCCCCGTGCCATACGTCCAAAATGGTCAAGAAATTTATGTCTCAGAACCACATTGAGACATTAAAATGGCCTGGGAACTCCCCGGATATCAACCCAGTGGAAAATCTCTGGGCTATATGCAAGAATTATCTATTGAATATGGACTGTACAACTATGGATAAGCTAATTAAGGCGCTGATTCATGTGTGATATAAGGACACAAATATTATAAATGACTGTAAAAAATTGGTAGAAGCCATGCCGAATTGTGTCCAAATATTAATAAATAGTCGGGGGATCATATTATGTATTTCAATTTCTAAATTTGTATGAAATTAAATAAAACAGCATTTCTTCTTATTTTTCTCAATTTTTTGAGTTTGCTTCAAATTAATTTGCACAAGGGTGTATATATATATATATATATATATATATATATATATACATAGAAATACTCATTCATGAAGAAATATATATATATATATATATATATATATATAGATGTAATCTTAAAACTGCCTTCAAAAAACATTTTGTTTTAATTTAGATGAAAATTGAAACAATACTGAGGACTAATAAATTAATGCTTTCTTTTTCTAGATTATAAAACTGATAAATTTTAACTTCTGCTGTAAAATTTTAAAGAAAAAGGAAATATGAAATTCATTTATAATTAAAGTTTTAATAATAACTGTACTAATACAAACGACAAATGCATCCAGACTGATTTGTGATATAACAACGAAATTCGACAAATGCTCAGTTACAGATTTTGCTCTCTTGGTTCTGTTGTAACTGCTGCATTAAATAAATAATAATAAAAAAAAAAAATAAGAAGAAAATAGCAAAAAAAAAAAAAAAAAGAATCATAAAAAACGGATGAATACAAAAATATTGAGCAAATGTTTAGCAAAAAATTAATTTTTGAACTTTTTACATTATTCTGTTGAATCGTGGCCAGACACACAAATTTAATAGTTAATATAGCTTTACCTTACATATATTTTTTTTTTCCTTTCTATGCTTATGAAAATTTTAACTTACGCGCAATATTTTTTTTAATAATAATAATAATAATAATAATAATAACACAACTATAATAATTGAATAAGATGAATCTTATATCTTAATGCAACACTGTGGTTTAAATGCAACAAGGATTTATATTTAGCGAGTTTGTTGTAGCTTATACTGTGACCAAATGCCTCACCCATAATTTTAGTAGTTCCATAATGATATATGATACCGATTAAAACAGAAAAAGTGATATAATATGTACTTTATTCAGTTTTATTGCGTCTTACATTTAAATTTAAATTAAATTATCAGGATTTACAAAAACTAAAAAAAAAAAAAAAAAAAAAAAAAAAAATTAAATGAGCTTAAAAGCATTTTCATACGTTTAAAAACTAAAAATAGTCTTTATATATATATTTATACATACACAAAAGAAAATTAGGGATATTTTATTTTTATCTTTTAATAAAGAAATAAAAATAAAAATAAGTAAAACAAAAATAAGGATTTAATTTAAGTTTCTAGTATTTCATTTTACTTGCAGATACACATTAATTTTACGGAAATGAAAAACGTGGTCTGCAAAGATAAATAAAACTCTTCTTCTTTTAAAAATGTTACTTGAATTTCAAATTTTAAGAAACATTGTTTTAAATTATTTAACTTCCATCTGCATTTTTCTCATAGTATTTGTTTACAGAAATTTATTTCATTTAAGCTGTTTAAATTTCTAAGTCAAATATGTTACAAAGTGAAATAAAGTTGTCATGAAAACCATTTTATATAAATATAGTAAAATGAAATATTCAGAAAATCTTAATTTTCAATTCTGTAAGTGCTCTGTAAGTGCCAAGATGAAACATTACAATTATTGTATTGCTTTTACAACAATTCCACATGTTGTGCTTGATATAAATATTACTTTAATTCTATAATTTAAAGACTATAAAAATGTTGGTTTTAGTTAAACAAATTTACAAATTAGTTAAATGCACGAAAATCTGTTATTTAAGTAAAGTTTTTTTTTTTTTTTTTTATATATATATATATATATACAGTTTTCATTGAAACAGACATAAAAAGATAGATCGTACACTCAAGATTTCTGTTACCACTAAAATATCAATTTATTATAAATATACCCGTCTTATACAAAACTAGCTGTTTTAACCGTTCTACGAAAGATAAGGTCTAAGAGAAACGGAGAAGAATTTCGGATTAACATCAGTTCAAAAGAATAAGTGAAAATTGAAACAACGCATTTAAAAACAAATGCGAATTTAGAAATATAGAAAAATTTAAACGATTTTGTGTTTGATAATGAGTCGTAATTTTATCCGTATACGAGGACGAATATTTAGTGCACAGTCAGCAGCAAAATTATTGAAGTACTAGCAATAATTCCTATTTAAAAGATGAACACCTACAGTAGGCAGAAAAGTTACTGTAGAACTTGCAATAATTCCTGCTCACCTAATACTATTTTGTTAAGTAAATATTTGTCGAGTCATGATGTTAGTCTTATACTGATAAAAATTAACGATTAAACTAATATATAAATATATATATATATACACTGCATAAAAAAAGTAGACGGACACTTCTTTACAATTTTTTAAAACCCCGTCTTTGTTTAATAGGAAATGTCAATTAAAATTCTTTAACATGTTTATACTTATCAATCTTCATATCTTTGACAGATAAATAAAAATATTCATTTATTTATAATTTTAATGTAGGGAAATGCAGAAAAGAGAAAAGATATACATTTGCACAATATATTTTTTTTTAAAAAGTAGACGGACACTGGTCAAAAACTGCAATTATGTAAATGGGTGTTTCTTGCGGAATACTAGTTTTGTATGTACATGTACATTTGACATTTTGCCAATTGCTAACGTGCTTGACAAGATGGTTTTACGTAGTTAAATTTCTTGGAGATGAATGCGCCATGCCACGAGGAATTCCTGTAACTGATTACCAGAAAGGACAGATTATATCGCTCGAAAAATGTTAATAAAGGATTCAGAGAAATTAGTAGGCTACTTCTAATAAGCAAAAAGAGCATCAGCGATTTTCTGCGTGCTCCTGAAGCCCATGGCGTAAAGAAAAAGAGTGGCCGGCCAAAGAAACTTTCGCTTAGAGACCAGAGAAAAAATTTTACTGAGCTGAAAAAGACTGGAGCATCGATTCACAGAGTTCGAATAAGCACAGGAATTACTAACGTAACTTCTCAGACAATTTATAACTACATTAAGCACTCAGAGCTCTTTTAATATAAGAAAAGAAAACATCATCCATGCTGGAAGGATCACCACGTGACAGAACGCTTACAGTGAGCTCAAAACCATATGTCTTGGACTACAGAATGGATATCTGTAGTTTTTTCAGATGAGAAAAAATTTACTTTAGACGGCCCAGATGGATATCAATATTATTGGCACAGTTTGGAGAAAGAAGACGAAGTGTACTCTACTCGGCAAGTTGTTGGTGGTGGCGTGATGGTGTGGCTAGCTGTTGGCTATGGTGGAAGGGAAAATTTAGTGCTCCTAAGTAAGAAGCAGACTCACAAAGATTATATTGAAACACTAAGCAGTGACCTTTTGCCATTTGCGTGTAATCTTGGAGGAGAAAACTGGATTTTCCAACAAGATGGAGTGCCAATGCACACTGCTAACAACGTTAAAAAATGGTTTCACGAGAACAACATCAATGTTTTACCCTGCCCAGCCAAGAGTCGGGATATGAATCCTGTAGAAAACATTCGGGCTATACTTGTTCATAAAATTTATGAGGGTGGATGCCAGTATGAATCAATTCACCAGTTCAAAGGAGCTCTTACAAATATTTGGGAAATTTTCTGTCAAAAAAAGATACCGAATCTCATTAATTCGATGCCTAACAGAGTATAGGAACTTATTAAAGCAAATGGGAGACGAACCCCTCACTAAAAACGTTTTATTTTAGAGATACAAAATGTGTCCGTCTACTTTTTTTAAGAAAAATTACAGTGCAAATATGCACAATTTTTGTTTCCTGAATTTTTCCAGTACATAATTCAAAAGGATTGAATCTATATCCAAAAAATAATAATATATGATGTCTCAAGAATATAATTATATTAGAAAAATGAACCTCATATCTCTAATTAAAGAAATAAACGGCTTTAAAGTATTACAAGTAAGTGTCCGTCTACTTTTTTTATGCAGTATATATATATATATATATATGGAAAGGAAATGTGTGCTTCAGTAATTTTGCTGCCGACTGTGGATAAGGTAGACCAATATTTTCATATTTCTCAACTTTCTAATGTTCTTGTTAGATCATTAGTAGCTGAATATGAACTTGAGTACCAGTTTTAAATATCTTACATTTTATTCATTTGCATTTCAGATGTTTCTTTTTTCCTTTCTCTTCAACTTATGAATGTTTACTTTTTTTATTTATACATTTAAATTCAAAATTTGCTAAATAAACGATTTTTGGTTTATTTGTATGTCTTCTGAGACACCGGATAAAATTAGAAGAATTAATTAAAAAAAAAAAAAATCATAGTATGCGTAAAATATAACTTGATACAGTGACAGGAAGAAATCCCCGCCTAATAGGCTATCCATCGTTCACTTCGATTTTTTTTTATCTTATTCTAATCTATTAATTTATTTTATCAGAGTCAATTCCGTTGTTTATTTTTCATGCTACTATTTCCAATGCAATAATCCTCAAAATTCATATTTATATGAAAAAATTACAATTTCGCTCTGTTGATAAAATCGTAAATTACGAATAATTTACGAAATTTTCCTATTAGAATATTTGTATTCAATCATGTTCAAAAAATATCATAAATGTAATTTTGAAGTTGTCTAATGTATTTATGATCCTCAAAATGGAAATTTATGCTCAATTTTGCCTTATTCTGACATGTTAAGTAAATCGTAAATTCCAAATAATTTACGAATTTTTTAAATTGGAAAAATCTATGATATTCATGTCTAGGATATTCATGCCAGTAACCTAAATAATATTTCGAAAGTGGTTTGACATCTTTACGATGAAAATATCCCTCAAAATTGACGTTTATGTGAAATTTTGGTCTATTCTGCCATGTTAAGTAATTCGTAAATTTCCAATAACTTACGAAATTTTTATACTTGATAATTCATAATCATTAATATTCATGCTAGTGTCCTAAATAATATTTCAAAAGTAGTCTGACATCTTTACGAAAAAAATATCGCTCAAAATTGACGTTTATGTGAAATTTTGCCCTATACTGCCATGTTAAGAAATTCGTAAATTTCCAATAACTTGCGAAATTTTTAAAGTAGCATATTTGTAGTTACTGGTGTTTATTCCGGCATCAATACGGACATTTTAAAACTGGTCTGACATTTTTACAGTAAAATGTTTCCATTTAATGCACTTTTCAGTGAATTTTTGTCCTATTCTCCCATGTTAAGAAAATCGTAAATTTCTAATAACTTACGAAATTTGAAAATCGAATGTTGCAAATGAATAGGGTTCTCGCCAGTGTCAAAGTAGTATTTTAAAACTGATCTGACCTCTCTGCGACTATTTGTTTATGAGATATCGTGCACACAGACTAATGAACTATCTAACAGACTAACAGACTAACTGACACCCTACAGACAGACACCATACAAATTTTGTCATTTTCGGATTCCTCACACCTGAAAACGCGTAAAATAGTCAAAAAACCGAGTTCGAAAATTTTCACGATTACCTAAGTTCTCCATACCTATAGTATGATGGGGAACTAAAATGGAAGGGTATTGTAAGTCTGCGTTTAAAACAACGGCTTTAACTGTTTTCTTCGAAGTCGCTGTTTTATAAAAATCAGCTCTTCAGATTTTCTTTCATTTCGTCATATTAACTTCGTTCCAAACGTTCTTTGATATGAATTTCTCGGAGACAAACGGGTGATTTTTTTATATTTTCGTAAAAATCACAGTGGAACGACGGCTGGTATCTCAAAAACAGCTCTAACTATTTTTCTTTTTTTCTTTCTTTTTCTTTTTTTTTTTTTCTTTTTTTTTTTTTTTGATATGCTACATAAATTTATATATAATTTTACATGTATTACTTAATTAATACGAATATATATATATATATATATATATATATATATATTAAATGATTGTATTTTGTAGGTTAGTTTCAGATCCCACAGACATGTGTCTTAGAAACGGATCTACAAACCTTTGTGAAACTCGCTATATAAAATCTCCATCATACGTCTTTATGACGTACATACTACTAGATTTGATAGAACCGAAAAATTATTTAGCATCGGACTTAGTTCAATTTTCTATTCTGTTCTTAAACTATCCTATAAATGTAATTATGATATTTTTAACATATAAAGTTGTGTGCATTGTTACGCACCAATTGTTTTTTACTTCCATTATAAATTACTAATATTGATGTATTACTGACGTAGCACTAGAAGTACTGAAGACTGCTCTTATCTCTAAGATGACTTGTGAAAAAGTATATCTCAACGTTTGACAAGCACATCTGTAGAATGAAATTAAAATACTATAATTTTTCATGCATTATATAGAGTAAAGCGCCAATTATGCGGACGCCGATTAACCGGAATATCCAATTGACGGGATCGATCAAAGAGCAGTTTTTTCTTTCCCGGCCTCCCCCCCCCCCCCCGGCTAATCGTAAATGCATCAATTGTATCGGGCCGCGTGATTGGAATGAGGGGACAAGGAATGTACTTCCCGGAAATTTCATCTAATTGTCGATAAAGGACAATCGACCACTGCCGCCATTTGTAACATGCTTAATAGGCACTACTACAATTGTCATTCCTATGCCTGGGAAAAGTGTGAAGGGAAGTTACCTAAAAACATTGACTTGGCCGTTTCATATGTTGTCCAATTATCCGGATTTTTCGTTAACCGTATCGACTCGGTCCCAATCGATCCGGATAATCGGCGCTCTACTGTATATTAATTTTAAATTCCTTAATTCAAAACTAATTTTATTTATTTATTTATCATTTAAATATTAAAAATAATCATTGTAAACCATTTTCCGTTTAATGATATAGAATTTTTTCATATTAAATTTTATTCCTATATTTATATACTGATATACTGCTATATTTATTTGCAGTTCTTTACAAATCAGAATAGTTTAATATTACGCTTTTAGATAAGTAAATTAATACGTAAAGTTTACTAAATTCGTAGAAACTTCAGCTTTATACACGAATTAAAGTTATGGAATATTAAAAAAAAAAAAAAAAAAAAAGTAAAAAATATCCAAATACTTTTTTTGGAAATTCAAAAATTAAAATTGATTGTTGAGCATAGTATAAAAAAAAAAAAAAAAAAATCCAGTAAATTTTGTAAAGCTTATAGCAATTTTATTACTGTAATTTACATGTAACTGAATACTAGGATATTTTATTTCGTCAGTACAAAATTTACTTCTTTTCAAACTATAACAATGCCGTTTGAATATAAATATGCATTAAATTCACGTTTTGCTGATACATTTTTATGGATCACTTACGCCTTTTGACCATGTCTCAGATTTGGATAAATAAGTCTTTACAATTTGATCGCATTTTAGTTGCGATTCAATACACTTTGTGAATAGCTAAAATATGTGTCTTTTATTTTCTGATTTTATTCTGGATAAAAAGAGATGTAATGGCTTTTTGATGATCTGAATGATAATAGAAATATGCTCCCTTTAACTGAAGATATTTGTTACAACAAATAGTTTGCAGAATACAGAAACGTTTCTGTATGGTATATATGTAAAATAAATAATTTCTGCTTGCAAAAAATATTCTGTTTGCAAGAAAGGACAAATATGGAAACATGTTTTTAAAATTGCTTTTAAATATCTGTACTGATAAGTATAAAGGATTTAAGTACAAAAATGTCGATTTTGGGTTAAGTACATAGTCAGACTCAGAAAAAAATTCTCTATCGATTGGTATAAAGGATTTATATCCATGTCATTTCATCTTTGAGAAAATCCATTGGTAAAAAAAAAGATTCAAGTCAGAAATTTAGCATTAATCTTTAGAATAAAATATTTAATTCAAAATTTTCCCTTTATTAAATGAAGATTGGCATTCACTGAATGGTATAAAAGGTATAAATCAACCTAATCCCTTTTTCCTAATCGATTCTTCTGATTAGTTTTTAGCTAACTTAACTTTATTTTTTATCTCCTGAAAAACCAAGAATATGGACTTAAATCTTTTATACTTATCAGTACAGATATATGCATTTAAATTAATAATGTAATTAGATTATCGTTTATCGGCATTTTTTTTCTACTTTTTAATAGATTATCGGACGATTTGGCCTTAAACTTCAGACACTCAAAAAATATTTTAATTTCACACTTATTTGTCACGAATGCAATTTGGGTACCAAACAAAAATAAAATAAAATAGTTAACGCGTATCAATAAATTACAAGTGACTTTGGGAAACCATGGTAAACAAGGTGTTTTCCATGGATTACGTAAATATATGATCCATTTATTTTACCCACAATTCAAAAAATCATTTTTAAGTAAAAAAACCCTTATGAACACGCTTTTTACACAAAAAAATGAAATTTAGTTCATTTATTTTATGATATCTATATTAATTTATCTTTCATCCAAATGAACTTATATAAGTTGCTGAATATATTTAGCTTCAAATTTATGCAATAAATTCCTTTTTTTTTTTTTTTTTTTTCGCATGCGCATGTTCAACAAATAATTATTTAATAAAATATTCATATTTTACCAAAAATAAAACGCATTCATTTTATGTTTCAAAAGAATAGTTCTCTAATTTTCGGTCATTTTATCTGCAAGTGTGACAAAATCCATTCTTGTTATAAGTAATCCATTAATTAAATCCATTATTGTTATAATGATAATAATAATAAAAATTGGTTATGTATATCTTATTAGTCATTTATTGTCATTTGTAGCTGATTATGATATAAGGTAATCCAAAGTATTTTTTTTTTTTTTAACATGGGGAAAGTCCCCTAATTGTACTTGTGAGTAAATAGTTACTGGAAAGAACGTGTTTAGTGTTCTTTGTCTGATGTTAAAAGACATTTTGCTAATTATTTCCATAGAAAGGAAGAAAAAAAAATCTAAATGTTCTATAATCTAAATGTTCTAAAATCTAAATGTTCTAAATCTAAATGTAAAATACATTTTTTGCGTACATATATAACAATAATAAAATATAAATAAAGGTGTTTTCAGTTTATTAAAAAAATCTTGACTAGATATTGGGATTATTATGTTTTTTAAGAGATAAAAAGTAAAGAAATGAATAAACAAATTGGTATATAAAGAAATGTATTAAAAAAAATGAAACATCTTAGGACAATAAATACACAAAATTTGCTTTTAGATTTTATTAAATACAAAAGTAAATATTAAATAGTGCTGATTAACATTTATAATATTATCTAAGAGCATATGATTTATGTCCATATAATTTTTTAAGTTCTAGAGAAAAAAAATGGAGAGACTATCAGATATTGAAAAATATAACTTAAATAAATGTTTAAGGTTAAATAGAAGAAACCTATTTTATTACATTTAATATTTTTACTACTACATTTAAAAACTGAAGAACTATTCATTTAAAATAAATTTTTAATGAATATTTTTATACACATCACTGTTTTTGTACGTGTACGCCTTCTGAACAGGAAAGATTTCAGCATTCATTTAAAAAAGTATAACACGTTAAGCACATATTACATGGGATATATATATATATATTTTTTCTTTATATAAGGTTGCTTTCTTCACATGTATTATACAGTATTACATTGCAAGTCTAATCCCATGAAATCTTTTTAATTGTAACATACATCATTGTAAAACAATAATTAAACACATTTTCAAGAACAATTATAAAAGCTTTATACAGAAGGGGTTTTCGATTGGTAAGCATAAAATTGGGCTACGTGCGTTGTGATTTAAATTTTCCATGGAAATATAACTTTGTTTTCAATTTCTTCCATGATGTTTCTATTCATCGTAATGAAATGTCCGATATAAGTGCAACTACATTCTGTTTCTAATTCATCTATTTCAACACTGAACTTATCGCAGAAAGAAAGACATTTGACATATTTTTTTGTCTTACTGATGTTCCTTTTTCCTCCAACGAGCTTTTATTTTTGTTTGATTCTTAAAGCTTTTCTTGTAAATAATCAAATGCGGAATCAAGCAGTGCTATCTCAAATAATTTATAAATTGTCTATCAATTTATAAACGAGGAGCAAACATTCAAACTGTGTTTTCTCCTTCGGATAAAATTTTCCAGACAACATAAAAACTAATAAATTTAACAATAACTAAACTTTAAACCTACTTATTGTTTGTTTAGTTGTATTACTAGATACTAGGAAAATATGTAGACACATCTAAAAAGATATATGCACATACTATTTTTATGTTAAGTTAAAAAAAAAAAAAAAAAAAAAAAAATACTGGCTCTTTTTTTTTTTTTTTTTTTTTTTTAGTTTTGGAGAAAACATGGTTTGAATATTTGCTGCTCATATGTTACTCATCCTTATTTAATTTTTTGAAAACGTCTTGAAGAACTGCATTGAAGAGTCTAGATTTTTGTGGAGTTATAATTTTACTGTTGCTTCTTTATAAATGTTTTCATTAAGATGGATATATTCTGAATTAATACTAATATATCTTAGTGCATCCGTAACTATTAGCGATGATACAGAGTCAAAGCATTTTCATAATTCACAAAAGTATGAATACAATTGTATGAATATGATCGTTGTTATTGAAACCACTTGCAAATGTTTCTCGTTCTTTAGATTGTGCCGCATCTCATTGTTTCTCTAAAGGTTTTGTTAGAGTTTTCATCAGAATTTTAAATAAAAATGAGAGCAGGCTGATTGGACGATAATTTCTAATATTTTCCTTTTTTTAATCTCTTAAAAAAGTAAGATTACGTTGGAATTTTTTTTCAGTCTTTTCAAACATTACATACATTTATTAAGTAAAGAACTTAAATGGTTTAATTCTCCGCTTTTTTTTAAATATCCACAGTCATTTTGTTTTTCCCTAAAGCTTTTCCATGTTTTATTAGATTTACTGCAATAGTGTTTTTTTTTTTTTTTTTTTTTTTTTTTCAATATCGCCGGTATAGCGTCGTTTGATGGGCAGTTGTATAACTAAGTTATTCTGATGAACTGTACAATTCTGAATAAAAATTTGCTGCCTCATTTTCAATTTGTTCTTGATGCAATTGATATTTTCACTTTTTGTCTTCAAAGCTAGAATTCTTCTTTAACTAAGCATTACATTTTTTTTTTTTTTCACCACACCTTAAATTTCTTCGGTGGCTTAATGGATCATATTATAATTAAACTTTCTGGTGACTTCTACAATCCGTTTCTCGCAGGTATTTACAAAGTTCTGAAAATTCAATCTTTACAAGAAAATTATTTTTGTTTTATTTCACTTTATTTTCTCTTTTACATAAGCTGTAGTTTCTCTACCGAGATTCACTTAATAAGTTTATCTTGTTTCACACAGCAACAATTCTTGCTGAAATCTTTATTTATTTATTTATTTTTTTTCTTTTAAAGCTGAAACTTTTGGTTTTTGGCTTTTGGAATCTGAGGTTGAATTCCATTTATTTTCTGTCGTTCCAATGCGACCTGGAATTTTACTCTTCAATTTGCCATCCTAGGATCACTGCCAGATTTACATCTATTTATTACAGCACAATTAGTAAAAGTTTATTTCTTGTCAGTTAGGATGTAGTCATTTTCAATTATTCATGCATATATATACATCGTAAAAGGTGTATGTACATTTTAAAACAATACTAAGATTTTAAAAATATTCATATTATATATTTTAACTTTGAAAAATAAAACTTTGTAAATTTGTTAAGTTTCATATCTAAGGAATTTGTATTGGTGTTTGAGTAAGCATTTTATACCTTACCTTTCGACATATATTTAATTAATAAATTGAGTTAGAAAAATAGATAAATTACGTTTCTTTACGTTCATACGCTAAACATTTACAAATTATTCATGCATTCATGAAGTTTGTATATTTAAGTACAAAATGTCAAAGATATTTTTTTTAAATTAGCATTTCTTTTGCACCAAATTAGGACTATCTAAAAGCAAATATCTTTTCTTAAGAATACTAATAAGTTTTGAAAGTAGAAGTATATTTTTTATTACATGAAAAGTTAATGAGATAAGCCACTTGAAAATTTTTAATAAATTTTGTTCAGTAAACGTTATATTGATTAGATTATTTTTTCTGTTATTTTTTTATTTATTTATTTATTTTTATTTTTTTTTGATATTGTAACTTTAACATTACACTAAAAGAAAATTTCATATTAGTGTAGCAAAGCCACTTCTTGAAAGTACATTTTAGAAGAAAAAAATTTTAGCATTAGCATTTTGATGAAATAAGAAAAGTTCTATAGTGCTTGTTTACATTATATAGAATGAATTTAAGAATACCTGATGTGAATTTTAAAACTTATATTGCTGTTAAGTGTAACTAGAAAAAAAATCCATTTAAAAACAAAGTATTTTCTTTAAAAATATTTTTTTTTCTTTTAAATTAAGATGTGTTTTAAGATAAAAAAGAAAGCAGATATTTCTTTTCCAACACAATGGTGTATTTGAAGGATTAAGTAATTTTTTTAAATATTTATTGGTATTGGATAATATAAATCCCTATAACAGAATTATCCTATTCATCATTTTTATTTTTGCAAGATAATAATAATGAATTTTAGCTATACATGAATATACATTGAATAAAAACTTTTATGTTCTACTACGAATTTTGCTTTTATACGAAATTAAAAGACTTTTAATTTTATATGAACTTTTAGCCATACAAATAATAGTAAAAATGAAAAAGAAATATATTTATAATAGGAATTGTACATTATAATATAAGATAGATTAAATTAAATAGAAAAAATAATACATTTGTTTCTGAAATATAAAATAAAAATACTAGATATAAAATATTTGTTGTGATTTTTTTTCCTCAGTAATAATAATCTAGTAATAGAAGTAATTTAATATAAACGAAATTGAAATAACTGCTACAAATTTTGACAATTTTCATAGTGGTATATACATTCATTATGTTTTAAAAATTAATAATATTTAATTTTTAATATTGATTTTTTAAACTATTTATTCAATTACACTTTAACTATGATCAGTCTTATTTATGACATCGAAAAATAAAAGCACACTATTAACGATTTATAAAAGATGTAATAACTTGTGATCATTTTGCCTCAACATGAATCAAATCATTTTATTCTTAGCATAAATATAAAAAATGAATTATTATCTTTTATATTGTGAAATAAGCGAACACAGATAAACAATGTGTCATAACGAACTGCGAAATCAAACAACTGCCACAGACAATTTTCTCAACACTATTTTTCAAATTTTTAGCAAATGTAATAAAATATATTTGTTTTCTAAGAAGTATTTCTAGCCAGCTGTTCCTAATCTAAAGAAACAACATATAACAAAAGGCTCTTTAAAAGAAATATTACTTTGTGTTTCGACAATTCTTTTCTATCAAAGGTAATTTTTCGTATACAAATTCATCAATCATTAGTCACTTATATATATTATATGAGTATTTCATGTACATAAAAAATCAACCATAAACTTAAAATAATTGGATTAAAATGCTAAAATGACAAATATTTAATTTCATTCTTATTAAAATTCTATTAAAATAAAAGTATAAAATGAGCAGAGAATTTTAAAATCAATTTTTATGGAGGAGTGAAATATAATATATCTAATGCCATTATGGATAATCTATATAATATTTTTCTAACGTGGATCACATACAACGGTACGATTATTAATTCCCATTGAGTTATTATTTAATAATACTACTGCATAGTATACTACATTAAAAAATGTATTATTAAATTTATCAACTGTTTTTATAAAAATAAAATGAACTTCATATAATTTATAAAAAAAAAAAAAAAAATATTCAAATAATTTTGTTACAAATAAATTAAATTCATAGGGGAAAAAATGATTTTTTTTTCTTTTTCTTTACCCGGAAGTAATTAGTAGAGAAAAATCTTTACACGTAACTATACATAACTTGGCATAACATATAAAAGAGTATCATTAAAATTCATAAGAACTATTATATTATATGCATAGTTAACATTTTATCTTCTTGACAAGTAATATTCATAGAAATAGAGCAAAATGTAATAAACCAACTGAGAAGTTTTTTTTTTCTTAAATTAAAGTATGGTTATAACACATATAAGAATTTTAGAAATGCTCAGTTTAGCTGAGAATGCAAAGCATTAAACCCTTTATTAACTATTCTTTATTCACTCGACCACTGCAGTTGTTAGTTTAGAAAATTCAGCTTCCAGCGATGATTTAAGTAATACAAAAGTTTAGTAAAAGCCCTAGCTCGTCAAGATATCCCATTCATTGTATATATCATACGAATGAATAAGTAATTGTATACGGTTATGTATATGACATAAATGATTTATTCAAGGATTAAATTACTTAGTGGTTAATTTTAACAGTTAATTATTTAATATTAACAGTTCAATCGTATAATTAAAATATCTTACAGAGTTATTTAAATTTTGACATCTTTTAATATAATTTTGTTAATTTCATTGATAATTTCTATACAAAAAAATTATAATAAAATTCCAAATTTTTTACAATAAACTATAAAGTGAGATGCAAAGTAAATGATCGTTTTTAGATTACTGTTTACAATAAATCACCTTCCACGAAGCCAAAGATTTCTATCACCAAAAGTAATAATGATTTAATGATTAGATATTTAATAAAAAATCCATATGTCTATTTCTCTTAAGGAAATAAAAATTATAAAATATAAATATATATATATATATATATATATAATATCTGATGCAATGAATTAAAGTTTTAACATTCAAACCTGTCAAATAATACTTAGGATTAAAGTAAATAGCATTGAAATGTATATATATATATATATATATAAAGAAACTTTTTACAGCTTATAGAAATATAAATATTGGGAACTACATAAGACGAAAACTAAATCTAAAATAATAAGGGACTTTACGAAAAGCATAGCGACTTCTAGATTTTCATAATCCGTTAAGGTTCTCAAGTGCAATCAGGGGTATTTTCGATTTTTCAATTCGAACCACTTTTTACAACAGAAAATATTTGCTTATAAATCGAATGGAATAACATTAAACTGGCTTAATTTTTTCCCCTTACAAATACTTTTTAAGTTCCTCTATTTTTAACAGAGAGCATGTGTATTTAGCAGCAGTGTATTTTTTGGTATATTCTGATTATTATTATTATTATTATTATTTTTTTTTTTTTTTTTTGGTATGGTTGTATATTATTTGAATTCTTTTAAGGCGCGTTTTGGAATGATTAGTCATAAAAATTACATTTATGAAATAAACTTTATTTATTAATATACTGAACCTGTTTTCATTCATTTATTATTATTTTTTATTCATTATTTAATTTTTTGTATACAAAAATTGAAATTTAATATTTCAATTGAATTTTAAATTTACTTTATGTATGTCATATATACAATACATTGCTGTCCAATATAACTATGTTGTTTAGATTTACATTCTTCTATTTTCATTCTTACTTAACAGATACTTTAAAAAAAAATAGCTTCCACTTTTAAGTTACATCAAAATTTGTATTTTACATTACATTCTTAGAAATAATACGCTCTGTCAAGCTTGCAGAGACTTATAGTATACTATGAAGATAACATCATTTTAAAACAGTAACGCGCACTATCCAAAAAATCTTGAGAAACATTGCTTTAAAAATTCAGTATTTGCTATAGTATAGCTTTATTTGTCGGATGACCAGCGCTTCAGATGCGCATTTCGTAGCAGCTAAATGATTATTATTATTATTTTTTTTACCATGCTTTAAAGATGCCTTTAAAGATTTTGGTTAACGATATTGACTGTAGGATTTCTTTACTCTCTTTTTTCCCTTTCATATGTTTGCACAGTTTGAAAGAGATCGCATTTTATGCAATAATGATTGTGATTTAAAAATAGCTTTTAAAATCCTTGTAAATTAACTGTTACGTCTTAACTTTTAACCGAATGTTTCAGTGTTTTCCTCTTTCGATTTGTTCTATTTCAGATCTGTTAGATTTGTTTTTTGTTAAAGGTGGTTTTCTGTTGGTGAGAAGTTGTGGGCTAAGAATAGTTATTGGCTAATTGTTACTATCCTTTCAGAAACGCCTCTTTAACTCCTACACGGAAGGGCCTCTCTGATGAATATTTCTGTTTTTTTTTTTTTTTTTTTTTTTTTTAAGGGGGGGGGAATTATTTCATTTCCTTTGTTAAATTATTCCTATATTCAGGTTTTACATTTCCTTCTGCAGCAATTTTGCGCATTGGTTTACAAATCTCTTGTTGGATTTTTCTAATCTTTAAACTTTTATTTTAATTTCATATACATAAATATTTGTTTTAAAAGTTTCTTATTCAATAAAAACATTGTTTAGCTAATCCGCTTTTAGCGCTAGCTTTCTCTGTTTTACGTTTTATTATAATAATCTTTATATATCATACAATATTCGTTTTAAAAATTTCTTATATATATATACATATATATATATACCGGGTGATCCAAAAGTCAGGACAAACTTTAAAAATAAATAATTCGAAAACGAATCAAGTTACAAAGATACGGTTTGCACAAAACGGATGGAAAAGAAGCCGGGTTTTGCGTGGCAAAGAAAAAAAATAGTTTTGTTGGCGACCAACAGATGGCGCTGTCGTATTTCTGATGTAGGATTATGCAAAGCAACAAACGATATAAAAAGGAACAACTACAGCAGATAATGATAGCCGAAACTTATATGCATCGAAATATCGCATTCTCAGTCGCTACTTTAATCACGCATGGCCTCCAAGAATTCCCGATCTGACACCCTGTGACTTTTGGCTGTGGGGATTCCTGGAAGTCAAAAGTGTACCGCGACCAACCGGTATCACTAGCAGCACTGAAAGATGCCGTCCGCCAAAATGTGTCTGCTCTAACGCAAGAAATGCTACTAAATGCTGTGAACGATGTGGTTAATCCTCTCACAGCTGTACTTCTGAATGATGGACATTGAACAGTTACTGTAGTAGTACTAATTAACTGTAATTAAGCTGACTTGTAATTTGTCAACATTTTTTCATTTGTAAATCATCTTTTGGTAAAATAAAACACTATAGCGCCATCTGTTGGTCGCCAACAGAACTAATTTTTTTCCTTTGCCACACAAAACCCGGTTTCTTTTATATCCGTCTGGTGCAAACCGTATCTTTGTATCTTGATTCGTTTTCGAATTATTCATTTTTAAAGTTTGTCCTGACTTTTGGATCACCCGGTATATATCATTCCTTATTAAATATTAATTATACATGTGATATGTGTAATTTTATTTATTTATTTGTTTATTTATTTATTTTCTTCCTTTCTTTCTTTATTTTGGCTTTAGTGCTTATGTAACAATGCGGAAACCGAAAGTACAGAATTTTTACAAAACTAACTTTTTTCATTGAAAATAGAAGACAGTGAGTGCGTAAATAAAAGAGAAATGATATAATTTAACATTATACTAAGTAAAGTAAAAATAAAAATAAACAAAAATGCTTTAAATTGGATCAGAAATGAATAATTAATTAATTAATTTCTTAAAATAAATTTATTTACAGATTTTTAATAATAGTAGAAAAATTGTTTGGTCAATTTTAATATAATATTAGTATTATTTTTATGTAAAAATAAATATGTGCTAAATCTGTTTTATTTCTTATAACTTCTCTATTTTAGATTAAAAAACTATTTATTAAGAACAATTTTATTAATATTATTTTTATTAAATGGTATCAACCAAGTAATTCATTAATTTATTCCATAAAATAGAAATCACAAGGAAAACAGATTTAATAACAGGTTTTCTTAAACTCCTTTTTATTTGTGTAAAATTTAAATCTTTATAATTTCTTTTCTTTCTTTAAATGCAAATTAAAATATTTTTATATTGATATTGAAAATATATTTTTATTCTAATGATTTGCTTCAATTTTAGTAAGTTGAGATAAAAACTGATATCATTAAATTTCAATCACAAATATTTTATTTCCAGAAAAGGGATTAAATTGTTATTTAGTTATTTAACTTATTAAAAATCTCAGATGTAATTTATTCTTTTTACACTTTGCATTAAATGTAAAAATTAACATAAAATATTTAATATTTGATATAAACTGGAAACTGTTTTAAAAATGAATCAACAATTCATTAACACATTCATTGTGCACAACAACAATTTCTGTTTAATATATTTTTAAGAAAGAAAAAAAAAAAAGAAAAGAAAAGAAAACTATCATCTTCATTTTAATTTAGAAAGACGGGAATTCTGTCTATTCTATCTCTTATAACTTTGTTATTTTACGCGATATTTATTTGGCATGCTCATGTAAGTTGTTGAATACGTTTGGCTTTTAAAATACGTGAATGAATTGTTTTAAAGCAGACGCATGCGTAATTAAAAAATATTTGGTGAAAATGATTATATTTTCCAAGATATTTAACATTTTTGCATTCTCATTTTAGTATGCTGTGCCTAATGTAGTATGCCAAATTTCCTAAAAATGTCTTTGCATTCGGTCTAATATTCTACTTGTTACATTTAAAAAAGTGATTTTTTCTCAGTTTAAAAAATTCAGTGAATATATGTGGTAGTTTCATAAATATTTATACAGATAATGAAAAAAACCCCTGATAATCACAAGCTAGAGTCAAAATGCATTTAAAGCATTACTTTTTACAGGGTGATCCAAATCATTTTGATTTTTGTTTAATATTTTACTGATCCCTTTTTCCTTCAGGACACAACATTTGTTGAGATATATGAGGTATAACATGTTCTTTACACTACCAAACTTTCATGATGATTTCATGAACTTTTCTAGATATTTGACAAATTGCCTAAATTCAAAAGTGTCAAAATACTTATTGATAGATTGTGTGGAGGTTTTAAAATATGTTTTATAGAACGTATCAAATAACGTAATGTATTGGATATAAGAGCTTCTATACAAGAAACGTTGGTGATATTTACATATTTTAGAATAAATAGGAAAGATACACTAGTGAACATAAATAACTTGTATAAATTTGAAAGCATTTAAATGTATATACGAGAGTTAGAACATTCGCAAACAGACAAACACAGATACAAACAAACCAATGCAATAAACATTTTTTTACATTCTTGAAAAATGCTGAGTGTTTTATATGAAATTTAACCCTTTGCCAGACTTAACGCTCTAAAGCCTTCTAAACAATCTTGCCAAATTTAGGAAGTTTTTTATTCAAGTATTACCAATAGTTTTGAGCTGTTATAGATTTGATATACGTAATGGACGAATAGCTTTCAAAGTGATAAGGCAACCGCTACAATTAAAATTTAGTGATAGATGTTGAATAAAAAGTCCCTAAATTTTGCAACACTGACTAATGGGTTAATAATCCAGTTGTTTTACATGACCTTAAAAAATGCACACAAACACGAACATGCTTTAATAGTAAATAATTATTACGTACTTTATAAACATTCCATTGAGTTACGTATTTAAAAAAAAGAGAGAGAGAGAGAGAGATAAATAAAAAAAAAAAGAAAATATGTTTTTTTTTTTTTTTTTTTTTTTTTTAAATACACTCACGTATATATACGAGTGTTGGACAAAATAATGCGAACACTTTCGCTTTTCTACGTTTTATCGAATATCTTGAGAAATACTTAACGTGTGGTTCTTGAATTTTGAGTATAAAGTAAACATGTCATTCTTCATATTTTTCAGCAAAGACTTTGTCACAAAGGCCTTTAGGGAACAAACAAAAAATCCAATAAAAGATAAAGTATTTGTGACAATCCTGTATATGGAAAAGCTTCGATTGATCTTCAAATTTTAGATATGGTTATAGATGTTATATTTGACACGTGTGTAGAGTTTTTTGAGGATATCTTGACTATTTAAACAGTTATTAATATTTATTAAAAATTGCAAAATTTTTAGATCCGTTGAAGGAAAAAAATGGATCCGGATACGGACACGAATATTTTTTTTTCTCGCTGACATGGATCCGGATATGAATACGTATATTTTTTTCCTGGCGCATACGAATCTCCCGAACAAGTCTAGTATGTAAATTATAATAAAATCAAAATACAAGTATCATATATTAAAATGTGTGTGTGTGTGTGTATTTTATTTTTAATGATGTATCTTTCTTTTTTATGAGTATATCTGCATACATTAAAGGTGTCTGTGGTTTATGAAATGTATGTTTATTACGTAATGGTTGTTTTTCTATTTAATTTAATCTTTTTTCTGTCCGTCTGTAAAAAATTAGCAACAACCTATGACATTTTTCTTAAGAAAAGTAAAATAAGAAATGCATCAATGTTTTCCTTATATGTATTATTTGCAAGACTTTTGTTTTATTACATTTTTTTTTAGATTCTCTGATACTTTCTACGTGTGTTTTATTTTATTTTTAGTGTATATTCTGACAGAAACCTAATGACACACGCAATGAATTTTGCTGAAATACCATTGAAATAAATGATTAAGATATTATTTCTAAAATCTCGAAATATTCTGTAGTTTAAAACATTTCGATGTTTGTAGATGGTATAATGTAATAAATACCATAAAAAAACCCACTAGACAGATATCATATTATTTAAACTGGCATTGAAATTAAACAAGAAATTTGCATTAATTTACAAAACTTCTTTTCTAGTCTTTTTTTTCTCTTCTTCTTTCACGGATTCCCTGATGATCTCTACTGTTGCTGTATTTGGAATTTAGCGTATACATTTTGGTTACTCTCAGCAGTGTTAAACTACACGTACTCGATTTTGTTGAAATACCGTTGAAATAAATGATAAAAGTATTATATTTTCAAAATCTCAAAATCTTCTGTACTTCAAAAAATCCCGATGTAGAAGGTATAATATGATAGATATCATTGTTTTAAAACATTTGACCGATGTCAAATTATTTAAACTGACATTAGAATTAAATAGGTAATTTGTATTAAAATTAGAAGTACGTTTAATGAAACTTTCGACCACTAGGTCGACAAAACGAATTTATAAATAGCCCAATTTATTCAAAATTTTGCTTTTTTAAGTCACAGAAGTCATTGTCAATAATAATAAAAACCTGCAAGGGCAATTGAAATTTCGCCAGTAAAACAGCTTTGTTTGCATTTTTTTATTAGCTTATTAAATATAATTATATGGGATTTAAATAAACGTAATAACGTTTATTGAACCAAAATATTATAAATTAATATCTAGTTTATATACATTAAAATAATTTCATAGATTAATTCAGATATTGTATCAAGTACATTGATTATATTTGACAGGTCATTAATAGGAATATTAATGGTAATAGAAATTGCAGAAATAGGAAGATATTTCAGATGCATATAATTATAATTTTCATAATTAGAATGACATTGTTTACATTTATTTTGAATTAATGTATTTTGATATTTCAGTAACTGACATAACAGTAATAACTGTGACACACTATTTAAATATCAATACTGAATAATGAGTTAAATCTACATTTTCAGAGAAAATGTATTTAATTACCTAATTAATGTCAATTTAACTAAGATTTCAAAATGTATTATAAAAAAATATAAATGAATTACGATTTTACCATTTTCTCTAGTGAGGTTATTTTACCAAATACTTCGCAGACAGGCAAATCATTGACAGTCACTTAAGTCATCTAAAATTAAAATTCATGTAAATAAATAGATAGTTTATTAGCCTTTTGACCTAAGATATCGGAGCTTTACAAACATAATGCGAAAAATTTAAATTGTCAGGTTCAAAAAAAAAAAAAAAAAAAAAAAAAAAAAAGTTCCGCCTACTGTCCTTCAGTCCATATTTTTTTCAGATAAACTAATCGTATTCTAAATCTGATGTCTGGAAATATTTGTAGTTCGAGGCGTTAAAAGTACAGAAGCATAACGCCAGCAATGAAAACGGCTCGAACCTGTTAAAAAAATACAAAGCTTGTTTTTACAGTTTAAATTTAAGAAAATTCATTACTATTACAGCGCCCACGACTAGTGCTCTTTACCTCAAGTTAAAGTTTCATCATAAAGATAAAATGCATTGAGGGTTAAACTGTGTAACAGGTAAGATGGAAAGTATTTTATAATCCATGCGACTCCAATATCATTGCTTCTTTAACATTATTAATCAGATCTAATAAATAAACACTTAGTTATTATTCAACAGTTTATTAACTTATACATTAAAATAAATATATGTGAAATCTGAAAGCTTTCAAATAAGAAATAGAATTTCGAATATTGCCGTTTTTGTTAGCGTTAAGTGTATTTAAAAGAGCATTAAAAGCCAAGACAACATTTTAAAAACACTTTATACATTTATTAAAACCATATTTTACAAAGATTTTTGCCATAAATATGTGGCATCTTCAGGTATATTCAAGTTACAAATGATATATGATAGTAGATCAGAAATTTTTGTATCATGGGACAGGTGTCGGTTATAGTTGTTAATAGATAGTTAAAATTATTATTCATCCCCAGAGGAATTGACAATCGAAAGTTGCTGACAACGAAGACTTTGTAAATTTTGTAGCTAAGACGGTTAAAACGAAGTCTTCGTTGTCAGCAACCTTCGACTGTTAATTCCTCTGGTGATGTGTAATATTTTAAACTAGCTGTTAATAACTATAACCGACACCTGTCCCATGATACATAAATTGCTAGTTTACAACCATATATCATTTGTAATTTGTATATACCTAAACATGTCATGTATTAATTGATGAAAAACTTTGTAAAGTATGATTTTAATAAATATATAACGTGTTTCTAAAGTTTTGTCTTGACTTTTAATGTTCTTTTAATTATAATTATTACACGCGGACATTTTACAGTAATCTCAAGTTATGAGATTATGTTAAATATACTGTCATCAATGCAGAAAAACAAAACGAGTTATTGCTCTTGTATATAAACAGGGAAGTAGATTCTAATGCCGAATGTAAAACCAATAGAATTATAGGATTATAGAGGTATTAGACAATTACGGAGGTATTATTGGCCAGTACCTATTGTCTGTTAATCGGCTGTAAAATCTGTTTCATTATTCACATATAGCAGTAATAATCCATCTAGTTATTTTGCACTAATGGTGGTATGCTTAACTCAAGCGAAACTAAACTATACGATTTTTTTTTTCTTATTTTCGATTTTTCAAATTTTAAATATATTTACTTTAGCGCATATGCTTAGCATCAAAACATTGATTTATAACTTATAAAATTCGTAATAAATGTTAATATCCTGTAGTATGTCATAATAGAAGGGAATCTTTACTTAAGTTCATTGTAAAAAATAGATTTATCAATTGAGGATATCGGAGCAAGAAAGTACTAAGCTACATTTTAGATGACTCAAATCAAACACCGTAATTTGTTTCTTGATATTGTAAATTATAATATTCCACATATAAGAGGCTTATTAAATCTCTCGGTGACAACATATACAAAATATTTCGCTTTTGTCTCAAACATTTTTAGAATATATTTTTTATTTATTGATTTTTTTTTCGGAAAAAAAAAATACATAATAGTAATATTAAAGACTGTCATTCAGAATTTCTCAAAATGTTACTAAGAAACTGGCAAAAAAGGTTATGTTTTATATTATGATTTCAATGTATGATCTAACTTTCAAATCGATATATGTCAGAAGTTTCTAAATGTGGCTTATCACTCTCCTTCTCCGACTCCTTCAATTCATATGTGTATTAGCAGCTGAGCATCGTATTTAATTTTTGTTCTTATTTTAAAATATGCACTAATTTATACGTATTCTAGCTGTCAAAAAAGTATCGAGCAAAAACGTATATTTAAATCAGAAACATCTACAAAATTTAATATAAAAATAATAACAACAATGCACTGTAGTTTCCCAGCTATAATTCAAGAAATCGGCCTTTACAAATCGCACTCAAAATGTACGATATTAACAAAAACAAAGTTTTTTTTTTTTTTTTTTTAATAAGGAAATACTTTTATTGAGAATTGCTGAAATTTAGATAAAAAAAGGAATCACAGACAATATTCTATTTAATAATTTTCATTTCTCTTAATGTGGTATTTTATTTGTGGCTGTACCCTGCAATAAGTACGCAGCTATTAAACTTTTCATAATATCGAATCACATCAGTTTAATTACAGTTTTTACATCGAATTGTCTTTTTTTTTTTTTTTTTTTTTTTCATTTGGATGGATTTTATTGCTATAAGCAAATTAATCATTATTCATTTTTTAACTTTTCGTCATTTGTCTCTTAAACACTTTGATGCCAAAAGTAAATGCTAAAATTACATGTAACCTGTAGCAAGTTACATTTCATAAAATTAAGTATCTCGAAAATTGCTCCACATAGGTACTTGGTATTTCCTTCATTTTCTGTCATACAATAAGAGCAAAGATTTTCTAATTATAAGTGACGATATGAGAGGGACTCTCTAAAAAATACGTTTTGTACTTTATTATGTATACATTCTCCTAAAATCTATATACGAAAACTACTGTTGATTCAAAGTAATTTGAAGTAAGTATTATGAAATTTCTTTTGCTGTATTACTCGTTTTGAATTATCCAGTATGTATATACTTTTATGATACTATCAGGAGAATGCTTCACATCTAATATTTATATAAATCAATTGATTTTATGATAGCAATATTAAATAGTAAAACTGTACCAATGCGTTAAAATAGAAAATAGAAAACTGCATTTCTTAAAAAAATTGAGAACTTATTAAAATTATACCTTAATAAAATAATAGTGCAAAGTAAGCTAATAATATGATTTATCGACTTTTATCAGCTTGCCCATTCTGTGCTGAAATTCAGATAGTTATAAATTTAAATCTTATTCAAGTAATGAATTCTATAAATTTCTAATTCCCTAAATTTACGAAAAGCTTTTTGATAATGAAAAGATCTACGGAAAAAAAAATTAAATGTTATTTTTTCCTAGTAGCACAATTTACCCAATACCTTCGAGGATTGCCCAAAATATACGAATATTGATGAAAATCTCTTTTTTTTTTTTTTTTTTTTTTTTTTTAAATCAATATTTTCCTTCATTATCTGATATTATGCACTGTTGGACAGATAATTTCGAATTTTTTTAAACGTTTGACACTTGGTTTTCAATATAAATTTCTCTTTAAAATTTGAAAAATAGTGAACTGAAAACTATTT
This sequence comes from Salticus scenicus, assembly GCA_963930645.1. Taxonomy (NCBI): domain Eukaryota; kingdom Metazoa; phylum Arthropoda; class Arachnida; order Araneae; family Salticidae; genus Salticus; species Salticus scenicus. The sequence goes on along the minus strand of OZ005652.1, from coordinate 130,704,373 downwards.
TTGTAACATTATAAGTGCTTTAAACCAGTGTTTTCTCCAATACGACGAACTGAGGTGACGTACTCTGACATAGTCCGATAATTGTAAACGAGTATGGAATACAGTTTTGTCCGCTCCAACAAATTCCGATATTGGCCGATATTACAGGGCTACTCAAATGATGGCCATCACAGAAATTTCTTTGATATTTCTAGAAAAACTAATATTTATAAAAATTATTTTCCATAATGAATACATCCGTTTTTCATCTCAAAAAAGGTTTACAATGAATGGCGAAAGGAAGTCAATTTCGTTCCTGCAAATAAAGAAATTATTTTATTTTCTGTTTATTTATTTTCAAGCAAAAAATATCTATTAATTTGCTACAAATTATAACAGATTAGAGGTCCAACCATTCGTTTTATAGGTATTGACAATATCTTTTGAAAGATACCCAAATTTAAAATTATAGACCTCTGACCTACTGCCACAATAAAATATATGAAAAAATATTAAGACAGACCCCCTGTTGTTCGATTTATTCTCATATTTAATCAGCATCAATTCAGGTTATGTCTAACTAAATATTAAGTTTGGCTTAATTTCGTTCATTGGTTTGCGAGATACAGCGTCCACAAAATTTCTGATATACACAACTACACAGGCAGTCTGATAGACATTTTCTAAAAATGGTCGTATCCTGTTTAGAACATCTAAAAATGTGTAAACACATCCAGAACTGGAGGTCGAAACTGTTTCCGACCTAAATTCTTGCTCCTTACATATATAGGAGAAAGTAAATCAAAATGTCACATGTCCTTTTTTTTTTTTTTTTTTTTTTTTTTTTTAAATACACTAGCAAACTCGTGCGAAATATTCGCATTTTATTTTTTTTCTTATTTACCTTTAAAATTTCAAACTCATAAATATTATACCAATTTTACCACCTAATTAAAATTTTAATTTACCGGAAGCCAAATTATTATTATAACCAAATAAATATTGTCCCATAGTGAAATCAGAATCGTTTAAAGAAACGTTTCAAAATAAAATTCGTGGCTGACCACCCAGTTTTCCTACTTCCACAGGCAGTACAGTTTTAGTAAAGAACAACCATGACTCCTTTTACATTTTATCGGCAAGAGTGCGATGATATTTTATTTATTTTGGCTTAATTTTTGTTAAAAGAAAAAAAAATATTTTGATTATACTTTTTATGATTGCGTTTTTTACTTAATTTATGATAATGATTCATATTCTTTATATATCTTTAATATAAAGCTAGGTTAAGTGACGCTTGCAGACGTTCTGAATAAACAACTTTTAAAATAAAATTTTCCCATAAAACAATGTCCTCAAACAAAAGTCGTCATTTTTTCTTATTAGCTCATTGAGCTGAGTGCGTGTGCTTTTGTTCATTTTTAAATATTATTTTTTTTATCTTCGCGTATTTTATTAATTTCACCACTATCGTATCGTTTCTACAAAAAAAAATCTGGAGTGACTCCACTCGACTTTCCGAACATTGAGTAATTAACAGTTTTGTAGATAAAGTAAAGAAAGAGTAGTTGTTAAACAAACAAAAGAGAGAAAACCATAATAGAGTGTTTGAGTATTTTTCTCCATCTATTACACGTTGTTTTATTTAACGCTACTGAACTTTGAGCCCATAGATCATAATGACAAAGAATTTTTCGTCGTGTCCCTGTAAAAACCTATAAATGTTAGATTCACCAAAATGCTTATAGTTAGTGCAACAGTGATTTATAATACTCATATAAATTTTCAGCTGAATTCAATAAGGCGTTTAGATGCTATCGTACTTTTAAAAATTTAGTCCCATAGGCCATAATGATAAAGAATTTTTCTTTGTGTCCCTGTAAAAAAACTGTAAGTGCTAGATTCACCAAAATCTATACAGTTAGTTCAACTGTGATCTATAACATGTGTAAAATTTTTTTGCTCGGATTAATAAGGCGTTTAGACACTATCACATTTTTAAAAATTTGGCCCCATAGGCATAATGATAAAGAATTTTTCTTTGTGTCCCTGTAAAAAAACTATAAGTGCTAGATTCTCCAAAATCGATACAGATTGAGTATTTGTGATCTATAATACGTGTATAAAAGTTTTGCTCAATTGAATAAGGCGTTTAGATGCTATCGCACTTTTAAGATTTTGCTCCCATAGGCCATAATGATAAAGAATTATTCTTTGTGTCCCTGTAAAAAAACTATAAGTGCTAGATTCTCCAAAATCTATACAGATTGAGTATTTGTGATCTATAATATGTGTATAAAATTTTTGCTCAATTGAATAAGGCGTTTAGATGCTATCGCACTTTTAAGATTTTGCTCCCATAGGCCATAATGATAAAGAATTTTTCTTTGTGTCCCTGTAAAAAAACTATAAGTGCTAGATTCACCAAAATCTATAGGGTTCGTACTATGGTGACTTACAATATGCGTACCAACTTTCAGGTTAATCGAACGAAGCGTTTAGACGCTAGCGTGTTCACCCACAGACATACACACATACACACATACATACACACACACATACATATATCATCGTAAAAATAGTGAAAACGGACTCAGGGGACCTCATAACGTATAGAAACATCAAAATCTCGAATTCGGATTTTTGACATGATTACAATACTTTCCTCACTATAGTGTTCGGAAAGTAATAATTGCAATTGGTCCACGTTAGAAAAATATTATATAAATTCTTTGCGTGCACTTAGTTTAAAGTTATTTTTATTCTTCATACAATTATTAATTTTTATTGATAAGCCACAATATATAGTGCTAATATATTTACAATGGTTTTGTTATAGTTATAACAAATTCCTTTCCTAATAATTATTTATTTAACTAAGTATAGCCATTCATTTTGTGTCAGAAATTAGAAAACGGGATTTCTGAAAGATTTTTTTTCAATTATTATTATTAAAATTATTTATGTAAATAAAATTGAATATTTTGTAGTGTGATGTAAAATATATTTTCTAGATAGATATTTTTGCAGACTTGCGGATTTTTAGAAATTTATCAAAGGAAAAAAATATATATATATATAAATACTGTTGTCTACATATTTAAATGAAAAATAATAGAAGAAAAATGTTGAAATGCGAATTTACTGATATTTACGTTGAACATTTTCGAAAACTGTTTTTTATACTTTTCCGATACAAATATTTTGTGCAAAGATTGTGAAATTTTAATTTATTAGCTAAATAAAATATTTTATTACATATTATTTTTATTATATTACGAAATTTTGATAAATTTATAGTTATATTAATTTTTTATTTATAGAAAATAATATACAATGAACAATATTGTTTTTCATAGAGTAATATTTTTTTCTTGTCATTAACATTTCCTTTTATGACTGAAATGAATGTAAAAGATATTTTTATAAATATAAATATAAATTTTAAATTAAATATTTATAAAATTTAAAAATTTTATTCTTTATATTTTTTAGTTTCTGTAAATTATGAAGAAAATGTAAGCATATTTTAAAAGTATATGGTGTATTATTTGATTCCTCTTTTTTTTTAATAAAATGTCTGCTAGTATTTTAAAATAATTAAAAAATAAAATTTTACTTTGATAATATAGAATCATTTTTATCTACTATAAAACATTTTAAGAGTTTATGTAATGAAAATGAGGAAATTGTGTAATTGAATAAATCGAATAAATGTTTTTTTAAATTTTTTTCCTGCTATTACAAAATTGATTTTCATAATAAGTATATTTTAATATCTTAGAGAAATGTATACAGAAATTTACGTAATACTTTAAAATTAATGAAGTATTTCTTTTAGTAAACATAAATGAAAAATTGCAAACATCAATAGGTAAACCGTTTTATCCTTAAGCCATAGAATATATCTCTATTTATGAGCATAATAAAATGTGCATTCTAATAATTCACAACGCTAAAAAAACGCTTATCTTATTCTTTTAAGGAGGCTTTTGACTATTTGTATGAGCGACTGATTTTATGTTGACTGTAACGACAATAATAAGGAATGGTTTGTGATTTTACATACATCTTATATGTATTCCTCCTTGTAACTCTTGTAAAATTAAGAAAGCAGCCATCTTTAATAATAGAATTTTGGGTAATTTTTTTTTTTTTTTTTTTTGAAAATCTTGGTGAAAATTATACCGATCGGAATATTGTCTAAAAATATAAACATTATATGTGGAGGAGATATACCAAATTGATTTAAACCAGTTTTAAACATCAAATATATTAATTTAATGTGATGCATTAAAAAATCTGTCATTAATGACAATCAGAATACGTTGCAAAATAGCATGTAATTTAGTTTTAATATGTTTTAAGGAAATATTCCATCAAAATAAATATAAAAAAGGAAATAAAAGGCCAAATACCTTTTATGTTAAATATCGTTCCAGTAAATTGTATGAAGCAACTGGCTTTTAGCCACACCGTCTACATATTACACTGTTTTGCCTAATGCAGAATCAAATCCGAACTCTGTAATTTTCTATACGTAAAAAACGCCATGCTTTGTTCATAAACACATATTGAAATTTAATTTATTCTATAAGTTTCTCATCATACTATAGGTATGGGGAACTTGGTAATCGTGAAAATTTTTCACCTCCGTTTTTTGAATTTTTTACGCGTTTTCAGGTGTGAGGAATCCGAAAATGACAAAATTTGTATGGTGTCGGTCTGTAGGGTGTCTGTTAGTTTGATAGTCCGTTAGATAGTTTATTAGTCTGTGTGCACGATATCTCAAGAACAAATAGTCGCAGAGAAGTCAGATTAGTTTTAAAATACTACTTTCGACACTGGCAAGAACCCTATTCATTTCCTATAATATAATTACAAAACTTCGTGAGTTATTAGAAATTTACGATTTTCTAAACATGGGAGAATAGGGGAAATTTTCACTTAAAAGGGCATTAAAGGGAATATTTTTACTGTTTTTAGTTAGTTTTAAACCAGTTTTAAAATATCAGTTTTGATGCAGAACCCGTGTATTGTAGGTGTAGATTTTATGAAGCACAATAAAGTAGATTAGAATTTTGCTTCACATTCTCTAACTATTAATGAGGGGAACACAGTAACCACTCTTACTGAACCACCTGCACTACAAGTTAATTTATCAGATAGTTCATTAGTTGAAAATCAGATAGAAAAGTTGTCTCGCATTCTTTCGGTAGAAGTCAGTAATGCTATGTGTGATGATTCCTTTAAGTATCCTAACTTTTCGTGAAAAATTAGTTCAAGAACAACGAAATGATCCTAAATTTGGAAAAATAAACAAACATTTAGAAAACCTGGAGCTTGTTTGAAACATTTATGCACAAATTGAGGCCGAACTGGTCCCATAAGAAGATATGAAACTTTTACCGCAAAAAAAAAAAAAAAAACCGCCAATAGGGCATATTTTGTCAATTTTACTAATGCATATGTGACGTTAAAGTTGTTGAAAACGAAAGATGGTATACATACAATGAATGCATGAAAAAGGAATATGTACAATTTTATTAATCTGTGAATAAAAATGCATATGCATAAACGGATAACATGCAGTATTAATTCACGGAAAATTTTCTTTTATTGTTCTACAATGGGCTCTCCACGACCATATGTCAAAGTGCAAACTTACACAATCAAATAGATTAAGAAAATTTCATCGTGCACCAAAATCTCCAACAAAATCGGCCGTTTTTTTTTTTTTTTTTTTTTTTTTTTTTTAATGGAAACCTTCAGCCCATGTCTTTCTCAATTTGTACATGGAAATTTATATCATTCTATTCATTAATTTAATGTAGATGCCTACAAATAGTAAAAGATAATTTACGGTCATGCTATGAATTAAAACGCCTTAATTACTAAAATTCGAGTTTATGAATTACACCAAGTTTTAAAGTATGCTATATTTCACTTTACAATCGAAGTTCTTACTATGAATGAATATGCACATGGAAATCTTGAAATATTTTAAATTATGTAAAAACGCCAAAAGAATAGTTGATTTATGCATATAAAATTATTTTCAAGTGGTGTGTTTTAGTAACAATGCTTTATAAAAAATAATATACCGATATATCGCAACTTAGTTCATATAGTAAGATTCGTCATTCAATCAATGCAAGAATTCATGTATTTTCAAATTATAATAATACCTTTTATAGATCGTTATATATATGCATAAATGTCACATATCTTGGTTTTATATTTTCATAGATAAAATAATCCGTCTGACTATGACCCAGAACATTTTATCATGTCAATCTCATCATATTTTAGTTACGACTGAATACTCTTCCTCCATAGCTAAAACACATATCGTTTATTTTCTGATTTTATTCAGGATGAAAAGAATAGTAATGGCTTTTTGATGATCTGAACGATAATAGAAATATGTTCGCTCTACTTGAGATATCATGAAAAAAGAAAGAGAATGTCAAATAACGCTACAATGTAAATATCTAGAATAAACGGTTTCAAATATCCTGGAGAATAAAAGATAAATTTAGAAATATAATTTTATTGTTGATTTTAAATTTCTGACACTAAAAAAATACGAATTACGCATACAAGTTTGCCCTATTTTAAGGCGGTCAGTAGCTTAAATGCAGGTGAACGGTTTGATTTAAAATAAGTTATTAAATTAGTGGAGAAATATGTATGGAAAAATCGGTACCATTTAAAAAATATACTCATATTTACATTTATATTGATGCACATAACCTCATTGATTTTAAAATTATTAAAAAAAAGGGGGGGGGATTATTGCGAAACGGTCAGGTTCAAAAAACATAATTGCAGACACTATTTTCCGCACCTAATTGCTACTGAAACAGAATAATGTGTAGTAATGTCTATCTATATCTGTACGCCAAAGGTAAATTACCAAATGTTTTTTTTTTTCCTTTTTTTTTGAGAAAACTGTTGGCACGATGTCTTGGTGTGCTTTTTTCTTATATCACATTAGTACATTATATCGTTACTAATGTGTCAAAGTATCACATTAGTACTAAACGATTACTGCTAACTGGAATGTCATTAGCAAATTTGGCTGTTTATCCTTATTATAAAAAATATTTCTTTCTTCCTTTCTTTTTAACACGCTTATATTAGCTTCACCTGTATGTATGTATGTTTGTTTGTAACTTCTCTGGGAGCAAAACGTGATTGCACAAAATCCTTCATATCTCAAACAAAAAAACAGATATCCGTAACATTTTTGGTTTGAAATATAGCTAATACAAATGTCTCAAAATCGGTTTCTGGAATTTTTGAAATTCGGTCCCCAAGGGGGCGGGGGGAGGGGGGGTAAAACGTGATTTCGCATAATCCTATATATCCCAAAAAAAAAAAAAAAAATAGATATATGTGAAATTTTTGCTCAAAAATATAGCTAAAGCAACTATCTAAAAACCAATTTCTGGAATTTTAGAAATTCAGCCCCCAGGTGGGGCAGCAAGGGGGAAGCAAAAACGTATGGAGCAAACATATGGCTATGGAGCAAAAACAAATAGAAATACAGTTAGGCCGTTGAAAATTGGTACAGATAGGTTTTAAAGTTCTTCAAGTCGAATGGGGATATTTTCGATTGTGTAAAGTTATTAGGAGGGGCAACAGGGGGGAAGGGAGGGGGGGGGCAAAAAAATAAAGAGTGTCAGATCGTTCAAAATTGGTACATAGAGGTTTTCAATACTTACAAATCGATTGCGGATATTTTTGAATTTGTAAAATTATTAGTAGGGGCGGGTAGGGGGGGTGGGGCGGTAAGGGGGGCTATGGAGCAAAAACAAATAGAAATACAGTTAGGCCGCTGAAAATTGGTACAGTTAGGTTTTAAAGGTCTGCAAGTCGAATGGGGATATTTTCGATTGTGTAAAGTTATTAGGAGGGGCAAGAAGGGGGGGAGGGAGGGGGGGCAAAAAAATAAAGAGTGTCAGATCGTTCAAAATTGGTACATAGAGGTATTCGATGCTTACAAATCGATTGCGGATATTTTTGAATTTGTAAAATTATTAGGAGGGGCGGTAGGGGGGTGAGGGGTAAGGGGGGGCTATGGGGCAAAAACAAATAGAAATACAGTTAGGCCGTTCAAAATTGGTACAGATAGGTTTAAGAGGCCTGCAAGTAGAATGGGGATATTTTCGATTGTGTGTAAATATTTTAACCAAAAACTTACATACTGTAGCTATTTATGTGATAAATAATAAAATAATAAATATAGTTTAAAATATAGTTTAAAAAGCATGCTTTCATAGCACATCGAACTAAAAAGTGAAAAATAAATATAGTTTAAAAAAACTAAAAACACGCTTTTAAAGCACATCAAACTAAAAAGTGAAAAATAATTCTTATTATAAGCTGAAAACAATAATGAACGAAAAATACTAGTATAATTGTGAAAAAAGCGTGGGTTGCTCGATATACGAAAAATATGGCACAAAGCACTCCACGCTTTTTTCACAATTATACTAGTATTTTTCGTTCATTATTGTTTTCAGCTTATATTAAGAATTATTTTTCACTTTTTAGTTTGATGTGCTTTAAAAGCGTGTTTTTTAGTTTTTTTAAACTATATTTATTAATATTATTGTTAAAAATTATAAATACTTTTTTAAGAAACATAGAAGTTAAGTAGAATGTATTTATTTTTTTTTTTTTTTCATCACAGTTTAAAATACCATAAATTTGTTAAGTTAAAAGTTTTCAATAAAAAAGTCAAAACTAAGGGTTTAAAGAGGTTAGTAATCATTTAAATTTTACTAAATATATATTTTTATTTAATTTTAAAGAAATTTTTACACAAAGTCATTAAATGGAATGGACCGAAACTTAATCGCATGCACTTAATTTAAGGACGTAAATTTTAGTTCTGCAATAAGTCAGTTAACTCCTGTAATTGAAAAATTGCCACCTAAGACAAAATAAAGAAATGTGGACTAAAGAATAAAAACCACGATTTAGAAAAGCTAAGTGCAGCAGCTGGAACTATAAAAGGATTTTTATAAGAAAAGACAACTTCTAGTTGTTCGTAATCTGTTAAATGTTTCAAGTCAAATGAGAACCATTCTTGATTTTCAATTCGAATCATTTATTTTATTTAAAAAAAAAAAAAAAAAAAAAAAAAAAAAAACGCTTTTGCAAACTGATTTTTGTATATATTGTTTTAAAAAGAGCTTTCGAGTTTCTAGAAACTCATTACAATAAAGAATTGTGGTAGCTCAATCATTAGAAAATGCATATGCATATATGCATACATACATACGTATATATCGCACATACATTTATATATATGAGTGTGTGCATGGTCATGTGCTAACTTTCTTACTACTTATAGCAAAAGAGGCTAATTATGTTAAATAATTAAAGCTGTTTTAATTGATGCAATCTAAGAGTTATTTAGTAATTTAATGCATGAAAAAAATTATTTAAATAATTTAAATAAGGCTTTATTTTCACAGCATTTTTTATTTTCTTTTTGTTGTTAGATTAAGCGAATGTTTGAGGTTAAAGGCTTAACAATATTTTTATTTGAGTTTATACTCGTATAAATCTGATACCGATATCTGAACAGTAAATAAAATGTTAAATTATTTGAATGATAAAGCCTACTTCAGTGAGTCTTATATTCTAAAGATGATCATACATCCTGAAAATCAGTCAGTGTATTTCAGAATTAAAAAAAAAGATAAAAGTTGAAAACACTTATTACATTAAAATCGTAGCATTACAAACACTTAAGCTGTACTTATCCAGTATGCTCCTCAATATGTATGTATATACACGTAGATTGATAGACAGACAGATAAGAAAGATAGACCACATATTATGTTAAAACATCTAATATGTTAAAATCATAACATTACAAACACGTAAACTGTACACATCTAGTATACTCCTCAATATGTATGTATATATAAGTAGATAGATAGATAGATAGATTCCCGATACCTAGTAATTTATTAAATATTTTGATATATTTAGTTATAGAATATTTTAAAGGACGCATCCACTGAATTTAAACTACATCATTTTTCTATATGACAGACATTGTATGGCATCGTCTTTTAGAAATACACTCTGAAATAGTTTCTCATGTTGTGTGGCATGCAGTTTACGGGTTGTCGTTTTATATTGTTACGAAATTGTAAATAATTGTGTTTATTTTTGTATAAATTCTTTCAAAGAGGCTTAGTAAGTTGATAAAGTGCTAATTTTGGGCATTTCTAGTCGTTTTAGCGTTGAAATAGCCTTACTTTCCCTTAAAAACGCATTAAAAAGGCCCTGTAATCCAGGTAATGGATTTGGCGCCAAATTTGGCGACTTTTTCCCACCTTGGCGATTTTTTTGGCGACCTTGGCGAGAAAATCCTTATATGGGATATACCAAATATGGAAGCTGTAAGTTGATTGGTTGACTACTTTCTAGAGTTTTCTCGAAAAATCTGGGTTCCATGGAACAGCATATAAGGAGCGCTTCCTCGCCAAGGCAGTCAGTTCAGTTCAGATCTCAGCCAGCTTCGCTAGTGCTTGCATTGCTCTTGAGCCTCTTTGAGAGAGACTTGCTTCAAGTGTTATTGGTATACAGTTTGTACTGTGGATTTGCTATTGACAGCTGTTGTTTAAGCTGTGTTTACTGTTTGAATTGAAGCTGATACTTGGTTTATAGAACTGCATTTTTCTGGAATTTTCTGTGAATAAATTACTGAATTTTTGTACGTTTGGCCTTTCATTCTCAGACAACTCACGAACCCTCATGTACGCAACATTTCTGGTGTCAGAAGCGGGGATTGTCTGTGAATGGTGATAACGAGAGCTATGGAACAAGAAATGAAGAAATTTCTAGAAGGACTCACTGATCAGATGAATGAGTTAAGATCTGGATTGATAGAGGAAATGAAAGCCGGACAGGAAAAGATGGAAACCGGATTGATAGAGAAAATGGAAACAGGACAGGAAAAGATGGAAGCATCGCAAAGAGAGATGAAAGATAGCCTGAGTCAAGAGATGAAAGAAATGAAGGTAGCACAAGAGAAAATGGAAACATCGCAAAGAGAGTTGAAAGACAGTTTGACCGAAGAAATTAAATCTAATCAAGACGAGGTGAAGAGAGAACTTTCGACAGTAAAGGAAGTGATTAAATGTAAATTATCGGATATGGGAAGCAGAATAGATGGAATAGAAGAGAAAGTTTTGAAAATAGAAGAGAGTTTTGAAGAGAAAGCAATGAAGATCGAGGAAAATGTTATGAAAGTAGAAAAGAATTTTGAAGAGAGATTTATGAAGATAGAAGAGAATTTTGAGGAGAAATTTAAAGAAAACTTTGATCAAGAGCTGAAATGAAGGGTTTCAGATATAGAAAGCAAGTTTAAGAGAATAGAAGAAGATTTGGAGAAAAAAATGGAAGAAAAGTTAGAATCCATGCCCCAGGAAACTGAAAAGAATGAGAGAAGAATCCAGAATCAGGAATTTATTAAGCTATCTACCTACGATGGCAGTTCCTCCTGTCATGTATATAAGACGCAGTTTTCCATCGTTGCTGAAGCTAACGGCTGGGACTCTGCCGCCAAGTCAGTCCACTTAGCAGCAGCATTACGGGGAGATGCAGCCTAGATCCTGAGAAATGTTTCTAAAGAAGAAAGGAACGACTTCGAGGCCCTGACTAGAGCACTGGAGCTAAGGTTCGGAGAGAAGTGTTCTAAGGACTATAGTCGCCTCCAGCTAAAGTCCCGTTACCAGAAAACGGGCGAAAGTTTGCAAGAGCTGGCAGCGGACATTCAGAGATTGTCACACCTAGCATTCTCAGACTGTCAAGCTGATACTCGAAACGACTTAGCTCTTCAGTACTTTATCGATGCTGTTCGGGATCCAGAAATTCAAAAAGCGCTGAGACTTTCCAACATCAGAGACGTAGAATCAGCTTTAGGCTATGCAATTAGGATAGAGGCAGCCCAACAAGCCTCCCGTAAAGACCGCCTTACCATAAGAGCAGTCTCATTAAACGATACGCCTGCTGATGAGAATGAAATGAAGAGAAGTATCGAAGAGATCTTAAAGAGATAGCGCAGCCTGGAGAATAAAAAGGAAATAAAGGACCGGAAGATAAAGTGCTGGGGCTGTGGAGGGGATGGTCACGTGAAGAGGAACTGCCCTGTACGACCAACTATAGGAAATCACCCGTCTTCACCATCACTACAGGGAAACTAAGAGGAGGCCATCTCGCGGGGCGGAGGTTGCCTAAAATTAAAGAGCCCCAATTTACAGTATTTCATGTTTCATCGATGAGTGGCGGCGATAATGGACTTCACGTCTATGGCCAAGTCAACAACGCCACCTGCCGGATGATTCTGGACACGGGAGCCAACGTGACCAGCATTAGGACGGATTTGGCTCAAGAACTAAAAGAGAAGATCATCTGGACGCCGCCCTGTACACAGTAAACTCCAGACTGTGACCGGAGACGAAATCAAAATATATGGAAAAATGAACTTGGCCATCACTTTTGGGAATGCCAGTTACCATCATATGGCATATGTGGCTGATATAAGAGATCCTTTAATCATTGGAATTGATTTCCTGAGAAAATTTAACTTTCAATTGGACTTCAAGAATAATGAACTGCATTCGAGTTCGGAAGACATCGCTGTGTTCAACACTGAAAATCAAGACATTCAGACAATTTGCCAGATAACAGCCAAGTCTGAAATTTCCATCCCTCCACACACAGAGACAATAGTTTCAGGAACACCACCTACAAAGCAATACTTCCGCTATGGACTGATTGAATACCCCAATACAGACAATAGCCGAAGAGGAGTTCTGGTAGCTTCATCTCTAGTTGATCTCTCAAAGAGTACTATTCCTGTGCGAGTCGCAAACATCAGCAATAAGGTCCGGACAGTGAAGAAGGATGAGGTGTTGGCAACCTGCACTCCTGTCACATGCATCAACCGCCCCACGCAATCAACTGAATCCAAGTCTTCTGAGCAATTAACAACGGAACTACTCAAGAATACAGAGTTAGGAAAAGAACAGAAATGTGCTGCGGAGAAGCTACTCCAAGAATTTAAAGAACTTTTTTCTCGAACACCTGAAGACGTCGGGAGAACGAACATCACCCAGCACAGAATTGATACAGGAAATCATCCTCCAATCAAACAACATCCAAGAACACTTCCATTTGCTAAACAGGAAGAGGTCACTGAACTTCTAAGTGAAATGCAGCACAATGATGTCATCGAGCCATCAACGAGTCCTTGGGCCTCTCCCATAGTACTGGTGCGAAAAAAGGATGGTTCAAAAAGATTTTGTGTGGATTATCGTCGTTTGAATGACATCACGAAGAAAGACAGTTACACTCTTCCCAGAATTGACGACACATTATACACACTTGCTGGCAATAAATGGTTCTCGACGTTGGATCTGAAGAGCGGTTACTGGCAAGTAGAATTACATCCTGATGATCATGAGAAGACTGCATTCACCACGGGACAAGGACTGTGGCAATTTAAAGTTATGCCATTCGGATTATGTAATGCACCTGCCACCGTCGAACGCCTGATGGAGACAGTGCTAAAAGGACTTTCTTATGAAGCCTGTCTGGTGTATTTGGATGATATTATCATTGTGGGGCGCACCTTTGAAGACCATCTACGAAACATCCGAAAGGTGCTGGAGAAACTCAGAATGGCTAACCTCAAATTGAACCCAGGCAAGTGTAACTTGTTCCGTCGTGAAGTGAGCTACCTCGGCCATATCATCTCTGCCGAAGGTGTGAGAACTGATCCTGAGAAGATCTCTGCAGTCGAGAACTGGAGTCGCCCTGAAAATGTACACCAACTACGAAGTTTCCTGGGGTTATACACTTACTACAGGAAGTTTGTCAAGGGTTTCTCAAATATTGCCAGACCACTCCACAAGCTGACGGAAGCCAAACAGAAGTTCCTGTGGACAGATGAATGTGCAAAAGCTTTCCAGCGACTTAAAGAGGCCTTAACATCATCGCCTATCTTGACGTATCCACAGCCCGACAGACAGTTTATACTTGATACAGATGCCAGCCATGAAAGTGTCGGTGCTGTTCTGTCGCAGGAAATTGATGGTCAAGAACATGTCATTGCCTATTGGAGTAAATGCCTGTCTAAACCGGAGCGAAATTACTGTACCACCAGGAAAGAGCTACTCGCCATCGTAAAAGCCATAGAACATTTCCATCATTACCTCTATGGCAGAAGATTCCTGCTCCGGACTGACCATGCATCGTTAACGTGGTTGCTCCAGTTCAAGAACCTTGAAGGACAGATTGCCAGGTGGATACAACGCCTGCAGGAATATGACTTCGAGATACGTCATCGTAAAGGGACTCTACATGGTAATGCAGATGCCTTGTCACGGAGGCCCTGCTCGGAAAGCTGCAAGTATTGCTCTAGAGCCGAACAGAAATACCTGCCGATAAATCCGGTTGCCTGCCAAGTTACTGTCTCAACACCATCAGATCAAGATCCCGATCCATGGAGTGACGAAGAACTTAGAAAATCCCAGTTGGACGATCCTGACATAAAGCCAATATTACAGCTGAAGGAGACGACCAGCAACAGACCTATCTGGCAGGACATTTCCAGATTTAGTCCCATTACGAAAAGTTATTGGGCACTTTGGGACTCTCTTCATAACAGAAACGGCGTATTATACAGAAAGTGGGAATCTGATGATGGGAAAAGCTTCAGATGGCAGATTTTATTACCAAGATAAAAAATTCCAGCTGTTTTAGAACAACTGCATAGTAGCTCTATCGGAGGCCATTTTGGGGTAATGAAGACTCTGCAGAAAGTTCGGGAACGCTTCTACTGGTGCAAGGCAAAGGAGGATGTGGAGAAATGGTGTAAATCCTGTGATGCTTGTGCGGCCCGTAAAGGCCCGCAGAAACGAAGTCGAGGAAGACTGCAACGGTATAACGTGGGAGCACCATTTGAACGGATTGCAATCGACATCTTGGGTCCTTTGCCACGGACCTCCAGTGGAAATAAATACATCTTCGTCGTGATGGACTATTTCACCAAGTGGCCTGAGGCATATCCCATTCCCAATCAAGAGGCATGCACAGTCGCAGAAGTCCTAGTGCAGCAATGGGTGTCAAGGTACGGCACGCCCCTACAACTTCATACCGACCAAGGTAGGAACTTTACTTCTGATGTTTTCAAAGGACTGTGTGAACTACTCGGCATAGACAAAACCCGGACAACACCTTTACATCCCCAGTCGGACGGCATGGTCGAGAGGTTCAATCGTACCATTCTGAATAACCTCTCCCTTCTGGTATCAAGGAACCAGCAAGATTGGGACTTGAAGTTGCCATTGTTCCTGCTGGCTTATCGAAGTGCTGTCCATGAAACCACCGGCTATACTCCAGCCCAGATGCTGTTTGGACGGGAACTTCGTCTCCCTTGTGATCTCCTGTTTGGTTGTCCACCCGATGCGCCTTCATCGCCCGAGGAGTACATCCAAGATCTCCAGGCACGATTTGAGGACGTTCACAACTTTGCTCGGGAGCGAATTCACATTGCATCGGAGAAAATGAAGACAAGGTACGATCTAAAGGCTACGCAACATGAGTTTCAGGAAGGAGAGAAGGTCTGGTTGTGGAATCCTGTTCGACACAAAGGACTCTCTCCCAAGTTACAGTGCAACTGGGACGGACCATACACAGTCTTAAAAAGGCTGAATGATGTAGTGGTGCGGATCACTAAAACACCTTCATCAAAACCGAAGGTGGTGCACTATAATAGGCTAGCCAAGTACCACAAGTAATATTAAAAGTTAAAAATGTAAATACTGGTAAAATTTGCGCATGCGTAATGTAAATATTTGTATATAAATATTTGTACATATTTGTGAATTTTGTAAATATTTGTATATAAATATTTCAACATATTTGTGAATTTTGTAAATATTTCTCACTTGATTTGTATTTCTATTTTATCGTTATGTGCAACTTAGTTTTTGTGTTTTAGATTGTGTAAATTTGTTTAGTTTCGCCTCTTGACCAAGGGTTGCACTGCCCGGGATGTGCAGTCTTTGGGAGGGGGGCAGTGTTACGAAATTGTAAATAATTGTGTTTATTTTTGTATAAATTCTTTCAAAGAGGCTTAGTAAGTTGATAAAGTGCTAATTTTGTGCATTTCTAGTCGTTTTAGCGTTGAAATAGCCTTACTTTCCCTTGAAAACGCATTAAAAAGGCTCTGTAATGCAGGTAATGGATTTGGCGCCAAATTTGGCGACTTTTTCCCACCTTGGCGATTTTTTTGGCGACCTTGGCGAGAAAATCCTTATATGGGATATACCAAATATGGAAGCTGTAAGTTGATTGGTTGACTACTTTCTAGAGTTTTCTCGAAAAATCTGGGTTCCATGGAACAGCATATAAGGAGCGCTTCCTCGCCAAGGCAGTCAGTTCAGTTCAGATCTCAGCCAGCTTCGCTAGTGCTTGCATTGCTCTTGAGCCTCTTTGAGAGAGACTTGCTTCAAGTGTTATTGGTATACAGTTTGTACTGTGGATTTGCTATTGACAGCTGTTGTTTAAGCTGTGTTTACTGTTTGAATTGAAGCTGATACTTGGTTTATAGACCTGCATTTTTCTGGAATTTTCTGTGAATAAATTACTGAATTTTTGTACGTTTGGCCTTTCATTCTCAGACAACTCACGAACCCCCAAGTACGCAACAATATTTGTATTTTTGTTAAAACGGTTGCCATATTATAAAATTGTAACATTTAAACTCTGAATTAAATTGTACTGTAAATCTTTTAAACGAGTTTCTGAAACAAAACTAATATTAAAAATTTCAAGTGCATTACACAATTATGTTGTTATACTAAACTTCCATGTTCTCTTCCGGAACCTTTATATGGTTTATTGCTTACTAATTATTAATAATTTTAAAGTCTTTTGTCTCCTTTATTACTCAGTACACAGATCACGGCTGAAAATATTGATAAAATCTTCAGGAAAAACATAATTATCAATTAATATATTTTAAAAATTAGTTTATTTTATTTATTTATTTTCTCTCTGTGTGTATGTGTGTTCTAGCATAGAAACTTTAAGAGAGAAGGGAAAAAAACTTGACACTGTATTAAATATTTTTAACAATACTACAACAAATATTTCTGCTACAACTTTACCAATATAAGTGCAAATATGTGAAAACTAATATTCACATTAAAAAATTTCCTATTACTTTTTCTTAACAGTGTTACTCATTAACAGCGTACAGTGTTAATGTTTTTGCTTTTTCCAAAATTCGTACTTTCCTTTATATTACTAGGGGATTGTGCTCCCTGCTTGCTCCTCTGACCAAACCTCCGAAAAGGTTTCACCTCCCCACGTGTCGCTTCACTTGTTAACCCCTGTTGCGCTCTGTTCGCATATTCGCTTCTTTGCCTTTCACTGAATAGGATTATTAGTATTGTATAACACAACACAAAAGCAAAAAATTCCCACATCCCCAAATTGAAATATATAATATTTAATATATATATATATATATATATATATATATATATATATATTATGGATTATTATGCTCAAAATCAGTAATTTTTTTTTCAGAATAAAATGAAATTCGTAAGTTTAGATATTTAGTGTTACAGCTTTAGTATACGAACTCCTTGGCGACTTTTAATTTTTTGCCGCTATTTAACGATGATTTTTTTAGTATAATTGCTTGTTAATAAAGAAAAAAAAATCTAGTACCTTAATGTACAGCTAGATAATAATTTTTCACATTCGAAAATATCTGAAAAGAAATAAAAAAGTGTATCACAAATATTTAAAAAAAAAAATATATCCTACAGTTTCAAGGTTTAATTCTCTCCTATATACTTCTTAAAATAACGTAAGATAAAATCTAGTCCATTCTTCATTAGAGTTTTAGGTGATGAATTTTTTTTTTCTTGCCATATGGAATGCATCATAGAAATGTTTAATTCTGTAATGTTAAAGATTATCAATTCTAAATTCTGTCATTTATAAATGAGTTTCAATTTCAATCTAAAATATTTTTTATGCCGAAATGTATCCGAAGTATTTTAAAATTTCCATTTAAATAAAATAAGAAAAAGATGCATGCACTTTAAAGACAAAAAAAAAAAAAAAAAAAAAAAAAAAAAGCAGTCAATTATACAGACACGACATTACATCATTATACACACACACACACACACTCACACAAGAAAGAAATATTAAAAAAACATATATAAATAACATGAGAAATTCCCATAAGAAAACTAATTTCCTAAAAGCAGCAAGAAAATATATTTAAAGACGAAAAATTGCAATCTTCAATTAAATTTTTTATTGAAAATATCTAAGATATACTTTTTATTATTTATTGAAAGACGAAAAAAAGTTTTGTTACCAGTAGCAATATTGACAATTATTTTATTTTATTTTATTATTTTATTTTATTATTTTATTTTATTTTATTTTATTTTATTTTATTTTATTTTTTTATATACCATTGATAACATTTCAATTTTGTTGTGAAAAATGACATCGTAAGAATGAAAAAATAAAGATTTCAGAAACTTTTATTGACATGGCAAATAGAGCGCCTTTATTAGCCCGAAGTTAATAACTTCGTCAATTAAGATGATAGAAATTTCCAACTGACTGAAATGTCTGCCTTTGAGTATTCGGCACACATTGTTAACTCTTATGACGCAGAGAACACTGTTCTTCGCGAAGATTAGTGGTCACACACACACACACACACACACACACAAAAAAAAAAAAAAGATGCCAGCGACAGTATATTTTTTGCATTTATTTATTCATTTTTAATATATATAGAAAATACATGTATGGTGGTTGAATGTACGTAACAAAAAAATCATGAGTATTAAATTCATTAAAGGGACAAACATTCTTTGAAAGCCAAACAATAATCAAAAATAGTTAGCTTAGTTAAAAAACCTTTTCTTTAAAACAATTAACTTTATTTAGTAAAATTATCAAATCTTATTTATCATAAACTTATTAATATTTTGTAATGTTCATTTGTGTATTTTTTCTATTTAATTTAAAAACACACTGAATAAATTAAATAAAATAATATTTTTTGCAAGCATTTTCACTTGCATTTAAAAAATATTTGATTTAACAAAAAAAAAAAAAAAAAAAAAAAAAAAAAGTATTGTGAATGAAATAACGCATATTGATTCAATCTTTCTTTTATATTCATGTACTTTTATTACTATACATAATGCCTTATTTTAAAAAATTTAATCAAAATTTGAATTAAGCTAAACAAGCTCACTTTTACATTTACGTTTGTTTACTTTATTTTTTATTTAAATATTTTAAACATAAGTTAGATTTTTGTTATTTAAAAAAAGAAAGCCAGAAAATATTACTAAAATATGATTTTTTTTTCAGTAATTTTCAGATATTCTGCTGTATATATACTATATATATATATATATATATATATATATATATATATATATGTATTCTGCATAATGTATATCATCAAGATATCTCTAGATATTTTTAAATTCTGATGGTAAACTTTTTGCCATTTTAAATCATTCGGGAAAAAAGCTGACAATATATATATATATATATATATATATATATATATATTTTATGCGTGCTTTCTTTTTAATTTCTAATAAATTGATTTAAAAACAGGTTTTTATAGTTTTATAGCAAAACATTCAGAAAAGAAATAATAAGAATAATTTAAAAAAGTCCTTTAATAAAATACTACCTATAAATTATATGTGTTTTTTTTATTTTATTTATTTATTTATTTATTTATTCATTTTGTTTACAATTCTCCCGTATCTGTTGCAAAATCTTAATAAAGTATTACTTCTGTCTATATAATTTTGAGTTTGCAGATGACTAAAAAAAAAAAAAAAAAAATTCAAATTTACATCAAATTATCTATAATTGTACAGGTTAAAAAAAAAAAAAAAAAAAAAAAAAAATGCAAGGAAATTATGTTTATTTTGTTACAACAGGTTTGTTGAATAAGTTAAATAAAATAATAAGAAACAAATTAAAATGCTTCTTTTGTTTAAATCTAATTAATACAAATGGTAATAAAAATAAATATATATACGTATTTCAGTGCAATTTATAATAAATACCTGATTGATATCAACCTGTCTCATTGCAAATATCATTTGTAGTGTAATTGCAGTGATTTATTTTCGAAAATGTATTTATTATTTGTCTGCTTCGAGAGGAGATACGGTTACCAGTGGGAGCTAATTGTGTAGATTTAAGGAAAATTCAAATTGATTTATTATCTCAAACCTCTGAGTATAAATTTTTATCAAAATCGCTCAAGCAGATTTCTTGAAATCTATGTTTCTGTTTTATATTTTTCCAGGTATGGAAATACCACAAGCGACGGCTAATTTTTCTAAGGAAGAAAATAGTCAGATTGGTATTACATCATAAATAAAACCCTCTAATCTTTTTTTTTTTTTTTTTTTTTTTTTTTTTTTTAAGAGTTCGATTTACGTATGAATGCTAATGAACCTGAAGATGAGGGTATTTCAGGTTGAAATGTCGTTTCTAGAACAAATTTTTATTAAAAATATTCCAGTACTTTGGAAGAAAACGAAATTGCTGCTTTTTTTTTTTTTTTTTTTTTTTTTCGGAATTTACCAGCAAACGTTAATTTTTCTGAAGCACTGGTCAAGTCAATTGGAATTGTAAACACATATTGTCCCAAAATAAAAACTTTTTTTTCAAAATCTTTGAAGTAGTTTTGTGAGGTTGAGACGTCACAACGTCACCACAGTTGTTTTAATTAAGCTGGATCCAGCAAAGTAGAAAGTGGGGACGGTTAAAATCGCTTCGTCGCCAGTGACTCGGCGAAGGTTGAGGTCGAGTTAGTGTTGTGTCGGCAGGGGGCTGCAATAAAAGACTTAGATTTTGAATATTAGATAAATTAGAAATGATTTTTAAAAGAACGGATTGAAATGTAGTGAAAGGAGGGTGTAGGAAGTAGTATAAAAATAGAGATGGTTTTAGTAGATGGTGTGGATGTTGGAGGATAGTATAGTGGATGTGATGAATCTTATTTTGGTGAATATCGGGAAGTAGAGTCGTGGAGATTTAGTTGTGTGAAGTTAAGTAGTGATGAGTGTTGGTGTGCGCAACTACTAGCATTCGGAAAGGTCAAGTTGGGTCCGGAGGGAATCCTCTGATCCATAGTGAAGTCGTGGTAGCGGAGTACAAGTGCGACCGTCTCTACACCTCCGATTATCTGCTGGGGTGAGATATTTAAGGTAATTAAATTGTTGATTTATATATTTTGATTTAGTAATACGCTGACTGAGCTAAGTTTTATTACCAGGCCGCCCTCCCATTAATCTGGTTCAAATAAACTCTTATTGTTTGTTCAATTCAAGTCTCTGGTTTTCTTAGTAATCTAAATAAGTTTTTAAGTTAAGATGGAGTTTGCAGGAGCGCAAACTCCACAGTTTGTAAGAAAATCAAGTGTTTGTTATATTTTACAAAGCGTGGAGTGAACGTTAACCGTAAACACGAATTTCAGTGAAGATGAAGATAAGTCACGTCTATGGCTGTTAAGATGAAGATAAGTAACTTAAGAAAAAAATAAAAAAAAAACACCTAAAACTAAGTTTTTATGAAAATCATTAGTTTGTTTTCAAAGATAATCAAGTTTCTGTCGTAATTCGAAAAAAAAAAAAAAAAAAGATATTGGCAGTGAACTATAATTTTTCTGAAGATAAATCAGATACGTTTGTCAACTGAAAAAACCTTAACCCTCTGTACCATACTGTAGACTGTAGGCAACATACCGTTCGATCGTGGTTCAAATTCAAAGAATCGGTTCTACAACGTAATCACGCACTGTAGCCTGTCGTATACACTCACAGTTAGAGAATCTAGTATCTAGAAACACAACTGGATGGCGCCGTATGTCGTAAGTTGAAGTTCATTACTCGACAGTGGGTAACTAACGACAAGTGCGGACCGGCTCTGATTCAAAAAATAATAAAAAATAGTTTTTCGTGTGTTTTGTGTTTTATATTGAAACAGTGAAGAGGTAAGTGTTTCAAATTCATTGTATAATATTGATTTTGACCCAATTTCACGTATTTTATAGGATTTTATGCTAAAAAGTGTTTGTTGCCTGTAGGTGTTTTTGTTTGTTTTTTCGAAATTTATGAGAAATAAAAAAAAAACCTGAAACACGTGTATTTTATTTTTTTCCAATTATTACGAAACAAATAAACACAAAAATATTAAAGGTCATGAGTTACAGAGGGTTAACCCAATATTTTGATCAAATTCGTTAGAGTCATTTCTTAGAAAACCAAATGCCTATCATATTTTGCAACGATGAAAGTAAGGGTTAACATTCGATGCAGAGTTTCATAAATATTAAGATAAATTAAAATGAATTTCTAATGTCAAATATTTCAGACATAATAATATAAAAATGAACACATTCATTTAAAAAAAAAAAAAAAAAAAAAAACAATTTCTGATATTTTGCAATATATAGAGCGATGGTAAACAGTGAGCAATAATTTTTCTGAAAATAAGGATAGGTCACATAGATTTCTATTTTTGTAAATCCCTCAACTCTAAGTTTTTATCGAAATTGTCCGGTATACCCTATTTCTGACATATTATGCAATTGGAGGAGTAAGGGTCGACAGTGAACGCTAACTTTCCTGAATATGAATTATAGTTGAGAGGTTCTGTCGTTTCAAAAACACTTAATTTTAAACTTTTGTAAAACTCGTTTTAAGCATTATCGAAAACAAACAAGTTTTTGCCATATAGTCCAACAACAGTTGTGAGTAACCCTCCTGACACGTGACAAAGAAAGGTAATTTTCCTGACTGTGACTACATGTCAGATGAGTTTGTAATCTCAAGAAACACGTAACATTAAGTTTTAACAAAATCGATATATTCATTTTAATAAAATTAAACATGCATTTTCAGCTTTCAAAAATGATTTTAAATCCAGAAAATTACACTTTTGTTATTTTCATGTAGACCGCTTTATAGTTTGTGTTTAGTCTATTTCTTAGTCACCAAAGAATTAACGGATTTCAGATTTGAGTGAATGATCTCGTTGAAACATTTCTGGTACAAAAAACTTAATGCAAGCTCTTAATTTCTTTTAAACTTTTTCCTTGAGTATGCTGAAAACTCATTTTCATTCACTGTCGTTAACGCGTCACATTTTACGTCACATACATTCTTTGTATAGCGTAACCACATTTCCCGCGCCTGTAATTGATGACGATTCTAGAGGCTTAGAGGGGTGACAAATTAGCTGATAGGTTGGCACAAGTTATTTTCTCTCAACCACAAAGATATCACACTTGTTTTTACCCTGGGCATGTTGAGTCAGCACATGTGAAGAGGTGTCCATGGTTGCAAGAAACAGAGCTGAAAAATATACTGATTTTTATGAGGTCAGCAGTTTGGAATTTTAAACAATCTGTTTTGCTTATAAAAATTCTAATGACACTCTTTTTAAAACAAACTTCCAATTAATTTACTTTTAAAGTTGAGTAATGTAATTGAGAGGTGCAGTATATTAATTGAAATTCAGAAGTAATTGATCACTTCATACTTCATATCATGCATAGAGTAAATTTCCCAGTATTCTTCGAAGTTGGGTCATACCTAATTAAATCGTGCTTAAGCAAACTCAGCCGACTATACGAAAAAAGATTAAACCTTGTACACAGCAAGCTAAAAAGCTTTTGATTGAATTTTAGTTATAAGAGAGAAACTAAACGAACAGCTAAGACTTTTGAGACTTTTTATTTGCGTACATATTTATCGTTTACTCATATCGTTTACATATTTATTATTACTCATTCATAAAGAAATTTATTTACTCTTTCTTCATTTCTTTTTTTTTTTTAAATTAATTTGCTGGTAAAGAACAAATTTTCGTGCTCTTCAAATATAGAATATGCCTCTAAATCTTTGTCAGAAATGCATCATGGCTTTTTCTGCGTGTGTGTTTTACGTTTCTCTTCTACATTCTCTGTCAAAATCATACCTAATGCTCAACTTAGGTATTGTTCACAGTAACTCGTTTAAAATCTGGATCATATGGTCACAATTAATAAACTTACAATATTTTTACTAGCAATATGTATCGTTAATATCGTCAAATCATAAGAGGAATTACCTTCTTTTTCTGCAGACTGTAGAACAATACTTTTTACGCATTATAAAATGTTTATCCAGAACTTTACTAAAATAAACAATTGTCCTACGAGTAACACCCTGTTTATCCAAATTATTATTATTATTATTATTATTATTATACATTTTGCTTCAATATTTTCTTATACAACATTACATATACGTCCCAGTGTATCTTAAGAAAAAGATAATGAAAGAGCAAAGATAACTGTAGCTAACTCACAGTAGATAACGCATAGTTGTCATTACTTCTATGACTAGATAATACTTTACTTTATAATTATTTTTTTATATGTCAGAGAAACATAATATGAATGGGTTTCAAATTATTTTTAGATTGCATTGCATAAAAAAACAGTACGTTAAATGCATTTAGTTTAAGTTATTTAATAAAGCAACAGTTTGATTTCTTGCCATAATATTCTCTTAACTTTTTCAATGAAACAAATAAAATGCACTGATTAAACATGCTGATGTCATAAAGAATAAACAACATTAACAAACTTAATAAACAAAATGCAATAAATTATGTCCAAATACTCTTGTAAACACGTGAAAGAATGGTGTAAATGTTATATTTTGTAATTATGCGACAAATAATTTTGCTAGTTAGGATTAAATTCATTATTCTTAACATATGTTAAATGTATATTACAAGAAACAAAAGATACTTTTAGCTGTTTATTTAGGAAATAGAAGTCAATGTATATATATTGGGCCATTTTGAACTTACATAATGCTTTGAAAATAAGGGATTTTAAAGTTTATAAAATAATTTTCTTTAAGAAATTTAAATAAAGAATATTATACATTATAGATGTATAACGCGAAATTGTTAACTTCATTTACTCATAATTTAAATAACTTATAATTTTAAAATGAAAGTGTAGTTTTGAAATTTTCTAATTGGAAAAAAAAAAAAAAAAAAAAATAGAAATTTTGATATTAATTCTAAAAATCGTTATTAAGGTTTTTGTAGAAACTACTGGCAAATGTCATAGTGAAATATGTATTATGTTTTTACAAAAGCGTTTAGAAATTTCAGCAGAAAATTGATCTATGTTATTGCTCGATTTGAAATCATTATTTACCAACGTCCCTATTAAAGGCCCATTTAATTGTTTAGAAAAAAAAGTTATGTGAATTTCATTATTATGTCACTGAAAAAAAATGTCAACCAAACTAAACTGTGTGTATACGAAATTTTTTTTAATTTTAATAGCAGATATAAACAGTGTGGTAGTTTAAGTTTGGGTAATTCTTTATCCTATTATCTTCTTGATATCTATAAGCATTTTTTTTTTTTTTTTTTTTTTTTTAAGAAAAATTATTACACGTGTTAAATTTAAAATATTAGTTGCATTACATGCAAGACGCTTTCATCCTTATTGATAATCCTTTTGATATTTCTTTCATTATTCAAATTGCAGATCCTGTTGCTCCCCATATTCAGTTAACCATATTAGATAACTGTAATTAACTTTCCTTCCCTGAAGTTTTAGTTACTAGGTATGATTCCTCCTTTAAAATTTCTGTGCATAGGAAATCTTTCTCTGTTTCCAACTGTCCCCATGCTATTTCAAATCACCCAGCTAAGGTAGGTTGGTCTAAGAGTACGCATCCGATAAAATTACGCAACCCCAACAGTAATGATGTTGTTTGTGATATAAGTCTGACTTCAGTATTACTTTGAAGTGCAAGCTAGTGAGAGGTACTGTGCGAAAAAAATATAAAAATTTACAAAAATACAGAAATTATGTAAGTTTAAATATTTTTACCCATTTTCTTAAATATTTATAGCATTTTGGAAATATTGTGATAAAACGACAAATATTTAAAAAGAAAAGTTTATGCGGGTCAATCTGCAGGAAATTAACCTAAGCCTGACAGCGAGAGCGATTCAGGTCGATGCCAATAATGACAGAAAACTACAAACTCAAAAGGATTCTTTTATTCCAAAATATTTTCCGTGAAAATGAGCGTTATAATAAGAAACAAGCATGGATCTGTTCCACCCTCCCATATTTTCATTGCCTCCCAGTTGAAGGGAGAAGATCTATTTATAGAGCTCTGTCACGTGATTTACATCTGCCTGTTTTTTTATCAGGATATATACTTAATCAGTTTGTGTTTTAACTATGTAACGTGAGAGACTAACTCTCGCTTCTTTTCTTTTCATTTTATTTTATTTTTCATTAAAAGTACAAATTAAAACTGCAAAAGATG
Organism: Salticus scenicus; assembly: GCA_963930645.1. Taxonomy (NCBI): domain Eukaryota; kingdom Metazoa; phylum Arthropoda; class Arachnida; order Araneae; family Salticidae; genus Salticus; species Salticus scenicus. The sequence goes on along the minus strand of OZ005652.1, from coordinate 130,677,911 downwards.
TCGACATGATTTTTTGCATCATAGTAATTAATGTACTAATTCAAGTCTTTTACAGAGAGAAAAATAATCAATATATAAAAATAAAATACTAAGAAGATAGGAATATGGGACGCCAGAGTCTTCAGAAAAGGTAAGCTCATATTTTTTCAATACTTTCGTTTTTGAAATAAAAAATTGCTTTCAAATTTTTGTTTAAAATGCTTAAACTATTCTACCGAATTAAAAATATCTCCAAAAAATAAATGGCTTTGCCCTTCCTTTGATTTGATAACCTTCAAAATGTGCAAGAGTACGCACTTGTATAGCAAGAGTACGCGCATACTCTTAGACGCAATTTTTTATAATAGTTTTTACATGCATAGTAATCATTTGTTTTTCTTTTAACAGGATGTTTAGGCAACAAATAAGTACTCAAAGAAGTTTTTGTTCTTCAGAACAATGGCTGGATGCAAAAACACGCATCCAGCGAACGTAAGAGAGTGGCAGGCAAACGTAAGAGAGTGGTAGTTAAATCGTTAGGAATGCATGAAACAACTTTGTGAAAGAAATTAAAAAGACACACTGCGCCTCAGAGGCAATTAATTTCTTCCAGGCTAACTACATTCATGCTTTTACAATACCACATCACAGCAGCTACAGAACTCAGCCACTTGATAGCTGCATCTATAAGAGACTCAAGATTTTTTACGTATTGAATGCGAAAAATAGACGCATAATCATCCTGGTCGAGTGATAGCAGTTTACCAAATTGGTGAACTTTTGACTCCGGCTTATCTGAAAGCAGCTATTCTGAAAATGCAATACAAAATTTCAACGTATCAGGAATACAACGATTAAATCTGGACATTATTGGAGAAGACGATTTCTTACCCAGTGAATGACAGAAAGGCCTCTGCCGGAAACTCGAGATAACCAAAATTTCCATCCAGTTCATGATCCAGTACAAAACTTTGATTGTGAGGAAAACGCTACATCTGTCGTGGCTGACGACGTTGGCGACGATAATGGGGGTCGGACTAATCGGATCGGACAAAATCAAGCATTTTGAATGGGTCTCCATACAAGTTGGCTCTGGAAGAGGATCCGGCCTCTAAACAGGTACCACATAAAAAACCAAACATAATTCCAAAACCAACTATTAAAGGGGTAAAAGAAGGTTTCAATTTCTAAAGAAACCACCAAACAGAAAATATGGAAATGTCCACCATGTGGGGAAGTATAGTTAGAACCCCCCCCCCCCCTCCCTAAGAAAAAAACTGGATAGGATGCTCCAAATACGAGGAGTGGTGGCATGAATTTATACGAGCCATGAAGGTGAAGTAAACTTTACTTGTGACCACTGTAAGTAACGAAGCACGAATTTTCAGGTCATTTTTCCTTCGTACTCTTATTAACCCATATGCGTACTCTTATCCAGAGTACGCGATTCTTATTTTTGTTATTCTTATTTTTTTTTTTTAAAGATGTGATATATTTTTGTTGCGTTTTATGTTATCTTATAAAAGATGTGTTAACTAAAAACAAAATAAAAGTTAAACTGATTGTCTAGAATTATATGGTTTTATTTTAGAACAGTTTGAACCTGGAATGCATACTCTTAGACCAGCCTACCAAATATAGAAAATTGGCTTTATATACTTACGTGTTTTGTACCAATAAAACTTGTTCCGAAACTTCGTCTCTTAAAGAAGAACTTAGTTATATAATGTACGTTGCGGTTAAAAAAGATTTTAGCCCCGTATTATTGATAAACATGTTAAAAGATTCAGTATATCTACTTGTAATTCTACTTCTTCTAGTGATGCTGAAGTTAAATATGATAAACTTGTTGCCTTGCTGTTTAATGCACCCTTATGTTTTAAATTCACCAAAATTTTAAAACGTTTAAATTTTCGTGGTATTTTAAAATGTGTTAATAAATTTCAATTCCTTTCAACTAAATCCCAAGTTGTCGACCTTCATATGTGGGGTATCTATAATGGCCCTCGTAAAAGTTCTTCCCTTGTATTTGCCTAACATAAGTCAAACAAAAGTCAAACAAAAAGAAATCTTGAATGCCGTTTACGTGAGCATTCTCGGTATATCACTGCGCAAAAAATTTCTAAATATTTTATTGCTGAAACGTCAGTGGAGACCCATTGTTGAGACACAAAATGGTTTTGGGTTCCGTCTGTGTGTTTGTTTGTTTGTTTGTTTGTCTGTCGCGCGATAGTGGCCGCAAAAATCTCGCTATTGACATGAAATTTGATACAAATGTTCATGAGCCCCACGCAATCAGCTGTATAGTTATGGTTGTGAATTCCATTTGTAATTCGTGTACAGGGGCACGCCAAAGTTTTTCTTATTATTACGACCTATGGGAAGAATTTGTATGTACTGCGATGACGGCCGAAACATCACTCTATTGACTTGCAATTTGTTACACATATTCATGAGGCCAACGGAATTAGCTGTATAGTTTTAGGTATGCATTCCATTTGTAGTTCGTGTAAGGGACACGACAAGTTTTTCTTATCATTGCGGCATATGGGCAGAATTGGTATGTACCGCAATTGTGGCTGCAAAAAATCCTCCTATTCACTTCCAAATTGGCACACACATTAAGGCTCTGTATAAAAATGGATATATAATGTTTTATGTCTATATTTTGAATGGATTGTGTACAGGAAAACGTCAAAATTCTTATCATATCAGCATATGGAGTGAATTTCGTTAAAAATCATTTTAACATGATTACTTTGCTATCAACAAAATGAAATTAACGTACATTACTGAGATGCTTAAACTTATGTTTTCTGCAGAAAATATGTGATATTAGTCTTCCTAATTACAGGACTATACAAAAGTGCTCTGACAATATAGCGTAATTAGCCAAATCATGTCAAATTTCGAACAATTATTCATGAAAAACGTGGAATATGCTGAATAGTTTTTATTATAGTATACATTGTTTATGATTCGTTTACGGAGACACACAAAATGATTTCTTGACATTAGAGCCTATGAATAATTTTTTATTAAAGCGCACTTTAATGCATTTATGCTTCATTCAACATAATGGAATTAACACACATTATAAAGATGCTTGAAAGCATGTTTATTCTAGAAAAAGGGCATGTGTAAACTAAATAGTTTATTTACGGGACCCCACAAAAGAATTCCGATGACGTACTGTAATCATCGAAATGATGTCAAATTAGGTTGAAATATTAATGAGTTATAATTAATTAAATATGTGTATTATTTTAGTGTATATAATTACTGTGGCTCCTTTTCTGGGATACATAAAAGAATTTTGTACTATTACGGACTATAGTCGGTATTTTTTAAAAGTTAAATAAAATTAAATTTTATTAGATTTTTTAAACAATGTTTTTCAGTGGAGATGTGTGGTATAGAGTTGTTACCAAAACTAAATGCAAAACTGGTGTACAAACGATAAATAGACAATAAGACTTCTTCACACACCATAAATTTTAAGCCAGCACAACCGGTTTTGAAAGGATGTAGCCTTCCTTCATCAGGTGCAAAAAGCACGTGCTACTACCTTGGAGGCAAAAGCAAGACTCAAAGCAGGGCAAAATCCAGAGGGGGAGGAGCAACACAAACAACCAATGGGAAGCATCATGCAGGACCAATCAGAGAGGAACACACATGCACACACAAAAACAAAAGGAGGGAGGGAAGGAATAAACAATTAATTTTTTTAATTTTTTAATTTTTAATTTTTATTTATTTATTTATTTATTTATATTTTATTTTATTTTATTTTATTTTATTTTATTTTAAATTAATATTATACTAATAAGTAAATTTAATAAAATTTATTATTATCATTATTATTATTATTTTTTATTTAATTATTAAGAATTATTTAATTATAACTATTAATGTGCTATAAACATAATGAAGGAAATTATTTAATTGAATTAAAGAAATTTTCCAGGCTGTTGACAGCAAAGTGGAATCAGATTTTTCATTGACAATTTTATCACAATTAAGTTAAATAGCTAAATTTTCCAAAAAATCCAGTTCGGAAACGTGTTAGGCATGAAAGATAATTTTGGCACTCTTAAAATTAAAACTATGATCAAATTCCCAACTGTGCTTTGCAATAGAAGATTTAGAAATATCGTGATTAACAACATACCGAGAATGTTCACGTAAACGGCATTGGTTGAAGAGAATTGGAATTTATTGACAGGTTTTAGAATAACGTAAAAATTGAAACGCTTCAAAACTTTGGCTAATGTAAAACATAAGGTGGGATAAAAAGGCAATACAACAAGATTATCAGGTTTAATTTGATCATCAATGGAAAGAGTAGAATTATAAGTTGGCCTACTGAACTTTTTGATAGCTTTATCAATTATAGAAGGTCTAAAACCTCTTTTAATAGCTACGGACTTTAAATAATTGAGTTCTTCTTTAAGAGAAGAAGTATCAGAACAAGTTTTAAGGGCACGATACACGTAAGTGTAAAAGGTGCCAATTTTTTGTTTAGCCGGATGATTAGAAAGAGCAAGGGGAGGGTTAGAAACAGAGAAAGGTTTCCTGTACACAGAGGTTTTAAAAGAGGAATCGCACCGAGTAACTAAAACATCAAGAAAGGGAAGTTGATTACAATTTTTTAACTCGAAGGTAAACTGAATATGGAGATCAATAGCATTAGCAAGATTAAGGATGGCAGAAACATCAAAGGAATTTTCAACAAGAAGAGAGCTTCATAAGTGGGGTATCTATAATGCCCCTTGTAATAATTGTGATTTATCTTATATTGGTCAAGCAAAAAGACGTTACGTAGATGACACTTTCATTCTTGTTGAAAATCCGTTTGATGTTTCTGCCATTCTTAATATTGCTAATGCTATTGATCCCCATATTCAGTTTACCTTCGAGTTAGAAAGTTGTAATCAACTTCCCTTTCTTGATGTTTTAGTTACTAGGTGCGATTCCTCTTTTAAAACCTCTGTGTACAGGAAACCTTTCTCTGTTTCTAACCCTCCCCATGCTCTCTCTAATCATCCGGCTAAACAAAAAATTGGCACCTTTTACACTTACGTGTATCGTGCCCTTAAAATTTGTTCTGATACTTCTTCTCTTAAAGATGAACTCAATTATTTAAAGTCCGTTGCTATTAAAAGAGGTTTTAGACCTTCTATAATTGATAAAGCTATCAAAAAGTTCAGTAGGCCAACTTATAATTCTACTCTTTCCATTGATGATAAAATTAAACCTGATAATCTTGTTGTCTTGCCTTTTTATCCCCCCTTATAATTTAAATTAGCCAAAGTTTTGAAGCGTTTCAATTTTCACGTTATTTTTAAACCTGTCAATAAATTCCAATTCTCTTCAACCACTGCCGTTTACGAGAACATTCTCGGTATGTTGTTAATCAAGATATTTCTAAATCTTCTATTGCAAAGCACAGTTGGGAATTTGATCATAGTTTTAATTTTAAGAGTGCCAAAATTATCTTTCATGCCAAACACGTTTCCGAACTGGATTTTTTGGAAAATTTAGCTATTTAACTTAATCGTGATATAATTGTCAATGAAAAATCTGATTCCACTTTGCTGTCTACAGCCTGGAAAAATTTGTTTAATTCAATTAAATAATTTCCTTCATTATGAACACGATTGGATAATTAAAAAAAATTTTTGCTTGTCTGCCTGTGTTTACGTAAAAAAATATTTTGCGAACTATAGCTCAAGGAACAATTCAGATAATTTTATAAAAAGTTATATTTAGTTTCACATTGACTTGAACTAGGTTTTATACTCTTTTTGCGCATATAATTTAACAGGCTGTGTTATCATGTGTTTTTATTATAATTTTTAATATGGCGGCATTGGACAAAATTCATAATCAGTTTCAGTTGTTAAGGTATTATACAATAATTAACAGTGTGCATGCGCGTATTTTTAATTTTTGGTAAGTTTTGAAATCAATACATCTTAAATTTTAAACTCACTGTTTAATAACATCGTTCAATTTGTACAGACATGACTGAGGCCACTGTTCACAAACAACAAACTTTTATTTAAATTTATAGTCCTCTTTTATGTAAAATATTGATGCTTAAAATTACTGATGAAAGACTCAATGAAAAAATACGTACATTAAAGTTTAATACTTTCTTCTATATTCAATACAAGAAAGAATTAGATTCGTAAAAATTTCCGACCTTGGGTTTTTGATGGATTTACACGTTTTGAGAGATGTTGAACACGAGTTGACCATTTTTAGAAATTGGCTGTTTGTCTGTCAGTCTGTCTGTGTGTGTGTGTGTGACAAAATTTTGTGGCAACTGTATCTCAGGAACTACTGCACAGAATTTCATACAAATTGGTAAGTAGTTGCATCTTGACATAAATTAGTGCCTATCAACTTTTGGTAAAAATTGTTTTACAGGTTGTGTTGCCATCCCGCTTTTTCTAAATTTTTAACACGGTGATATAGGACAAAATTTTGTATAAATGTGCATAAACATAATTATTTTTAAGTTATCTTTATGAAATTTACATGAATTATTTATAATAGAGATAGTCAACTGGGAATTTTTTTTTGTATGTGTAGGAGCCTCGACACCTCTCCTGGGGGAGGAGGGGAAGTCCCTCCTCGAGGGGAGTAAATTTTCAAGATGGGTATCTTTCGAAAGGTATCGTCAATACCTTTAAAACGAACGGTTGAACTATAAATCTGCGATAATTTAAAACAATGTTTTACTTTTAACGAAAAAAAAGTTAGAAAAAAAATCGTATTTATTTATTTATTTATTATTATTATTATTATTATTATTTTGTTTGTTACTAAGTGAATTTTTATAGAAAAATATAGAAGAAAGTCTTGTGGTGGCCACAACATACTAGTTTTTGGTTTGTTTCATTTATTCATTTTAATATGTAATAAGGATTAATTTATTTTACAACTGTCTCTTAAATATTTAACTTAAATATTTATTTTAATGTACTATTTCTTACGAAAGAAGAAAATAACAAAAATGCAAATGTATCATATAATATTTAGAAACAACTATTATGTACAAAAATTATTTTATTAAAAAACTTATTCAATTGTTCATAGATGTTTAATAATGAGTAACAAAAACATTCAATGATGTTTATCTTCTTATATATCAATTTATATGCTAGACAGTTAAATACTATTAAATTACATTTTCAATAAAAATAATGACATTTATTGTTTGAAAATATGAAAAATGAACAAAATGCTAAATACATTAAATTTCTGTAATCAATTAATAGAGTGGGCTGTGTAGAAACAGTTTCTATTAGGCAGATATTTAATATTAATGGTTATTGGATTTAGAGACATAGCAACTTGTTTTATAGATACAAATATATTCAATAATTCGATATTGTAATTACAATAATATTGTTTTACTCTTGCTCAGAATAAATGTATTCTAATATTTTAATTGATAGATGAAACTGATATTCGATATACTACATTATGCTTATTACATTGCATTAGATTTTAATGTGTTTAAAGTTAAATTATATTTAATAATATTAATGACTTATTAACCTTTTATTTTAGGTATTTAAAATCTAGTTTTATTATTTAATTTAGGGTTTTCAGAAGTAATCAAAACCTTTATGCTTATTTAAATTAAATATATATTTTTTAAATTTAATATGAGTAAATCACTTACTTATAACAATCGATATTTTTTTCAATTTTCCACAAATTCTTATGTACTTACTGTCATTCATTACGGTATGTTTGTGAATCTCAAGCTAATAAAAAATGAGCCTCAATTTTAAGGTAAATATAAGCTTTTTCATTTGTCTCTCCGTTGCCGAGTTAGTTAGAGCGCCATGTTAGTAACGCGGTGGTCGAGCGTTCGAAGGTACGGAGTGTTAATTTTTGCAGATAATTAGTAGAAAATATGTCAATTGATAAAAAAAAAAATTTCTTTGACTACACAGTATCCTAAGAATTTTTGAAGAGATTTTTTAAAAAGCCTTTTTTTTTTTTTTTTAATGTTTTGAATGCTGAAATTTAAGGCAGAAATTTAGTATTCAAACATAAAAAAAGTTTTATAAAAATTAACTCATCGATAAATTCACAGAGTACTACGGAAACACATTTAAAATATTTTTTTAAAACTCAAAATTAAAAAATTGTTTGCAAGGGGCAACATTGTATGCATATTTTTATAATTCTAAAACAATTATGCAGTTATTTACAAAGAAAAAAAAGTTTTTTATGCATATTTACGTTTGTAATGACCGATAGGTGGCACAACAAGAGCAATAACTAATGGCCAATCATAGCAATGCATCGGTCAATGAATCAAATACCTCAGAATTTTTTTTTTAAACTCGGTCAGGCGTGCATCGAATCTTCGACTGCCTTAATGGCTACAATTTCGTGGTTTATAAAAGAGTGCAAATTCTTTTCCACTGAAATTTATTATTTCACCTTAATATAAAAAAATCTGGAGTGACTCCACTCGACTTTCCAAACATTGAGTAATTAACAGTTTTGTAGATAAAGTAAGGAAAGGGGAGTTGTTAAACAAACAAAAGAGAGAAAACCATAATAGAATGTTTGAGTATTTTTCTTTATATAGTACACGATGTTTTATTTAACGCTACTGAACTTTAAGCCCATGATCATAATGATAAAGAATTTTTCGTTGTGTCCCTGTAAAAACCTATAAATGCTAGATTCACCAAAATGCTTATATTTAGTTCAACAGTAGTTTATAATATTCGTATAAATTTTCAGCCCAATTGAAAAAGGCGTTTAGATGCTATCGGACTTTTAAAAATTTGGTCCCATAGGCCATAATGATAAAGAATTTTTCTTTGCGTCCCTGTAAAAGAACTGTAAAAGCTAAATTCACCAAAATCTATACAGTTGGTGCAACTGTGACCTATAACATGTGTACAAATATTTTGCTCAGATTAATAAGGCGTTTAGACGTTATTACACTTTTAAAAATTTGGCCCCATAGGCCAAAAAGAATTTTTCTTTGTGCCCATGAAAAAAAAAAAAAAAAAAAAAACTGTCAGCACTAAATTTACCAAAATGTATACAGTTGGTGCAGCTGTGACCTATAACATGTGTACAAAAATATTTTGCTCAGATTAATAAAGCGTTTAGACGCTGTCGCGCTTTTAAAAATTTGGCCCCATAGGCCATAATGATAAAGAATTTTTCCTGGTGTCCCTGTAAAAAAACTATGAGTGCTAGATTCACCAAAATCTATAGGGTTCGTACTATGGTGACTTACAATATACGTACCAACTTTCAGCTTATTCGAACAAAGCGTTTAGACGCAAGCATGTTCAAACACAGACATACACACATATATACACACATACATACACACACGCATACATACATCATAGTAAAAATAGTGGAAACGGACTCAGGGGACCTCGAATCGTATAGAAACATCAAAATCTCAAATTTTGATTTTTGACATTATTACAATACTTTCCTCACTTTAGTGTTCCGAAAGTAAAAATCTGGAGTGACTCCACTCGTTTTTCTGAACATTGAGTAATTAACAGTTTTGTAGATAAATTAAAGAAAAAGGAGATGTTAAACAAACAAAAAAGAGAAAACCCTAATAGAGTGTTTGAGTATTTTTCACCATGTATTACACGATGTTTTATTTAACGCTACTGAACTTTGAACCCATAGATCATAATGATAAAGAATTTGTCTTTGTGTCCCTGTAAAAAAACTGTAAGTGCTAAATTCACCAAAATCTATACAGTAGGTGCAACTGTGACTTATAACATGTGTAAAAATTTTTTGCTCAGATTAATAAGGTGTTTAGACGCTATCACACTTTGAAAAATTTGGTCCCATAGGCCCTAATGATAAAAAATGTTTCTTTGTGTCCCTGTAGAAAAACTGTAAATGTTAAACGCACCAAAATCTATACAGTTTGTGCCATTGTTACCTATAAAATATGCTCATTTTTTTGCTCAGATTAATAAAGCGTTTAGACGCTATCACACTTTAAAAAATTTGGCCCCATAAGCCATAATGATAAAGAAGTTTTCCTGATGTCCCTGTAAAAAAACTGTAAGTGCTAGATTCACCAAAATCAATAGGGTTCGTACTAGGGTGGCTTACAATATACGTACTAACTTTCATCTTATTCGAACAAAGCGTTTAGACGCTAGCGTGTTCACTTACACACATACACAAACATACATTCACATATACATTCACACATACATAGATCATCGTAAAAATAGTGAAAACGGACTTAGGGGACCTCGAAACGTATAGAAAAATCAAAATCTCAATTTCGGATTTTTGACATGATTATAATACTTTCCTAACTATAGTGTTCGGAAAGTAAAAAAATTGCAAAATCATAATTTCGAAAAGGTTTATGTGATATGAAACATTAAGAATTTGGGTTTTAAAAGTTTTTTTTTTTTTTTTCTTTTTTTTTTTTTTTAAATAGATTATTGTTCAATCCATTCAGTGCTAAAGCTCCCGTTCCGGGACCATCTGATTAAAAATTATTTTATTTACATGTAATTAAAATAAATATATATATTTCATTTACTATTAAAGCGCTTAGCTTCGTTGGCATTTTTTTTTTTTTTTAAAGTCTTCAATGTAAATACCACTTTTTTGTTTTAGTTATTCAAACTAATTATTTATTATGTACTATATATTATTAGCTACTGAAAATTTATTGTGTATTAAAAAGGTAGATGTTTCACTGACGATTAGCTATTTGATATTATTTATATTTTGCTGTTCTAACCAATTCTGGACTTCGCTTACTTTTAAAACTTTGTTACATATGTCTGGTAAAAAAAGTATTCCGGTGGTTTTCCTTATAAAAGTGTAATATGGGATAGCTGTTGTAATATGGGATTTATATTATGTTACTTAAAGGAATCTAAGTTTAATAATGTAATTGAAGGTTTTATAATTTATAAATTTTTGCTTACTTTTGCTTCTTCAAATGTATTTCATTATATTTTAATAAATTTAATTTAAAATATTTAGAAATTTCATAGTCCGTTTTAATATATGGTAATGCACTGTTAGAAATGAAGTGCTCAGAATTGAGTAAATGGATGTACTCATTCCTAATTGATTAATTTTGTTTAAGAAATGAAAACATGCTTGCCTCATTCATGAAATATCGCATATTTTCTAATTAATATCTGTGCATTGCACAATTTATTATAAATTTGCTGAACTGGAAGATGTTCTTTAATAGAATTTCTACATATTTAAACAGAAAAAAATCAAGCCCAAACTTTATTAACTCATACATGTATAACTATTTTTCGCGGCGGTTTCATACTGTTTTGCGGAAGAATACATAAATTGGAATCTATATTTTAAATATTGGGATTCTCGAAGATTGATGCCATTTTTAAGCATATCAATAATAAGTACAGGGGATTTTTAAATTTGATAATTATTCTTTCGGAGCTATTTTAAGTATATAATCGTCAGCAAAAGTATCCGAGTTCTATCAAAAGTTCCTGTATGAAAAAAAAAAAAAAAAAAAAAAAAAAAACACTTCCCATACAGCACAGAATGCTTCAGTTATGTTACAAAAAGCTTACAATCTTTCAAAAACGTAACACATTTAAATATTACTATCTGATACATTTCTGAAACATTTGCTCTTTTCGGTGTTTTAATTGTTATGTGATTGAAATGTTTCTGTTACGTATCTGATTTTTTGTTACGATCGCGGACATTTCTACGTTTTTGAAACTAATCGGAAAGCAATCTAAATATTTTAAAACGTTTCTGAAATATTTTTAATGTTTCGATGTTACATGATTGTTACGTTTCTGAAATATTTTGTGCAGTTAGGGTTAATTCAGTTTTGTTAAATAAATCCTTGTCGAATCCTGTTATTAGTGAGTCTAAGAACATGATTCGAAAAAGGTTTATTTTAACAAAACAGTATTAAGTGTACTTTTTTTATATGGGGATTTTTACTAGTGATGGGATACTTTTGCTGACGATGCATATTATACTCAAATTTAACACAATTTTACTCATATATGAGTATTTTTGCTCCTTTGTTTTTTTTCACTATGCTATCCACGAAATTTTAATTTTAATTTATGTTCATAAACCTACTTTTTCCTATTTTCGTTTCCGAAAATAGGAGTTTTATCTTGTAAAGCATGTTATAATAATTCAAATTCATGAGCATTTTAAGAAATACAAGGCGTATATTGCATGATAACATCATTAAACTGCGATTTTCTACATTCCTTTAAATATCACAAAATGACATCAGCAGATTAACTGCATGTGTTTTTGAATATAGATATTTCTGTAATGAAAGCCTGCGTAACTGCCCGTTTCAACGTTGAAATAGAATTCTTCTAACTCACTCTGCACAGCTATTTCTTTAAGATGAGAGAGAATTTCAGCAAATTTTGGGAATGTGGCATAATTTATCTAAATCACAAGAGCATATCAAACTTGTTAATCGGTGAAAGACTTTGTCGCTTCTTGCAACTTATGAATAATGCAATAGATAAAGGGTCGTGCTTAGGGGGATTGAAATGGGCGTTCGCCGAAGGCGGCTATAAATTACGAAATGCAGCTGAAAATTAGATCTACTGAAATTGGCTGCCAAGTTTTTTTTCAACGTATACGAAAGAGAAAAAGATGCCAACATTGATAACCTTTCACCTATGGCAACACAGCAGTTTTTGGCAGTTTTATACGAGAGTTTTGAGAAGCAGGGAAAGGGAAATGACTTGCTGCATTTTTTTTACTTTCTCTTGATCATATATAAGGTAGAGAAAGTATTGTTCTGTGATCAAATTTTCGGACATGGGTTTTTGATGTAATTTCATGTTTTGAGGCCCCCTGAATTCGAAAATTAACTTTTCAACAGTTGATTTCTCTGTTCAACGGACAGTGGCTAGAAGATAAAAATAATCTGAACAGGCATGAGCCAGGTGTGGAATGCACGCAAAAGCTAATGGCGATATGAGGACAAACAAGAGATTTTTGTAATCGACTGCCTGTCCCTTTTAAACATTTTTACTTGCTAATCGCTTCCTGATAGAAAATTATATTTATTTTTAAGAAACATTTCTGAATAGAAAAGTGGATATATAACCAGTTACAAAATATACCGAATTCCTATGAAAATGACATTTTCAGAAGTCAACTATGATTTTTCAAAGGTAACATTAAATGGTGTGACAATTTTAGTGAGTGATACTATTATGAATTTCGCTGTATATATGTATAATATATTGCGTATAAAATTATATATTCACCTGGGTGATTCCTGTTATTTTTTTTATTTCCATGTTTTTTGTATAAAGGCGATTTAAGAAATGAATTATTTATATAATTTGTATAACTGTATTTAATTAAAACACTTATTTCTTTTTATAGCAAGTATTAAATAGAATTATTTTACTGTTTATACATTTTATTTTTACCACAAAGCGTTAAATGTCAAAAGGTAATGTAAATATTATTTTTTATTCTTTTACATGATTGTTTGGGGGGGAAAAGGGGGAAAATCTTTATATGGTTGTGTTTTAAACTAGATTTTAAGGTAATTTTCAGTTTTAAGGATATTAAAATTTTGCTTAAAATCTTGATAAAAAATATAAATTGTGTGTGAAAATATGAATGCATTTTGACGTCAAAAATATGTTAAATGTATATATTAAATGAAAGTAAAATACCCCAAAATAAAAGTTATTAAAAAATATTTTAAACATAATGAATCCATATTTATGGAATATACTTTAATATCACATTTATATTTAAATTGTTCAATTAATGTACTAAACACAGTTTTATAAATTAATTAAAAACATTATATTTTTTATCAACATATTTTTCTTTTTATATATCATGTTACTAAACAAATTATTATTTTCCGTTTATAATTTTAAACTAAGTAGACATTTCCTTACAATTAAATGTGTGTTCTGAAAACAAAATTATTTAAAACATAGATGTCTTGTTTGTAATCAGAAAATGAATTCTTGTTTTAAAAAAAATAACCATTTATGTTTATTGAGATAATATATGGTTTCAAAAATTAATTTAATTAAAAATCAAATATTAAATACATTTGAAATATTTACCCTTTAAATTTGTACATTTTGTAAATATTTGAAAGAATCATTATATGGTACTTCCAAAGATATGTACAAATTAAATATTTTTCAAGAATAACTGCCCGAAAGGTTTATTATTAATTTTTTTTTTTTTTTTTTTTTTTTTTTTTTTTTTTTTTTTTGTATCGTTTAAATATTTGACGACATTCACCGTCAAATATTTGATTAAATTTATTAAACATAGAAAAGACACATTTTACATATCAAAAATAATTTTTAGATTATTTTTGTTATTTTATATTTAATTAACAAAAGGATATATTATATCAATTTTTATGAAATTGTCATAGAAACTATGCTCATTTTCAAAATGCAGTTTGATATTTTATTAGCGTTTTATTTTTCTGTTACGCGATGTGAAAGATAAGTAACTTCGTCTTAATGACGTCAACAAATGTCCAATTTATAGGACGTTAGGAAAACGTATATTTTGAAGCCTTAATTTAAGAATTAAAAAGTTTTAATTCATTAATGATATTCAAACTATTAATACCTATAAACGTGAAAAATATAAACGTGTTTGCATAGATTTTTTTTCTTTATCTATAAAACAAAACTCATCATAGTACCCGATAAACTCTTAACTTTCTGAAATTGAATAATTTAGAATTTGACAGAACGTAATGGCCCTGATCACAGGTTACATTTTATGAGTAAAAACTAGTTTCAATTTTATTGCAGTGGAAACCAATAAACTAATCTTAAATATAAAATATTTGATTTTTAAATTACTTTATCAGTAATACACGCACATACACACAAACACACACACACATTATATAAAGACATATAAACTTTTTTTTTTCTTTTTTCTACTATATCTATTCCTGAAATAAGATTCCATCGGGAAAAAGGAAATTTAAAGAAATTGACCTTTCAGAAAAATGCTACGAAAAATACAACTTAACGTATTGCATTTCTCTTTAAGTAGAAATTTACAAGCAAAATATAAAATTTAGCTGACTAGACTTTCTCCAATTAAGAATTTTTTTCATAAAGTCTTTCTTCACTATGAAATTTAAGGATTTTCATTTAAATCATCACATCTGATTTGAAGTTCATTAATTAGAATTTCTAAGTAAACGCATGCTCAAGCTAAAATGTTTTGTATCAAACTAGTATATTTCACACTATGTGTTATCTAAACTTTGTGAATAGTTTTCATCTGAGCGTTCCGTGATAAATTTGCTATCTATCGTAGACTGCACTTTAGCTTAATTGAAACAATTTAAAGAAATGTTTGCAAACTACCTGAAGACAATTTTATGATATCACCCTTTTTATCATATCTAAATAGATATATTTTGCAAAGATAATTCAGTAGTAATCAGGTTTAGAGATTTTTATTGTGGTTAAGAATAAAATAGTTATTATCTACTAGAACAGGAATTAATTTTATTATTTACGAAACAGTATAATCCTTAATAAATAATTTTTACAAATAACATAAGAATCAATATGAAAATATCTAATAAACTTGAAAAAATAATATTTAAGTAGAGATAGTAATGTATTGTTATTTCTAAATATTTGTAACAGCTTTTATATAGTTCTGAACAGGAGAAGAGTTAGTTTTACAAAATGTGATTTCTTTCACATGATTACATTTTAAACATTATCACACTTTTTATGAACCTTAAATGTCATTTATTAAAATGTTTATTATATATTTATGCGTGTCTTACCATTAACGTAAAGCGCTAGTTCTGCAGCTAGAAGTAATAAGATAAACTTAGATATTGTGTTTCATCGTTTGTGATGTTAAATCTATGAACCTGTGTATTTCCTTCGTAAAAGAATATGATAAAAATGAACAATATTTTAACTGAAAAAAATGTGGAGTGACACCATTCAACTTTCCGAAAATTAAGTATTTAACGGGTTGCTTAAATAAATTTAAGCAAGAAAAATCAAAGAAACAAAACGTAATAAAAGAAACAAAAGGATAAATATGATTAAAATGTTAAATAAACAAAATAGAAAATTATAGTAGTGTTTTTGAATATTTTTCGGAAATATTATGTTGTAGAATGGAACATAATGCATCCAAATACTTTTCTGCTTCCTTGAAAAAAAAAAAAAAATCTAAATGGCATTTTCAGTATATCAATTTTTTTTTTTTTTTGGTGTGTGTTGAACAAATTATCATCACTAAAGGGAACTTGAAAAACTTGAGCCCATAAGCTACAATGTATAAAAGTACAAAATGTACAAATGATAATAATAAATAAACTGTTAAGGTTGAGTTGTTGGTTGGTTGTAGGATTTAAGGCCGATAGACTACGCAAGGGTCCTAGGCCTGTAGGTGGGATGCCTATCGTGAAGTCTTTCTAAGGATTCTTAAGCCATATTTACGCGAATTTCGGAGAAAACCACCGAAAACTCCAAACGGCTAAGTTCTTAAGCAAAATCTAGGGTAGAACACTTCACTTTCCATCTAACAGCTGTAAGCGCAGAACTGCTCTGCCGCTGGTGTGTCGTAAACTTTTAAGGAAAAATATAAAATAATTTATAATAATATTTGGAAAATTCTAACTACAGTTTTCTCAAAATTTTGTTGACCAGTCAAATTGATTTCTATATTATGAAAATGTATACTCCCAATATTTCCAAATACCTAAAAATTATTTAAGCAGTTACATTTATTATTATTTATTTAAACATAAACAATAGTGCCATGGGAGATTTACAAAATCATACCACGAAAAATATTTTATTTCAGAAATTAAAAAACTGCAACTTTACTTTATTTTTTATTTTTTGATTTATTAATGTACAAAATCAATTTTTTTTTTTTTTTTTAATAGGAAAAAAAAAGTACAAAGTTTGTTTACATTTTTAAGCCATATTCATATGTCTTTATAATAATAATAATAATAATAATAATAATAATAATAATAAATATATATATATATATATTCCTTCTCCTTCATTATTTTTTATTTATTTATTTTTTTAATTTAATCGTTCTTAAATCAATAATAATAATAATAATTAAAATAAAAATATTTTGTTAATTTAATCACAAAGATCCGCTAAGCCATCCTTTAAATAAAATAATTAGTTATCAAAAAATTAAATATATATATATATATATATATATATATATATATATATATATATATATATATGTTAACGTTTCACATGATTAAAAAAAACTTTGGTCATTTAAATAAAAAACTGAATTGTGTGAAATAATAATAAGAAAAAAGAAAAAGAATGTAAAAGAAAGAAAGAAAAGAAGAGAAATAGTTTTAGTTTTTTTAAACGATATTTTAAATTTATTCCCTTTCTTTAAAAAAAAAAAAAAAAAAAAAAAAAGTTAATGCATATATATTAAATTTAACAATTTTAAAACTATTCATTCGGAGAAGTACGCTTTTATAATTTCTTTTTAATATGCGTTTAATTTTCAAATCTATAAATGGATAATAAATATCATTTTATTTATTTTTTTTTTTTCGAATTTTTATTTAAAATTAAGAAAAAAAAAATTATTAAATATTATGTTTCGTAGCATAAAAGGAAAGTAAGTAAAAAAAAAGTTAGATTACCCACCGCAGAGTATCAACTTACGACGAACATGAGGTCTTGAATTTAAAATACAATCTAACACAAACTAATACTGCGATTTTACTATCCTAATACATTCTGAGTATTTTTTTTTAAATAAAAACTAATAAAGTAAATATATTTATAAATTTTTAACATGTAATATGACGTGTATATACGAACTTCAATCTTATATACAAACTTTAAAAGCAACTTGGACTAACTGAATTTAGTTTATTACTTTTTGATAAGATTACCATTAATTACTACAATTTGGTTTAGAAGAATGGCAAAATTATACGAAACTCGCTGAATTATTGACACATGGACACTTTCGATAACTTCCTCGAGGGCACTTTGATCTTAGTGATGGTTTTAGGATCGTTTTTGAAAACTTTGCGTTTGATATGAAAATGAATCTTTAGGGATAAGATCATAAAAATATGGCTGACAGCAATTCAAGGTGCAGCGCCCTCTTGATACCCCATTTAGAATGAATGCACACTCTTTAAAATAATCTTCCAGGACATACCTCTACCGTGCCTCGTACTGTTCATAATTTAAAAAATAATGATTTTATGTAGAATTGTATTTTACGATAGCGTGGGTTAGAAAAACTAGGTTGCACTACTAGAAATTGCTAAGACATGGTGCAAAACTGCAATGTTCTGCAAAATGGCTAATGTGTAGCCATCTGGAAAATCACAAATCCTGAACAGACCAGTCTTACCGTAACCTGGCCACCGGTCTTCCAGTAAATACCAAAATTTTTAAAAGAACGATTAAGGCGTTGACGCAAGCAGTCGGGGCCCGGATCTGATTGGGCGTAGGTGGTATATATATAGATATATATATTCATATATAAATTTGCTAATGTGATTCAGAAATAGTTTTTAAATGTTTTTAATTCATTTAATTATAGCATACTGAGAAGCGCGGGTGAGGCCTTGCCTTCTAGTATTTAATGAAGTAAACCCATACTATCTGGACTTAACTTTAAATAGGAAAAAATAACTTTAACTGTCATTGCTTTTCAGGCAAAATAACTTGTAAGATGCATTACTTTTTTATTATCTTATCCAAACATATGATTGAGAAAGTAATGTTTTTAGGTTAAATTTCGAAATTACGTTTTTGATATATTTATGTGTTTAGAGGATCTTTGAATCCGAAAATCATATTTTAAACGATTTATTTTATGTCTGTGTCTATGTAACTTTTATTAGCGCATCTTAACTATAAATAACAACAGGAAGTCCAAACTCCAAATTCGAAATCTGTATCATACGATGATACTATACGAAACACTTGGTTGAGATCAAGGAAATGCTTTGTGTACAGGGACATCAAGACGATTCAAATACATTGCGTCCAAGGAAAACATATCTGATAAGTACACTGTAACATCTCTAGGCTACCTTATACAAAAATAAATGAACATATTTTTTTATATGCATAAAATCATGTTTTGTATAGATTGTGGTATGGAAATCATTAAATATTTGTTCATAGGGCTAACCAAAATATTTGGCTATATTGGAGATATATACATGGAAATTTCTGAAAGTATATTTCATTTTTAAAAAGTATGTTTCACTTTTGGAAACACCTTAAAAAAAAAAAAAAAAAAATACATTTAAGATGTGACGTGCATATAGTTTATAAACAGAATACAAAGCTACAAAAAATGAAACTAAGCGTTCCTTTCTATTGAATGTGATAATGACAGTGGTTTGTAACTCTTTACAATGTCGATGAACATCGTTCACACAGGATGGAAAATAATATTTTCATATCCGTACTCTAAACGAAGTATTTTTTGATTTCCTAATTTTAAGTTTGTTTTTTTGTATAATATTACGTTTTATGGTGCACTGAATTCGAAAGTTCAATTTTTAGCAGTTGGTCTGTATGTATATCTATTACCATCATAATTTAATACAATTAACTGCAAGAAATTCAAATTTAGTATTTTAAAGTTCTTATTAAATTGTCACTTTAAAAATTTTATCAATATTGGCAAGTTTGAAGACAAATTAATAACAACCTTAATTTTTTTCTTTATAAATAAATGTAGGCTCTAGAATTTAAAGTGGGTATGTAAACCCTTCACAAAGAATTATACGTAAATATAGTTGTTACTAAACCTATGTTAGATTATTTTTAAAGTAGATTGAATTTCATTATATAACCTTATTGATATTAAGACGTAACCTGCAATCTATCTTTATAGTTTTCAAATGCAGTATAAGAGGAAATCATGTGAGTGACATACAAAATTATTATAAAAATACCTATTATTATTATTTTGTGGACAATACGACAAAAATCATTAATGGCACAAATATAATTTTTTGTAATGAAAAATTAATTAATATTATTTAATAGTTTGTTTAAAAAATTACATAAAGTAAGAAAGCACAAATTATTCCGAATTAAATTAAATACGTAGTATAACGACTAAGGTGACGAAAATCATGGGATACCTCCTAATATCAAGTCGGACCTCTTTTTACCCTGCAAAGGTATATATTATATGAATACTTGATGGGGTTCAAGTCGGGCGATGTGGGTTGCCAAATTCTTTGCTGTAATGTCCAGAATATTAATAAGACCATTCGCGAAATATTAAGGTCCGATGACATGGCTTATTGCCATCCATAAAAATTACATCGTTGATTGCGAGCATGGAGACCATGAATGGCTACTAGTGGTCTCGAAGTAGCTAAACATAATCATTTCCAGTTAATTGTCGATTCCGCTGAACAAGAGAACCCAGTCCATAAAAAGAACCCATCCATAAAACAGTCCATCCTAAAAACAGCTCACATCATTATGGAGCTACTACCAGCTTGCACAGTTCCTTGTTGACCACTCGGGTGTATGGCTTCGTAGAGTCTGTGTACACTCGAATGTTGCCATTACCAACTGAAATCGTGATTCATCTGACAGAGCCAGTTGTTTAGGGTCTAATCGGTATGGTCACGGGTCCACGAGAAGCACTGTAGGTGACATCGTGTTATTAGTAATGGCACTCCAATCGGTCGTCTGTTGCCATAGTTCTTTAAATTCAAATTTCTGTCCGTAAAGACACATCCGTCGTATGTCCCACATTGATTGTTACGGTTATTTCACGCATTTTAGCTCATCTGCTAACACTGATAAATTTACGCTTACGTCTTTGGTCTCAGCCATTAAGTGCAATCGGTCGTCCACCGCGTTGACCATAGTTGGGGTTTATGCCTGAAATTAGGAATTCTCGGCAACACTAAGGATCTCAAAATGTTGAATTTGCTAACGATTTCCGAAATTGGATGCCTCATGCTCCTAGCTCCAATTACTATTCCGCATTCAACGTCTGTTAATTCCTGTCGTGCGGCCAGAATCACATCAGAAAACTTTTCACATGATGTAATTGAGTACAAATGAAAGCCTTGTCAGTACATCGCCCATTTACACATTTTGCACGCGATACTTCTGCAAATTACATATTTGCATATTGCTATCCCATGACTTTTGTCACCTCAATGTGTTATACACGTTAATTATTTATTTAATTAAATAGTTAAAAAATACCAGTATATCAAGGTTTTTATCGATTATCTTTAGAAATAGTCAACATAACACTATATTATTATATGTTGTTAATATTCCACTGCGTAGCATATTATCGTCTAAGGAATACTCGTAGCGGTTAGTTTCAAACGAAACAGTAAAATCTCATTACAAATTTTATAAAACAAACTAACCTTAAAACACCAGGAATTTATTTTTAGTTTAATTTATATAAAATTCATTTCTGCTGTTGATTTTGAGAAATAATTTGCTATATACATATATACATATACATATGTATATATATATTTAGTTTTCTGCTGTTAATTTGTGTAATACTTTTTGGTTACAATTTATTATTTTCATTGACTGTATTACTTGATGAAAAATTTAAGCAGGAGTATTTATGATGTATGGAACTTTAACTGATTTCAAGTGTTAACAAATGTTGTTAAAATAATTTAATAAACAATGAAGATAAAAATAATAATTAATTGGTAAAAATTTTCAAATACAATAAATGACTTCAGGAAATTATTTTTATACGTAAATTTTTCAAATATGTAGATAAACACATTTAGACACATTTTTAAATTAGTCAGGAAAGAAATTTTAATATCCCATTAGGCTAAAATGCCATAATTTTATTAAAATCACACAATCAACTGATTGGAAGAAAATACGTCAAAGTTCCGGGTTTCGACTCCCGGTCCAGGCATTATTTTCACTCAGTCGGTAAAAAAAATATTTCAATAAAATAAAATGCCATATACCTGACGTATGAGATAATAAGTGTATACAGTTGTAGAAATAAATGTTGTTACTTATTTAACCATTTGAAAAGTGGAAAAAAATAAGGTATAAGGGTATAAAATTTTATTTATTGATTCAAGAATGTTTTTTTAATGATTATTTCTGAAAAGCCTTAATAGACTATCATAGAAAACTAAAGGAAAAATCCAACCCCACTTTTTTGCGTATAATTATTAAACTAATATGTAAATTTAAAATTTAGATAACATGTTCGTTATAAAATAATTAATTAAATTTTATATAACTTTAACATAAGTAATAATTTTAAAGTAATAATGCGTCCTTTATTTCAAAAGAATGCTTTAGAAAAAAAAATGAAAAATAAATAAACAAATAAACAACTTTAGAAAAGAAAACTTAATGAGAAGTGATGTAAAATGTATTACTGTCTGGTGAAGGAAAACATGCTCCCCCATTTGAACAAAAATCCGATTTTTCTTGCTATATTAATTTTCCTTTCTCTATTACATAGCAGAATATTTGAAAAATAAATGTATCTTTTTATTTGTAAGTTTTCGGCATCGCCATAATAAGTAAAATGTCAATAATTAATTTTAAAACGATTATCCCATAAAGTTTATATGGTCCAATGTATATATACAATATATGTATGTATATATATATATATATAAATTATTCAAATACGAAAGAAAGAAGTAAAAAAAGAAACATAAAAGTAAGAACAGGAGAAAAAATCTCAATTAATGTGCCAGTAATGTAATCAGTTTAAGAAAAATATCCCGTATGTTAAAGTTAAAAATTTCGATTGATGATTGCGTAACGATCAGTCTATTCAAATTCTTTGTTCATATGTTCATGTGATTAAAAAGTATCAGCAAAATAAAGATATGGGAAAACATGTTGCCCCTTTAATTTTCTATGCCTGTGTATAGTCATGGAATTCAATTGGATTAAATGTTATCGAGTTATGTCGCGTTTTAGTTATATGATTATTCAGTTCGAACAATATATATATATATATATATATATATATAATAACCCAAGACATATTAAATATCCCAAGACATTTTTATTAATTTCTCTTAGATCAAAATAAAATATGAGAAATTTAATAAAGTTGAATAAGGAATTGGCAAAAGTGCTTTTATATTATTAATGTGAGACAATACCTTAGGATTTCCGAAGAATCAAGAGTTTAATTAAAATGTTCCCGAGAGAAGACATAATAATGGAAAATTAAAAAAGAGGAAATGATGATGATTTGAGGAATGAAATTAATTAATTTTTTAGAATAAATTCAGAAATTACTGTGGAAGAAGAAAACAAATGAGAAAGTGATATATTCACTAAAAATATGTAGAGATAAAAACTCTCTGTTTCAGTATTATTTCATTATCACAATTGAACTAAAATTTAATTGCAACCAAGTATAAGTTATGAGTCTATTTCAAGTTATTAAATGTTTTTAAGCTGTTACGCAAAACAACATAATTAAAATGTGCAATATTCTTATTTTTAAAAAAAAGGAAGAAATTATTTTTATAAATTATTCGCAGTTATTTATAATAAAATAATTTGTAAGCTACGAAACCATCTACATTTTTATGTCAGTTAAGCAATACTTTACTCTTTACTCATTCATAAAAAGAGGCTTAATTGTCAGTTATTCTTTAGCATAAAAATTTCATTTTTCTAATAATGTAGCGTTTGCGTGGTTATGTTTTAATTAAATAATAATAATAATAATAATGCAATAATGCTTCAATAATTTAAGTTAAATTCTTTATTATTATTTTGCAAAACATTATCGATAAATACATATCTGAGAAATTTATATTTTGTAAGGAATATTTTTAAGTGATATTTTCTTCAACCTCTTTAATGTAGACAATCTATAGAAATAAAGCAAAGTGTTTGTCGGCGGAATACATATGGGCGTACCTCTCCCATTTTTGGTTGGTCTAGATTTAACTACTTTGGTGATGAAAGTTGGTTATTTTTTTAAGTAAAAACTGATGAACAATTTTAAAAGATACTGCATAGATGTTTTACTTTTTTTTTTTTTTAGAGCTCTCAAAAATGTTAATTATTTGTGAGGGTTAGATTTAAAGATATTATGTCGCAAAATTTCACAACGCGATATCATTCAACAGCTTTTTGATGAATCAACCATTTTTTATTTATTATTATTATTATAAAAACTGATAAATATATTTTTAAAAAATGCTGCATAAATATTATACTTTTTTAAAAAGAGCTGTAAAAATTGTTCATTTTTTTGTGTAAACACTATCAATACAAAAAACCCTTAACGGGTTAAAAGTTTGTGACGCAGCACTGTACTTTATGGCTATAAGAATTAGCAATACGGGTCTTAAAAATAATGATATTAAATTTTCAGTGACGATTTGATATTAATTAAATTATACATAGATTTTCTTATTTGAATTTGCTTTTCCCTTTTATTTATATTTACAGTGTAAACGTTATTTTTAAGATAAAATAATATATGGCATTTACTCATTGATACCTTTCCATTCACATATCTTATACTATGAAAGAATGTGTTTTAAAAGAAATTATATGAAATTCCAGTAACGCAGTGGTGTTAAATGATTTGTTTCTAAATTTCACTGCAATGATTTTGTTTTGCATATTAAAGTATATGTGCGCATTGAAATATTGCTTTTAATTTTCAAATACGCTGTCAAGTATATCACTTTCATTAAGCTTATATTATGTACTGAAATATATTTATTTCAATGAATTATTCCATCTTTTGCATCACGCCATCCAAAACTGTAAGTAAAATATATGGAAATGTTTACTTTGTGTCATTTCATCCAAATAAATTGAAAATGCATGCAAATAGATATTGTGCTGCAAAGAAAAAAATTGTGAATTTTTTTCTGTTTTGAATGACGTGACTCGTCTGACAAAACGAGTGCAAAATAGAATAAATATTTAATTTAATTAAATTTTTATTACGTTATTTTGAGCTTTGGACCCTAAAAAGGAATTTTTAATTATGTTACAAAACCCAAAATGTGATATAAAAAATAAATAATGATTCAATTCTTTTGAAAAGTCATTTAAATTTAGTGACCATCAAAGTGAGCGTAGTCTGCTAGTATTATATATAGATAATGTAAGTTTTGCTGAAAAAATAGCTGTTTTAAATAGATTTTAACATCGTTCATGTTCTTAGACTGACTAAGGACATGATTAGACAAGAATTTATTTAACAAAGCAGTATGAAGTGTACCTATATATATATATATATATATATATATATATATATATATATATATATATATATATATATATATATATATATATATATATAGGAATTTTTGCTAATGCTCTGATACTTTTGAAGCCGACTGTAAATATATGATGAAATATTTTTAATGCATTCAAATATATGTTATTAATATTTTCACCGTATAAATAAATAAAGTACTCGTTATGTCAGTGAAAAATCGGTCTGCTCACATGAATGAGGAGGCATGTAATATGTGTGTCAGGCTGTCTCTTAAATGAGGGGGAACATTTTTGTTTTTCATTTTTCCATTTTTCCATTTTTTCTTTTTTGAAATGCGATACGCTTACCCTCTATTTTGTTTTCTATTTAACAATGAGCTGATAATTGTTTAGCAAAATATCAGCTTTCTAGGATAATGTTAACGCGTACCGAATTTACGGGAAAATATTAATATGTATATTGTAATTTTTTCTTATAGGTTAAAAAAAAAAAAAAAAGATACATTACGGTACATAATGGGCAATTTTTTTAAAGTTCATTTTCAGTTTTGTGATTCGTTTTACAGTTTTATAAAAATATTTAAATGTGAACATGACTTCGGTACAATTGTAGGTCTGCCTATCCATATCTCCATCATTTTGTTATTCGTACAATGGTCAGCAAAATTATCCGAGCACTAGCAAAAATTCCTATATAATAAAAGTAGAGTTAATACTTTTTTATTAAATAAATCTCTGTTGAATCCTGTTCTAAGTCAGTCTAAGAATACGATTCGACAAGGATTTACTTAACAAAACAGTTTTAAGTGTACAATTTTTATATAGGAATTTTTGCTAGTGCTCGGATTTTTGCTAGTGCTTTTCCTGCCGACTGTAAAAACTTATAGAATGCGAAGAACGTGATAATTGCTATCCATGTTCATATTTTAGGTTTTCTATTAAAAATAGCTTCAATAGCTTCAACATTTTCGAATACAGGTATCTCAGAAGATTTCGATGGTTTCTGACATCTGGAAATATTTTTGAATGGATATTTTAGTATATTGATACTAATTCACAGAAAAATAACTAATTTTATAAATATAATTATGATACCTAAAAACATTTTTATGACTTAAAGGCATACAATAAAAGAAAAAAAAAAGTCAACATTACTATTTAAAGATAGAGATGGAATGAATAGTTATTTTTTCAGACATCAAATACTTGGGAACTTTTTCATTGCTAAATACAATTATCCGATATCCAGCAAAATCACTACCCGTTTCATCTTTATAATTAATTCGCAAAGTTCGCGGTTTTTGAATGAAATCCTATTTTTAAACGAAAAAAAAAAAAAAAAAAAAAAAAAAAAAAAAAGGATTTTCCATCTTTATTGCATTAATGGCGTTAAATGAATGGTATTGTAGGACACACGAAGTTTTCAAGATACATAATTATATATAAATAGAATATACACATAAGTCAGCGTTCTATGTTATAAAGTTTTTCAGTGCAGAAAATTCGTTCTACATATTGACTTGAATTTTATAGCATATATCTTACTAGAATGGGTATCTCTCACTGAAGTATGTAATCAACATCGAAATCACGTAATAAGTGCTTTTCAGTTTTCAACCTAAAATATCACGGGATCACTCTCCTCCTCGGACAAAGGAGGACGAAAATTTATCACTGTGTCATTCAGTTGCGCCAAGGAAATGCCGAAGTATTTGGATCCAAAGTAAAATTTGTCAAAGAAGGATTTTTAAAATTTCCTAAGTAAGTATACATTTTTAAAATTCTCTGAAACATTCATGTAATATTAGATGGAATATTAATGGCAATTAATGTTTTTTTTTTTTTCTTTGCATGGGAGCATGCTAATTTAACTGCCGATAAATAATAATAATAATTTACTTGAAAATGTGTTTTGGGTGTGACTTTTAATTCATTTATAATTTTCAAATTATTATTTAAGTTTTGAATTTTTAAAAGAAATCCAACGTAGCTTAAAAAATAAATAATACTCTAAGTTTTCTCCTTTAAAAAAATAAAAAAAAATTAAAAAGGCAATTTTAATAGACATTTTGCTTGGTTCTTATACATGCAATTTCAAAATTTATTTATTTATTTATTTATTTTTATTTTTATTTTTTCAAAAAAAAAAAAAAAAAGAAGAAGACAGAGAAATCGCAATAGGTCAATATTATTATTTTTTATATTAGCAAGTTTAAACAGAATTACGCAATTATCTATCTATTTATTTATTTCAGAATAAATAAGTTAAAATGTACTATATCTTGAACAAAAAACTCAAACTTTTAATCATTCTTTTTCAAAATTGCATTTTGTAAAGATAATTTTACAAAAAAAAAAAAAAAAAAAAAAAAACTTTCATATCTCTATATTTTGAAATTCATTTATCATATTATTGAGACATAACATGTACATAACTTTATTTCATTTTATTTTTATTTTTAAACATTTAAAAGAACTCTGTGCTTTAAATTGCACTGATAATTTTAAATGCATACATAATTTGCATTGGAATTTATGAAATATATTAAATTGTTTTATATTTTTCCCCTTTAGATTACTTAAAGGTGGAAATAGAGTAAAGTATGGGAAGTTATGGTTAATAGAAAGATTCTTAAAATTATATTTAAAAAAAAATATTTATATTTGTTCGAAGCATTTCACTCCAGAAAGTCTCGACAAAAACAGAGTAGCAGGTACTTGGCTGAATAAGGATGTTCAACCAAAAGTATTTGAATTTACAAATAATTTTACTGACAAATTCTTCAATAGTTGTCTGAGTGAGTAATGCTGACCAGTTGTCGGCCTGGATAGCTCAATTGGTAGAGCATTGACCTTTTACGTCAAAGATCCGGGGTTCGACTCCCGGTCCAGGCATTATTTTCACTCAGTCGGAAAAATAAAAATTTCAATAAATTGTTCTTTTGACATTAAAAAAAAAGAAAAAAATCCTGTATCAATTTTCTCTGTCTTTGACATTAGTTTTATTCATTCACAAATAAATCGATATTAATTTATAAGATACTACTTTTAAAAACAGGAAAAGACATATTTATATTTAAAACAATTTATAAATTACAAGTATTAATAAATTGCATTTAATTTTTCAGACTATTTAATCTACATTAAATTTTTCTTAAATTTTACAACTTAATAAGAGAAAGAGAAAGAGGGGAATGTTTTGGGGTAGAGAAAATAAGCCAAGTTGTGAAAACAATAATTTCGGAATTAGCCAAGTATGGCAAACCGAACGGATCTGATCATTTTACTCGTCACCTAACCGACGAAAACCACATTCACTGTTGGTTACTCGTTTGGATAGGAACTTATTGAATGGGCGCTCTAGTAAATATATGCTGTAAGATATGAACCAAACGCCAAAATCAAACTCGAACAACTGGCAACCCTCTTTTACACCAACTTAAATCTTCTATGCTAAACCTTACATACTCATCGAGACCATTGCCATATCTAACTGGTTAATTTTCTCTCCCAACCTAACCATGGGAAACTAAGTGCGAATTGGAGCACTTGAACCAGAAGATATTGCATGGTGAAATCTATTAAGGTAAGAAGACTCACTCAATCTCTTTAGGTTTCAAGTGCTTGGAATCGCTTCCAGTTGTCAATGGAGTATTTCGTTGGAAGAGTCACTAGTTTTATCTACCGTTAGATGGCGATGGTTTTGGTGAAATGAAATTTGTCGTTTGATTCCAGTGGAGATGTGAAACGAGTTTAAGAGAAGTTGCAAAGCTAGCTCCCCAGGTTCAGTTGAATCTAAGTATTTTAAAAATGGATATTTTGTGGAAAATGAATTGAATCACTCTCTATCTATTTTCTTTAGAATTAGACGAATGAAGGAAGGGTTTGTGCTTCGAGGGTGGAGAGTTTTAATGGTGTTAACGTTAGTTAAGACCTACCGACTATCTCATAATTAATCATAAGAATTTTATAACCGACTTTTTTTTTTTTTTTTTTTTTTTACACCAATCTTTTTTTAGAGAAATTTTATTCTTATTTAATCATAACTACATTTAGAGAAACTACTTAAAAAAATAACGTAGTTTGGAAAAAGTGGCATTTATTACAGGGCCGTAACATTGCTACGATTATTAATGAGACAGTTGAGAAGTATAAAATCTCCCAGATATTCCTAAATAATTCAGAATAAGTTTCGGAGTTAATATTTGCAACTGTGGTATTTCATACGAAATCAGTTCTAGAGCTATTTCAAGTACGAAAGTAACTCCAAGTCTAGTTATTTCATTCTTTTGTAATTTTTTTTAGATTAAAAATCTGTTAAACGTGTAGATCAGGATGCTCATTTCCCTTTAACTTAAAAAAAAAAAAAAAAAAAAAAAAAAAAAAAAAAGAGAGAGAGAGATTTATTTTTAATTTTTATAACTTCTCTTCTTTTAGGTCGCATAGATATTTTCTACTAATTCAAATGGGGTATAAGCAATAGGCTGTAAACAAGTCTTTACAGCCTAACACCTTACATCTCCCCCAAACAAAACGAAATGTTTTTTAAGCGTTCTAAATGGGGCCTAAAAGAAACCTTCAACACTTAAATGAATCTTATCTAAAAAATTATTTACCATACTATTCCATTCATCTAATATTCATCACTTTTTACATGTCTTAATAATAAAATACAAATTATTATTATTATTATTATTACTATTATTATTACAATCATAGCTTTAATATTTTTAAAGGATTAAGCAAACCTACGAGCTTAGTTATAACGTCTGATACTGTCTTCAACATCAACTACGATACACGTTATTATATGATTTTTCTTTTTACATTTTTCATTACTACAAACATTTATTTAAGTATAACTTACATCTTTATAGCATTTTGTTTCTATCATGTATCCTAAAGATGTTGTGACAATCACACATATTACAATATATTGCTACACATTTTGTAGTATTGATAACAGTTTTACCTATTGTGATGATTTCTGGGAGTACATCTCGGAGAACGGATTACAAAATGCATGAGTCCAGCAGTGACGATTTTTACTATTTTTATTCAAATTTAACAATGATTAAAACTTAACAAAAAATGTTATGATGATGATGTCGTGTCTATGAAAGTGCAATTAAATGGCTCCGAAGCTGTCGAAGACAGCTTTAGCAACCTCGACAGCCCTATCTGTATAAAGTAGGTCTACTGGGTCTTCAAAGCCGATATTGAGAAGTTTGGCCTGGATTGCTGGGCAGCTGAAGATGTGTTGGGGAGACAGTGGGATGTCGTCTGGGCAGTGAGGACAAAAGTTGGTGTAACTACGCTGCCCGTCCTCAGAAATCCTCATCCCCTTTAAACAAAAAATGTTATACATGGATTATATCCTAAGCTTTTAGTCCTCCAAAAATCATGCTACTCATTTTAAGCAAAAAGTCTCACTGCCCTTTCGAGTGTCCCCCACTTCCGAGCACAACTTTGGAGGGGGGGGGCGGGGGATGCCCCATACGAAGCATTGATTCGTTGATCGTGATATCACTATGCCCGTGACATCACTTTCCTCAAATCTTCGTCTACCCGAACTCAGAGAAGTGGCGGTGGCGAAAAAAACCCATGCGTGAAAGTGGAAACTAGTGAAGTTACCGCTTCCTTAGAAAATATAAAATTCTTTCACACAAAGCATCTGTCGTTCAGACGGCTCTCCATGTCTCTGTTTCGTCTGGTCACACGACCCCTGACCTCTTGGAATGTCTGCATATTTCGCTCCAGCACACTATAAATAATAGAACAGATTTATTGCGAAATAAATAAAGGAAGAAAAGCAATATTCAAATCAATAAATACTTCAAAAATATTAAAGAACAAGAAGAATTGTTACATTTCTACCAAATAAATTAGTTTAACTTTGGATGTATTTCTTTGAACTGCAAATAATTTATTTTCAAATAAATATTAAAAAATGTAATGGCACAGGGTGGTCCGCAAATACTTTAAAAATTCATAAAACCCGAAAAAATTAACCAAAAAAAAAAAAAACGGTTTGCATGTTTTGCATCGATAAGTCACGAGATTTTTTTTAAGATTAAAAAAAAAAAAGTTCATAAAACAGCCGATAAGGGCGTTTCGAACATACGTGAAAGAAAATATATGTAAATAACGAAAAAAAAAAAAAAAAAAAATTACCAAATCATTTATTATAGCAATATGTGTTCCACATGTCCACCCACAGGTGATAACACATTCCAGGCGTGTCACAAATCCAGCAACGGCAGTGTGCAACATGTCCGGCAATATGCATGACAGCTATCGGCGGATTGAATTTTTCATTTCCGACAGATTGGATGGACGGGATCGATATACCGGCATTTGTCGGCTGTTTTTTAAACTTTTTTCTTATCTTAATAAAAATCCAGTTACCTATCAATGCTAAACCTGTAAACCATTTTTTATTTCGGTTATTTTTTCGGTTTTATGAATTCTTAAAGTATTTACGGACTTTTTGCCCACCCTGTATATGTCTAATTTTAAAAACAATATCAAATACGAAATCCAACAAAATTTATTTTTTATATTTCACATTAGTTTATTATTTTTATTTTTTATTTTCCAACTTCTATTCATATTATTTTATTTGTTCAATAAGGACATATGAGTTAATTTCATTACTTGTTTCAATAAAGGCTTTCTGTAATTCCAGTTAATCTCTACACTTCGACGAAAAGTACTTCGAAATTCCTTCAGTTACTACACTTAACGAGCTTAATAATACTTAGAGTTAAGAATTTGGGTGATTAAGATAAATCACCTAATAGTATAAACACCATGTTCGCTTTAAATCGAACTAAAGATTTTAATTTTCTGCAAAATACTGTACAAAAAATTTAAGCCTTTATAGAATGAATACATATGTCAGTTGAAAGGCAGTTGTAATAAATTGAAGTAAATTATTACAAATTAATTAATTAATAATAATAATAATAATAATAATAATAACAACAGTTAAAAATTTAATCTTCTAAAGTTTATTTGTTCATTATTTAAAAGTTAAAGTAATACGATAAATCTCAAAATATATTCCCCCTAAAACTAGATATAAAAATATGTTTTATGTATACGTGTTTTGGTATTTCTTTAAAAATTAATTTTATTTTGCCTACAGTATAAAACGAATATAATTTTATATCTAAAGTGATATCATGTATTTTGAAATTAATGATAATAACTACTTTTATAACCGCAGTTAAAAATCCTAGAAAATATTATATGCTCTATACTCTTGAAAGAAATTACTTTTACTTTCCATAAAGAGGTTTCTTGTAGCAGTAGTATTGGTATTGTTGCAGCAAGCAATTTACTTTTTTATGAAGTAAATGAAAATTAAATATCTTTACTGTTAATAATTAAGAGAAAATGGTCTGATATCCTCTCAAACATATCAGTACTAATAATAAAAGAGCACCACAAAACGGGCGATTTAAAGTAATAATTACAAAACTTTGGATAAACACCAAAAAATGCAATGAACTTGCAACAATTGTTTCTGGTCGAAAGAACACACGACCCTTCGTCAGGCGAACAAATTAGGCACGAGTGCTTCTGTTAAAGCGGCGACGCACCTGAAAGAGAGCTTGAAAGAAAACGAGCAAGATTATAAGAAACCACACCAACATTAGGCACAATCGGCCTCAAGCAGAGAGTGGGAAGAAAGAAAAACGTTAATTTTCTTTTAAGTGTAGTACACTTATGATAATATGTAATGTAATATAGTAATTTATTTTAATAAAACCAGACTTTTGTCTGTAAATTTGTCAGAATCGAAAAATTTTTTGATATCTTCATGTTTCACACACCATGAAAGCCGAAAATGACTTCAGAAAATTTTGCCGGTGTGTGTGTGTGTCATCGTGTCTGTTTGTCGCTTTTTTTGTCCCGGCATCACTTGAGAATGGCTGGACGGAATTCAACGGCGCTTCGCAGGAATTGAGGTCTTCACCCAACTTAAAATTACATCTATCAACTTTTCAGAAATTCCCCCTCCCCCGTTCCCCCTGGGAGGTAAAAGACTAAAACACGTTTGTTCGGGCATCACTCGAGAACGGCTGGACGGAATTCAACAGCGCGTGGCAGGAAGTTAGGTCTTCACCTAACTTGAAATTATATCTATCAACTTTTCAGAAATTCCCCCTCCCCCGTTCGCCCCTGGAGGGCAAAAGACAAAAACACGTTTGTCCGAGTATCACTTGAGAACGGCTGGACAGAATTCAACGGCGCTTCGCAGGAATTTAGGTCTTTACCAACTTAAAATTCTATATATCAACTTTTCAGAAGTCATTCCCTATTTCCCCGTGGGGGAGGCAAAAGACAAAAATACATTTGTAAGCATAACTCGGCTCCTAATTTTTCACTGTAAAGAAATTGCACTTGTCGAGACTAAACATAAGTACAGATAATACATTATCTGCATTTAGGAATTTTCGATTTTTAAGGGAAGGAAAGGGGGATATATTGAAAATTCCTGATTTTTGAGTAGACCTATACCAAATATGGAACAAATATATTGAAAAAAGGCTATGCGAGTTCCTTAGGATATTTCAAAACACACATTTTTTTTTTTTTTTTTTTTTTTTTTTGAGGGGGGGGGGGGAAGTGTTACGAGGGGGCAAGCTCGAGACACACCTTTTAGCACTAAATTTGTCCTGAGAAATCTATGGGATCTGTGGTCACGAAATTTTGTGCGTAAATAATTGTAACACATTTTCCCGTTTGAATTCGCCTTAAGTTATCTTAGATTGGCGAACTTTGGTGCTAGGTTGTTGAGTAGGTGTACGCATTATGTACGTTGTAGAGATTTCGCAAAACTTCGAACTTGGGGAGAAGCCACTGGAGAAGGGGGAGTAAGAATCGGGTAATTTGCTGCCGAAGGCAGTGGGAACACGGACTCCTCACGTTGCGAGCAGGAAAAATCTCTACCGAGCACAGCGGGAACTTTAACTCAGGTTAATTAATAATGATATAGGATTTTGACAATTCATTTCAGTATTGTGTCCAGCGTAGCGGGCAAAGCCTGCTATTTGCTTATAAAGTAATAAAAATTTTTTATTTATTGTAAAGTTTATTCTAGTATGCAACGATACTCATTTAATGTGCATAAATATTGTATGTACATATTTTACATATTTTAGTGTTATTATTATAACATTTTGACAAAATAATTTTCAAATATATAGATATATATTGAAGGAAGAAGAAATTTCACCATTATTAGCTTTTTAAAGTTATTGTATTTCTCAGCATCATAATTTTTTTTAGTAGAAAACATAAGCTACAAAATTTAATTTTTAACTTTTCATAAATTTTGTATGTACATATTTATTAAAATTATGTGTGAACTTCAAATATTTATAAATATTTATTTTTGATAATAAAGAAATAAGTGAAATTTATCTTAGATAACAATGAAAAAGGTTTGAAATTTAAATTTTACTACACTGATGTGTTGAAAATTCCTCTCCCTCATATTTTACAAGTCGTCTTCATAAAAAAAATATAATAGAAGTTTATCAACGATAAAGGATAAAAACGTTATAAGAAAATTTCTTAAATTGCAAAATCTTCTGTCGGTTGAAGGTGGGGAGTAGTGCTTGCAGGATACGTCCACAAATTTTGTAATTTTTTTTTTTTTTTTTTTACATTTATTGTTGCAGTTTACAAATTTTACATTTATAAATTTTATTTTCAATAGTAGTTTTCGATGAATTTATTGGTATAGGTGACAATATTTCTTTTATTTTGAAACTGAACATCCTCATATAGCATATGTCGAAATAAAGAATAGTTCATTCACTAAAGTTAGTATTTTTACTTTCTTCTATATTCAATAGAAGAAAGTATTGGATTCGTAAAATTTTTCGACCTCGGGTTTTTGATGGATTTATATGTTTTGAGAGCTGTAGGACACGATTTGACCATTTTTAGAAAATGTCTGTCTGTCTGTCTATCAATCTGTCTGTGTGTGTGTGACAAAATTTTGTGGCAACTGTATCTCAGGAACTACTGCACAGAATTTCATACAAATTGGTATGTAGTTGCACCTTCACATACATTAGTGCCTATAAACTTTTGGTAAAAATTGTCTTACAGGTTGCGTTTCCATTCCGCTTTTTCTAATTTTTTAACATGGTGATATAGGACAAAATTTTGCATAAATGTGCATAAAGGGAATTATTTTTTAGTAACAATTATGAAATTTACAAGAATTATTTATAATAGAGATAGTCAACTGGGAAAAAAAAATTATATGTGTAGGAGCCTTGCCACCCCCCTGGGGGTAAAGTCCCCCCCTCGAGGGGAGTAAATTTTCAAGATGGGTATCTTTCGAAAGGTCTCGTCATTACTTTAAAACGAATGGTTTAACAATAAATCTGTGATAATTTAAAACAAAATTATCGATTTTTTTTTTTTTTACTTTTAACAAAAAAAAAAAAAAACTTAGAAAAAAAATCGTCTTTTTTTCTTTTTCTTTTTTTTTTTACTGAGTGAATTTGTACAGGAAAATGTAGAAG
Source organism: Salticus scenicus (assembly GCA_963930645.1). Taxonomy (NCBI): domain Eukaryota; kingdom Metazoa; phylum Arthropoda; class Arachnida; order Araneae; family Salticidae; genus Salticus; species Salticus scenicus. The sequence continues at coordinate 130,642,066 of OZ005652.1, read as the reverse complement.
AAAGTCTTGTGGTGGCCACAACATACTAGTTTAAAGTGATGAACTATTATATTGAATCTGCATTTAGATATACACTACTACTTAAAAGATTAGAATGATTTACAAATTTTCTATTCAATTTAAAAGTTGCCAATTTCGTAATTTGTTCATAAACCTTGAGATGCAAGGACTATAAGTCACGAGAATTTTCAAAATAATTTTATTAATACATTAATTAGAAGAAAATAGTAGTTGCCGTCAGCTTTTCATTAAAAGAATGAATAAGATATGTAACTATAATAAATTTTAATTTAAACACTATGGAATGTCCGTATTCATTTGTGTAAGAATAGGCGGCAAATAATTGAAATTATAGGCATGTCTATGAAACAGTAAACAATTTCAGCATGGTTTTACTTGAAATGTTTAGCACATTCAATGAAATTTGACATCATTTTCTAACAAATTTATAATGCTCTGTTGAAGAAAATACACGGTAATTTTTAATAAAAAACATCAAATATATCTTGGGACATGAGCATCTAGAAAGAATATTTTAACTACGCATTACTGAAAAATAAAGAACTTTTCTTTTTCATGACTAGATGTGTAACGTAGTGTCTTATTTGTTGTAAAATGCTTGTCAATACAGTAAAATTTCAGACAGAGTTACGCAGAAAAGTAACCTTTTTACTACTGAGTAAAATTCATTTGCAAAGAGGTGATATTACCTAATTATTCTTTCACTATAAATAAAAGATAAATACACATAAGTCAATTAAGAATTATTTTTGTTTAAATATGGCGTCCTAGCACATAAACTTAAAAAAAAAAGTATGAATTTAAAAAATATTATTATTATTATTTAAATATATGCGTATATATAAGTGTAGTTATCTACGACCAATGATCAAACAAACAAATTGTTTAAAATGTAATAACATATACTTTTAAATATTCATTTACTGAAGAAAAAAAAAATGAATGTTTTAAGTTTAGTATGCTTATGATAATATGTAATATAAAGTAATAATCGCTTAAAAAGTGATTAAAGTTTGTTAATTATTAAAATAATTATTCAAAGATGCTCATTTAATTCATACATCTTTGAATATATAAACATAAATTTACTTAAATATTTATTTATACACCAAATGCATTACCTACATAGCAGGCCTAAAAAAGAAAGTCATCGAAATGGTTTCCTTCTGTCTCCCACGTTTTCCAAAAATATTTAAGTACATTACTTCAAAAATGCAAATTTATGCGTCATTTATATGGATTTTATTCAGAAAGGAAAAAAAAAAAAAAAAAAAAAAAAAAAAAAAAAATCAATAAATAGGCAATTGCTAACAGTGTTGCCAGATATGGTGGATTTTTTATTCAATAATAGACTGTCAATCATCGAAGTGATTGAGCAACCGTTACAATTAAAATCTATTGGTTATTTTTGAATAAAAAATCCGCCAGATCTGGCAACACTGATTGCTACTAACACTGCTCTGGAAAAAAAAAATCGAGATCTGATATTATTTTTACAGATTCTTGTGTAAAATGACCTCCTAAATCCGAATGTGACCGCCATTTTGTCCAATCACCCACGGTTTTCAAGATACATCTCCTCCCTCATTTTTACCATTGTTTGGTAATTTTATCCCCATCAGTTTGATTTGAAGAGGAAAGATGATTATTTTAACCGTTAAACGTCTTCCGACCTGAGGAGCTGCAGAGGTAGGAAGTTCTAAAACACGAACATTTGTAGTAAGGATGGAATTTGAGGGGATTTGTGCCCAGAAAACAAAAAAGAAAATCAATAAAGAAAAGAAAATCAATAAAAACAACTAGTTCCTGATTCTTTTTTTTTTTTTTTTTCTTTTCGGCAACATTTCTCTTATGTTTTACATATTCCAGCTTCCAGTTTGCCATTTTCTTACCAAAACACCAAAAATAATAAAAATTATACAGTGAAAATATTTCTCCCACGTTAAATGTTTTGGGCATAAAACATGAACAGTAAAATCTCCTGCTTTGACACGTGTTAAAGGTCATTGTTCTTATCATTGTAGTCGTCAGTTGTTATCTACCTTTAGTACCCGTTTTGTGATAAGAGAATATTATGGTGTTCTCGACGTTGGTGATCTTGTGTGGTGATCTTTAACACGTGTCAATGGAGGATATTTTACTGTTCATGTTTTACTGCCCAAAAAATTTTAACGTGGGAGTTATTGAATGCAAACGTCGTACAGTGAATCTGCCGAACTTTCTTGCGAGGGCTTTGAGACTTTACCAACATTTTGAAAAAAATGTTCCCTGTATAATTTTTATTATTTGGGGTGTTTTGGTAACAAAATGACACACTGGAAGCTAGAATATGTAAAAATAAGAGAAATATTGCGAAAATAAAAGAAACAAAAACTGATTGTTTTTATTGATTTTCTTTTGTTTTCTGGGCACAAAACCCCTCAAATTTCCTCCTTACTACAAATGTTTGCGTTTTAGAACTTTCTACCTTTGTAGCTCCTCAGGTTAGAAGGCATTTAACGGTTAAAATAATCATCGTGCCTCCCCAAATCAAACTGATAGGTATAAAATTATCAAACAGTGATAAAAATGAGGCAGGGGTAGTATCAAAAAACGGTGTGTGATTGGGCAAAATGGTGGTCATATTTGGATTCAGGAGGCCATTTTGCATAAGAATATGCTGAAATGGTGTCAGAGGCAATTTTCATGCCGAACAGTGTAATTGATAGTAGAGTAATTATGCTTATAAATGTTATGTTCAACAAAATCTGTAAGGAAAATTATCTATATATTTTCGATTTTCTTGAAGTTTTGAATTTTTAGAAAATCATAAAAATACGACTATGATCATTTCGCATTAGCCCATTATTTATAATTTTTTGAAATACTGTAAAAAATCCACATTCTAATTTTCACTTATTTTTTTTTTATTATTATTATTATTATTATTATTTTCCACATTCTTACTGTTAATTTTTTTCATAATCTAATACATTTCGTAGGCAGATTTAGCATCTTTTGGAAACTTCTGCTTTTTATATTTAGAAACAATAATATATTGACCACTAAACTTTTTTTTTTTTTTTTTTTTTTTTTTTTTTTTTTTATGGATAGTAAAAAAAAAAAATAAATAAATAAAATAAATAAATAAATAAATAAATTACATCTAGATACTGTTTCTCTTAAATTATCCCAGAATAAATAGAAATTTTACCGAAGAAAAAAGTCACGTTTGTAATGAAACTTCCTTTGAATTATCAGAGATTTGGCAAGATATTCTGGGGAATAATACCACAGATAAATATCTATAATGCGTTCAGACTGAATTACATATTCTGATTTCCTCTTAAAAAACTGAAAATAGCGTTACCTTTTCATAAGAAAAAGTGTCACTTTGGGAAATTTATAAGTAATTTTTAGAGTATCGTAGTTTATTTTACCCTAAAGATAACCCCTTTTGTGGTGTAAAAATAATTCCTTTTACTTTTATTAAATGCAAAATTAAATAATATATACTGTCATTTAAGCAAAATCACTTTTGATATTTCTATTTATATCTATTTGTAAATTTATTTATTCCATTGAAAGTAAAAAAACTTGAATATAATATTTTAATGTATTTCTATCGGAAGACCTTGTTTAAAATAATATAATTAAAAATGTTGTAATTTCTATTAAAAAAAGAACGTTTTTCACACAATATATGAATAAAAACAGTTAGCATTATACTTAACTTCAGTATTAAGTTACAAAGCTTAAAATTGTTTCTTATAACATGTAAATATTTTAAAGTTATTTCTCTCTCTCTCTCTCTCTCTATATATATATATATATATGTATATAAATATATATACATTTAAGAAACTCCGTTTAGAAATACCATAATATCTTCGTAAGATATACTCAGAAAAGTTTGAACGACTTTTATTGATTTCATCTAAAACATTAAATTCAAGTTCTGCATTATTTATGAGGTAAATTCTACGCTAAAATCATTCACCTACTTAAGGATCAATGTGGATCGCGTGCTAAAGGTTTATGAAAATCGTAAAGCAAGTTCATATGTTATGATACCTATTTGGTATTTTTTATGACAAAGATGTAAGTCTCAATTTTGATAAATAAGATAAAGAATGTTTTAAAACTAGTAAATCAATAAATCTTACATATGGGATATTGACAAAATTTTATTCGTTACTTAGATGGTTAGCTACAATTTGCTATAAAACTAAGTTTTTATACATTTCAATTGTTTTTTCAAATATTTCTTGTTGAATAATATATCACTATCAAAATATCACTATTTGTGTTTCATATTGTCCTGAAACCCGTTGAAGAATCGGTAACGATGTATCTTTAGAACTGATGTTCTAAAGATTTGCAAAACATTTTGCAAAAATCTTTGTGTTTGCAAAATGTTACTACGCAATTACAATTGCTTAAATTTAAAACTTCGAATGAAGCTTTGAATTTAGAACTTGTAAATATTTCACAAATTAGCCACTTGAAATTAATAAACTTGGAAATATATTTTAATATTTAAATGAATATTTCATTTAAACCTTGAAAATTAGAACATACCTTAAACAGTTTTCGTGTAAATATCTTTTCTTATTGAAAATATTTCTGAAATGATTTGAAACAATGAATTATTTTAGTAAAAACAAAAAGAGAACATAGTCAGTCTCCTTCTTTTACCTTGTGTTGTTGGCACTCAGAAAAGAGAACCTCTTCAAGAACTTTTTTCTCTATCAGAGCTCAGATGGATGAATGGGACGAAGTAAAAGGGGTACACACGCAGCGTGTTCCAAAATCAAAAGTAAAAACCGAAGAGATGTGTAATTAACGACGTTCTCAATTTGCACTCTTTTGAAAGAAATTTTACAATTTGACTATATATATATATATATATGTATATAACACTGTTCGCATGAAAATTGCCCCCAACACTATTTTTGCAAATTCTTATGTAAAATGACAACCTGATTCCGAATATGACGTTTTGCCCTACAATCCACAGTTTTTCAGGGATGGCCCCTTTTTTTCAATCGATTTTCGGTTATTTTATGGCTATACATTTCATTTTTAGTGGAGGAGAGGATTATTTTAACTGTTAAATATCTTCTAAGGGGCTACACAGATGGAAAATTTGAAAAATGAAAATTTTCGGGAAGGGAAAATTTAGAGGGGGGGGGGGGTTGCCACTAAAATTATGTATTACATTTCTTTTCTTTTTTTATGTATTATTAATGTTATTTATTAAATATTATATATATATATATATATAGTAATACAATAATAAAATATAATAATATCAGTGCAAAATTTTATGAAATTCAAAGATGATTCAACCTCAGCATTAAAACAATTATTCAGATCATAATCACAGACCACTCATATCAAATCAGAAAAGAATTAAAGATAAATCGAAATGAATTTTGGAGATGAGAAAAAAGCATGATTTGCATTCCAACGTTTTCAAGGGCCTGGTAGAATGCAAATATGCTAAGAAATGGATGTTTTTCTGTCACAAAGAAAGCAAAAGCTAAGAATTTCTTTGTTCACAGGCCCGAAACATCCATAGAAAATCCATAAAAAGGAAGATCAAAATCACAATATTACCTGAAATAATCCTAAGACATATTTATTGGAGATTGAAATAAACATACAAAATTACTTAATAAAATATATTTGAAACTGATTCAAATACAAGATACCCATGTGAAAAAACCAGAAAAATTCAATCCAGATAAACTAAGATACAATGCATATGTAAAATTAAACAATCAGAACTCAGTTAAACACACAGTTAATCAGTTCAAAATTGCAGTGACCATTGAGTAATAAAGGATGCGCAGTGTTATTCAGGTAAATTAAGGATTCATACGTATTCAGATCCTAAAAAAAGCAGATTATTATTCATAATTATTTTAGCATGGATAGTGCTGCCATCTAGAGTATTGAGATGAAAATAATAGTAAAATAAAATAAAATGAATTATTCATAATTATTTTAATGTGAATAATAGTAATAAAAATTATAAATAAATAATAATATTTACAATAATTAAATAAATAAATAAATGATTAAAAGAATTTTTGAATCAAGTGTTTGGGATAGCCATTAATTAATGCTAATATTTTAAAAAATCGAAATTGTACTTTTTGATGTTTATCAGACACTAAATTTTTGATACGTAGATTAAAATTAAGAAGAATATTGACAAATACAGATTTATGTAAACATGTTTGAAAATTAGTAAAAAAATTTACCTTAAAGGGGAAATCTTTCTTTTTATCATATAAGTCAAATTCTAATTTGCCATTACAATTAAGAATAATTTTTAAATCTAAGAAACTAATGACATTAGATTCCAAATCAGTACTACTAAGAGACAGATTTTCAGGATAATTAACAGGTAAGTTTAGATTGGTGTGATGTTTATCCAAGTATAATATAATTATATCATCTATGTATCGTAGTAATTTAAAGTTAGTACACTCAATATCACGCTCATAATAATATAAGTATAGATCAGCTAATATACTAGAAGCAATGCCACCTTGTGGCAATCCTAAACGTTGTTTATATAAATAATTATTGAATAAAATATAGTTATGGAAAAGTATAAACCTAGTCAGAGTTTTAAAGGTTGAAGGAGTAATGTTAACATTTAGATTTAAATACAGCAGATTTTCTACAAAAAGTTTATTTATAATATCAAACATATCTTTAATAACTATATTATTAAAAAGATCATTGAAATCAAAAGTTTTTATACCAGTAATATCAGTAAGATTTTTAATTTTATTTTTGAGTTGAAAACTATTTTTTAGAAAAAAATTACACTTGTTAGAAACAATATAACTATGTAATTTTTTAAGGATATTTAATAATATAATATTAGCATTAGAAGTGTAGGCATTACAGGCAACAGTAACAGTACGAAATTTAATTGGATCTTTATGAAATTTCGGAATTACAACTAAATAAGGATAATTATAGTTATTATTTTTAGTTTTTATCAACTTGTAATAATTAAATATATGCCTGTTTTTAATTTCGATACTGTCATTAATCTTAACAAAAATATTACTAGTATCCATAGTATCAAAAAGAAGTTGTTTATAATACTTTTTGCAAATAATTGCATAGTTATTAGCCGCCTTGTCAACATAAGTAATAATAAATTTAGACTGTAGGTCGAGAATTGCTGAATTAATTTCTTTGAAATTATAGTACTTGATATTAGAAAGATGGTGCATATTATAAACTAAATCAAGTTTAAATTTCTCAAGTAGCTTAAATTTCCACTCACTAAAATATTCCACTGGTTTATTATAATCAATAGCAATTTTGTATATAAAGAGATCCAAGTCTAAATTAAATTGAGTAATGATATCAATAAATTTGAATTTTGAAGGCATACGAAATTTAGTGCCATATTTCATCAAAGATCTTAAAGTAAGATTTTCCACAATATTGATATCGCCAGTAATAATATGACCATGAGATGGATTGAAAAAAGATTTATATTTGGAATCAGAACAATAGCATGGAGGCTTATCAATAGATGTAAGAAATTTAGCAAATTTATTGTAGTTGAATATTTTTCTGCCTAAAGTAATATTGTATTTAAAAGTTTTTTGAATGATGAAGTTTTTGATGGGAAAAGGATTGGATGGATCATTAAGTAAATTGTGGATATGAAGTTTATTAAACACAGGATGAGAAAAATTTGTCACCAAGAGAGAGTTATTTATTTTTGACCAGATTTTAAGTCAAGTTTAATATTAAAACACTCAGCCCTGTAGTGTAAAATATCAAAAAATACATCACTGAAGTGTGAATCAAAAGAATGAGAATGGAAGGCTTTAAAATATTTAAGAAGATATTTCTTTTTTATCCCAAATATAAAATTACGTATATCTTTCCAATTATAAGACTTAAGAAAAATACGTTCTAAGGATTTGAGATTTTGTAATAGAGATGAAATGTCCAGAAGTGGGGAAGACGACCTAGAAGAACCCCTAGAAGTTCTAGTAGTCTTTTTAAATAAAGAGTGATTTAATGTTTTATAAATATTACTGTAAAATTCAATTTTTGAAACCTTGGAATAAACAATATGTTGTTTATTATAAACATTAGAATTTAAACCAAAGGGATAACGTGTATTCAGAGATTTAATATATTGTGATTCAAGTAAAAGACGTTCATTCAAATTCTTCTTATATATATATATATATATATATATATATATATATATATAAATTCAAATTCTTTTATATATTCAAATTCTTATATATATATATATATATAAATAATTCTTATATATTCAAATTCTTATATTCTTATAATTCTTATAATTCTTCAAATTCTTATATATATATATATATATATATATATATATATATATATATATATATATATATATATATATATATGTATATATATTGTTTGTTTTTTGTTGTTAAATTAATTCTTTTTCATTATCCAAATCAAATTCATGGTTATAAAATTACTGAACAGTTATAAAATTTGAGGGGTGGGTGGTTTCCCGAGAAAACGTTGTATGACTTTGCAAAATGAGAGTAATATTCGGATTCAGAAGGTCATTTTACATAAGAATCAGAATGGTATCAGGGTCGATTTTTTTTTTTTTGTAATATATTGTATATTGTAATATATTGTATTGTCGATTGTAATATATTGTATATAACTTTATGCTTAATTCATTTAATCTGCAGTAAAATACACCATTCGTACTATAATTAGAAACGACTAAATTCTCATTAGATTAGTTCTGTTTTCGCATCTTAGAACATTATTATTATTTTTTAAATAATGTATGTAATTTTGTAATTATCTCTTTTTTGTCAAAAATGATAAAACAATTTCTGTTTATTAAGGAAGTGAATAGTTTATATATATATAAGGAAAGTATTTAAAATAATGGCTCATTGATAGGCATAAATTTTTAATTTAGAAAGGAAAAAAGTGTAATTTGTTACCTTACAGCTATTATTACTGGTGAATAATCGAAAAGTGAGAACCTTATCTCAAATATCTTAAATGTTTATAAAAATATATCTTAAATGTTTATAACCAAATACCTTAAATGTATGAATTCATAAATCAAAATACTTTTTATAGAAATTACATTATATATCCCGAAAAATAATGCTATATTTGTTTTGTTTTATCCAGAAAAAATAAATTTTAGTGATTCATATCTAACTTAGAAAAAAAAAAATAGATATGGGCATTTTTAACTCTGTATTTTTTTTTTATATTAATGTTATACACACACACACACACACACACACACATATATATATATATATACATACATATTAATGGATTTCCTTTAAAATGTTTGCTTTAATAAAATGTTAAAATAATTTTGGGCTAAACTACTTTCCTTCCTTAAAGCTTTGGAAATATATTTTAAAGTTATTAATAATTTATTTATTAATAAGATTTTTTTTTTCATATTTCGATTAATAAAATGGGTATTCTGAATATAAGTATCTTCTATAATGTTTGATAAAAAGTTGTTTTCAATCTTTCCAAAACATTTGCTATAAAAAAAAAAATTAGAAATCAAAGGAAACTAAAAATATATTATTGTAATAGTTATCACTTGTTGTTTTAATGATAAGAAGCCATTATATTGGCTTAGATCTATTGACTTTGAACATTCGATCATTATTGCTTTCCCAGGGGAAACCCCAGTTGTTCTTTTCCAATTGCTTTTTTAGAAATTGTATAGCTTAAAAGAACTAAAGGCAATTAAACGGTAAAAAAAAAAAAATCTAAAAGGAGTTTTATTTTACAATATGTTTAGGTAACTATTCTAAATAAAAGATAATGCATCGTGTGCTACAGATACGTGCATTTTATTTATTTCTTGATTAAATTGGAAACATTTAAAACAATATATCTTGATCAGATTGATGTAATCTTCGCTTTGTGTTACTTCTATTTACATAGGAAGAAAATGTTCGATTCTTGAAATTTTTTTATCTACGGTTTTCCATTGATTTACAAGTATTGAAAATTCTTCTGAAATATTTTTAGAATAGGTCTGTTCATTTCTTACAAAATGACTATGGGTATATCTTTTCTCAAAATTTTGTGGGCATTGCATTTAGTGAAACAATTCATTGAATTGAGGGAAACAAAAGTTTATGATCGGCTGGACCATAGCCTAAACTAAGACTGATAAATTTTATTTTTGTCATATATCACCGAAAAGTGACAGTGCTACTGTGTTACAGTTTCGGTCAGTTGCAAAAAGACTACATCTTAGCTGTTTATAACTGCACAAATAGCAATATATCAAATAGTGATATATAAAATAGCAATAATGGTAATAAATTTTATTTCGATTTGGTGCTTTTCTCTGTTTGTTGAAAAGCCATACTTTCACTTCTATTTCATATAAGAGCAAAACATGATATGTCAGATAGATATCAGGAAAAACTATACTCATACAAATATATTTGTGTTGTTGGCCGAGATTAGTCGCATACAATTTTGTTCATACAATTTTGTTCATGTACACTTCATGTACAATTTTGTTCATGGCTTATAGTTCAGTTTCTGTAGCGTAAAATTGCACCAAACGTGATATGTGAGATGGATACTATAAAACTTATTGTAATTCAATTTGAGTAAACATTTGCCGACTAGAGACACACTTTTTGTGATTTTATAAGTGGCTTTATCTCAGCATCTGTTGTTTAATATTACACCACTTCTGGAAACATAAAATATTTACTCTAAAAATAATTCTACATAATGTTTTGTGCATGTCATTCTGTGAGTAGCACTTTTATAAAAATTAATATATAAGAATTTTTTATGGTCACTGTACAACAAATTATTTGTTAAATTGTATTTTAGTTTTTCTGTTTGTGTTGCCCGAGACAAAAATAGTTTGTGTAATAAATATATCTTTTGAGTGTTATCAAGCACTAAGGGGAAAAAACGTCTTACACACATTGAAAATTATGTGTTTTATATTTAACAAATTATAGTTTGAAAATATTTTTTTAATAGTCATTTAATGTATTAAATCAATTATTTATTTTTTGTGCATTGTGTATAAATTTCTGAACAAATTTGTTTATTATTCAGTCCCAGTGCAATAGATGACATTTTCAATGAATAAATATGTCATTTTAATAATACAGTGTACAGGCTATAAAAATTTATACAACTTTTCAGGTATTTTTAAGCCATTTTTAATTTTAATCAATAATTTTCTACTAATATCTTTTTTTTTTTTTTTTCTTGAAATATAAAACGATTCCATCCTTAAAAATTTGGAGTGAATACTGTCGACTTTCCAAACATTAAGTAATTATAGTCGTAAAAGTAATATAAGGTAAGATAAGTTAATAAATAAAAAAATGTGAAAATTATAATAGGAAGTTTGAGTATATTCCTCTATTATTTAATTTTACGCTATTGCATTTGAAATAATTTAAACCCATGGATCCTAATGATGAATATTTGTTCTGTATATTCAATAAAATCTATATAATTAGTGCTACGGTGACCTAAAACATGTGTATAAATTTTTATCTTAATCGAATAAATCGTTTTGACGATATCACACTTAAAAAAAATATATAAATAAAAAAAATGGGCCCATAGAACATATTGATAAAGAATTTTTCTTTGTGACCCTGTAAAAAAGACTATATGAGCTATATTTACCAAAATCTACACTTTTCGTGCGAAGGTTTACTTATAACATGTGTGTAAAATTTCAGCTCAGACGACTAAGGAGTTTAGACGCTATCACAATTTAAAATGTTTGGTTTCTCAATAATGATACAGAATTTTTCTTTGTGTTCCTGTAGAAAATATATATATATATGTCCTAGTATCATCAAAATCAATAGCGTTCGTGCTATGGTGACGTATAATATGTGTACCAACTTAGAGTGTACAACTTTGAGTGTACATCTTTGAGTGTTCTAAGTGAACAATACCGTGTTAAGTTAGATCCATACATACACGCATACACACACACACAAACATACATGCTAGCTATAAAGCCAAATGAGAATAAATGACTAAGGATTTATTCATTTTTCAGCGATTCAATTTCCCTAAATAGCATATTTTCTAATTACGAATTCCATTCAAATTAAACTGAATTTACACTATACTATAAATCAAAATTAAATCAAAAGAAATTTCGAAATCAAATTTAATTAAAATGCAACTAATAAATTTATCTACCCCAGTCCCAAATTCTGCCGGAGGAAACATTAGTCGCACAATAAATAATCATTGGAGAATAAATGGAGCAACATATATTTTATTCTAAGAACACTAGATTACGAGAAATAACGTTGAGTTATTCTATGCAGAACACCCTCTGCTGACTTTAAGAATATTAAGAACCTTCAATTTATTAGACTTAAAATTAAAGTTCAGAATAACAAGTCTGCAAACAAGTAGGCCTCTCTTAGCGAATGTTAGAATATGACCATGGTAGTACAATCCTCTTTCTACCTTGATGAATATGACTGACTAAAAATTGCGCAGTGGATTACATGAATTTGAAAGTTCTGAGCAGAATTTGAATAAAACTCAAGTTTCAGTCATTGTTTGGTGCTGCCATCTCTTTTCTTTTGCGTCAGGTAGAAACTCTTCTGTATATTCATCACCACATGCATCATCATAAAAATAGCAAAATTGAGCTCAGAATACCTCAAAACGTATAGAAACACCAAAATCTCAAAGTCGGATTTTGACAACATTACAATACTTTTCTTCCGTATATATATATTCGGGTAGTAAAAATTGTATAAAAAACGATATATATATATATATATATATATAAATATAATATAATGTGTATATATACATATAAATAAATTGGAAAATATGGGCACATATTCATACGTTACAAGTGTATAGCTGTTAAAAGTATAATAATTTCTAAATCAATATAATTATCTTTTATTGAATAAAATATAAAATTTTGCGTTTTAATTGTGAAATTTTCCATCAAGAATATACTATTGCAATTATAGATATTTCAAATATATTTATAAAAACATATGTAAAATGATATAGCTTTGTTCTGGCATTCTTCCAACTGTTTGAAGAAAAAAACATGTTCATTTTAAAATCAAATTTCTTTAGGAATTAAAATTTTATTTTTTATTTAGCAGGAAGCCAAGCATAATTTTTATGAACTCTGAAAAAACTTACGATTAATTCCCACTAACATCTGATAATATTTAAATTATATTCTCTTTTCAAACTAATAAGGAGATTAAATTCCAATCTTTTTTTTTTTTTTTTTTTAGTAAAAAGAATTTTCTTAACATTAACCTGTTTCACCTCTGTCAACATTTAATGGCTTAATATTTTTAAATCTTTAATTAAACAAACTAAAAGAAAAAATAGTAAAAGCTGCTTAAGAATACAGCTGATAATTATTTTTTAAGAATATATATAATAATTATTTAATTTATTCGAATATAATTATTTAAAAAAAAAAAAAAGAATAATGCTTAGGGATTTATATTTTGTGTTTAGTTCTTGCACATATATATGGTAGATAAAGTGTTTGTTTTGCACTCAAATTTTCGAAATTGAGTTTTATTATATTTAGATTTTTTGAGGTTTCCTGAATAGGAAAAACATGTTTTTAGTGGCTGGTCTGTGTGTCTGTCTATTATCAGCATATCTCAGAACAAACTATAGCACAAAGTGAACAATGTACAGAAGCGGACAGAGAAAATGAGATGTTAATCGCTATTCAACTTAGCTGGAAATGCTAAATGCAGAGGTTTTATTTCAATATCAGGCACCAATAAGAAGCACGATGATAATAGTTTCGTTAACATTTGTACCAGATAACATTCAATGTTCTAAACAAAAGTTTCCCCTTACAAAATCTAAGAATTTGCAAACAGGAAACGAATGGTTAAAAAAAAAAATCTTCTTATATAAATTCTAATTATTAAAAATAAAAATTAATTTAATAATATTTAAACTTTTCTTTTTAAAGTAAATATTCGAAAAACACGTAAAAAGTCATTTTTATTTTGGAATATGAAGTTGCATTCCTTAACAGTAGTCGTTATTTTAATTTAATTTGAATCTCAATTGACGGCATATTTTTCAATTGATTAATCTTATTTCTAAACGGTTTGACATTTTTATCAGATTATTATCATTGTTACATTTATTGTAATTTAAAATCTAATTTACTATACTAATCTGTAAGACTCTGCGAAAAATATTTCGTTGCAGTTTCCCGTGAAAGGCTTAATGCGGTGAAAATGACGTTCGCGTTAAATTTTGTGTCGTATCTAAGAAATGATACATCCCAATGTTTAAATGATTTTTCTTATATTTTTATGTGATTTTAAACGTTCTGAAAATTTTTATAAAATAAGAAAAAATTGTTATTACCTTATTCTGAATTTCTGCGAAATTTTCAGTTAAATACTGCAAATATTGTTTGAGTTTTACATGAAATTAGAAAGAAATATATATTTTTATAAAATATACGCTGTCTACCAATAAGTATTTGGGCATTTTCGAATTTAGAGGTTTTGTCAAATATCTAGAAAGCAACTTTAGGAATCATCTTCAAACTTTAAGTGTAAAGCATATGTTATATAATGCCGCAAAAGTTGTGTCCTAAAGTGGAAAAGGGGACCAGTAAAAAATTAATTAAAAAAAAATATTTATTTTTTTGGATCACCCTGTAAAAAGTAATGCTTTAAAAGCTTTATGGCTGTAGCATGTGATTATGGGTATTTTTCTCGTCAACTGTATAAAACTTTAAGGCTATTACATATATTCATGGACATATAACGGTTTCTTTTAAAATTTGCTAAAAGATTTGCACTTTTAAAATTACAACACGTAGGGTGTTAGATCCAGTGCAAAGTCATTTTTAGGAAATTTGGCATACTACATTAGACATAGCATACTGAAATCAAAATGCAAAAATATTAAATATCTTGCGAAATACGAGAATTATTATCAAGTAGTTTTTGATTGCGCATACACGAGATAAAAAAAAAAAGAAAAAAACATTTTTATAAATTAACAGCCAAAAGTATTGAGGTACTTATATGACCCCCCCCCTAAAATAATAATAATAATAATAATAATAAATAAATAAATATCGTGTAAATTCAAAAATTAATGAGAGATAGAATGAACAGAATTTCAGTTCGGTTTTTAGAAGATATTTAAATAATAGAGAATGCTCGTACGCGAATTGTGATGAATTTTCATTCAATACAACGTTTTATTTTGGGAACATTTATCGAATATCTACTTTGATTTACAACGGTTTTGGTTATTTGTTGCAAACAAAAGCCGAACTGGGCTTGAAATAAAACGCGTATATTGTTCACTCCAGGCTCATTCGGTAGAGTGTTTCTTTTGTCGTCGCACTAGTGCTATTTTATTAAAAATTGGCGACGGTCAGAGACTAACATCTAAGGGTAGGTTGATAAGACTGCCGTAACAAATTTAATCCTCCACGGAGGGGAATGCTTCCCAATTTATTGACTCCCAGATATATTATTTAGTATTGAAACATGGAAGAGATTGCGGTCACGACGGATTTTATGTGTAACATTCTAAGTGTACATGACGATCTTCGGCTGACTCTCGTATTGATAGCGCTCTAACAGCCAGGATACCGCGCTTAGAGCTAATCTGTAAACTTATAAACTGAAGCAAGTTTTTGGCAAATTTGATTAGATGTCAGTAGGCAGACTATCGGAAAATTACTTGTAACAGCATTTTGTGACAGTTTGATTTTTAATTTACGCATTTTATCGCCGACTGTTATTCACCATTAATTTCAGATAAAATTTTGTAAATTGCATCTTTCTGAATAATTTTGTCCCGTCTTTACATAAATACGCATTTTTCGCATGTATATGGTTGTTCGATTCCCACCATCCAGTCATATTCGATTCCTAACATAATAGAACTCCGCACTCAATGACACTTTCGATTTAACTGTTTTCATTTCAACTTTACTTTTTTCTGTTCAACAGGTACGAACATCTCAACTCTACTCAAACAGAAACCAAAAAGAACAGTTTAAGATATGTTCTTATTCATCCGCACGGTAGCTTGCATGCTACCTTTCGCATTATTCGCAATTATTACTTCACATTATTATTTTCGCATTATTACTTGCATTATATTGTCTATGTTAAATATTCAATCGCAATGTTTTATCACAACTATTGTTTTCAACGTATATTCGAATCTGTGTATTGTATGTTTAATATAGTTTTGGTTTGTGAATGAAAGAACGAGTATTTATTGTTATCTTCAGATCACGTTACATAACAATGGTTTTCATATTCATAATTAGCTCTTTTATCACTGCTTTTTATGTGATAGGTGAGGCTTAGGTTTAAGCGGCACATTTAAATCAAGTTTTTTTTTTTTTTTTTTTTCTTTGTAAGAAAAATTCATTTGAAAAATGTTTAATATAAAAAAGCATGGACAAAACAAAGATGTTTAAAAAAAATAATTTAGAAATTTCAGTGACTTAAAATAAAAATTGGGATGTATGATATTTATAGATTATTACATTGAAATCACATTAAAATAATAGGTATTATTTAATTTTTTGCCATTTTATACTTATACCACTTTATTTCTAAAATGTTCTCTGTAAATTTCAATTGATAATTTTTAACGATATGCAATATGTTAGAAATATTGTTTTATTTACACTTTTATTTATTTATTTATTTAATCTTCTGTGATTAATTGACTTTTTTTTTTTTTTTTTTTCTTTATCGTAAGCGAAAATAATGGAGCGGTGTATTCTTTAAAAATGCAATTATTATTTGAATATTTGGTACAGAAAAATGTAATATGTATTATTAAAAATACATTAAAAGGACTTATATGTATAAGGTTCGATTTTCGGAATAACTGAATAATTATAAGAAATTAAATAACTGGAATAGAATTCAAAGAAATATAAGTTAAAATTAAAAAGAAGCTAAAAACTATCATGCATTGCAGAGAAAAAAATATCGATAAATTCAAATAAAACAAGATTTTTTTTTTTTTTTTTTTTTTAACCAATTATGTAACAAAAATAATTTTAAATATGTTAAATTTTATCTCCCACTATTATATTGAGAAAATTAATGAAATATCATTGAAACAAATTAGTTATTATTATTAATATTATTTTTTTAAATATTTTCCCAAGCATCTGCCTCATAATATTTTTTTTTTCTGTTCTTATATTAAATATCAAGTTCGATCATCGGAGAAAATCAATTTTTATAGATAAAAGTAATAAAAGGTAGTATATTAACTGAAATAGGTAATAAAGACATACACGTTCTTTTTTATAAAAAGAATTCCTATAAAGACCTTCTTAAATGAAACATTAAACCTTTTTATAGCAAAATATACATACAGATATATTACTGTAGTTTTGATAAAATTTTTGAGTAAATAATATTTTATATAAAACCTATTTTTATATAATAAAATTTGATTTTGCAGAAATTTTGCTAATGTTTAAAAACGACAGTAAAAAATTATTACAAAAAGAAAAAAAAAATCTTATAATATAAAAATTATTTGTGAAATAGATGACTGCTTAAAGGAGCATTTACAAATTTTAAATATTTATTCAAAGTTTACATACCATAAACTATTCAATAACAGAAAAATCTCTTGACATTTTAAATATAATTCTCTAAATTTCCGATATATATAACTAGGTTTTTAATGTGCATGGCATATATATTTAGATATTTAATTATGCATATATATATATATATATATATATATTCATAATGAAATATCTATCTATCTATCTATATATATATATATATATATATATATATCGTTCACATACGCGAAGTCATAATATACACAAAATAAATAATAAATTCTTGCACGGATAGACTGTTTTATTTAAGCAAACTAGTATCGCCCAGTGGTCGAAACTTGACCATTCTTTTTTGCAAAGCGAGGCAAAGCAAAGTTATTGCTTTGTCCTAAACGGAATGCAATTGCAACACAGCTGCGGCAATTGTTTGTCGATATTCACTCTAACTGAATCAGCAGAGTTTTACTTAATATAACTATTTCTCTCTGTAGATGTTAGCCTTTCCTGAAATGAGAGAAAATCGCAACGTGAAAACGCCCCTTGTTGTGTGATACAGCCCAGAAGCTAATAGGTACCATGTCAAACCAAGGCCCAACCAAGTATCAAATTCTGTTAAATTAATTCGATTGGTTCATAAAGTACAGTGTTTGAAAAAAAAAAAAAATGATATTTTTCAAAAATGGTCGAATTGAGTTCGGGAAATTTCAAAACGCGTAACTTTATCGTAAATCGAAAATCTAAAACTTTTCTGAATCTTATATTTTCTACTTTTATATGCAGAGGAAAGAATAATAAATCAACTTTTTAAAAAATAAAAGTAAGTAGTCAATTTCACTTAATTAAATGCAAGGAAATCTCAAAACGTGTAAATTCATCTTTCAGTTAATTGAAACGTAAAGAAAGCTTAAAACAAAAATTCAGCCAAAAACGGAAATCGGAATTTTTTTCGTATCGTCTACTTATACATGCAGCAGTTAGTAACAAATCCATTTTCCTTTTATTTAGTATATTAGTTGAATATTTATTATTTAAATATCACCCTTTGAAATGAAATGTTTATGTTTACATTCGAAACTGGAAGTTTGTCATTTTCTTTTCTGGAGTTTTGTGATTTTAAATTAAAATTTTATCAATTTTATAGAAAAAATAACTCAATCAAACACATGTAGACATTAACTTATATATAACTATACCCAAATATCGGAATTAAAATCGGCAGATAATTTCCGTTATTTTTTAATATTTTTTTCCAAAAAATCCAATGGACGATTAACATAGAAAATCTTTTTCATGGCTCCATGGACAGACAGTGACGTCATCACTTCGCTTGCGTATATAGATGCTACATTATACAAATTACTGTGTCTATGGTTTTATTTGAGCTTTATGAAATTGCCAGATTTAACAACTTTCTACTTGTAGGTATGTTTTAATGTAAAGGAATACGTGTATAAAAGGGAAAAATGGGGGAAAATGCATACAAAATAAATGTATCTTTAAATACCTTCTTGACATCGTAAGAAAATAATATTTGTAATCAGACCTTCCGTCTAGCCATACCTTTCGAATGATACCATTTTCAACCCTCTACACCCTTAATTAATATGTTAAAAAGGGACTAAAAATTTTATGCTTGCCTATTAATATATAGATAATCATATTTCTAGGCCTACTTTAGCATACATGATAGAATTTTGGCTTATATATTAGCTTCATCAAATTAATAACCTTTAGAAGGCATTACCACCGCACTTATTCGGACATTCTGTTATTAGTTTATCAAAAATTTCAGATCCAATTTAATTCCAATTTGCCCTGAAACACCTCCTATATAAACGCTTTAGGCTTTTAATATTTACTGGTATCACCCAGTGGTCGAAACTCAACCACTTTTTTGCAAAGTGAACAAAGTAATTGCCTTCTCTTTAACGGAAATAAATTGCAACACATCTGCGCCAATTGTTTCTCGATGTGCACTTAAACTGAATCAGCAGTGTTTTACTTAATATATTTGTTTAAGTTTGGCACACTGTAGGTGGTGAGCCTTTCCTGAAATGAGAGGAAATCACAACGTGGGAGCGCCCGCTGCAGGGTGATATAGCCCAATAGCTAATCGGCACAATATCAGACGAAGGTCCAACCAAATATCAAATTCAGTTAAATTAATTCCATTGGTTCATAAAGTACAGTGTTTGAACTCAAAAAGACAGATATTTTCTAAAAATGGTCGAATTGAGTTCGGGAAATCTCAAAACTTTATCGAAAAACGAAAATCTAAAAATTTTCTGAATCTTATACTTTCTTCTTATAGAGTATAGAATGATAAAGCTTCTTAAAAAAAAAATAATAAGGAGTCAGTTTCAGTTAATTGAAATGCAGGAGAATCTAAATACGTGTAAATTAATCGAAAACCGGAAATCGAAATTTTTTCCATATTTTTATACATGTATACTAGTAATAAATTCACTTTTAAAAAAAAAATAAGTAGTCGATTTCAATTAATTGTAATGCAAAGAAATCTCAAAAAGTGTAAATTTATCAAAACCCGGAAAACTAATTTATTTTTTTCGTATCTTCTACTTGCTTGTTATACATGCACGAGCAAGTAATAAATCTACTTTTCTTAAAATCAGTAGTCAATTTCAGTTAATTGGTATGCACGGAAATCACAAAACGTGTAAATTCATTGAAAACTGGAAATGGAAATTTTTTTTAATCTTGTAATTTCTTCTTATATACGTAGAAGATAGATTAATAAAGCCACTTTTTAAAAAATAAGGAGTCAATCTCAGTTAATTGAAACGCATAGAAATCTAAAAACGTGTAAATTCATCGAAAACTGGAAGTTATAATTTTTTTCCATATCTTCTACTTGTTTTTATGCATGCAGAAGCTAATAATAAATCCACTTTTTTAAAAAATAAGTAGTCAATTTCAGTCACTTGGAATACAAGGAAATCTCAAAACGTGTGAAATCATCGAAAATTGAGAATAGATTATTTTCTGAAACTTTTACTTTATTCTTATATACGCAGAAGCTAGTGATATATTCACCATTTACAAAATAAGTAGTCACTTTCAGTCTATTGAAATGCAAGGAAATCGCAAAATGTGTAAATTCATCGAAAACCGGAAATAAAAAGCTTTTCCCAATCTTATACGTTGTTCTTATATATGCAGAAGATATAGTAAAAAAACATTTTTTTTTTTTTTAATAAGTAGTCAATTTGATTTTATTGGAATGCATTATGTTTTTTCTTAAAAATATGTCTTCAAATTAGAACTGACTTAAATCACGGAAAGAAAAAAAAAAAAAGCAGAAGAAGAAGTAGAAAGAAAGAAGGAAAAGAAAAGAAAGAAATGAATAAAGAAATTAGATCTTTTTAAAAAAAAAGAAAAATAGAAAAAAAAAACTCTTATAAATTTAATCTTTTTTTTTAACTTACGTATATTTTCAACTTTATAAACTTTCGATCTATCACTCATTCACTGAAATTTTTACCATCGAATGGCTGATTTGTCTTAGAGTAAAAAATCTGCAGTCGAGAGTATAGTGATGCTACATTATACAAATTACTGTGTCTATGGTTTTATTTGCGTTTTCAGAAATTGCCAGATTTAACAACTATCTATTTTAGGTATTTTTCAAGCTAAAAGAATATGTTTATAAAATGAAAAAATGCATAAAAAATAAATGTATTTTTACTATTTTCTTGACATCGCAAGAAAAACTTTTTTTTTTGTATTCTGCACGTCTGGCTAATGATATCTTTCGATTGATACCATTTTCAACCCTGTACTCCATAATTAATATGTTAAAAGTGTACCACAAATTTCATGTTTGTCTATTTATCTGATGCACATGTACAAATGATCCCAAAAGAGTTCAATTGGGTTGCAGTCCAGTCTCTGGGGAAGGGGACAAACTATATTTTGCAGCAATTGTAGATATTATTTGGATTGAACTTATTTTCTACACAGACTTTCAATATGTTTCCTGTCGTTGTACTGTTGTAGAGTAATTTCAGACCAGTAACGCGAGTTCCAAATGGAATCTCTTGTTTCCACCAATTCAGCACGATTTTGATGAGCTGTTTTGAACTTATTTCTTTTGGATATCACTCTAATAAACTTACCTTTATGTTTTGAATTTTTTCCGAGGCTGTCCAAGAGGTGAGCGATTAGAAACATTCTTTGAATTAGTATGATTTTAAGAATGCACTGTACCCCATCAATGGAAACTTTATTTAAATGCGCAATACTCCGCAAGTTATGACCTGATTTTCTTAAAGTAAGAATCTTAGAGCATTTTTTATATAATGACTCTTTTCGAGGATCCATACAGAAACGAAAATAACTCTCTTATTTAAAATAATGACGTAATTATTGCCTAGAAAATTACCTTACGCAGAGCGTATGCCGTACTCTTTATTAACCTGTTTCGTGTAAATCTATAAGCATGTATACAATCACTTAACATCGTGCCAAACAATTGACGTCACTCATACATATGTCACTCATACGTATTTTGTTTAACATGATACAGTGATAAAATAGTCACGGCATACACTTTACTAGAAAATGTTCGTTTTTGGGCAATGGGCCAAAAAGGTAGAGTTTATTTTTACGGCCAATAATTGATACAGAAAATAATGAAAGCAACTTTACAAACAATAGTTACGTAAATACTATATTGAAACGCCGTATTTTATTTACTTTTCACTGAAAATTTAAAAAATAATAATCATCGGAAATGTATCAATGAGTGGTAGTGTATATATATGTGTGTGTGTGTCTCTGTGCATGCAGTTAGCATAGTGAATGAGCATGTGCGAAACTACTAACACATTGTTCCCGCAGCAAATTTTGGAGGACATGCTTTCTGTATTGCAAAGAGGACATGCTTTCTGTATTGATTTTGCATAAATGTGTATTATGTGGTTTATTAAAAAGTCCTTTTTTGAATTTATTGAAAAATGACATTCAATTTATTTGAAAACATTGCAACATGATGAAGTTTTTAAAAAGTTTTTAAATAATTTTTTTTTGTTATGTTAGTGTTTCACAAATGCATAAAATATTTTCTTTAATTGCAGATCATTGAACACTTTCCAAAAATTTTAAAGCAAAAAAAAAAAAAAAAAAAAAAAAATAATAATAATAATAATAAATAAAATAAAAATTAAACTTTTTTTTTAAGTTCCAACTTTTAAGAAAATTCATAATGGAGCTATTACAAATTTAAATACGTTAGTCCATAAACTAGGTTCATTAAATAGATTCGTCCCTAAATATTTAAGCAAGCGTGTATATATAAATATAATTTATATGCACTTCATTACACGACGTCAAATTTAACGATACAATTGTTTTTCGTATGAATTTAAATAAATATAAATATTGGATAAAGTTTTCTTTATAAGAAACGTTAGATTTTCTTTTATTGTGTTCTAGAGAAAAAAAAAATGCATTTCTCTCTATGATCAATCATTTTGTCAGTTCTTCCAGACAGATCATATGATTGCAACTGTTGATGTGAAAGAGACGCACTTTAGTTGAGTTCTCCCTTTTTACAACAGATGTTAGTCTTTCATATTTTGAAAAATTGCTTTTAAACTATGCTGTCTGCCATGTTAGAAAAAAAATAAGTTATGGTTAGACCTATTATATATATATATATATATATATATATATATATATATATATATATATATATATTTATTTTTCTTTGGAAGAATAGCTATATATATATATTGTTCAGTGTGCAATCTTTTTTTTTTTTTTTTTTTTTTTCATATATAATTTTTATATTCTTATAAATTTAAAAATGAGCTATAATTTTTCTAGAAGCAATCAAAAACGTAAAAAAAAAGTCTTTTTTTTTAAAACAGTTACAGAATCAGTTACAGAGTTCAGCACAGTAACGGAATAGTTTTATTTAAAAATAAATAAATAAAAAATGATCACTAAGAAAAAAATGTGGCATGTTCGAAGAATGGAATTCAAAAGACAGAATTTGAAAAAAAAAATATTTTTGAACGAGATATTCGGAAAATACAAAGCAAAAAAAAATCCCATTTGTTTACATGTGATAGGAGAGAGGGAGAGTCTGACTACTGGGGAACTTCAAGAAGTGATCAGAAAATTTGAGGAAAATGCACTCACAGTGTCGTAATAATGAATTGGTTCTTTTTAATCTTCTCTTCAACTTTTGTAAGCAAATAATCATTAATCAGAGACAGCCGTTGACTTCATTTATCATCGTGAAAATTTTCACATGCTTCATTATCATCGAAACATTCATAGAGTTTTGTCCGTGAACTTTACAAATTTGTCTGTCAATTTGGTAATCTCCCAATTGAGGCGGTAGATGAAAATTGTCCCGATTGAGACGTTGAGGGTGATAAGGGTTGTTAGCAATTCCCGTTTAAGGCGGTGATTCTTATACTTGGCTATTTGTCGCATTTATTGCTATACTCGTCAAACATGCAAATAAATTTGTAGGAGACTCTTAGCCGCGTTTTTTCGGTGATCCCAGGAAACACCACGAGGAGGTGGCCTACTTTAGTTCTCCAAAAAAGTTGCGGAGAACAAATTCTCCTTGTTAGTTTACGTGCGTGATGCTGATTGCTGCGAAAACGACTTACATGCATTCTCAGATTCATGCACATCAAGGTAGGGGTGTCCAGTGACTTTTTTTTTTTTTTTTTTTTGCTTTTCGTGTGACCGAAGCGAACATATATGCGTGATACTGATTGCTGCGAAAACGAGTTACATGCTTTATCAGATTCATGCACAGCAATGTAGGGGTGTCCAGTGATTTTTTTTTGGTTCCATGTGAGCGAAGCGAACATACAGTGGGTAAAAAAAGTGTCCGAACACCAGCAAAAATTCCTATGTAAAAAAAGTACACTTCATGCGGTTTTGTTAAATAAATCCCTATCGAATCTTGTTCTTACACTGATTAAGACCAGGATTCGACAAGGATTTTTTTTAACAAAACTGTATCAAATGTACTTTTTTTACGTAGGCATGTTTGCTAGTGTTCGGATACTTTTATTTCCGACTGTACGCGCGTGATACTTATTGCTGCGAAAACGAGTTACATGCGTTCTAGCAGTCTGCGTTAGAACAAGACGGTTGAAAATCAAAAAATGATATTGCACAGAGAAAAGATAAGATATAGGCCTCCTTCACGAGCATGCGCAAAGGCTTGTGGAAAATGCCGATAGGAAAATGCCAAGTGGGGGAAAAGAGTCATTAGGACGGCTCTTATAGACAGATGGGCGCTTCTAAGACAATTGTTGTAACCTCAAAACCGGCTACCAGTGCCTTTCCACCCACCGCCTCAACTGGGACAATTTTCTGCTGCCGCCTCAATTGGGAACGCCTGTATCAATACTAAATCGTAAATTTCAATCTGATGTCCCTAGGACTCAGAAAGCAGATGACAGACTGTATATTGCTCGCGACAAGATATTCATTAAAAAGGTATTTTAAACATTCAACATGCATGCATCAAACATTCAACATCAGTTATCTACAACTTATGTTAGTTGTTTTCCAATTAATCAGCAAATTGGACGCACATGCTTGAAATAACAAACGCAGCGATTCCACGGCAAAAAATGAAAACGAAATTTAATTTCTGCATTTAACTTCGCATGAATATGTATCATGAAAGTTATTTTCATCGTAAAGATATTGGACCAATTTTAAATAATACTTAATTTGATGCTGGAATGAACACCATTCACTATAAACATTCTTCTTTCAAAACTTCATTATTTTTTCAAAATTTATGATTTTTATAAAAAAGGAGAATAGAGCAAATTTTCGCATAAACCTTTATTATGAAAATTAGTTTCGTTGTAAAAATATTGAGAAAATTTTAAAGTATTACATATGATACTGGCAGGAATATCATTAACTATACGAGGATTGAGTTTTGAAAATTTAGCAAGTTTTTTGAAATTTTTTATTTCCTCAACATGGCAGAATAGGACAATATGCATTATGGGGATCATTTGATTAGAAGTACTATGGAGTTGCATAAAATCTGAATTATGAAGGTGAACATAAAATAATTTGACAACATATTAGGATAAGGTGAATTTATGTAAGCTGAATTAGAGAAACTTAGTATGTGGAATATATTATAGCGTACTCGGGTGTTCGTGGATTGTCTTTGAATGAAAAGCGAATCTTACAGAGACTTTAAATTTCATTTACAGAAAATTTTAGAAAATACAGGTCTGTAAACCAATTATCACCTTCAGTTTCAACAGAAAACACAGATTATACATCAGCTGACAACATCTTATTCACCGTATAAATTGTAGCATAGCAGTTACACAAAGCAATAGCTGTAATCAAAGAGGCTCAGTTAGTTCTTTACGCAGCAATGCCTTGGCGAAAACTGACTAATTTGGCCAGATTGAGCTTCCTTTTATAACTTTCTATAAACCCAGAAACTTCTAATAACTTTTCTCCTAATCGAGTTAGAGCTTAGATATTCGAGATACCGATGATAAGTATTTTCTCGCTAAGGTCACAAAAAAGTCGCCAAGGAGAGAAAATGTCGCCAAATTTGGCGCCAAAATCATTATTCGCCTTGGTGAAGCTTTTTAACCGGTTTTTGAATGAAAATGAGCTGTTTTAATGCGAAACAATCTAGAAATGCAGAACATTACCTTTTTATAACCTAACTAAGCCTCTCTGAGTGCAATTACGTAAAAATATCTACACTTATTAACCAATTCGTAACAATATCATTCTGTGACCGTTTTAAGTTCTCGGTAAACTTCATTTCTCTTAAAAAGAATACAGCATTAGCTATATTATAGAAATTTATGAAAATAAACTTATGATAGAAAACAAAAAGAAGAGTAAACTCTGCTTTTCATCTACTTTTAATTCATAAGTATGCATGAATCTTTCAAGCATCTGTAAAAATATTGTTATATTCTTACCATTTAATAAGCTTTTAAAGAAAAAAAATTGATTTTATGTCTTTTTTTAACAGATCTCATTTCAGTAATGCTAAAATTTACAACAAAAAATTGCATCCCGCAGTTCAAACATTTTTAAAAGCTATGTTCATAACAATTCAAATTTAATTTTGTGAGATGGTTTATAGTATTGAATTTGTTTCTCATACAAAAATATTTTGTATTAAAAATTTTCGAATGAGAATGTTAATTCAGATAAAATAATCTTAAATAATTATTTGTTGTAATTCATTTCATCTTCTAGCAAACACACCTTAAGAAATTTTCTTTTGTTACTCGTGAGTTTACATCTGGTTACTTACATTTTTAAATATGATGATATGAATTCTCATTTCATAAATTTAATTAAAAGGTTTCTGAAAAACATATCAGTTGCATATTTACATTGAGGAACAGTTTTGAATATCATAGTAAACTATTTTTTCATGTAATAGAAAAATTCATCGAATGTACGTTGGGATTGGAACAAAAGCAAATGAACATTTACCATTTAATTAAGCGTAAATATAAAAGATTGGAAAAATAATTATTTTACAGATAAATATACTCTGTATTCCCACTGAAAATGTATTGACAAATAGTTAGAATTTAGATAAACATGCTGCCATTTTTTAAAACTAATATCTTATTCGACTGTCATGGATATTTATTTGTGTTTAAAAAGGAAATTTATTGATGGATATCATTTAATTAATTAAATATCTTCATTGTGGGTGTTTATGCTACATGAAAGTTTAGTAAAGATGTTGTGGAATAATAAATCCTTAAAAGTTCTATCATAAATTAATAATTTTGAGAGTAGAGTAGATATTTTAAAGACAAATACATTTATTTCCTAATATAGTAATATTTCAATGAGCCATTCAATGTGCTAAAGTTTTACGTGAAATAAAAACATCTTTTTATTACTTTATATATATATATATATATATATATATATATATAATGTTTTTTATTGAAGCTTACATTTTCAAAACATCTTGTTTTTGTAAATCGGACTAGAACGTTTTCTTTTTCTTTTTTAGCTATAATTGATTCAACAGCGGTACAGCCCCCGGCTCACCGCTCGAAGAGCGGTGTTGAGCTAAGCTATAATTGATTAATAGCTTAGCTCAACACCGCTCTTCGAGCGGTGAGCCGGGGGCTGTACCGCTGTTCAATCAATTATAGCTATACTTTTTAAGAAAGTTATAAAGTGTTTATCACTTGTGTTTTTCTGCCAGTCTGTCCATCTGTCCATCTATACGCAATCTATCGCCCGTAAATATTCATTAAATTCCTCGAAACTGATATATATATATGTATATATATATATATATATATATATATATATATATATATATATATATATATATATTAATTATCTTTAGAATGTTCCTCGATGAAAATGAAGTAGATAACACCACAGATTTTATTTGGGTTTATGAACAGGGACGCCCGAAAAAATTCAAAACTTCGCATTCTGTGAGAAATATTTCTCTAAACCATACTTGAATATATTTATTTTTCACAGATTATAACTAAATAAACATTTAATATTCACGTGCACATTTTTCTTTTAATATAAGACGATTAGCATTACGACATATAGAGCCACTCAAAAAGATGCATTAAGGGCTATACCTGGAAATTGATATTATAGCTTTTTCGTTTTATTAAGCATTTTTTCCCTTTCTAACAATGTTAAAGAGTTATTGTGATTTGATTTAATCTATCTATCTATCTTTCGGTCTATCAGACTGTCCCTCAGTCTATTTGTCGGTGTCCGCCTCTAGCTTCCGTAAATAATTTCAGAATTTTTTTCAAAATTATATATGCTGTTAAAATTCAGTGTGGCATGTTCCACATTTAAAGTGGTATAAATAGGAGAGCATATTTAACCAATAAAATCATTCGAGCTATGTAAACCTATAGTAAACTTTTCCAACTTCTAATCTTATTGCGGAAACTGCCTTTGATTGCTCCTACCGTTTGCACAGAGGTATTACATATTCAATTATTCCCGAAAAACCCATACTAAATAGTAGGATCTTTATAGGATATCAGTCTATTGTCTCATTTACCGTCCACAGATAAGTATCTTTTAGCGTGGAAGTTTCCTATTTGGTTTTATTTGGGAAAAAAAATACACAATATAACAGAATACTCATTGGATTTTAGAATATTCTTTAATTTCATATTTTAAACAAGTTTTCGTTAGAATGTGGTTATTACCATTTTATTTAATCTCTAAAAGCCATACTATATAGCAGATTATTTAACTTTGAAGCAGGAATATTCCTGTGTTTGACATGTCAATATACTCAAAAATGAGTACATGGGTTTTCAAATTTAATAATATATTGTTTCGGGGCTATTTTGAGACAATTCAGCTCATTTTTAAGAAACAATTTTTAACAGTGTATAAATACAGGATGGTTATAATTAAACTTACCCTATAAATAGCATCCTACAGCGCAAACGAGTGAATGGAATGCGACGAAATTTGGTATATAGACTACACACGAGATGCGCTCATGGAATATCGAAAAAAAAAAAAAAGTTCCAAAATGTCCACTAGAGGGTACCTCTTCAGGAAAAATATTAAATTTAATACAATAAGTAATATATAAACAATAGTAATGTAGAAACAATATTAACATTTATTAACTATTTCCTGACCACCTTGTCATCGCAAACGTCTGTCGTCTGCAAAAGTTTTATACCCTAATACCCTAACCTGATTTACATAAAGCTTCCACTTCATCGCAAGCATGCAAATATCAACATTTTTCTCCTAAATTTGACAGATTTCCTAGGTTTTACATTTTATTACTCATAATTCTTGTTCTGGATTGTTAATATTGTTTCTGTATTCCGTTTTGGTCGTTAATTGTGTTAAATTTAATGTTTTTACCGGAAAAGAAGCCCTCTGGTGGACATTTTGGAGCTTTTTTTTTTTTCGAAATTATGTGCGCGCATCTCGTGTATAGTCATATACCAAATTTCGTTGCATTATGTTAGCCCATTTGCGCTGTAGAATGCTGTTTATAGGGAAAGTTTAATTATAACCACCTAGTATATATATAAATAATATATATATATATATATGTGTGTGTGAGTGTGTGTGTGGTGCATTATTTTATTTTAAAATGATCTAGAAACATTTGAATCTTTTTAAAACCTCTTTTGGCAACTTATGTTATGCGGATGTAAAATAGTCCTTCATGATATTTTATAGGGGATAATTTGTAGATAATTTTATTTTTAATGTTTTGGTAAAATGTTAAAATATAAAGTTAAATTATTAAATATCTATAAAATAAACAAAGAAATATTTAAGTAAACATAAATAATAAGCAATATACTAGAATGAATCTAACTGTTTACAATAAATTAAGTAATTCTCAAACACACTTTAAGAGTTTCTATTTTTAAGCGCAACAAATTTTTATTGACTGAAAGCAATGTCAACATCTAGTTGCTGAAAATATCTTAAAATATATTTCTTGCATGAGAAGCACAAAGTTACCATTCAACGTTTTAGATAAACATGATTTTCTTTATACATTATTGTAATATTTAATTACAGACTTCCATGTTTGATTTTTTGAAAACTACAATATATTTTTCAATGTAAAACAAATGAAGTCATTACAATTTTTATTTTTATTTTTATTTATTTTTTGTTAATCAAACGAAGTCTCATATAGAAAAAATATATATTTTGCAAGTCACTTATTCTTAAACTAATTCTCTCATAAAATATATTTTTATGCACTCCTTATTTGCATATGCTATTCTGAACTAATTTTAATCTGATTACCGAGTGGTTTGTGAGTTCATTTTATTGTCTTTTAGAAAGATTTCTACTTTCCATACATAATTATTGTACGCATTTCAAGATCTATATCTGACAGTTCAATAAGACAATTTGACAAGAACTGCGCAAGTGAGATTGGAAGTTGTGCCAGAGAATTCAGTTCACTGATTTAAGCCGCCAGATAATTAGAGTTTCAAGGTAAACTGATCATAGAAGTCTCAATCACACAAGTCTATTAGCCTGACAATCAGACGTTTCTATTTCCCTCACTCTTACGTATAAACGCGCTCATCTAAATTGGAATTTCTCACATGAGCACTAAAATTGCAATATTGGTCCAATGTGATGTTCCGTGATGAATTCCGGGGTCTTCTGAAGACTGCTTCTCGTCGGATAAGGATATGGAGAGAATAAGGAACCCATTTCTACATAAGAATCTTCACGGAAACTCATCATTTCCTTCAAAGAGAGTATCGGTGTAGCAGGTATAAAGCTATGGATGATCACACAGACTTTCATCTTTTTACACGGGATCTTTTACAGTTAAAAGCTACATAGACGAAGCCTTTTAGTCTTCTGTTTTCTTTTTCGAAGTGCTACCAGTCCTGCATCCGAATTCAAAGAAGATAATGTGCCTTGTCACCCTACAATCCTGGTGGATATCATAAAAAAATGAAAATGGGATATGATCGGATGACAAATTTCCGCCCTTTTGCATACACCAAACTCTGTTCCAGAACTGGTCCCATCAGTAGCCAAGAGATTGTGCGCTCAAAGCTGGTATCGGGCAGGGCCGAGATTGATCCCAGGTCGCGCTCATCGATTTTGTCTTTCGAAGTTTTCCGTGGTTTCCTCCGAAAATCGCATAAATACGGGCTAGGATCACATAGAAAGACCTCCATCTAGGACACATTATCCTAGGCATAGCACTCTCGTGTAGTCAATCGTCCTTAATCAAAAACACCGTTCCAGAACGGAAAAGAGATCTCTCTAATACTTGGAAGTATTCGAAGCTACAATTCACCCAAATAATTTTTCTTTCAAAAACATGTCCATTTCTATCTTTGTGTCATCTTTTGGCTTTTGTGAGCGCATACTGCTCGGATACTGCATAATCTGTCTGACACGTAAACCGGTTATGTACTCGTTCTGACATGTGCAAATATTTCATCATGCTGACATCGAGTGGAATGTTTTATATATGCACACTTTTTCACATTCAAACATTGATTTTTCTCAAGAGATTTTGAACAATTTGACCAATATTTACTCGCTTTTTTCGATATTTTACGCATTATGCTAAACTTTCGGACACCAATATATATTTATATTTATTAGACATATAGCTAATAGTAACAGACAACCTATTTAAATAAAATGTCTTTTTAAAAATGAACAATTTATTGATGAACAATTTATTGATTTAAAAATGAGCACTTTAAAGCTAAATTAAAAAAAAAAAAAATCAATATCTAAAATAAAATTACTTTAGATAATTTAAACAGAAAATAATGATTTATATTCTGTGATAAAATGTTTCATTTCACAGCTAAATATTTGGTATTAGAAATATATTCTATTCACTTTAGTAGAACAGCGAATCATATTGTAATATTTTATCAGAATGTTTATGTTTTACTATTCCGAATTAAATATTCAGTGCTATACGGTTGAATTTATTAAATGACATTTCCAGTGAAATTCTAAGTTAATTTACCAAAACATTATTAGCATTTACCTCTAGAATTCGTAGAAAGGATAATATTTCCATTTTGTAAGTCCGGTAAACATAATACATAATTTGTTACATATAGAAAGTTTCGAAATGAAATTTATTTGTTTTAAAAGGGCATTTGTTATTGAAAGGAAATATATATATATATATATATATATATATAAAGATTGTTTCTAAAGATTGGAATTGTACATAAACATATATATGTAAGATATATATGCTTATAGAAGCAGACATTATATTAATAGCACACACATGTGTTATGCATATGTTTACATTTATAATATTCACATAAGTTTCAGAATAACAAATATGTGTGTTTAAATAACACTGTGTGAATAGCTAAGCTAATTTCAGGATGAATAAAGAGTCGATAAATCGAATAGGTCAGTATTCTAATAACTGAAGTAGCCTGTCCAACACCTCGTCTGAACTGTTTGCT
Organism: Salticus scenicus; assembly: GCA_963930645.1. Taxonomy (NCBI): domain Eukaryota; kingdom Metazoa; phylum Arthropoda; class Arachnida; order Araneae; family Salticidae; genus Salticus; species Salticus scenicus. Next base: position 130,609,414 of record OZ005652.1, on the reverse strand, counting down.
CTATTGAAACTAGAGAATCTACAAGGAGATAGGCGTCAATGACGAATAACTTCTGATTGGTTTGAAAATTGTTGTGACTATTATCCACAGTTAAAACTGTTTTTAATGGCTTTAAAACACTATACTCAAAATTATAGTTAAAATAAATGATTATTACCAAAAAACAACGAAACCAGTACATTTTTTGTTGGTTGTATTCTACTGAAAAAATTTCGAGTTCTTTCACTAAACCCCATTTTGGTAGAAAAAATGTCTACTGTGAACAGGCGCTGTAGCGTAATTTAATCATTTGTCATCTCTCTCCCTGGAGGCTCTCTAATTCAAACTAGAAAAATTCGTATTGTTTGCTAGTACAGTACTCATGTAGACTGTAAAAAATAGATTCTTAAAAATAAGTATATATTGTTTCAAAATAGCCCCGAAACAATATATACTTAAATTTGAAAACCGATGTAATTATTTTTGAGTACATTGACATGTCAAACATGAGAATGTTGGGATTCTTATTGGTCAACCCCATTTTTGAGCATGTCAATATACTCAAAAATGAGTACATGGGTTTTAAAATTTACGTATATATCGTTTCGGGTTTTTTTTGAGTAAGTTATATTTTTAAAACTTTCTTGCATTTTAGTGTAATATGCTATTAAGTTGTGTATGACATTTAACATATTTTAGTAAAACTTCAATGAGTCATAATAAAATCAAAAATTGACAATTATAGAAATCAAACTGGGTATTTTTGATTTAGAACACCAACGATTAATCAGATTAATAATTCTGGTAGATATTTGGTTGGTAGTTGTTCACCCGTAAGAAATGTAGATAGATTCAGCTGTTCTGTGAATATTGTCGCAGATGCATGGTTAAACGAAGTCGTCGTGTTAAAACCTATTCGTCCTTCTCATGAAATATATGGAATTAATTTAGTCTGATGTAAATCATAATTATTCTTTGTACTTCAGTGATACCGGAGATGAAGATAAATATTTCATTTATTTGTGAGACTTTGTAACTTGTGTGTATTTGGAGAATAAATAAATATTTTAAACGTTCATGTGAAAAAGGTACTGATTATTGGGCACTGAACAGTACAACTCTGTTTGAAAATTTAAGGCGAGGTATTTTTTTAAAAATGTTAAAAATATTATGGCACTATCTACTATACAATGTTTTTTACATATAGATAAAATATAGCCAAATAATTTATGTATGTATACTACATAAAATTTCCTAAACCATATATACATATGTGTATATACATTCCTACTCAAAGATTTAGCAAGTTTTGCAAACGATCAGTTTTAAATATTTTTTTTTTACTCAATTTAAAAACTTACCTCTAGATGAAATATTTCCAAACATTGAATAAAGAAATAGGTCTCTGTCATATTTTTTAGTGACTATTGATTTAAGACAACGCATATAGGGCCGGTAATAAATTAAGCAAAATAAATAATGTTTGTGATTACCCTGTATCGTTAAGTAAACGAAATGAACTGTAACATTAGGATATGTTTATAGAGACCCAGTTCAGTTTGTGGATAAATTTGTGTGTCAATAGCACATTAAATAACGGAGATATAAGCATTTATTTTAAAACTCAAAAAAAAAAAAAAAAAAAAATCAACTTCTTTCTACTTTCATCTGTATATGGAGTATTGGATTCGTGAAAATTTTCGAACTCCAGTTTTCGATGGATTTACACGTTTTGGGATGTCCTGAACACGATTTGACTGTTTTTAGAAAATGTCTGTCTGTGTGTGTGTGTCTGTGTGTCTCTGAGTGCGTATCACAAATTTTGTGGACGCTGTATCTCACGAACCAATGAACTAAATTTAACCAAACATGGTATTTAGTTGAAACTTGACATAATCTTCTGCTGATATGATTTGTGTAATAATTTCTCAACAGTTTGCGCTGTGATCGCATTTTATCTAATTTTTTAACATGGCAGTATAGGACGAAATTTCGTATAAATGCACAATATGAGAGTTATTTTAATCCTGTAATTGTAAAATTAATATGAATTATTGATAATAGTATCACTTAACTAGAAAAAAAAAATATGCATGTGGGAGCATCGCTTCCCACCCAATGGGAGAAGTAACACCCCCCCCGGGGGGGGGGAGTAAATTTTCAACGTTGGTAGCTTTTGAAAGATCTCGTCAGTACCTTTAAAACGAATGGTTGAACTATAGATCTGTGATAATTTAAAACAGACTTATCGATTTTTTTTCTTTTAACGACAAAAAACTTGGATAAAAATCATTTCTACTGATATGCAAAAAATTTACACCTTTCGGCATTTAACGATAATGTAATACCGTCGATAAAAATCGTCTGAATTTATAATCGAAAATAATTTGATAACTTAATAAATAATTTGTATTGAATAAATTTTGAGTAAAATTATATAGAAGAAAGTCATGTGATGGCCACATCATACTAGTTTATTTATAATATACAGTGTTTTTACCAAAAATTATTTCCATTTTTAGATAAGTTGGAAAAACACTATTTAAAACAATATGCTGCAATCGGAATACAAATATCTTAAAAATATCTCATGAAAGATGAACATTTTTAAGAAAAACGTTTTCACTTCACATGTGCGAAAAGTATTTTTTTTTTTTTTTTCTGTTTCATAGGTTGAAAGCTATATATGTTGGGAAACTTTTGTCAAAAGTGTATTTGAATAGATTAAAATGTAAACAAATTATATGAAAATGAACGAGCTAGATTTTAGATATTTTTCAAGAGTTGAAATTTCTTAAGAGTTTTTTCACATGCCGCGTATTTAATTTGAAGATCCAATTATTTCAACCACGCTCCAAATGTACATTTTTGTGAAAAAACCCCTTATAAGCTTGTAACTCTAACATATTACTAAGATTTGTGAGATGATAAGGATTTTTTTGTCACAAAAATGAACATTTGCTAAGTGGTTAAAATAATTGTATCTTTAAATTAATGGTTAATTAATGATTAATTAATAGTTAATTGATTTAAACGCGGTGTGAAAAAACCCTTAAGAAATTTCAACTCTTAAAAAATCTCTTTCTTTTTCATATAATGTGTTTAAATTACGCTGCTGAAATCCATTTTAGAGTCTTTTTCTTCCCATCCTTTATTATTTTTTAAAAAAAATGAGTGAAGTTCTATCAGTTACGTATATGAACGAAATTTCTTGATGTTATGTATACATAAGAAAGTGTGTTTTTATGTGAAACTTCATGATTTGGTTACTAACGAATCGGAATATTTTTGTGTGACCCTCTGAATAAACGCTTTACATGCCATATAATATATGGGATATTTTTATGTTCTCATAAGAATTATAGATATATAGATATATAAATAATATAAAATTATAAAATTTTAAAATTTCAGCTAGGGAACGTATTACAGACAAAATGCTTAACTGATATGCAATAAATCTTACGACTATCAAAACTCTTATTCTTACATTTTGCAAAAGTATTTGTGGCAAAATTTTACTGATGATAGTGCAATTAGCCGTCTATTTTTCATCAAGTTTACATCTTAATCCATTTATTTTTTAGTTATGGCGCCCTTTAATGTGTTTGATTTTAAATGGAAATATTGTAACTTTGGCTGGTTTGAATGATCGGATAACGTTGCATGCGCAGCAGAACACTAGCGGTCAGCTGTTAAACACGCTGTTCATAGGCTGCAGATTTTACAAATTAATGATAGATACCACATTCAACAATATGCTTCACACCACTAAACAGTCATGAAAAAATTACAAAAATGTCCATAATAATAAATAAAAATATTTGTACTGAAATTTTTAGCTTGTTTGTATTTTGATATATGCTCCTCCCCTGGCGGATTTTTGTTTATTTATTTTCTTATGTTTTACTTTTTTATATATTTATTTTCAGTGAGGACAAGTAAATCATCATAGCAAATTTATTTATTTTATCAGAATAATTGAATGCATGCTTCTGAACTGTCTATATACAGATTTTTCACTTAATCCGTATTTTAGCTATAGCTACAGAGAGCGCTGAGTGGGCTAAATTTATTTATGTCCACCTTGTATATAATAAATTTTAAATGTCTTTGAGCATGAACTATTTGTCGGAATTCAATAAACTATTTCAAGTGTCCCCTACATGTAACACACCTATAAAATACAGTGGATGGTCTTCCGGGTATTTGTTTTGTAGTTATAGTGATTCAATGTCCAATGGTGATAACACCCAAAATGACATTCAAAATACCACTAAATCCTAATTTTCAAATACATAAAACTTCACATTGTATAAATATTTGAAAATATCAATTTCAAAGATTTTATTCAAAAAGGTGTGTTTTGTGCCATATATTGGTAAAAGGAAGTAAAAAAGGTGCGTTCGTTTGTCTGTTACTATGTCTTCATGTATGTCTGAGATTGTTATTATCATATTTGAGAAAAAAAATATTAGCAGAAGTCCAAACTGGGTAACATACACTAAAGAAAATAAAATAAACCTCTACTTTTAAATGGATAAAAGCACGTTTCATAAAAAAAAAACAAAAAAAAACACGAGTGAATATCAATCACACGTTATCTGTGCACCATATAAGAATCCTATTTGAAAATATTTCCTTAAAATTATACAAATAACTCGTTTACAGAGACACCCAACAGGAACGAAATGCATTAAGAAAAAATATGAACTTTAATATGTACTAAAGTCTGTTTAATGCAGAATATAATGTGAAAAACATTCACGGCACTTTACAGGGCCACAGAAAAATAATATGATACATAACGTCTGTGCTAGGAAATTGCTGGTACTGCATTTCGAGCTGTATTATGCGTTTTTTATATTATTCTAAATCTAATCACATTAGGTGGTTTGTATATAATTTATAGCCCTTTCCGACCGAAGCTGTACGATCATGTGTGTTAGACATACACGACATACACTAACATTTTTGCATCTGGAACAGTCATGTGTAATAAAATCAGGAAATGAATGATCGAGCTAATTAACAGAAAATGTAAAGTACAATTTTCAATCAAAAACTGTCGGTTATAGTCTACATATGTCTTTCAGTTTGCAAAAACAGAATATTGTAATATTTTAATGTAAAAATGTTTCTGGTCGGAAAGGGTTATCTGATATACAGGATTATCCAAAATTTAGCGAAATCTTTTTTTTTTTTTTTTTTTTTTTTTTTTTTTTTCTATTGAATGTAATTGATGAAGGTACTAAAAGTTTTTAAGTCCATAAAATTTGCTTAGGATTATTAATTACTTTCTTATAACTATATAGTTAAATTAAAAAAAAAATTATTTCAAGTTAAAATTTTAAGTTTGATTTGTTTTTACATAACTGCGCGTTTTCAATAAATATGTATATGAAAAATAAACTTTTAGTATTTTATATGTTTGTCTGGCTTTTTAAGCATAAATAAATACGTACACACACACACACACACACACACACACACACACACACACACACACACACACACACACACACACACACACACACACATATATATATATATTTATTTATTTATATATTTATATATATGTGTGTGTGTGAGTGTGTATGTGTGTATTACAGGAAATTGAAATTTAGTATTTTGAAGATAATGACGTCTCTACTGAAAAAGTTTAATTAAGTTTTATAGTTTTGAAACAGAAGTGTATGAGGAAATCGTCTGAAAATTTTGGAATTAACTTTTAAATTTATTAATAATCTTAAAGAGTGTTACTACTATATTCAAAGCGGATACAGGGGACGAAAAATTATTCACTTAATAATCTATGTCACATAAACTGTTTCAAAATCTGTTTTGAACTTTTGAATAAAATATTTTCATATATAGGTTTTTTTTCTTTTTTTTACCCCTGAATCTATAATTTGCCATTATAATACTGAAACGTGAGAATAATAAAAAAGTCGTATGAGTGCAACGACAGTGAGATTTATTGAAGGCAATGGTAGTGTCATTCAAATATCCTAAATAAATCATAAATAGTATATAATGTATATATTTTGTGTTTTTGACGCAACATGAATAAGAAAATTATATAATGAAAAAATATTAAATGCATTCAAAAATTATCTGCCCCAAAAGCTAGCAGCTTATTCTGTTTAAATCATATTTTGGGACATAGCCAAAAGCCTTTTCAAAAATTGAAAATACTATCTATTTGAAGTATTGGACAGATTTCCATTTCTTGACTCGTACGGAATTACTTAGGAACTCATTATTATTATTATTATATGTATAATTCTATATGAATTATTTGAAATTTGAAATTTTCTCTTTCATAAGGAGTCACATTCTTATATTTTGGTAACTTATATGTCTATTTTATAAACTTAATATCCAACAAAGTGCTAAATTTAAGCAGTTAAATTTTTTTGATTATGTAGCATGCATACATTTAAGTTTCCTTAGCGCATAATATGATTTATGTATTCTTATAATAACTATTATTCTTATAGTATTTTTTAAACTATTACATTTATTACTTACAAACTTTGAATAAACACTATAAAATGCAATAAACTGGCAACAATTGTTTCGGGTCGAAAGAACACACGACCCTTCATCAGGCGAATAAAGTAAGCACGAGTGCTGCAGTCAAAGCGAGTGCGTTGCCGCTTTGACTGCAGCACTCGTGCTTACTTTATTCGCCTGATGAAGGGTCGTGTGTTTTTTCGACCCGAAACAATTGTTGCGAGTTTGTTGCATTTTATGGTGTTTATTCAAAGTTTGTAAGCAATAATTTTTACAACGCCAGTTTTGTGGTGCTTTTTTATTAAATATTACATTTATTATTTATTTTATGTGATGATCCTGGGTTAATTTCTGTTTAATTAGTTCTAAATTTCTTTCAGTATTATAATATAGAGGTTTGTAATTCTTTATGATTGTCTTACGTTGTTATGTAATTTTTATTAATGACAAATAAAGGTACATATTCCTGGCTTTTGATAATTATGAATCTTAAATTGTAAATATTATATAGATAATACTTAGAAAAATATAGACTAAACTTCGCTGAAGTCTTTCTGTAATCAGTTTACTGTACCGAAATTCGTTAAATGCTACTTTATGGAAAAATGATAAATTAAGCATGATTTATTCCAACAATCTGAAACACCTGCGACAGACAGAAAGTTTATTCTTATTGACTCAGGAAACATAAGGCATTTGCGAATATGAAGTAATTTAATATATAGCTCTGCTCAAATATCTGAAAATACAGTCACGGTAGTAAAATATGTTCCATATATGACAATATTCTTCAATTATAGAATTTGACTGCGTGTGGAACAGAATTATAGTCTAAAAATTATAACCGATTAAGCATTAAATAAATAATAGTTTCTAAATATATTTTAATGAACTTATTAAATAAATAAAATATAAATTGTTATAATTAATGTTAACTTATTTACATCTATGCATACCCTGTGCTGTTAAAATATTTTATTTTAACTTAATATTTAAGTTATAAGACTTATAGGAAAAGAAATTGCACAAAAAATAATAGTTAAAAATTTAACCAATTATTGGCGCTTTTCACGTAATGTAAAAAAGAAATTATTCAATTTTAAAGCATTTTGAAATGCCAATCATGAATGTTGTAAAATAAAACTTAATAAAGCATATGAAGTAATTTAATATAAAGCTCTGCTCAAATATATGAAAATACAGTCACTGTAGTAAAATATGTTCCATATATGACAATAGTCATCAAATATAGAATTTGACTGCGTGTGGAACATAGTCTAAAAATTATAACCGATTACGCATTAAATAAATATAAGTTTCTAAATATATTTTTAATATATTTTTAATGAATATATTAAATAACTAAATGATTTATTGTTGGGTTTTACGTCGCACTAGTGCTGCGCAGATGGGCAATTGGCGACGGTCTGGGACACACCCCTAGAAGTGGTCCGGAGACATGCCATCACAATTCGAATCATCCACGGAAGGGGTGGCTCTCCCACTTCGGTGACCCACAGAGGTATAATTTTTTAAGCGAACATGGAGGACATTGCGGCCACGACAGATTTTACCTGCACCAGCCACCATTAGTGTACACGGCGGTCTTTGGACGGCTCTAGTACAGAACCCGCAATCTTCCAATTACGAGGCCGGCGCTCTACTGACTTCGGTTACCGCGGCCTATTAAATAACTAAAATGCAAATCGTTATAATTAATGCTAATTTATTTACATCTACGCATAGCCTGTTCTGTTAAAATATTTTGCTTTAACTTAATATTTAAGTTATATGACCTATAGGAAAAGAAATTGCAAAAAAAAAAAAAAAAAATTATATATATATTAATAATAGTTAAAATTTTAACCAATTGATGGCGCTTTTCACGTAATGTAAAAAATAAATTATGTAATTTTAAAGCATTATGAAATGCTAGTCATGAATGTTGTAAAATAAAACTTTGCCAGCATTAACAAAAGGATTTCTGAGCCTTATTAGCAGAGTAGTTTAAAGGGGGCTTGGCTCCTTTGATTTCGCACCACTGACGGTTTCACATAAAAGCTTTATATTTTCCTTAAATATTTATAAATTGATCTACAATAGGTTTTTTAAATAAAATACATATTCAAGTAGCAATTTTTATTGTTTGTTATATATTTCTAACAGATTTGAAATCTTTTGAGTTTTTTCATAAATTCTTTTTCTTCAAAATGCTAAAATTTCTTCAGATATGTAAGAAAATATTTATTTACTTTTGTCTATTTATTCTTAAGATCTATAAAAAGAAAAAAAAATAGGAAGATATTTTTAATATTTAAAAATATAAGAAAAATCATTTTTTTTTTCATAAATTTTTAGATAGACAGGCAGGTTTTAATTATTATTTTTTCTTTCTTTCTTTCTTTTTTTTTTCTTTTTTTCTTTTTTTTTTTTCTTTTGTCAAAAACTAATTAATAAATATGAAAATCCATCCCTAATTATTTTAAGTATGTTCTATTAAATATGCATTTTAAAGAACATGAATTCTTGAAAAAAAAAATGCAAACTGAGAAAACGTAATATAAAAATTTCAAATCTGTGGGGAAAAATAAAATTCCTGAATGTATATTTTAATGAACAAACCTAATATAGTTCAATTTCTGAATATTAAATGGAAATATAAGCTTTTATATGAAACCTTTAGTGGTATCAAATGAAAGGTCCCCTTAACAAATGTGTGATTGATCTTTAACTGCACCGTAAGAATAGCCGCGCTTAACAAGCTTAGGAAGAAAACCTCTGGAAAGATAGAATTTGAGAAATGTGACTGGTAAATTTGTAGAGCCTTTATACACCGTGTTCCAAAAGTTTAGACAATCAATAAAATTTGCATTAACATAAAAAGTAATAAGGTACAGTTAAAATCCGTGAGATGGGTAATAAATAAAAACAGTTTTGCTGATATACACATATAAATTATGGTCAAAGGTTTGAAATTATAAAATGTACATTAAATTATATAAAAATGTACTGTCCCAAAAGTATAGACACCTGTAAGCGTTGTTGGTTTTACATTTATAAAAGTAACTAAAAACTTACTTTTAATATTGAATTGTATGGCCATGACACTTTATAACATCAAATGCACGTTGTTCCATAGAATTAATTAAGCATTGCATTACAGAAGGAGATATTTCATACTACGCTTTGTCAATTGCAGTTTTTAAGTCATTTACACATGTATATTGCTATCCATTTTCATATATTTTATTTGATAATCTCCCCCATATGTTCTCCATGGGATTCAAATCCGGACTAAGTGCTGGCCAGTCTAATAGTGTGATATTGTTTTTCATAAACCATGTTTTCGTTGATCTGGTGGTATGGATGGATGCCCCATCTTGTTGGAAAACGCAGTCCAGCCCTGCTAACAAATTCACAATTTGTAGTAAATTGGTACGTAAAATATCCTGATAATTATCTGATTTCATTTTTCTGTCCGTAAATCCTAGAATTGTTTGCCTGTTGAAACAAAACCTTCCCCAGGTCAATACGGATCCTCGGGTTTGTTGCCTGCTGAAACAGTTCTTCGTTTCCTTACTTAGGTCATACCAGTAAAATTTATAACCCTCAGGGACGTCCAAATTCCATTTCTTTTCTTCACTGAAGATGACAGAAAGCCACTTTTCACCGTATGACATATGCTTTCTAGCCCACTTTAGACGAGCATCTTTATGTCTCTGCTTTAGGCAAGGTTTTGCTTTCATTCTCCTGTAAACAATGTGATTTGAAGTTTTAATTCTGTGTACAGTACGTTTTGAAATTCTGGAAGTTCATGCAATTGCACGCACAGATAAATTATCAACTGTAGCCTTTTTTAATAACATTCTATTATCACGTAACCTTGTTTTCTTTGGTCTTCTGACTCGCTTTCGAGTATTTCATGTGCCACCTGATCTCAAAACTCTATAAATACTGCTCCAGGATCTCTTTATTCTTCTCTCGATATTTGTACAGGATTTTGTCCTTGCGCTTTTAACAGTAAAATCTTAAAAATTTCATCTTTAGAAATTTCTTTAGAACGTGGCATTTTTATCAGAATACGCAGGAAACGTCTTTTCTGAATCACAAACAAAACAGTACATTGAACTCATTAAATTATTATGCTAAAAATGTAGCAGACAATATTTCAATTAAAGGGAAAAAATATTCTGCATCTATAGAAGCAGACGACAATAAAAATATTTTATTCTGTGAACAAAAATGTAAAATAAAACATGTAATGCTATATTGTGTCTATACTTTTGGGACAGCACATTTGTATATAATTTAATGTACATCTTATATTTTCAAACCTTTGATCATAATTTATATGTGTATATCAGCAAAACTGTTTTTATTTATTACCTATCTCACGAATTTTAATTGTACCTTCTTACTTTTTATGATAATGCAACTTTTATTGATTGTCTAAACTTTTGGGACACGGTGTAGGTATGCTGCCAAACATGTGACAGAAACCGATTTCAAATTGTACTGAGGTGGCGAACGGTCTGGCGTTGGCCAAAAGTGTACGCATACTCACGGCTATTTTCAAAAAAAGAAGGCAAGCAAAATCAATAAATTTCTTAAGGCCCACAACGTAGACTTTATATGAATATTACATTTAATGATCACATAATTTTTTTCTGGTCGATAAAGGAACAGACAAATCTCGTAAAACTGAACTTGTCCAAGTTTATTCGGAACCGTTTATTTATTATTTTTTTTCTGGAGCAAATGTGACAACTTAAACAGTTTATTTTGAAAATCAGATTTTGCCATCTTCCAAACGACATACCCAACTCACAAATTTTTCAAATTTTGTAACAGTCCTTTTACAAATTTTAAATATTTATGCAAAGTTTACATACCATAAACTTTTCAATAACAGTAAAATCTCTTGACATTTTTAATATAATTCTCTAAATTTCCGAGATATGTAACTGGATTTTAAGGGTGCATGGCATATATACTTAGATATTAAATTATAAATATATATATATATATATATATGCATACATAGATCGTTTAAATACACGGAGTCATGAAATACACAAAATAATAAATTCTTGCACGAATAGATTATTTTATTTAAGCAAAGAATAATATTTCTAGGCATAATTTACATTTACTGTACATGATAGCATTTTGGCTTATATCTTCTCTTCGTCAAAATAACAACCTTTATAAGGCAATACCGCCCCATTTATTCGGTCATTCTGTTGGTTAGTTTATCCAAATTTTCAGATCCAATGTAATTCCAATTGCCTTGAAACATGTCCCATAGACGCTTTAGGCTTTTAATATTTACTGGTATCGCCTAGTTGTGGAAACTCAACCAATTTTTTTCAAAGGGAAGAAAATAAAGTAATTGCCTCCTCTTAAACGGAATTAAATTGCAACACACCGGCGCCAATTGCTTGTCGATGTGCACTTAAACTGAATCAGTAAAGTTTTAGTTAATATATTTCTCTAAGTTTGGCATACTGTAGGTGCTGAGCTTTTCCTGAAATGAGACGAAATCGCAACGTGGTGGGAGAGCCCTCTGTAGGGTGATATAGCCCAAAAGCTAATCGGCATCATGTCAAACCAAGGACCAGCCAAATATCAAATTCAGTTAAATTAACTCCATTGGTTCATAAAGTACAGTGTTTGAACTCAAAAAGACAGATATTTTCTAAAAAGGGTCGAATTGAGTTCGAGAAATCTCAAATGGTGTAACTTCATCGAAAAACGAAAATCTAAAATTTTTCTGACTCATATACTTTTTTCTTATATATGCAGATGATATAATAATAAATCCAATTTTTTGAAAATAAAGAGTCAATTTCACTGAAATTCAAGGAAATCTCAAAACGTTTAAATTCATCGAAAACCGAAAACAAATTTTTTCTGTATCTTCTACTTTCTTATTACACATGCAGAAGCTAGTAACAGATCCACATTTTTAGAAATAAGTAGTGAATTTTAAATAACTGAAATACAAGGAAATATGAATACGTGTAATTTCATCGAAAACCGAAAATCGAAATTCTTCTGAATCTTATACTTTCTTCTTATATATGTAGGGTATAGAATACTAAAGCCACTCTTTTAAAAAATAAGGAGTCAGTTTCAATTAATTGAAATGCAAGGAAATGTAAATACGTGCAGATTCATCGAAAACAGGAAATCGAAATTTTTTCCATATTTTCTACTTACTTCCTATACGTGTAGAAGCGAGCAATAAATCCACTTTAAAAAAAAAATAAGTAGTCGATTTCAATTAATTGCAATGCAAGGAAATATCAAAAAGTGTAAATTCATCGAAAACCGGAAATCTAAATTTTTTCCGTATCTTCTACTTGCTTCTTATACATGCAGAACTAGTAATATATCCATCTTTTAAAAAATAAGTAGTCACTTTCAGTTAATTGAAATGCAAGGAAATCTAAAAACGTGTAAATTCATCGAAAGCCGGAAATTGCAATTTTTTTCCATATCTTCTACTTGCTTCTTACATACGCAAAAACTACTAATAAAGCCTCTTTTTTAAAAAGTAAATAGCCGAATTTTATTAATTGAAAAGCAAGGAAATCTCAAAAAGTGTAAATTCATCGAATACCGGAAATCTAAATTTTTTCCCGTACCTTTTACTTGCTTCTTATACATGCAGAAGCTAGTAATAAATCCACTTAAAAAAAGAAAAAAAAAAGTAGTCAATTTCAGTTAATTGGAATGCAAAGAAATCACAAAACGTGTACCGTAATTTCTGGCGTATAGTCCGCAAGTAAGAGGAGTCATTTCTCCACCAGAAGTTTTATTTAATAGAAAAACCTTTATTTCATCGAAGAAACAGTTCAAACAAATATGAATTTATCTCTCTAATAAAATTTTTGGTGCAGAACTGACTTTTCTAACATGCGGACTATGTACCAGAAATTACGGTAAATTCATCGAAAACTGGAAATCAAAAGTTTTTTCAAATTTTAACTTTCTTTATTATATGCAGAACATTAATAATAAATCCATTTTTTTTTTTTTCAATAAGTAGTCAATTTCATTTCATTGGAATGCATTATGTTTTTTCTTAAAAATATGTCTTCAAATTAGAACCGACTTAAATCACAAAAAAAAAAAAATAAATAATAAATAAATAAATAAAAGAAGAAAAAGAAGAACAAGGAAAAAGAAAAAGAAAGAAAGAAATGAATCAAGAAATTATATCTTTAAAAAAAAAAAAAAAAAAAAAAAGTAGAACTCTCAAAAAATCAGTAGTCGAGAGTATAGTGATGCTACATTATACAAATTACTGCGTCTATGATTTTATTTGTGTTTTCAGAAATTGCCAGATTTAACAACTTTCTACTTTAGGTATTTTTCAAGATAAAAGAATACGTGTATAAAATGGAAAAATGCATAAAAAATAAATGCATTTTTGAATACCTTCTTCACATCGTAAGAAAATAATTTTTATATTCTGCACTTCTGACTAATCATACCTTTCTAATGATACCATTTTCAACCCTCTACTCCCATAATTAATATGTTATAAGTGCACCACAATTTTTTTTTTATTGTCTATTAACATATAGATATTTGATGCACCTGTGTAAATGATCCCAAAGGAGTTCCATTAGGTTTCAGTACGGTCTCTGGGAAGGGGACAAACTATATTTTGCAGCAATTGTTGACGTTATTTGGATTGAACTTACTTTTTACACAGACATGAAATATGTTTCGGGTCGTTGTAGTGTTGAAAAATAGATTTCAGTCAAATAAAGCTAGTGTCAAAGGGAATCTCTTGTTTCTACCAATTCAGCACGATTTTCACAGGGTGTTTTGAACTTATTTCTTTTGGATATCACTCTAATAAACTTATCTTTATGTTTTGAAATTTTCCGCGGCTGTCCAAGACGTTAGCGATCAAAAACCTTCGTAGAATTAGCCTGCCTTTTACAGTGACGGTACCCCATCAATGGAAACCTTCTTTAAATGCGCAATACCCCACAAGCTATGACCATATTGTCTTAAAGCAAGAATCATAGAATGTTTTTTATATGATGATTCTTTTCAAGGATCCATACAGAAACGGAAATAACACTCTTATTTGAAATAATGACGTAATCCCTACCTAGAAAATTACCTTACGCAGATCGTATGTCGTACGCTTTATTAACCGGTGTAGTTTAAATCTAAGCGTGTACACAATCACTTAACATCGTGTAAAACAATTCACGTCACTCATACATGTGTCACATATATGTTTTTTGCTTAACATGATACAGTGATCAAATAGACACTGCATACAGTTTGCTATAAAATGTTCGCTTTTGGGCAACAGGCCAAAAAGTTATAGTTATTTTTACGGCCAATAATTGATAGAGAAAAGAAGGGAAGCAACTTTACAAACAATTGCTACGCAAGTACTATATTGAAGCACCGTATTTTATGTACTTTTCATGAAAAAAAAATCGGAAATGTATTGAAATTAATGAACGGTAGTTTATATATATATATATATATATATATATATATGTGTGTGTGTGTGTGTGTGTGTGTGCATCTGTGTATGGAATTAGCATAGTAAAAGCGCATGTGCGAAACTACTAACACATCGCTTCCGCAGCAAATTTTGAAAAGAGGACTTTACTTTCTGTAATGATTTCGCATAAATGTGTATTATGTGGTTTATTAAAAAGTCCTTTTTGAATTTATTGAAAAATGACATTAAATTTATTTGAAAACATTGCAACATGTTAAATTTTTCAAAAGTTCTTAAATAATTTTTTATGGTGCCTTTTTTTTCTTTATTGACATATTAGTGTTTTACAAATGCATCAAATATTTCAACAATCTGTATATTAATATTTTCTATAATTCCAGATCATTTAACTCTTTCAATGTTACAAGATTATTTCTAAGACTACGTTTCAATCACTTTTTGTTGCCCGACTCTATAATACTTAACCAAAACTTTAAAGCCAAAAAAAAAAAAAAAAGTAAATTATTTTTTAACGTTTCAAATCTTAAGAAAATTCATAATTGACCCATTATAAATTTAAATAGATTTGTTCATAAACTTCCCTAAATATTTAGGCAGGCGTGCATGTATAAATATCATTTATATACACTTCATTACACAAAGTCAAATTTAACGATACAAATCGTTTTTCATATGAATTTAAATAAATATAAACATTGGATAAAGTTTTCTTTATAAGAAACGTTAGATTTTCTTTTATTGTGTTATAGAGAAAAAAAAAAGGCATTTTTCTCTATGATCAATCATTTTGTCAGCTCTTCGAGACAGATCATATGATTGAAACTTTTGATGTGAAAGAGACGCACTTTAGTTGAATTCTCCCTTTTTACAACAGATGTTAGTCTTTCATATTTTGAAAAATTGCTTTTTAAACTACGCTGTCTGCCATGTTAGAAAAAAACTTAAGTTATGGTTATACCTATAATATATATATATATATATATATATATATATATATTTATTTATTTATTTATTTTTCTTTGGAAGAATAGCTATATATATATATGAAATTATAATATATGTTTTCAGTCATAATAGTTGTAAATAAGTAACAAAAATAACTAAAGAAAAACTTACGAGAAAATTAATTATAAGAAAATTCATTAATTATACAATATACATACGTATATATATATATGTATGTATATTGTTCTGTGGGCAATTTTTTTTCATATATATTTTTTATATTCTTATAAATTTAATGAGCTATAATTTTTCTAGAAACAATCAAAAACGTAAAAAACAAAAGTCTCTTTTTAAAACAGTTACAGAATTAGTAACAGAATTCAGCACAGTAACGGAATAGTTTTATAAAAAAAAAAAAAAAAAAAAAAAAAAGACAGCTAAGGAAAAAAATGTGGCATGTTTGAAAAATGGAATTCAAAAAGACATAATTTGAAAAACTTTATTTTTGAACGAGATATCCGGAAAATACAAAGCAACAAAAATCCCATTGGATTACATGTGGAAGGAGAAAGGGAGATTCTGACTACTAGGGAACTTCAAGTAGTAATCTGAAAATTTCAGGAAAATGCACTCACAGTGTCGCAATAATTAACGTTCTTTCTGATCTTCTCTTCAACTTTTGTAAGCAAATAATCATTAATCAGAGACGGCCGTTGATTTCGTTTTTCATCGTGAAAGTTTTCCCATCCTTCATCATAAACTTCACACCCCACACTTTGTCATTGAAACATTCATAATATTTTTGTCCGTGGACTTTACAAATTTGTCTGTAAATTTTAACTGATGTCCCTAGGATTCAAAAAGCAGAAGACAGATTGTATATCGCGCGCGACGGGATATTCATTAAAAAGGTATTTTAAATATTCAACATGCATCCGACCCAGTAATCAGTTATCTACAACTAATGTCAGTTGTTTTCCAATTAATCAGTGAAGTGCATGAAATAACAAACTCAGCTCTTCCACGGCAAAAATGAAAACGGAATTTAATTACCGCATTTAATTTTGAATAAATGTGTATCATGAGAGTTATTTTCATCGTAAAAATATCGGACCAATTTTAAATTATACTTAATATGATGCTCGAATGAACACCATTCACTATAAACATTCTTCTTTCAAATTTCATTATTTTTTCAAAATTTATGATTTTTTTAACAAGAGAGAATAGGGCAAATTTTCGCATAAACCTTTATTATGAAAATTAGTTTGGTTGTAAAAATGTTGAGAAAATTTTAAAGTATTACTTATGATACTGGCAAGAAAATCATTTTCTATATGAGGATTCTACTTTGAAAATTTAGCAAGTTTTTTGAAATTTTTAGTTTCCTCAACATGGCAGAATAGAACAATATGCATTACGGGGATCATTTGATTAGAAATACTATGGGGTTGCATAAAAATTTAATTATGAAGCTGAACATAAAATAATTTGACAACATATTAGGGTAAGGTGAATTTATGGAAGCTGAATTACAGCAACCTAGTAGGTGGAGTATATTATAGCGTACTCGGGGGTTTGTGGTTTGTCTTTGAATAAAAAGTGAATCTTGCAGAGACTTTAAAGTTCATTTACAGAATATTTCAGAAAATGCAGGTCTGTAAACCAATTATCAACTTCAGTTTCACCAGAAAACACAGATTATATATCAGCTAACAACATCTTATTCACCGCATAAACTGTAGCGTAGCATTAACACACAGCAATAGCTGTAATTAAAGAGGCTCAGTTAATTCTTTACGCAGCAATGCCTTCGCGTAAACCGACTAATTTGGCCGGATTGAGCTTCCTATTATAACTTTCTATAAACCCAGAAACTTTTAACAAAATTTGTCCTAATCGAGTTAGAGCTTAGATATTCGTGATATCGATGATAAGTATTTTCTCGCTAAGGTTTCGAAAAATTCTCCAAGGACAGAAATGTTCGCCTAATTTGGTGCCAAAGCCATTATTCGCCTTCGTGAAGCTTTTTAAAGAGTTTTTAAATGAAAATGAGCTGTTTTAATGCGAAACAATCTATAAATGCAGAAAATGAACATTTTATAACCTAAGCCTCTTTGAATGAAATTACATAAGAATAACTACAATTATTTACAAATTCGTAACAATAACATTCTGTGACCGTTCTAAGTGGTCAGTAAACTTCATTTCTCTTAAAACGAATACAGCATGAGCTATATTATAAAAATTTATGAAAATAATTTTGTAATAGAAAACGGAAACAAGTGAACTCTGCTTTTCAACTACTTTTAATTTATAAGCATACATAAATCTTTTGAGCATCTGTAAAAATATTATTATATTCTTACCATCTAATAAGGTTTTAAAGAAGAAAAATGGATTTTATGTCTTTTTTTTAACAGACCTTATTTCAGTAATACTAAAATTTACAACTAAAAATTGCATTCCGCAGTTCAAACATTTTTAAAAGCTATGTTCATAACAATTCATAATTTAATTTTGTGAGTTGATTTATAATATTGAATTTGTTTCATACGAAAATATTTTGTATTAAAAATTTTCGGATGATAATGTTAATTCCCATAAAATAATCTTTAATAATTATTTGTCGTAATTCATTTCATCTTTAAGCAAATACACCTTAAGAAATTTTCTTTTGTCACTCGTGAGTTTACATCTGGTTACTTACATTTTTAAATATGATGATATGAATTCTCATTTCATAAATTTAATTAAAAGGTTCCTGAAAAACATATCAGTTGCATATTTACATTGAGGAACCTTTTTGAATTTCATATTAAACTATTTTTTCATGCAATAGAAAAATTCATCGGATGTACGTCGGGATTGGAACAAAAGCAAATGAACTTTTACCATTTAATTAAGCATAAATATAAAAGATTGGAAAAATAATAAATTTACAGATAAATTATACTCTGTATTCCCATTGAAAATTTATTGACAAATAGTTAGAATTTAGATAAACATGCTGTCATTTTTTAAAACTAATATCTTATTCGACTGTCATGGATATTTATCTGTGTTTAAAAATGAAATTTATTGATGGATATTATTTAATTAATGAAATATCTTCATTGTGGGTGTTTATGTTACATGAAATTTTGTAAAGATGTTGTGGAATAATAAATTCTTAAACGTTTTATCATGAATTAATAGTTTTGAGACTAGAGTAGATAATTTAAAGAAAAATACATTTATTTCTTATTATAGTAATATTTCAATGGGCCATTAAATGGGCTAAAGTTTTACGTGCAATAAAAACATCTTTTTATTACCTTTAGTTATAAATATATATATATATATATATATATATATCTTTTTGAAATTTTCTGATTCTAAAGAGGTTTTTAATGAAGCTTACATTTTCAAAACATCTTGTTTGTGTAAATCGGATTAGAACGTTTTCTTTTTCTTTTTTAACGTTATAATTAAGTAACCCTTTCTAAGAAAGTTATAAAGTGTTTATCACTTGCGTTTGTCTGCCAGTCTGTCCATCTGTCCATCTATCCGCAATCTATCGCCCGTAAATTTTCATGGAACTCCTTGAAACTGATATATATATATATATTTTTTAAATTAACTTTGGAATGTCCCCCGATGAAAATAAAGTAAATACCACCACAGATTTTATTTGGGTTTATGTACAAGGACGCCCGAAAAAATTGAAAACGTTGCATTCTATGAGAGGTATTTCTCTAATCCATACTTGAATATATTTATTTTCCACAATTTATAACTAAATAAACATTTATTATTCACGTGCACATTTTCTTTTAATATAAGACATTACGACATATAGAGCCACTCAAAAAGATGCATTAAAGGCTACCTGGAAATTGATATTATACCTTTTTCTTTTAATAAGCATTTTTAGCCTTTCTAACAATGTTAAAATATAATTTCAAATCACAAATATATATTGTGATTTGAATTAATCTATCTATCTATCTTTCTATTAGACTGTCCTTCAGTCTATTTGTCGGTTTCCGCCTCTAGCTTCCATAATTTTTTTCATAATTTTTTTCAAAATTATATATGTTGTTAAAGTTCAGTGTCGCATGTTCCCCATTTAAAATGGTATAAATAGGAGAGCAGATTTAACTACTAAAATCATTCGAACTATGTAAACCTATAGTAAACTTTTTCAACTTCTAATCTTATTGCGGAAACTGCCTTTGATTGCTCCAACCGTTAGCACAGAGGTATTATATATTCAATTATTCCCGAAAAAACCATACTAAATAGTAGAGTCTTTATAGGATATCACTTTATTGTCTCATTTCCCGTCCACAGATAAATATCTTTTAGCGTGGAAGTTTCCTATTTGGTTTTATTTGGGAAAAAATACGCAATATTACAGAATACTCATTGGGTTTTAGAATATTCTTTCATTTCCTATTTAAAAGAAGTTTTCGTTAGAATGTGGTTATTACCATTTTATTTAATAAATAAAAGTCATACTATATAGCAGATTATTTAATTTTGAAGCAGGAATATTCCTATGTTTGACATGTCAAAATCATAGATATAGTAATTTATATAGATCTATCATCCCCATGTTAACGAGCAAAGATTTTTGATGCCGAAAAAGTTTTTTGGCATCAGCCATTAGAGAGTTAAAACTTGAAAATAATAATAGAATAGAATGTTAATGAATGTTGAAAATGCCGAAATATTGCGTGACTTTTAAGTGTTCTAATAAATATATGAAAAGAAATTGGATAAGTTTTCATACATAAGATATATTCAAGTAATTTATGAAAAAATATAAATTTTATAATCAGTTGCTTTGTTATTATTATGAAACAATTACTGTCTTCATATTTAAATGCTTTTTTAAATTTTAATATTTTATATTAGTAAGTAATATGGAATTCTCAAAATTCTTTTAAATGTAGTTAGCAGCCGCAGAAGTTTTAGTATATAACCAGTATGTTGTGGTTACCACAGTACTTTCTTCTATGTATAATCATATACAAATTTACGCAATACAAATTATTTATTCAATTATAATTTATTAAAATTATTTTTCATGATAAATGCAGACAATTTTTATCTCAAAGAAGTATAATAATAAATACCGAAAGAAAGAAAGTCAGTTTTGTGCAGACATGAGTATACTAGAGTATAGTAAAAAAAAAGAAAGAAAGAAAGAAAGAAAGAAAAATGGGTATCTGTGGTTTTTCATTCTCTTTTAGTACATAAATTTTATTTGCTAAATTATCTTTGTCTATTCCCGTGTATATTCACTCAGGAAAAGATATCCATAAGAGAGTAAAATGGCCGTTTTTTTCCAAATGAAAAGGCATTACTTTTCCCCCCTCATCGATCAATCTATGTCTTATTACTATATCTATGGTCAATATACTCAAAAATTAGTACATGGGTTTTCAAATTTAAGAATATATTGTTTCGGAGCTATTTTGAGACAATTTAGATCATTTTAAAGAAACAATTTTTAACAGTGTATAAATATAGGGTGGTTATAATTAAACTTCCCATATAAACAGCATCCTACAGCGCAAACGAGTGAACGGAATGCAACGAAATTTGGTATATAGATTATACACGAGATGCGCTCACGGAATTTCGAAATAAAAAATAGTTCCAAAATGTCACCTAGAGGGCACCTCTTCAAGAAAAACATTAAATTTAATACAATAAGTAATTTTGAAACAATAGTAATATAGCAACAATATTAACATTTATTGACTATTTTCTGACCACCTTGTCATCGCAAACGTCTGTCGTTTGCAAACGTTTTATACCTTAACCTGGGCATCTATTCTCAGACCAGACTATACCTCAATTCCGACTGTGGCAGTCATTATTTTGATCACGTGACGTCACATTCCGACTTTTGA
This sequence comes from Salticus scenicus, assembly GCA_963930645.1. Taxonomy (NCBI): domain Eukaryota; kingdom Metazoa; phylum Arthropoda; class Arachnida; order Araneae; family Salticidae; genus Salticus; species Salticus scenicus. Next base: position 130,587,559 of record OZ005652.1, on the reverse strand, counting down.
TTTGACGACTGTCGTTGTTCAAGGACGGTCGCTATGGCAGTTTGATCGGAGAATAGATACACGGTTTTACATAAAGCTTCACTTCTTCGCAAACATGCAAATCTCGACATTTTTTTTCCTAAAACTGACAGCTTTTCTCGGTTTTACATTTTATTACTCATAATTCTTGTTCTGGATTGTTAATATTGTTTCTTTATTTCGTTTTGGTCGTTAATTGTGTTATAATTCATGTTTTTTTTTTCGGGAAAAAAATCCCTCTGGTGGAGATTTTGGATTTTTGTTTTTCGAAATTTCGTGTGCGCATCTCGTGTATAGTCTATATATACCAAATTTCGTTGCATTCCGTTTATCCATTTGCGCTGTAGAATGCTGTATATAGGGAAAGTTTAATTATATACCCACCTAGTGTATATATATATATATATATATATATATATATATATATATATATGGGTGTGTGCGTGTGTGTGAGTGGTGCATTATTTTATTTTAAAATGATCTTAAAACATTTGGATCTTTTTAAAACCTCTTTTAGCAACTTATGTTATGCGGATGTAAAATAGTGCTTCATGATATTTTATAGGGGATAATTCTAGATAATTTTATTTTTAATGTTTTGGTAAGATGTTAAAATATTAAATTAAATCATTAAACATCTATAAAATAAACAAAGAAATATTTAAGTAAAAATGAATAATTAGCAATATACTGGAATGAAACTAACAGTTTACAATAAATTAAGTAATTCTCAAACACACTTTAAGAGTTTCTACTTTTAAGCGCAACACATTTTTATTGACTGAAAGCAATGTCAACATCTAGTTGCTGAAAATATCTTAAAATATATTTCTTGCATGAAAAGCACAAAGTTACCATTCAACGTTTTAGATAAACATGATTTTCTTTATACATTATTGTCATATTTAATTACAGACTTCCATGTTTGATTTTCTGAAAACTACAATATATTTTTCAATATAAAACATATGAAGTTATTACAATTTTTATTTCTATTTTTATTTTTATTTTTATTTTTTTTAATGAAACGAAGTCTCATATAGAAAAAAATATATATTTTGCAACTCATTTATTCTTAAACTAATTCTCTCATAAAATATATATTTATGCACTCTTTATTTGCATATGCTATACTGAACTAATTTTAATCTAATTACCGAGTGGTTTGTGAGTTCATTTTATTGTCTTTTAGAAAGATTTCTACTTTCCATCCATAATTATTGCACACGTTTAAAGATCGATATCTGACAGTTCATCAAGACAGTTTGACAACAACTGCGCAAGTGAGATTGGAAAGTTGTGCAAGAGAGTTCAGTTCAGTGATTTAAGTCACCAGATGATTACGACTTTCAAGGCAAACTGATCATAGAAGTCTCAGTCATAGTAGTCTATTAGCCTGACAGTCAGACGTTTCTATTTCTCTCACGCTTACGTATAAACGCGCTCATCTAAATTGGAGTTTCACACATGAACACTAAAATTGCAATATTTGGCCAATGTGATGTTCCGTGATGAGTTCCGGGATCTTCTAAAGATTGCTTCTTGTCGAATAAGGATATGGAGCCCATTTTCACATAAGAATCATCATGCAAACTCATCATTTTCCTTCAAGGAGAGTATCGGTGTAGCAGGTATAAAGCTATGAATGATGACACAGACTTCCATCTCTTTTACACGGGATCTTTTACAGCTAAAAGCTACACAGACGAAGCATTTTAGTCTTATGTTTTCTTTTTTCGAAGTGCTACCAATCCTGCATTCGAATTGAAAGAAGATAATGTGCCCTGTCACCCTGCATTCCAGGTGGATGTCTTAAAAAAATGAAAATGAGATATGGTCGGGTGGCAAATTTCCGCCCTTTTGCATACACCAAGCTGTGTTCCAGAACTGGTCCCATCAGTAGCCAAGAGATTGTGCGCTCAAAGCTGGTATCGGGAAGGGCCGAGATCGATCCCTGGTCACGCTCATCGATCTTGTCTTTCGAAGTTTTCCGTGGTTTCCTCCAAAAATCGCATAAATATGGGCTAAGATCACTTAGAAAGACCTCCATCTAGGACACATTATCCTAGGCATAGCACTCTCGTGTAGTCAATCGTCCTTAATCAAAAACACCGTTCCAGAACTGAAAAGAGATCTCTGTAATACTTGGAAGTATTGGAAGCTACAACTCACCCAAATAATTTTTCCTTTCAAAAACATATCCATGTCTATCTTTGTGTCATCTTTTGGCTTTTGAGAGCGTTTAAATCGCTCCTCAGCTCGGATACTGCATAATCTGTCTGACACGTAAACCGATTATATACTCGCTCTAACATGTGCAAATATTTGTTCATGCTGACATCGAGTGGAATGTTTTACAGTCGGTAACAAAAGTGTCCGAACACTAGCGAAAATTCCTATGTAAAAAAAGTACACTTCATACGGTTTTATTAAATAAATCCTTATCGAATCGTGTTCTTTCACTGACTAAGAACAGGATTCGACAAGGATTTATTTAACAAAACCGTATGAAGTGTACTTTTTTTACATAGGAATTTTTGCTAGTGTTCGGACACTTTTGTTACCGACTGTACATGTGCACACTGTTTCACATTCAAACATTGATTTTTCACAAGAGATTTTGAACAATTTGACCAATATTTACTCGCGTTTTTCGATATTTTAAGCATTATGCTTAACTCTTGGACACCAATATATATTTATATTTATTAGACATATAGCTAATAGTAACAGACAACCTATTTAAATAAAATGTCTTTTTAAAAATGAACAATTTATTTAAAATTTTATCGAAAGCACTTAAATCAAAAAAAAAAAAAAAAAAAAAGAAATCAATATTTAAAATAAAATTACTTTAGATAATTTAAACAGAAAATAATAATTTATATTCTGTAATAAAATGTTTCATTTCACAGCTAAATATTTGGTATTAGAAATATATTCTATTCACTTTAGTAGAACAGCGAATCATATTGTAATATTTTATCAGAATGTTTATGTTTTACTATTCCGAATTAAATATTCAGCGTTATACGGTTGAATTTATCAAATGACATTTCCAGAGAAATTCTAAGCTAATTTACCAAAACATTATTAGCATTTACCTCTAGTTTTCGTAGAAAGGATAATATTTCCATTTTGTAAGTCCGGTAAACATACATAATACATAATTTGTTACAAATAGAAAGTTTCGAAATGATTATTTTTTGTTTTAAAGGGTATAGGGGCATTTATTATTGAAGGGGGAAATATATATATATATATATATATAAAGATTGTTTCTAAAGATTGGAATTGTACATAACAATATATATGTAAGATATATATGCTCATAGAAGCAGACATTATATTAATAGCACACACATGGTTTATGCACATGTTTACATTTATAATATGGACATAAGTTTGTGAATAACAAATATGTGTGTTTAACACTGTGTGAATAGCTAAGTTATTTCAGCATGAGTAAACAGTCGATAAATCGAATATATCAGTATTCCAATAACTGAAAAAGCCTGGCCAACACCTTATCTGAACTGTTTGCTCCATTGAAGCTAGAGAACCTACAACGAGACAGGCATCAATGGCGAGTCGACTTCTGATTGGTTTGAAAAATTGTTTTGACTATTATCCACATTTAGAACTATCTTTAATGGCTTTAAAGCATTGTACTCAAAACGAAAGTTAAAATAAAAGATTATTATCAAAAAACAACGAAACCTGTATTTTTTATTCTTTTACCAAACCCGACATTGGTAGAAAAAAGTCTACTGTGAGCATGCGCTGTAGCTTAATTTCATCACTTGTCGTCTCTCTCCCTGGAGGCTATCTAACTGAAGCTAGAAAAAATAATTTTGTTTGCTAGTACTCAATTAGTATCACAGATAAATTATATTTTTTAAACTTCCATACATTTTCGTGTAATAAGCTATTAAAATTTGTATGACATTTATCGTATTTTAGTATCATATTTTAGTAAAAGTTCAACGAGTTATAATAAAATCAAAAACTGACAATTATAGAAATCAAACTGGGTATTTTTGACGTAGAACAAAAACGATTAATCAGATTAATAATTCTGGTAGATATTTGGTTGGTAGTTGTTCACCCGTAAGAAATGTAGATAGATTCAGCTGTTCTGTGAATATTGTCGCAGATGCATGGTTAAACGAAGTCGTCGTGTTAAAACCTATTCGTCCTTCTCATGAAATATATGGAATTAATTTAGTCTGATGTAAATCATAATTATTCTTTGTACTTCAGTGATACCGGAGATGAAGATAAATATTTCATTTATTTGTGAGACTTTGTAACTTGTGTGTATTTGGAGAATAAATAAATATTTGAAACTTTCAAATGAAAAAGATTTTGTTAATCGGACACTGAGCAATACAACTTTGTTTGCAAATTTAAGGTTCGATCCGAGCGGGGTATTTTTTTTTTTTTATTGTTAAAAATATTATGGCGCTGTATGCTATACAATGATTTTCTACATATCGATGAAATATAGCCTAATCATTTACGTATGTATGCTACATAAAAATTCGTATACTATATATACATATTTGTATACTCCTGCTCAAAAATTTAGCAAGACTTGAAAACGATCAGTTTTTTTCAATTAAAAATTTTATCTCTCTATGCAATATTTTTAAACATTGAATAAAGAGGTCTCCCTCATCTTTTTCAGTGAAGATTGGTTTAAGACAACATTTAGGGGGCCGGTAATAAATAGAGCAAAATCAATAATGTTTGTGATCACCTGTATCGTTAATTGAACGAAATAGACTGTAACTTTAGGATATGTCTATATAGACCCAGTTCAGTTCATGGATGAAATGCGTGACAATGGCACATTAAATAAAGGAGATATAGGCATTTACTTTAAAACTCCAAAAAAAAAATCAACCTGTTTTTTATTTATAATATACAGTGTTTTTACTGAAAATTATTCCCACTTTTAGGTAACTTGGAAAAACACATTTAAAAAATTATGCTGCAATTGAAATACAAATATAATAAATATCTCATGAAAAATGAGCATTTTTAAGGAAAACGTTTTCACTACGCATGAGCGAAATAATTTTTTTTTTTTTTTTTTTTTTTTTTTTTTTTGTTGGTTGAAAGCTATATATATTGGGAAACTTTTGTCAAAAGTGCATTTGAATAGATTAAAATATAAACAAATTATATGAAAAAGAACGAGCTAGATTTTGGATATTTTCCAAGAGTTGAAATTTCTTAAGTGGTTTTTTGCATGCTGCATAATTAATTTGCAGATCCAATTATTTCAACTACGCTACAAATGTACTTTTTTGTGAAAAAAAAAAAAAAATCTTCTAAGCTTGTAATTCTAACATATTTTTGTTTATTTACTAAGATTTGTGAGATGATAAGGTTTTTTTTTAGGACTGAGGGCCTATTAGTCTGAATCTGGGATTTTTGCGTTGTCGATTTCGATAGTTGGACATTTGTCGAAATCTAAAATTTATCGAAAATATAATTGAATAATTTGAAAGCGATGTTATAATTTGAAAAAAGAAAAAAAAAATAATAATAGTCCTCCGTCCTAAACTAAATCCTGCTTTTGCCAGAATTTCATTAAAATCTTTTTTTTTTTATTATTATTATTGAAAAAAAAAGGAAAAGAAAATATTAATAATCAGTATTGTTACAAGCGATATCGAAAAAGTTTTTTTTTTTTTTTAAATATAATTTTGAATTAGGAAATAAAAAGCGCGCGTGAAATAATATGAAATAAAAAAAAAAGTTTAAAAAAATGAATTTAATGATTTAATGTTTTTGTTTTTCGGGGGCTGCTCATGCATATAAAAAATGCGTATTAAAACGAGTCGAAGAAGGAAGCGAAATAAGTATTGAGTTATATTACGATAAATACGACATATAATATGATACGATATATTAGACCTATCGTCCAGGGTTAGTATGCATTTTCGTTGAAAGAAATAGTTTGTTCGTTCGGTGCAACTTGCACATTAGTCCCGTGAGGTACAACTTTCACATTTGTCCCTTGAGGTGCAACTTTCACTTTAGTCCCGTCAGGTACAACTTGAACATTAGTCCCCTTTAAATATATTTTATTTTATTTTATTTTATTTTTTCCACAAAAAAGAACATTTGATTAGTGGATAAAATAATTGGATCTTTAAATTAATTACGCAGCATGTGAAAACATCCTTAAGAAATTTCAACTCTTGGAAAATATCTAAAATCTAGCTCGTTCTTTTTCATATAATTTGTTTAAATTACGCTGGTGAAATCCATTTTAGAGTGTTTTTCTTCCTATCGTTTACCATAAAAAAAAAAGACTTAAATTTCATCAATTACGTATATGAACGAAATTTCTTGATGTTACGTATACATAAGAATATGTGTTTTTATGTAAAACATCATGATATAGTTACTAACGAATCAGAATATTTTTGTGTGACCCACTAAATAAGCGCCTTGCATGCCATATATATTATATGGAATATTTTTGTGTTCTCATAAGATATATATATATATATATATATATATATATATAATATAAAAATATAAAATTTCCTCTAGGAAACGTATTACAGACAAAATGCTTAACTGATACGCAATAAATCTTACGACTATCAAAACTTGCATTTTGCAAAAGTATTTATGGTAAAATTTTACAGATGATAGTGTAATTAGCCGTCTATTTTCCTTCCTTGGCCGGCACGTTCACATCTTAATCCATTTAATTATTAGTTATGAGGCCATTTAAAGAGTTTGGTTTATCATGGAAATGTTGTAACATTGGCTGGCTTGAAAGATCGTATAACGCTGCATGTGCAGTAGAACACTAGTGGTCAGTTGTTAAGCACACTGTTCATCGGCTGCAGGTTTTAAAACATAATGGTAGAGCCCACAATGAACAATGTGCTTTACATCACTAAGCAGTCATGAAAAAATTACAAAAATGTCTGTAACAATAAGTAAAAATATTTGTACTGAAAGTTGTAGCTTGTTTGTATTTTGATATATGCCCCCCCCTTGCCGAATATTTATTTATTTATTTTATTATGTTTAGTTTATTTATTTATTTTATCAGAATAATTGTACGCATTCTTTTGAACTGTCTATATACAGATTTTTGACTCAATCCGTATTTTAGCTATAGTTATAGAGAGCGCTGAGTAGGCTAAATTTAATTATGTCCACCCTGTATATATATATATATATATATATTGTGTCTTTGTACATGAACTATTTGTCGAAATTCAATAAACTATTTCAAGTGTCTTCTACATGTAAAACAGTTATAAAATACAGTGGATGGTCTTCCTCTTAATATTTGTTTTGTAGTTATAATGATACAATATCTAATGGTGATAACAACCAAAATGACATTCAAAATACCACTAAATCCTAATTTTCAAATACATAGAACAAATTGTAAAAATATTTGAAAATATCAATTTCAAAGATTTTACTCAAAAAGGTGTGTTTTGTGCCATATATTGCTAAAAGAAAGTAAAAAAAAAGTGCGTTCGTGCGTCTGTTACTATGTCTTCATGTATGTCTGAGATTGGTATTATCATACTTGAGAAAAAAATATTATCAGAAGTTCAAACTGAATAAAATACACTAAGCAAAATAAAATAAACCTTTACTTTTATATGCATAAAACCATGTTTCATTTGACTATCAATCATACGCTATGTACCATATGAGAATCCTATTTGAAAATATTTCCTAATTATACAAATAACTTGTTTACAGAGACACCCAACAGGTATGAAATGCATTAAGTCTATGGGCAGAATTTTACTGCAGGTACAGTTTAACATCTACTGACTTAATAAAACAGATGTAAAACTATAAACTTTTATATGAACTAAAGTTTGTTTAATGCATAATATAATGTGAAAAACATTCACAGAACTTTACAGGGCCACAGAAAAATAACATGCTATATTACGTCTGTGCTAGGAAATTGCTGGAACTGCATTTCGAGTTGTGTTATGTGTTTTTTTTTATATTATTCTAAGTCTAATCACATTAGGGGGTTTGTATATAGTTTATAGCCCTTTCCGACCCAGGCCGTACGATCGTGTAGATTAGATATCCACGACATCCACTTACAGTTTTGCATATGGAACAGTCGTATGTTATAAAATCAGGAAATAAACAATCGAGCTAATTAGCAGAAAGTATAAAAAACAATTTTCAACCAACAAATATCGGTTACAGACCATATTTTTTTTTTCAGTTTGCAAAAACAGAATAATGTAATGTTTTAATGCAAAATGTTTCAGGACGGAAAGTGTTATCTGATATACAGGATTATTCAAAATTTAGCAAAATTATTCTTATCCATTGAATGTAATTGATGAAGGTTCTTTACTAAAATTAATAATCCCATAAAATTTGCTTAGGATTATTAATTATTTTCTCATAACTATATGATAAAAAAAAAGAAAAGTTGTTTCAAGTTAAAATTTTAAGGGTTTTTTAAGGGTAGTTGTATTAATTGTATTAATTTTAAGGGTAATTGTTTTTCTATAACTGCGCGTTTTGAATTAATATGTATATACAAAAAAATAAACTTTTAGTGTTTTATGTGTTTGTCTGGTCTTGTCAGCATAAATAAATACGTACACACACACACACGCACACACACACACACACACACACACACACACACATATATATATATATATATATGTAAATTACAGGAAATTCATGTTTAGTATTTTAAAGATAATAACGTCTCTACTGAAAAAGTTTAATCAAGTTTTATGGAGTTGAAAGAGAGGTGTATGAGGAAATCGTCTGAAAATTTTGGAATTAACTTTTAAATTTATTAATAAACTTAACGGCCCTCTTCACTCACCATCGCCGGAAGCCCGAGCCAATGTTATTCAATGGGGAAATTTTCTTTGCAAATAACTTATTAACTAATACATATTTTTAAATTCTGTTTTCACATTCAGAAAATTCCCAACTGTTAACTTGACGGACCTTTTTTAAAAATGTCATTTTTCAATTTTTAATATTTTATTTCGAAATTGCAAAATGAAAAAATTTCACATATTGAAAATTCGTATTTTGCAGCTTCAAAATAAAATATAAAAAATTTAAAAAATAATATTTCAGAAAAGGTGCGTCAATTTAACAACTGGGAACTTTCAGAATGTGAAAACAGAATTTAAAAATATGTATTAGTTAATAAGTTATTTGTAAAGAAAAATTTCCCATTGAATAACATTAGTTTCGGCTTCCGGCCGCGGTGAGTGAAGAGAGCCCTTAAAGAATGTAACTACTATATTCAAAGCGGATAAAGGGGACGAAAAATTATTCACTTAATAATCTATGTCCCATAAACTGTTTTTAAATTTATTTTTAACATTTATAAAATATTTTCATATATAGTTTTTTTTTTTCGTTTTTTTACCCCTGAATCTATAATTTGTAATTATAATACACAAATGTGAGATAAAAAAAATTAAAAAAAGAAGTCGTATAAGTGTCACGACAGATAAATTTATTGAACTCAATGATAGGGCATTGAAATTTCCTAAATAAATGATAATAGTATATAATGTATATATTTTGTGTTTTTGACACAACATGAATAAGAAAATTGTATGATGAAAAAATATTAAATGAATTCAAAAATTATCTGCCCAAAAATCTGGCAGCTTATTCTGTTTAAATCTGATATATTTTGGGACGTGGCCAAAAGCCTTTTCAAAAATTGAAAATACTAGCTATTTGAAGTATTGAACAGATTTCCATTTTTTGACTCATTGTACGGAATTACTTACAGACTCATTATTATTATTATTATTATTATTATTTGTATAATTCTATGTGAATCATTTTCAATTTGAAATTTTCTCTTTCATAAGGATTCACATTCTTATATATTGGTAATTTATATGTCTATTTTATAAACTTAATATCCTAATAAAGTGCTAAATTTTAGCAATTCAATTTATTTTATTATGTAGCATGCAAAAAAATTTAAGCTGCTTTAGCGCATAATATTATTTATGTATTCTTATAATAACTATTATACTTATAGTATTTTTTAAACTATTATATTTATTCTTTATTTTATGTGATGATCCTGGGTTGATTACTGTTTAATTAGTTCTAAATTTCTTTCAGTATTATAATATAGAGGTTTGTAATTCTTTATGATTGTCTTACGTTGTTATGTAATTTTTATTAATGACAAATAAAGGTACATATTCCTGGCGTTTGATAATTATAAACTTTAGATTGTAAATATTATATAAATAATACTTAGACAAATATAAACTAAAATTCGCTGAAGTCTTTCTGTAATCAGTTTACTGTACCGAAATTCGTTAAATGCTATTTTATGGAAAAATGATAAATTAAGCATGATTTATTCCAACAATCTGAAACACCTGCGACAGGCAGAAAGTTTATTCTTATTGACTCAGGAAACATAAGGCATTCGCGCATATGAAGTAATTTAATATAAAGCAATGCTCAGATATCTGAAAATACAGTCACTGTAGTAAAATATGTTCCATATATGACAATAGTCATCAAATATAGAATTTGACTGCGTGTGGAACATAGTCTTAAAATTATAACCGATTACGCATTAAATAAATAGTAGTTTCTAAATATATTTTTAATATATTTTTAATGAATATATTAAATAACTAAAGGATTTATTGTTGGGTTTTACGTCGCACTAGTGCTGTGCAGATGGGCAATTGGCGACGGTCTGGGACACACCCCTAGATGTGGTCCGGAGACATGCCATCACAATTCTAATCATCCACAGAAGGGGTGGCTCTCCCACTTCGGTGACCCACAGAGGTATAATTTTTTAAGCGCACATTGAGGACATTGCGGCCACGACAGATTTTACCTGCACCAGCCACCATTAGTGTACACGGCAGTCTTTGGACGGCTCTAGTACCGAACCCGCAATCTTCCAATTACGAGGCCGGCGCTCTACTGACTTCGGTTACCGCGGCCCATTAAATAACTAAAATGCAAATCGTTATAATTAATGCTAATTTATTTACATCTACGCATAGCCTGTTCTGTTAAAATATTTTGCTTTAAATTAATATTTAAGTTATATGACTTATTGGAAAAGAAATTGAAAAAAAAAAAAAAAAGTTAAAATTTTAACCAATTGATGGCGCTTTTCACGTAATGTAAAAAATATATTATGTAATTTTAAAGCATTATGAAATGCTAGTCATGAATGTTGTAACATAAAACTTTGCCAGCATTAACAAAAGGATTTCCCAGCCATATTAACAAATTAGTTTTAAGGGGGCTTCGCTCCTTTGACTTCGTACCACTGACGGTTTCACATGAAAGCTTATATTTTCCTTAAATATTTATAAATTGATCTATAATAGGTTTATTAAATAAAATGCATATTCAAGCAGCAATTTTTATTGTTTTTGATATAGTTCTAACAGATTTTAAATCTTTTGCGTTTTTTCATGAATTCCTTTTCTTCAAAATGCTAAAACTTCTTCAGATATTTAAGAAAATATTTATTTATTTTTGTCTCCTTAATAAAATTTACTTAAAAAAAAAAAAAAAAAAAAAAAAAAAAAACTAGGGAGATACAGTCGGTAACAAAAGTCTCCGAACACTAGCAAAAATTCCTATGTAAAAAAAAAGTACACTTAATACAGTTTTGTTAAATAAATCCTTGTCGAATCCTGTTCTTAGTCAGTCTAAAAACCGATTCTTTTCAACCGATTCTTTTGAAATTCAATTTCTGCCATCTTCCTAACGACATACCCAACTCACAATTTTTTCAAATTCTTTTTAATCCCTACTTAGGTATAGTTTTTTTATCGTGAAAATTTTATTTTTCAATATTCTCGCAGTGCAATTGAGAAATTACTACCATACTGATAATGCAAATAAATTAGTGAGGCTCTATCGTTCTTATCTAATAGCATACTGAATAAAATCTTTTTGTAAAAAAAATAGAACCGACTCCAAAAAGCAACTACTATTAAAAAAAAAAAAAAAAAAAAAAAAGAAAAAGAATGAAATTAAATTAAATTTCGCCTAAAAGTATAAAATAATTTCCTTCGCCAAACAACCTATAACACTACAATTAATCATAACTTTTGAAGTCGGCGCAAAATTAAATAAAATTTAATTAGTTTTTAAAGGTTTGTTTTTAGATCGGTAGCAACAAATGTTGTTGTCTCGAATGATCCATTTTCATGTTTCCTTTATTATTTTATCACTGTATACAATTGGTCCATTGGTAGCATCTACACAGAACAGTGAATATTGTTCACAATGCGGTATTTATGTTTCTACGAAATTTGAGTTTCCTTTGCAAATTTGATATAACTTTGATAACTATAATCCTTGGTGGCTTTTGGATTATTTGGCGTTCAAAGCGTATTGCAAAAATATACGCGCAAGATGTATATTTTCATAATATATTTTGTACGAAGCATTGTTTCATATTCTTGATTACTCTCTTAATATACCTTATCAAATTAATAATGATATCCCAAAGAAATTAAATGTGTTTGCCAGATAATTTTGCGATTTCTTTCACCAAGGACGTCAGATACCAGCATCTTCGCCAACTTTTGCTGCTTACGAAATCTTATTTGTTTTCTTGAATCAAAATAGTTTTCGGCAGCGTTTTGCAGGTGACAATGTGAGCTGTGTATTTTGAATAGGATTTGATATTTGTATTGAATAAAAGTATCAATTTTTATTTAATTTTGCGCCGACTTCAAAAGTTATGATTAATTGTAGGTTGTTTGGCGAAGGAAATTATTTTATACTTTTAGGCGCAATTTAATTTAATTTCATTCTTTTTTTTTTTTTTTTTTTTTTTTTTTTTTAATAGTAGTTGCTTTTTGGAGTCGGTTCTATTTTTTTTACAAAAAGATTTTATTTTTCTCTTTTCAGTGAAAACTTATTCATATAGCAGAACATCAAATGACGTTCGACGGCAGATTCACAAATCACAACTTCCACGAAAAGTGACATAACTCAAAAAATGGTTTATGTCACTGAAAAATACATGAAATGCACGCAATGTGAACAAAAAAGTTACATCTCCATCTAGAAAGTTATCCACTCCAGAGACAGTTGTGGCAGTTTTATTCTAGTGAAGTTATTTTTAAATTGATTTTTCTCAAATGTTGCATTTTTAAGTTGTGTCACTTTTCTTGCCTTTATCGGATATGAGCAAAAAGCTATCTATTGAATGAACATACGTTAAGTTAAAAAGTCTTTAGAAATGCGAAGAATGGATACACTGTATTCGTAACCAAAAATTCTGTTAGGCATATATATTGAATTTTACAGGAAATACGTGTCACCCGCTACGCTGGAATTTGCGCAGCGTAAAGTTAAAACAAAGAGCAAAACATGCATTGCAGCTGACGGACAGAAGTTTCAACATCGATACTTACATACTGCTTTTACCAGTGTAGCTGCATGCGTTCAGCAGTTAAAGTGAGAACAGACTTTTGTGAGTATCCTGTAATTTGTTTAGATCTTAATGAAATCATAATGGAGCCTATTTCTGGCCAAGATCATTACGACAACAAAAAAAGTATTAAAATTAAATCATTTCTTACGAAGTTATAAGCTAACAAATTTTAACAAAAACAATGAGAAACATGGTTGGTATTGAGAACTTCTTCCTTTATGAAGTCGGTTTAAAACGTCTATGCGTTAATCGATGTGACCGCTTATAATAACCATACTTTGAATTTTACATAGCATAAATGTCACCCGCTACGCTACAACATATGCAATGTCGTTCAAGTGTGCGCAAAATAGGAGATTGTGAACAAACAAATGCACGTTTTAAACGTTCTGTTTTTAGCATTAACGTCTAAACTATCTTTTCGCACTAAATCGATGATGCTCTGCAATTTTATAATTCACTTTTTCCCCCTGTCTTGAACTGTTTCCGAGATAGGAACGCTAACTGCAATGTTTCCCACCAGGTAACGCTGTAGGCGGGTGAATCAGGCAGCGCATATCCACTTTACTATACCTACATACCACTTTTATGACTATAGCTGCAGCTGTTCAGCAGTTGAAAGAGTCGGGACTGACTTTTTTGGGCACCCTGTATTTTTTTTTTATCTTAAGGATATTGCAATGGGACCTATTTCAGACCAAGACACTTACAATAAAACAAAAAGTACCAAAATTGGATTATCTCTTCAGAAGTTATGAGCTAACAAACAAAAATAAAAACAAAAAAACATACGGTGTGAATTGAGAACCTCCTCCTATTTGAAGTCGGTTAATTAGAACATCTCTTGCGAAGTTATAAGCTTACAAACACCAACAACAACACATAGCTCGAATTAAGAACACCCTCTTTCCTGAAGTTGGTTGAAAACGACTTTGCGCTAATCGATGTGGCCGCTTACAGTAACAGTGCTTTGAACTAGGGAGCCTTTATATTGTCTAATTAATTGTATTGCCTTGATAATGTCTAAAAACTGTCTTTTCGTAGTAAATCGATGATGCTCTACAACTTCGTAATTAACTTTTCTCCCATCTTGAACCGTTTTTTAGATAGGAGCGCTGATTCAGCTGTTTTTCACCAGATGACGTTTTATTTTCTTTAGATTGTAAAGATATCACAATTGGACTTACTTCAGACCAAAATCTTTACAACAAAACAAAAAGTATCAAGTAACTGTATTTTAAACTATATAGCGTATTTCTCACCAGCTACGCTGCAACGTGTGCAATGTAGCTCAAGTGTGCATAATGTAAGAAACTGTGAACAAATGTAAATGTTCTAGCATTGTTTTCAGCATTGTATTTTTAGCATCGATGTCTAAACTATCTTTTCGTACTAAATCGATGATGCCCTGCAATTTTCCCCCTGTCTTGGACCGTTTCCGAGATAGGAACGCTAGCATGAATATCTAATCTATCTTTTTGTACTAAATCGATGGCACTTTTCAACTTTGTAACTCACTTTTTTCCCTAGAACCGATTTCTAGATAGTAACACTATCTCCGCTGTTTTCCACCAGGTGCCGCTGCAAGCGGTTTAACCTTGTACTGCATGGCCACTTCGCTATACTTACATACCATTTCTAACACTATAGCTGCAGCCGTTTAACAGTTAAAAGAGTTGGGACTGATTTTTTTGGGCACCCTGTATTTTCTTTAGATTGTAAAAATATTACAATGGGACCTATTGCAGACCAAGACCTTTTCAACAAAACAAAAAGTATCAAAATCGGAGCATCCGTTCAGAAGTTATGAGCTAACAAACATAAAAAAAACATACGGTTTGAATTGAGAACCTTCCTTCTTTTTTGAAGTCGGTTAAAAAAATGATTTTATGTCACTGACTACTGACTTCGTAGAATTCTTTAAATTTGCATAAGGACTACATTGCTAAAAATGCACCACCAAATATTCGAAAGTTGAACTATTAATTTTTATTTCAGACCTCTTTCTAGCTCTCCCTCTAAAAGGCATATACTAAATTTCAGCAATGTACAGGGTAAGCAAGAAATAATTTGCCCTCTTCAGAGGGCTCTAGAATCCGTCCTATTGGTCCAAATGGGGTACAATTTTAACTACTGATAATTCAAATGATGCGCTTGACATTTATTAAATAATATATATATATATATATATATATATATATATATATATATACAAAATTCCGCCGATAGATGGCGCTATAACACAATTACTACTTATTTGTATATATTAAAAATCAAAAACAGCATTTGTGTTTCAGCGCATGCCTATTAGCATTGTTCTTTGGATAAAGGACAATATCTACCGTCAAAGACCATCAACTCTGCCTGATCTGAAGGACAGCATTCGGCGCCATGTTTTAGATATTCCGTCGGAATTACTCCGGTCAGCTGTTGAAAATATGATTATGCGATTACAGCACATTGTTGAACATGAAGGGTGTCATATTGAGCAGTATTATTAATGTTACTTTATTTTTCACGCATATTTTTAAAACATATTAAACATGGCTATGTGTATTACAGCGCCACCTACTGGCGGAATTTTGTACTCTTTTTTTTTTTTTTTCAAATAAATGTCAAGCGCATCATTTGAATTATCTGTAGTTAAAATTTTATGTCATTTGGACCAATAGGACGGATTTTAGAGCCCTCTGAAGTGGGCAACTTATTTCTTGCTAACACTGTCAAAATACTATGTCTACACTGTCACTATGTCTACACTGTCAAAAATTTCAACAGAAAACTAAAGGTAAACATTTATCTTAAGTCTTATGTAAAATTACAGTGAAAAATAAACGGAGATGTTAAAAAATAAATTTTCTGTATGCATTTTAATAACTAATATTAATTTAATTGATTATTGGCAAGACTATATTTGTGACTTAGAATGCTTTTTCTAAAGCAGACACCTTTATTTTAAATTTCTATTGAAAAATTAAAAGATGAAAATAGATAAAAATACAGAATAAAGATTGAGAATCTCGATTACTTACTTTTAAGGGCCCTCTTCACTCAGCATTTCCTTTTCTAAAATCCAATGTTATCCTATGTAAAACTTTCTTTGCACTTAAAACAGTGACATATTAATTGATTGAGATGCGGTTTTTTTTATTGGATTACTCTCATTTCGTAAACTGACGCAGCTTTTGTAGATTTTATGAAAAAATAAAAGTTGTTTTTTAAGAAAGCTGTTTTATTGCAATATTTGGGTTGATGCATTAAATGGCTTATAAAAAACTCTTTCAATTTTTTAAAACAGAATTTAAAAAGCTGCGTCAATCTCAAAGAGTTTAATTCAATGCGGAAAAAAATCCTGTATTTTAATAAAATTTTAAATCAATTAAATTTGCAAAGAAAGTCCAAAAATTTTACAAATTTGTGCCGATTATCCTCTTTGACACACCCTTTATCTGGCTACGCCTCTCGTTCGTGGTTTCGAAGAAAAGATGTTTACATTTCTGTGGTGAAGATACATCTAGGCGTTGTGGTTTTTTATTCAGTTATTATTATTTTTTTTTAATATTATTATTATTATTATAGATTTCACCTGTATTACGGATGTGAGTAACATAACAATTTAGAAGACAATCGTTCAGAGACTTATTTATAG
The DNA here is from genome assembly GCA_963930645.1 of Salticus scenicus. Lineage (NCBI taxonomy): Eukaryota > Metazoa > Arthropoda > Arachnida > Araneae > Salticidae > Salticus > Salticus scenicus. Next base: position 130,570,424 of record OZ005652.1, on the reverse strand, counting down.
GACATATATGATCACATTTTATTTTAAATAGTTTTTCATTGCGCGTAATACTAATATTATATGAATACTTTGTACATAAATCTGATATTTTACTAATAATGCCACGATTGACAATATAAAATTTTTTTTTTTTAACAAGTTATATAAAACTTTTTACTAAATTAAGCAGATTTTCAATAATAAATTTTATTTTAAAGTATATAATCTGGTGTGGCACCCACACGACTTTTTATTACCCTACATTTAAATTTTATAAAGAGAAATTCAGATTGAGGAATAAAATATCAAGTACTGTATAAAATTCTATAGTAAAAAGAATTTAAGCTAGCTTTACGAATAATTTAATTTGACAAATAATTTTCTGTGGGAAGGGCGGAGGGGAGTACTACCCTTCTCAACCCACATTTGAAACTAATATCTACATTTCTATAGAATTCACGACTAATATTAAATTTAAAATTATGTTCAACAATAACTTTCAATCACATTTATTGACAACTTTAATCCGTATCACTCGTTGAAACTTATCAATATTGATCAAACTGTTCAAGTATGAATTTCATATGAACTTTAAAATATAACGCTTGAGTTCCCCGCCGGTATTTAGTTTTTAAAGTTACACTGATAACAGACTCACAAAGAACAACTGTTAAAAACTGTGTTTAATTATTCACGGAATCTCAAAATACGTAGTTATTTAAAATAATCTGGTGTGTCACTCACACGACTTTCTCTTACCCTGAAATTTAATACTATAAATACAGGTTGCAGATTAATAGGTAAGATAACGAGTACTGTTATGTAAACCTATGTTAAACAATTCATATTAAGCTTCTGAAGAGTTTTTTATGATAATTAGTTCTGTGTGAGAGGGGCGCTAGCCCCCCTCAACCCCCCGTTTCATTAATGCACCTACATTTATATAGAATTTTATTTGGTTATTAAAAAATAATTTATTAAAATTATTATTTAAAAAAATTGTCTTTTATGATAAGGCAGACGATTTCCATATGAGAGAAGTAGTATAACACCAAATATCCAAAAAAGTCCATTTTATTCTCAATAAAAAAAAAAAAAAAAAAAAAAAAAAAAAAGCTTTTTTTTTTTTTTGTTAAAAGTAAAAAAATCGGTAACTTTGTTTTAAATTATCGCAGATCGATGGTTCAACCATTCGTTTTAAAGGTATTGGCGAGCTCTTTTGAAAGATACCCATCATGAAAATTTACTCCCCTCGAGGGGGGACTTCCCCCCCAGGGGGGAGGCGAGGCTCCTACATACACAATTTTATTCCCCAGTTAACTGTCTCTATTACAAAATATATATATTTGTTTCATTTGGTTTAGTGCAGTCTATAGACGTTAAACTCTATTTTCCTGCAATTTCCCCCATAGACGTAATGTATTAGAATTATCTTGATTGTCCCTGTACACGAACCATTTGCTTGATATTAACGAAAAGCTTAGTGTAGCATCCCTATATGATACACGTTTAGAATACCAAGTTTGAACTTTCTGCCATAGTTTGTTTTTGAGATATGCTGATAACACAGACACACAGACCATTTTCTAAAAACATGATTTTCGTATTCAGGGGACCTCAAAACGTGTAAATATAACAAAATCTCGCGTTCGAAAATTTGACCCAAAAACAATATTTTCTCTACCTTATGGGTAAGAGAAAGTAAAAAAAAAAAAAAAAAAAAAAAAAAAAACAAGACTTCAAATTAAACTAAATATTTTATTTACTCTTAGGTATGAAGAATTAATTTACATTCCTGAGCAAAATAAGTTGTATTAATATTGAAGTCTAGGAATTGAGTGAAACAAATATTTTTAAGGACATAAGCAAGTTGATTTTATAACTGAAGAAACTAAAACTAATTAAAGTTTGCAAGAAATGGGAGTCAAGTGTTTATGAAATTATTTATAAACGACGAAATCACACTATTATTTTCAAAGATTTTGCGCTCTTATTTTCGCGCCTAACATAAAAGCACAGCTGAAATTTTAAGTATGGTACCTGAACATGAATGCTGTTTCTATGCGTTCTTTTAGAATTACAGTAACTGGATATCAAGCTGTGTATCGATATTAATAAAATCAGACTTTTCTCTGTAAATTTATCAGGAAAAAAAAAAAAAAAGCGATATCTTCACTTTCCACACACCATAAAATTCGAAAATTACTTCAGAAAATTTTGTCTGTGTGTGTGTCATCGTGTCTGTATGTCTGTAACGCTATTATTGCCCGGGTATCACGTGAGAATGGCTGGATGGAATTCAACGGCGCTTGGCAGAAATTTAGGTCTTTACGCAACTAAAATCTGCCAACTTTTTCGAAATTCCCTCCCCAGTTATCGCCGGGATGGGGGGAACAAAAGTCAAAAACATGTTTGTAAGCATAACACCGCTCCAAATTACTTCACTGTAAAGAAATTGAACATATAAAGAATAGACATGAGTATAAATAAAACGTTATCTGCAATTTAGAAATTTTCGATTATTAACCCTTTCAGCCGCAGTGTTCCCGCTGATGGAACACCTAATTTTAATTCTCAAGTGCAAAAACTCATCCCGTAAATTTTTTAGCAAAAATTTACGTTTATAACATATTAGAAAAGGCCCTTTTTTTTTAACCTGAAAATTTAAAATTTCTTTTATTTAAATTTTGTTCGTAAATTCCGGTGGCGAGAAATTTCGCAATTTCCGAATTTTTTAAAGAACGCTACAAAAAAATGGAACAAAGATGTTAAAAAAAGCTACGAGACTTCCTTAGAAAATTTACAAAAACACATTTTTTTTTTTCCTAATTTCCGATGTTTTTGTGAGGAGGGGGTTACGAAGGGTCAAAATCGAGACAACCCTTTTAGCGCTAAATTTTTCCTGAGAAATCTATGGAAGCTGCGGTCACGAATTTCGGTGCTCGGATTATATGTATCTATCCGACACCTAAAGTAATGGGATTTATTGGAATAAATAAAACATTGCGATTTAGGAAATTTCGATTTTTAAGGGAAAGGAAGAGGGAAATCAACTTTTGGCGGAAAATTGTTCAAATTCCAGATTTTTAGTAAAATTTTAACAAAAATGGAAAAAAGATGTTGAAAACAGCCATGGGTCTTCTTTAAGACATTTTCAAAACACGTTTTTTTTTTTTTTTTTTTTTTTTTTTTTTTTTTTTTTTTTAAGGGGGGGGGGGGTAGGTATGTGTTACAAAGGGCAAATTCGAGTCACCACTTTTAGCGCTAAATTTGTCCTGCGAAATTTATGAGAGCTGTGGTCAGGGTCAGAAAGTTTGATGCTTGGATTGCTTATATATGTCTTCGACCCCTAAAGTAACGGAATTTATCGAAATCTCCCCCCCTTTCACCCTGGGGGGTAGGAAGCAAAAAAAAAAAGTTTGTAAGCATAACTCGGCCCCAAATTACTTCACGCTGAAGAAATTGCACATGAGGAAACAAGATTTGAGTATAAATGAAACATTATGTACGATTTTGTAATTCTTGACAGGAGGGAGGAAAGAAATCGTTTTTTGGGGGAAATTTTCAGAAATTCCGGATTTTTTAGTAGAGCTCTACTGAAATGGTACAAATGTATTGAAAAAAGCTATGTGTCTTATTTAGGATATCTCCAAAAACACATTTTCTTTCTTTGTGTGTGTGTGTGTGTGTAAAATTTTCGATTTTTTGTTTGGGGGGGGAGGGGGGGGGCGTTACGACGGAGCTTATTCGAGACCCTCTCTTTTAGCGCTAAATTTGTCTTGGGAAATCCACGGGATTAATGGTCGCTAAATTTGGCGCGTAAATTTTTTATATATATCCGACACTTATTGTAACGGGATTTTACAAAATTCCTCCTTTACCCTACCACCCGGGGGGGGGGACAAGAAACACGTGTAAAATCTCGTTTTTCCTTTTGAATTTGCTTTAAATTATCTTAGATTGGCGAATTTTGGTGTATGGAAGTGTACGCATTATTTACTTTGGTGGGATTTCACATAATTTCGAACTTACCCGCTGGGGAAGCGATAAGAAGTGGGTAAGTCGCTGCCGAAGGCAGTGTGGACCCGGACTTCTCACGTCGCGAGCGGGAAAACCTCTACCGAACACATCGGAAATTTGAACGTAGGTTATTAACAATGATATGGGATTTTGACAACTTATTTAAGTATAGTGCACAGTGAAGTGGGCAAAGCCTGCTAGTTTATAATGAAACTAATTTTAAAGTTATGTAATAACACATGCACAAAAATAAATAAATAAATAATAATAATAATAGAGTTTTTCCGCATTTTATTAGATATGTTTATCTAATTTAAAATAAAGGGATGTGTGTTATAGATACAAGAAATCTGTGTTATAGATACAAGACTTCATTCGTCTTTCGAACACTAACTAATTAACGTTTCTACAAATCAATTAAAGCAAGACAAATAAACAAAAAAGTAAATTATGATAGCTTGTTTGAGTTTTATCGCCAAATAGAATGTTGTTTAATATAATGCTGTTCCATTTCAAATAATTAGAGCCCATAGATTATATTGATAAAGAATTTTTCTTTATGTCTCTGTAAAAAACTATAAGAGCTAATAAGTCTATGAATGATTGCAAGAAACAAATATTTTTAATATTATAAGCAAGTTGACTTTATGACCGAGAAGAATGTAACAATATGAATTTTGGAATACAAAGGAGAAGAATATGAAATCGGCAGGAAATGGGACCTGGAATGTTTATAAAATTATTTCTAAACAACGAAACCGCATCAGTACTTTGAAAGATTTCGCGCGCTGGTTTTTCGCGCCCAGTGATGTAAAGGTGCTGACATGACAAGTGCTGGCATTTTCAATATGGTATACGAACTCTGAGTTTATCCATTGTTTTAGAATTACAATAATTGGATATCAAGTTGGTATATTTGTAATAAAATTGTAAAATTTTACCTTAAAGTTCATATAATATCTCAAAATATTAGAGGTTTTCATATATTATTAGATATATAGATATGTATAGTTCTAGATATAAAAAAGATGATAGAAATAGAAAACAATTACGATTATCTTCAAGAAGGAGGCGAAATAAAGGTGAAATCCTTGCTGCTTGGAGAAAAATGTATGCATTTCTTCTTATCATTTTTTAATCATTACCAATTTAACATTATTATTTTAAGCTTTATAAATATTTTTATGTATATATATATAATTTATTTTATTTCCTGAAATAAATTTTAAATCATTTACACTTGTGTAAATACTTATAAACCTGATCTAATATTTTTACTTCTGACTACCGTCGGTATTATAAATATTACACTCAGTAAAAAATTTCATATCAAGTTTTCATAGAATTTATAGGAGCCTCTTGAGTCCAAAAAAAGTTATTTTTGATATGTTGTTAGTGTGTACATATGAATCTTCTGATTATCATATCGCTAAAAAATAAATAAATAAAATAAAATAAAATAAAAATAAAAATAGAATGGTGAAAGACAGGTCCGATGTACAGATGATTTTGCCAATTTTTGGTGGAAATTGAAACCACTTACCCACTCGTCCCACTTAAGGTTTCTGATGTCCCACTTCCGGTTTTTCAATTTTCTCCAAAATATGGAAAATTCATTTGTACACCAGACTTGTTTCAATTCTAAAGTTTCGTAGTTCTATCTTTATTAGTTTCCGATACATAATAGCCAGAAGATCCTCTCACACACACTGAGCAATTGCCAAAAACCACTTTTTTGGACTCAGAGGACCTTAAAACGTGTAAATCAGGTGAAATCTCGATATCGAATTTTCAGACCGAATACAAATACTTCCATTGCATACTGTAGTAGGGTAATAGAAGTAAAAAATGTTTTTTTTTTTTTTTTTTTTTTTTTTTTTTTATAAATTGAAAGAATAAAGATAACTTTTAATTTACTACTCGCAAATAATTAATAGTGAATAAAAGTGGACGAAATGGTATTTTATCTGGGACGGTTTTAACCAGGTTTTTTCGATTATGGAAAAAAACCAAGCAACCCTGTATCAACATAACTTAAATAACTTCAGGAAATTCAAATTTGGTATTTTGAAATTGATATGTGGCTGCTACTTGTAAAGTTGATCAAGACTGGCAAGTTTCAAGACACATTAATAAGAGTCTTGTATTTGATTTATTTTTACTTCCATTACCCGACTACCATAGGTAATGGAAGTATTGTATTTGGTCCAAAAATTCGATATCGAGATTTCACCTGATTTACATGTTTTAAGGTCTCCTGAGTTCAAAAAAGTGGTTTTTAGCAATTGGTCTCTGTGTGTATGTATGTATGTGGAAAATATTCTAGCTATTATATGTCGGAAACTAATAAAGACAGAACTACGAAACTTTAGAATTGAAACTGTTCTGGTGTACAGATAAACTTTTCAAATTTTGGTGAAAATTGGAAAACCAGAAGTGGGACATCTGAAACTGGAAGTGAGGCCATAAGTCCATATCTCAAAAACAGCTCTAACGATTTTCTTTAAAATTGCTGTATAAACACTCTATTATATATCCTTTCGAAGGATATAGTTGGTTAGTTCAGGAAAATTGATAGGCGCCCTGTACAAATAGCTGAATTTCAGGTCCTGCAAATGCTTTCCTGTCAAAACGGCTGTATGTTTTTTTTTTTTTTTCAAACTTGCCATATTGACCCTCTTTTAAATATCCTTTTACATATAATTGTTGTTTTCTGGCCAACAATTAATTTTGTCAAGCTTTGGTAAAAATCGGTATCTCAAAAACGGCTCTAACGATTTTCTTGAAAATTGTTACATAAACCCATTTTAGATATCCTTTCTCATGCTTTACTTGGTTATCATAGGAAAATTAATAGTCATCCTGATCAGACAGATCAGTTTTACATCTCGAAACTTGGTGTTTCAAATAAATAAATAAACTCTGCCAATTTTCTTCCCCTTTCTTTAAAAAAAAAAAATCGCTGTGCAAACTCTGTTTTATGTTTTTACACGTGTATTAACTTTCCCTTACCGGAAAATTTTTAGGTGTCTATTTCATTAGGACAATTCCATGTCTTCTGTTAACATTATCTTCAAAAATTGCATATAATACGTGTAATAGTGGGTAATGGAAGTCGTGTGGTTGTTTCACACCAGATTTTTAAATAAATGTAGGCACTATAATTCAACACTATTTATATATTATACTACTTATAAAAAATTTGACTTGTATAAAGAAACACGTATAAATAACAACACAAGTACACTTTCTTTAGAAAACAGAGCTGGAGGACTTGTGCGACCGCACCTGTCCGTGATCTTCGAAATACGATCCCGAAGGTCACGACCTGTCGCACACCCCGTCCAGCTCTGCGTTCAGTAATCTGAGCTCCAGAGTGCAGATAACCCATCTCTATATATCAGTAATGTTATAATATTATATATCTTTGTTATTTTTTAGTTAAATTAATTATATCAAACCGCAAGTTTAATCATAAAAATATTTTCTTTTGTTAAATTTCATTGTTACAGAATTCGCCGATATAACTACTGAAAGCCTAAAACGGGCTGAATATAGAATAAAATACTTCGTCGGGTCGGGCTACGTTATTAAAATACATATAAATAGACTAACAGGCTACGCCCGCTTCGCTGGTCACTATTTTTAAATGAATCATTATAATTAATGAATTCTCAAAATTGCATTAATTTTTATCATGTGGAAAAAAAAAAAAAAAAAAACTCTGATCGGGAAAAATGTCGCACCGGGTCCCCACTGCCTTCGGCAGCGTAGACCCGTGAGCGATTGCATATATATGAGCGCCCTAATAATTTTACAAATTCGAAAATATCCGCAATCGATTTGAAAGTATCAAAAACCTCTATGCACCAGTTTTGAACGATCTATCTCTATTTTTATTTTTTTGCCCCTCCGCTTCCTCCTCCCTTCCCGCCCCTCCCAATAATTTTAAAAATTCAAAAATATCCGCAATCGATTTGTAGGTATCGAAAACCTCGATGTACCAATTTTGAATGATCTTGATTGATATATTTTTTTTTTTGCCCCTCTGCCCCCCACCCTTCCCGGCCCTTCTAATAACTTTACACTTTCGAAAATATCCCCATTCGATTTGCAGGCCTCTAAAACCTATCTGTACCAATTTTGAATGGCCTAACTGTATTTCTATTTGTTTTTGCTCCATAACCCCCCCTTACCACCCCACCCCTACCCGCCCCTCCTAATAATTTTACAAATTCAAAAATATCCGCAATCGATTTGTAAGTATCGAAAACCTCTACGTACCAATTTTGAACGACCTGACACTATTTTTATTTTTTTGCACCCCCCTCCCCTCCCCCTTCTTGCCCCTCCTAATAACTTTACACAATCGAAATTATCCCCATTCGACTTGCAGGCCTCTTACACCTATCTGTACCAATTTTGAACGGCCTAACTGTATTTCTATTTGTTTTTGCCCCATAGCCCCCCCTTACCACCCCACCCCTACCCGCCCCTCCTAATAATTTTACAAATTCAAAAATATCCGCAATCGATTTGTAAGTATCGAAAACCTCTACGTACCAATTTTGAACGATCTGACACTATTTTTATTTTTTTACGCCCCCACAAGCACAACTTTTTTTCCCTAGTTAACAACTACTTTTATCAATAATTCATATTAGTTTTACAATCAAAAGTTAAAAATAACTCTCATTATGTACATTTATACGAAATTTTGTCCTATACTGCCATGTTAAAAATTTAGAAAAAATGCTATCACAGCGCCACCTATTGGGCGATTGATCCCTAAATCTAATCAGCACCAGTTTATGTCAGGGTCCAACTAAATACCAAGTTTGGTTAAATTTCGTTCATTGGTTCGTGAGATACAGCCTCCAAAAATTCGTGACACACACACACACACAGAGAGACAGACATTTTCTAAAAACTATCAAATCATGTTCAGCACATCCCAAAACGTGCAAATCCATCGAAAACCGGAGTTCGAAAATTTTCACGAATCCAATACTTTCTCTATATTACATATAGAAGAAAGTCCCCCCCCCCCGGGGAGGGATAAATTTTCAAGATGGGTATCTTTCGAAAGATCTCGTCAATACCTTTAAAACGAATGGTTGAATTGTAGATGTATGATAATTTAAAACAAAGTTATCTGTTTTTTTTTTTGTTGTTGTTGTTACTTTTAACGAAAAAAAAAAAAAAAAAAAAAAAAACTTTTGAAAAAAAAAAAAAAAAAAATCGTAATTTATTATTATTATTATTATTATTATTATTATTATTTTTTTATTGAGAATAAATGGAACTACTTCTCTAATATGGAAATCGTCTGCATTATCATGGAAGAAAATTTTTTTTAATAATAATTTTAATAAATTATTTTTACTGAGGAAATTTGTATAGGAAAATATAGAAGAAAGTCATGTGGTGGCCACAACATACTAGTTTAGTTAAATTAATTATATCAGACTTCAAGTATAATTATAAAGTATATATATATATATTTTTTAAATTTCACTGTTACGTAATTCGCCGGTATAACTAAAGAAAGCCTGAACCGGGCTGAAAATAGTATAAAGCACTTGGTCGGATCGAGCTACTCTATTAAAATACATATAAATAGATTAGAATAAATGAGGAAAGTTATTTGATGTCATGTGAAAATGGAAAAGAAAAAAAAAAAGAAAAAAAAAAAAAAAAGAAACACAAAAATAAAAAAAGAAAGAAAGAATCAAAACAAAACAAAACTTCGGCGAAACCGCAATATGGATGTGGCTGATTTTTGATTTATTCTTCCAAAAAGTCAATGATTCGTCAGTGAATCTGTCAATCTTCTCCACCTCCTGTCAAAACCACGTGGGACACTTTTTATCTGCTTTCAGCCGGCATCGGAATTTTTTTTGAGTGAAGAGGGCCGTTAACTAAGAATTATTGTAAATTTACAGAGATTTTGGATAATTATTACAATAAGTTTACAGAAATGTTTAACTAGTTAGTAAAACAAGTAACTTAGTAAAACAAGATCTTTGTAGGCCTTAATATAGCAACTTTAATTATTACCATGCTATATAATGAATGATATTGTATTGTTTTGATTTTATTCTCATTTCTAAATAAATACGAAATTTGTGCGTACACATTAAATTACGTTAATTAATCAATGTATGAAAAACACATATAGTGAGTTTGACAATTAAATAATTAAGCTATATTTGTGACATTTATTTTTATCTAATGCTTTCAAATATTCGGAGAACTTTTAATTCTATTAAGTTTTTTGTACAAACTTTTCACTATCTTCCGTCTCCACCAATGATTTACGATTGCAGCTATATTTATAAAAATGGTGTTTAGGTATAGTAAACTGATTATGGGCTAGAGATGAGATCAATTACAGCGTCGCCTAAGGAAACAGAGAAATTAGCATTCCTGTCTCGAGTACGATACGAGATAGGTGAAATAGTGATTAACAATTGCGATTAGTGATTAACGATGTGTAGAGCATCACTAATTTAGTACGAAAAAATACCTTGTAGACACGAGTGCTAAAAACAGAATGCTGAAAATGTGAATTTGTTTGTTCGCATTTTTTAGACATGACGTGATAAAATAATTGAAAAAGAAAAAATAAATAAACTTTTTGTACAACATATCTTCTATTTTCGATACTCGATCTTTTATATGTCAGCTACAATTCATATCTACACACTTGTTTGAATGTACCACATATATTACTCGCTATGCTACAACGTGTGCAACATGAGGTTTTAACATGGGTCCAAATATGATCTGCCATGACGGTAGGAAGTTGGAACATCATAAGTAAAAGTATGTGGTGACTAGCATATATTTTCCAAGACAATTTCGGCTCGTCACAGCGTAGGAAATCGCGACCAAATAAAATAATGTTTTAAATGTTTCTTTTCTATTCTTTATGTGCACAAAGTACCTTTTCGTACTAAACCAAAGATGCTGTATTTTTTTTTTTTTTTTTCCCGATCTTGTACCATTTTCTATATAAAAGCGCAACTTCGCTAATTTTCCCTAGGTGATTCTGTAAAGCGTTTACCCAAGTAGCGCATAATCACTTTACCATACCACATTTATGACTGAAGCTGCAGACATCACTTTTAAGACTTAAGCTCCAGCCTTCAGCAATTGAAAGGGTTGGAACGCATTTTTGTCTGACCCTGTACATGCGGCGTATCAAGCAGGCAAAACATGTGTTACTACATATGTTTAGCTTGCATTTATTTCCTATTCCATTTTTTTTTTTTTTTTTTTTTTTTTTTTTATATAAAAAACGAGGCGATATTTATTACAGTGCAAATACATATTGAATAAGAAAATTTGAAAATAAATTTTGAATTTTGCTTGAGATTGATTTCTTTTGTATATTTTCTACGATGCAGCATATTAAATGCTTATAATATTACATTTTTAATGAAAAAGAGACAATATCGAATTGAATTTTGTTTTAGAATAATATTTTGACAGGTTGAAAGAAAAATAAATTCTAAATAAAGTGGTTGTCTAGGAGCTGAATATTATTATATTTTTGGATCGATAAATTGTATTCAAATTTTATTTATATCCCGTAGTACCGTCTAATTTTCATTATGTGGTATTAAATTATACTTACAGATAAATAATTTTGATACATATGGTCGAAAAAAATACTTATTTATCGTATAAAAAACGTTTTTAAAAAGTATTTAGAGAATGTATTCTTATAAATTTGTTGCGAACTTTTGCTTTTTGTATAAGAATTCAGCGCACAGAGTTTCGTACTAAATAAAAAATATTTTGTGAAACTGAATAAATTTTACCTATGCAATTTAGAGTTTCATTCATATTCAAATGTAAAAACATTAGTACCATACTTGTATGGTATCAGAAAAATGGCAAATTAATTTAATAGCTTCTTTTTACTTTCTCTTACCCATAGGGTCGAGAAAGTATTGTTTTGGGGCCAAATTTTCGAACACGAGTTTTTGTTATATTTGCATGTTCTGAGGTCCCCTGAATACGAAAATCATGTTTTTATCGAATGGTCTGTGAGTCTCTGTGTCTGTCTGTCTATGTGTCTGTTATCAGCGTATCTCAGTAGCAAATAGTAGCAGAAATTCCAAACTCGGTATTCTAACTGTGTATCATATAAGGATGCTACAGTAAGCTTTTTATTGAGATAAAGCAAATGGTTCGTGTACAGGGACACTCAAAAGTATTCAAATACATTACGCCTATGGGGGAAATTGCAGGTAAGTAGAGTTTAACATCTATAGACTGCACTAAACCAAATGAAAAGAATATATATTTTTTGTAATAGAGATAGTCAAATGTAAAAAAAAAATTGTGTATGTAGGAGCGACGCCTCCCCCCCTGGGGGAAAGTCCCCCCTCGAGAGGAGTAAATTTTCATGATGGGTATCACCAAGAGCTCGCCAATACCTTTAAAACGAATGGTTGAACCATCAATCTGCGATTATTTAAAATAAAGTTATCATTTTTTTCATTAAAAAAAGAAAAAAAAAAGTAATATTGAGAATAAATTCAACTTTTTTTTGGACATTTAGCGTTGTACTACTTGTCTAATATGGAAATCGTCTGCATTATCATAAACGATAATCTGTTTAAATAATAATTATAATAAATTATTTTTTAAAAACAGAATTATTTTTTAATAACCGAATTAAATTCTATATAAATGCAGGTGTATTAATGAAACGGGGGGTGAAGGGGGGCGTTAGCCCCCGTCACACAGAACTAATTATCATATAAAACTCTTTCGAAGCTTAATTTGAATTGTTTAACATAGGTTTACATAACAGTACTCGTTATCTTACTTCTTATTCTCCAACCTGTATTTATAGTATTAAATTTCAGGGTAAGAGAAAGTCGTGTGAGTGACACACCATATTATTTAACTTAAAAAAAAAAACTGAATTTTTGTATTTCTTTAGTTTTGCATTATATATATATATATTCCCCAAGCACTAGCTTCTAAGTGCAGTTTTAATTGTTATATATCGATTACCATGACAATTAGATTCCTAATCTCTTATGAAGTTTAAACTTACTGCTCACTTTTATTTGAAAAAAAAAAGTCTCACCTATTAAATGTTAGACACAACTACTTTTTTTTATAAATTTTGTCCCCCCCCCCAAAAAAAAAAAAAAAAAAATATATATATATATATATATATACACATATAATAAATAAGCAAAATAATTACAGCCAGATGAAAAAGTAATCCCAAAACACATGGGGGCCTTCATCAGGGGAGCTCCTCTATGTAGGGAAAGGAATATGTGAAGATTCTGACGAAAACGCTGGTAATTTAACCAAAAAAAAAAAAAAAAAAAAAAAAAAAAAAAAAACACGTTTCTAGCCCCCAACTTCTCACAGATGGAAGCAAGACCATACAGCAAACGAGTTTTATAATCAAGATTATAATCAAGAATACAGAAATGTTTATTGTGTAAAAAAAAAAAAAAAAAAAAAAAAAAAACAGGATAGCGGTTAACCGAGTATGTTTTTGAGATTTTTCATAGCCAGATTCAGGTTTAAATTGTTATTGCAAATCATTTTAATTCTATTTATTTGGGTGAGCATAATATTTTTTAAAACTTTAAGACTAATACAGGAGAACCAATTTGATAAATTACAAAGTTTAAAGTTAAAATCTTGCCTTTTATCATAAATCTCACTAAACCAGTTATTATCTATTTTTTTAATTTTTAAATCCAGGAAAGAAGTTTGTTCTTCAGAGTCAGTGCGGTTTAAGGCAAGATCGGAGGGATAGATTTCAACGTCATATTTCATAACAACTACACTGTTTATTTTTATTACGTCATCAGTCTACCTATAAAACTTAATATCTTTTTATTTTCTTTCAAACATAAAAAAAAAAAAAAAAGAAAAAGAAAAAAAATGCTGGCGAAGGCACCCAAGTAACTTCTTCCCATCGGGATGCCGTGAATTTGTTTTAAAAATAATCAACACCGTTAAACAAAACATTTTCGAAGATGCAAAATTTAATAAGGTTAATCCAGTAAACTTTTTCGCAGTCTATCACATGACAGAATTCCTCTTAATTTTTTTCAAAAAATTTTAGAATCAAGTAATGTGGGATACTATCAAAAAGGTTTTCAAAATCATAAGTATTAATTGTAGAAATATGTTCTGAAATTTCTTTAAAATATTTTAAAATTGTGTAATTATTTTTAATGATACTGCAATTATCGTCTGACTCTAAAGTGTTTAAGATATTATTGAGTAAATAAAAAAGTTTTTTATCGGCCATGTAATTACGAGCAAAATTACCTCAAGTAACGTAACGAAATTTATCAAAATTTATCGTATTTATAATTAATATAAAATTTATATTTAAATTTTATCATATATATACATATATATACATATATGTATACATAAGCATTATTTTGAGATTTTTTTTTTATGAAAAATATTTTAAAGGAATGTAATTATAGCTAAAGTTTTAATAATTATTTTAGTGTTTATATTTTCGTTTCCTAGATATAATCTTAAAATTATGTAGATTGCCCCTGTTTTGACATTGCGTCGACGTTATCAGTATCAGAAATAGACATAGTTTTTGAAAGTGACTCTTAAGTACAGTGAATTGTTTATTTCAACTATTTCCTTAAATACGGCTCCATTTCTGTCAAAACCATGGATCAGGTATATAAAATATGGAATCTTGTACACAGGCACTTCCAGCAATCAAAATTTCTGAAATTATAAAACTTATATTGCTGGCAAAATTATCTACACTTTCTACAATATCAAATAGGATTTATTTTAATTTGCGACTTTATTTATTTATTTATTTATTTTTTGAAATATAGCAATCTGTTTTGCTTTTATTTCATATTCATTTTATTAAACAACAGATTAAAATATATAAAATCAGTAAATCATTACTATTTTCAATATGTTGCTATTATATTTCTTCACATTTACAATATAATCCTCAATACATAATCCAATGCGCATTCAAATTTAAGCCCTTAAAAAGCCATCTAGAAGCTTATAAGTAATTCTCATTAAAAAAAAAAAATCGTAAAAAATTATATATATATATATATATATACGAGGGTTTTGCCTTTTATGTTTTTACAAAAGACCAAGATAAGGTGTTACTGAAATTTGTCTTCAAGATATTTGTAAAATTGAAATTTTTTTATGTTGGAATCAGTGGTTTCTTAGAAATCGTCTGCGTATATTGCTTACAGTGAGTGTTTAAAAGAAGCAAGTGAGTGGTAAATATGAAAATAACTCGTGAAGGTTTCCGTTGAATGATTTTTTATGATTTTAAGAAAGACCTCGATCCACGAGAACGCATAGTATCACTTGTGAAACTTTTGGTAATGAAACACCATCAAAAAGGACTGTTTACAAATTGTTTGCAGAATTTCGTCGTGGTCGTGCGTCCGTCAGTGATGAATCTCGTGAAGGACGACCAAAATCAGTAGTGATTCTAAACAACATAGGTGCTGTGCACAAGATGATTGAAGAAGATCGGCATGTCACGTATCGTGAGATAGATGCATCCCTTGGCATATCACAGACTGCAATACATTCAATTTTGCATTTAAATGTTAAAAAGATTTCTTCCAGATGGATTCCACACAATTTGGATAGAAGTTTAAAAAGAGACTCCGGTAAATTGATGCAAGAAAATGCTAAAAATATTCAAATTGGGAACAACAAAATCCGTATACAACACACACACCATTACAGGTGACAAAACTTGGATATATTCGTATGATCCGGAAATCAAACAACAATCCACTGTTTGGGTGTTTCCGGATGAACCGAATCGTACGAAAGATGTTCGTTCACGAAGCACTGGAGCACTTCCAAGAAAATGATTGCTTGTGTCTACGGATATACCGCAACCATTCCTTCAGAGTATCGAAATTCTGGTAACGCTAAATGGTATACAGAAAATTGTTTGCTAAAAGTCAGAAACGAAATCAAGAAGAACAAAAATCGCTGCATCATTCTTCATCACGACAACGCCAGCTCCCACACACCACGTGAAACAATTGATTATTTGATGGATTAAAATATCGAATTATTGTCTCACTGCCCATATTTTCCTGATTTGTCGAGTAACGACTTTTTCTTGTTCCCTTATGTCAAACAAAAAATGCGTGGGCAGCGAATTTCATCACCTCATGAAGCTGTTGATGCCTTCCAAAACCATGTTTCAGAGACATCACCTTCAGAGTGGAAAAACTGTTTCAAAAATTGGTTTGAACGGTTGGAAAAGCGTATAAAGCTGAAAGACGAATATTTTTGAAAAGAATAAAACAGTTTGTTCCCAAAAAATTCTTTTTCTTCCTATTTTTTTTTTTTTTTTTTTTTTTTTTTTTTTTTGGTAACTTAAAAGGCAACCCTCGTATTTATACAAGAATAATGTACATTCTTTAAGGGAGAAAAAAAAGGGCAGAAATTCTACATTTGATGAATATCACAATGTTTTGCTTTACGTGTAGAAATATTAAAAATATTTCATTAAGTGAAACAGTACGATGTATCTTTTTATACTTGAAAACTATTTTTCTTTTATTTTATTATTGTGATTTTTTTTTTTTAATGATGACACTATAATATTTTCTTAATTATCAAAAAATGTGCTCTGAATATTTCATAACACCTACTGTATTATCAGAAAGCATATTCTTCAAAATTTCTCAAAAAAAAAAAAAAAAAAAAAGTATGAAAGAAAGAAAAAGAAATTAACCGCATTTCTACACAGCAATTAACGCGAATTTCCATCAGGCGCGACTGGAAAACTTTTAATTTTTCCGTTAATTTCATTTCATTAAACAAGAAAGATTATAGGCTTAAGAAAAGATTTCTGCGTAGCATTAGTATTCTTATTCATTCAGATAAATGTTAACAACTAATTTTTCTTTTAATTAGAAATACTAAAAAATGTAATTATGGAACACAGTAATGCTTTTATTTTTAAATGACATTTTTTATGTTAGACATCAAATATAAATAAAGTTATATATCTTTCCTATTCTAAGTTTTTCAAAATCGTATTAAATAATTTTAAACACTTTTATTTATGATTATAAAAAAGAAGAAGAAATGCCAAATTTATTATTATTTGAAATCTACTCCCTATTGCATTTTTTTTTAATTACAAAAATAAAATATTTTAGCATATTTTATGGCTTCTATTCCTTAATACACACTCGTACACACTCACACATATATACAGTCGGCAGCAAAGTTATTGAAGCACTAGCAATAATTCCTGTTTAAAAGATATTTAATACAATTTTGTTAATTAAATATTTGTCATGTCATGGTCTTAGTGTTATTCTGTTTATAAAAAGAATAAGTTGATGATAAAAATTAGTAATCAAACTAAAAAAATAAAATAAAATAAAATAAAATTAAATTAATTAATTAATTAAAAAAATAATAAAAAGTAGCATCGCTTGCGCTCGCATAACAATTCCCTATAATTTTAACATAAATAATTATTCCTACGGTCGATATTACTTCTATAAAATTCAAAAATTCAAAATATATAACAAATCCAACCAACATCGTTGCTGTCTTTATTCTATTCTATTTCTTAAAACAATTTTTATAGATGCCACACGCACCACATAAACTTTAAATTTTACATCTACTTTTTAAGATAGCACGCGATCATGTTTTATATAAAAATTAAATCATTAAATTCAACCGATTATTATTAATTTTCTTTCCGAAAAAAAAAAAAAATGATTTTGAGGAAATTCTGGCAAAAGCAGAATTTGGTTTAGGACGGAGGATTATTAGTTTTTTCTTTTCTTTTTCTTTTATTTTAATTATAACATCGCTTTCAAAATATTCAGTTATATTTTCAAAAAATTTTATATTTCGATAAATGTCCAACTATCGAAAAATGACACCGAAAAAATCGCAGATTGAGGCTAATAGTCCTTAGTTCTAAAAAAAAAAAAAAAAAAAAAAAAAAAGTATGAAAAATGTCGATGTGCGTTTCAATAATTTTGCTGCCGACTATATAATTTTTCTATGATTTGTGTTTAAAGATTTTATTTATTTATTTATTTTTGTGAAACCATTTAAAAATGGTTAACGTCTACATTAAACAGCATATTGATTTATTTTGAAAAAAAAGTACATTAAATTAATGGAACATTCCGCTTTCACTTTTTGAAGTAGGTAGTTGACTTCAGCTCACATTAGAGTGTTATATGACTGGCAACACTATTTGTCGTCTGTACATGGATGGTCTTGGTTAATGTATGGAGGGTATAAAGATATGATAGCATCAGGAACATTTAAAGTTTGTTTCGTTAAATGTTTAATTGTACACGAAGATTGCGCCATGTTTTTAAAACGACAAAGTCTTTTTCCTATAGAGAGTGAGGTTTAGTAAATTTAACGCCGCATTACCTCTACGTTGTGGGCGATTAGTGAAGATCTGAGATTCACGCCATCAGGGTATCAGGATATATGCCATCCATACTTGCCAACATACTAATTAATATTCCGTAGCATTGTTAGCCCCGCCTTCTTTTACACACCAATATATTTTTAAAGTATTTTTCTTCTTATTTAATTGTAATTGCACTTGGAGAATATTACTCTAAAAATTTACTGGAGTGAAAAAAAAAAGGTGTGACTAACGACACTACGGAATATTAATTAGGATGTTGGCAAGTATGGTCATAGCATTTTTTTTTTACCTTCACGGAGCGGATGGCTTTTCTATTTCGGTAATCCCTAGCAATGTTATTTGTACAAAGCATGTAAAAATTTTCAGATATGGCGAATTGAACGTGTTCCAGAGACCAACGATATACACGGCGAATTCGGGAGGGTTGAATTTCGAATTCGTAATCATTCAGTTACGAAATCGGTGTTCTAACCAACTGTTCCTTACCTATTTGTGGAGAAGAAGAGTTATAATGAATTATCTTTCAAAAATATTTTGTAACGATTCCTTAACCGTAACTAGAGATCTGAGTCATAAGTGTAGTTTAACGTTAATCCTCCAATTGTCAACGCTGTTTTCACATTTATTCTGGAATTTAATGTTTGATGAACCGTTCACGAAACTCAGTTGCAAAATGTGTAAGAATATTTGAAAGGGTTAAAAATATGCAAAATATATGCTCACAAATTTTAATGAACGTATAAACTATGTTTAGATTATTATGTTTTTTTTAATTTAAACTATATTTCTTTTCTTTTTTTTTTTTTTTTTTTTTTAGAATAAGATCAAAAATTTAAATTGGTATAATGCATTTGCAAGTTTTTTTATATATATTATACAAATTTCATTAATATATTAATGATATAATTTTTTTTGTCAAAAATAAAGCATGACTAAATGTTTAGTTGAAATTCGATAGAAACACTTTTTTGTATGAATCTAAAACAATTATGTATAAAAGTAGTTCAACACCAAAACTTGTATACATATCTATCATTTAATTTTAATTGTTTATTTACCCAATGAAGAAATACAATCAAGTTTAATCTTCAAAAAATTTTAAAGATCAAGACATGAAAAAGTATGCTTAAAACATCTTCAAAGAAATTAGTTAAGATAAAATAATGTGGTACATTAATGTGCCGTTATCAAATAGAATTTCAAAAAAAAAAAAAAAAAAAAAGGCCGTCACTTAAACAAAATGATAACATTTATAATTATTACTACTATTATTTTATCCTCTTCATATTTTTTTTCAAAGATTAAAGGCAGGGTCTCTAGGTAATACTTAGTGTGTCTCATTTAGTGTATTATAAGAAAAAAATCTGGAGTGACTCCTCTCGATATTCCGAAAATTAAGTATTTAATGGTTGTATAAATAAATTAAAATAAGACAAGTCGTTAAAAAAATAATAGAGAAAATTATAATAGTGTGTTGCAATATTTTTCTCCATAAAGCATGTTATTTAGTTTGACGCTATTGCACTTTAAATATTTTGAGCCTATAGATCATAATAATAATAAAAAATATTCGTTATATACCTGTACAAATTTATAAGTGCTAGATTCAATCGTACACGACTATGTCCTATAACATGTACATAAATTTTCAGTTCACAGAGATAAGGCATTTAAACGTTATCAAATTGTAAATAATTTAAGCGCATAAGCCATAAAGAAAAATAATTTTTATTTGCGTCACTGTAAATCACTATAAATGCAAGATTCTCCAAAATTCATATAGTTCAATTAACGGTGATTTACAATCTGTATATACATTTTTAGTTCATTCAAATAAGTGGTTTAAACGCTGTCGCGCTTTAAATTATCTGAGCCCATAGGTTATCATGATAAAGTATTTTTAGTTGCATCTTTGTAAAAAAGAAAAACCGTAATTGCTAGATTCACAACAATTTTTACAGTTTGTGCAATGGTGACCTGCGACAAGTACATAAAATTTCACATCGATGGTATAAGGCATTTGGGTGTTATTGTTATAGTTGCGTAATTTTAAATTTCAGAATATAAATTTATTTAACATTTAACCTTTATTTTGTATAAGATCACGATATGTACAAAAGTAAAAACGAGAACGAAATATCCTGTGGTACGCATTGATTATTAACACTTTCCAACTGCACGTAATCGTTGTATCTTACAACTTTGAATGTCCTTTTCCTATCTTGACACACAACAAACAGACAGAAAGCCAGAAATGCAGGCAGATAGACTAACTGAATTCATAATCACTCTTAAACTTTGTTGGAATGTGTTAAAAATGCTTATCCCAAACAGAAATGCTGCCAGTAATATAACTGAATATATTAGTGTAGCCGCATAAATCTACGTACTAAATACGTCATATTCGGCACAAAATATTATTTTAGCATATAAACAATAAATGTCAATTCCTTTATGATTTTTTTTCAGTACAAAGTTTTATTTATAAAAATGTTTCTCCTTAAATGCAATGCACTGGCATTTTTGGGGAGTCTCTGTATACAAACCTATTATACAGGGCCATATAAGGTCATTTTAAGTAGAGAACATTCTATAGTGAACTTAAATAACATAAATCATTTCTGAGATATTCTGAATATATTTACGGATTCTGGACACGGACAGTCCTAAAAACACTAATTTAAACCACATTCCAACTTAAAAATTGTTAGAAAGTGTTAAAAAGGCTTAATGTAAATTGAAATGTATTTCCAGCAAGTTTTCAATAATCCTTAATGTAATGATACATTTGTGTGCCCCTGAAAATCTTATTACTAATCATATTATATTCAATCGAAAACATATGAATAACATATGCATATGAATAACATATTTCAATTTCATTAAGACTAGTGTACAGTAAAGTTAATAAAATGTGATTTTTTGAAATATCTCTAATAGAACAGAATGCTTTGGAATACTTGCGGGTGTCTCTACATATAAGCCATTAGTGGTATTTTCTCCATTTTCAACAAGAAACATCCAAGTGTGAAGTTGAAATACGTATATTAGTTTCAAGAAATTCCATAAACATTTACGGGAGTTAGAGTGCAGGCAGACGGACAGTCAAACAAAAAAATAAATCGAAGTCATTAATCTTTTCAACCTTGTTAGAAAGTGTTAAAAAGGTTGAATGAATTTAATGTTTTGATTTTCTTGTAAAACATGATCTGTGCTAATTTTTAAAAAGTGTAAAAAATAAAATATCTGTGATCTGTGTGGCATCTACACAAATTGTTTATAAGAAATAGAATATAAAAAAGAAGAGCAACTGTGTTGGTTGCATTTCGTTTTATAGCTTGATTTTTGAGTTTTAATTTAAGCATTATCGATCGTAGAAATAACTTTTTGCATTAAACATACAAGGAATTATTATTCGAGCACAAATTGATGCTACTTCATTAATTTTTGAAGTGTGGATAATAATTAGTGGCGTCTGCTTTTATTTATATCAGAAAGGGAAAAGCGAGGAATTTGCGGCATGTATTCCTTGGATTTATACAAAGTTATTGGCGACAAGTGACAGGACATTTTAAGTGAATTACAGACATTCTGAATGAATCTCTATTAAAAAGATCTTTAAGGCCCTTAAAGGATTTTAAAAAGACGATTTGAAGTTGTAGCCGATCAAATCGTAGAGATTTTGCCTACGTCGTTCACAATAGCAAGCTTAAAAAAACTGATTATATAGAGTAAAGAGTATGAAAAGGATTCAGAGTTTGTTCAAGATATTTTAGGAAATGTAATAGCTAAAAAAATTTTGAAAGAAAGAAAACAAGAACCAGCTTTGGAAGAACTTAAAAAGAGTAAAAATTAAAAAGAATTCTAGAAGTTAAACCTGGAAAATAGACTGAGAATTTAAGGCTAGAAAAAGAAGCTAAGGGCTAGAAAAAGAAGAAGAACTTGAAGAAGAAAAATTAAGGTTGAATCATGGTTTAGAATTGACAATAATACAATCATCCAGACAAATTCCAACTGATGCTATTTAAGTAATCATGAGAATAAACGTCCATATTGAAAATGTGGTAAAGAGCATCGTATAGTATAGTGACAACCGAAAGAAACCTAAACCTTTACGTTCTAAGAGAAGAGTTTCTATAGCGCAGACAAATATATATATTTAGCACAAATCTTAATGAAATTAAGTTTCAATATACATATGCTGAGAAAATGTACTCTATAATATACAGTATGATTAGCATGAGATTATGTACAGAATACCTTCAGACACACTAAGCATAAACTATTATTGGAATTTAATAAAGTTGTATTTTTCTTTTTTAGAAAATTGAACACTTTTAACAATGTTTAAAAGTGATTAGGATAATTAATTTTTGTACAAGTACACTGTAAAAAATACGTTCTTAAAAATAAGTATATATTGTCTCTAAATAGCTCCGAAGCAATATATACTTAAATTTGAAAATGCATGTACTCATTTTTGAGTGCATTGACATGTCAAACACGGCGATATTGGGATTCTTATTGGTCAACCCCACTGTTAAGCATGTCAGTATACTCAAAAATGAATACATGGGTTTTCAAATTTAAGTATGTATTGTTTCATGGCTATTTTGAGACAATATATACTTATTTTAAGAACCTATTTTTTACAGTGTACACCTCAAAAATAACAATGCATTGTTTTTTTATGAGAGGAATTTTTTAAATCATATTTAAATAACTTTCTACGGCACAATTCTGAATGAGATTGACGTATGTTGTTCATATATATACTTATCATTTCCTATTGAATACGGTGCATTTAATATTAAAATTTACTGGGCTATATTAAAATATTCAGATAAATTAAAGGCTACTATCGGAAATTTTTAGAATTTTTCTCCCGTTTATGTTAAGCATTTTTAACTCTTTTCAGTAATGTTTAAGTAATGTTATTAATTTCATTTTTCTATTTGCATGAGCGTTCTGTGATAACATAAGCAAAGAACATTAAAAGTTGAACGCTGCAATGAGTACGTACATTTAGAAAGTATTAATAACCTATGCAAACCGCATGATCTATCTTTCTTTCCTTTATTTTTCGTATTCTTTATTATATATATATATATATATAATTCGATATTTATTACTTTAAAAATTAACTCTAAAATGAATATATTTTAGTGTAAATACACTTATTTAAGATAATAATTACAGTGTTAAATAAATACTTTCTATTTATTACATTTTTAAATAAATTGAAAGAAACAATGTATATTTACTCGTTGCGTACAATTAAACAAATAATATATGATAGCATTTAACCAATATGTTTATTTAACATAATCAATCAAAAAATTTCGATTTCTTTTTAACAGAAAATGAACATTTGATTGAAACTTTATGAAAGAAATTTAACTCAACATTTCATTTCGCAAAATTTTCCTTTATTTTGAAATGGGTTCGAATATTAAATGAAACTCTCAATGCATTCAAATAAAAACATTTGAACAAATAAACAGAAGATTGATTATTATGTATGAAATATTCAACGAACAGAATGAGGGCCAAATAAAAGTAATTCATTTTCGAAACTGAAATAATGTATATATGTATACATGATTTTACAGTAAATAATCTACTCACAATACGAAATGTTTTAGAATATAACAAGAAGAAATATCAAGCGATTCACATAAAAATTAAACTCTTTCTAACTACATTAACACGTTACACTATATAACTGTTAAATGTATCTTAACTCTATAATGATATCTTAAAGTATATTTTGCTATTTTCTATGTTTAAAGAAAACATTTAAAAATATCTCTATAATTTATTTAAGTTTAGAAAAACATAATATTTGTGTAATCCTGTATTTTGTTTAAAATACACAGCTACAAAATATATACACTCAATAAAAAAAATAAAATAAAAAAAGAAGCACCAAGAAGGAGTAATGCAAACTGGACACAAATTGATACGCATACAGGTATCGATGCAGAAAGCAAAAATTTAAAATTTGGCTGAAATCGAATAAACATGTGACGCTGCAGCGCATCTTAACTGCGCAATTAGCAAAATAGCAAAAATGAGAAATTTTGATTCAAGGTCATAAATTCTTCGAGAATTTCATTCCGTCTACTCAGACAAACAGTAGCAGATAGACATGCCTCGCATACAGGTGCGAAAACAATATGCGCAGATGACAGCATTTGAGAGAGGTGTGTAGTTGCATTCAAAGAAGCCAGTTGGTTTAATCTGTGAATTGTTTGACATTTGGATAGAAGCGATGCCACTGTTAGATGATATTGGCAGAATGGGTGAAATATGGCCGAACACAGCATCAGGAAGGAAGCGACCGGCCTAGACAGGAAGCGATCGGACAAAACATGAGAACCAATCAATCGTGAGAGCGGTAGTCAAGGCCCAAATTCACCATTATCATTTATCTTACGTGCAAATGGTACTTCAGTGACTTCAAATACCATTAATAGGAGGCTCACAGAAATGGTGTTGAGCTAACGGAGCCCCTTGTGTGGACTATTAAACTTTGTATATAGAGAAACATTTTGTAGTGATATCAGGATCGTTCGAACTGGAATGTCACTGAATGGAGAAGAATTGCCATCAATAATGAGTCCCACTTCGATATGAGCCCCAATAACCAGTGAAGTCGCATCTGGAGACACCCCGAAAAAAGGGGGATTCAAACCTGACTATCGCTAGCTATACGGCCTGACAACCTGGTCTGAAATACCATTTTATTTTATAGCAGGACACCATTGGTTGTAATCCGGGGCATTTTTACAGCACAGCGGTACGTAGACGACATTCTAAGTCCCGTTGTGTTTTCTTTCATATCACGCAGTCCTGACCGTATATTTTATCATGATAATGCTCGCCCGCGCACAAAGATAGTTTCTACTGCTTATTTTCCTGTTTGCTTAACGTTATTTTGGCCAGTAAAGTCACCGGATCTCTCCCGTACTGAGGACGTTTGGAACATTATGAAAAGGGTCCTACAACTAGCTCGGGGATTTGCCAATCTAACGCACCAATTAGAAATAATTTGGCACGATATCTCGCAGGAGCATATCTGCCAACTCTATAAATTAATGAAAAGCCGAATAACTGCTTACATAAGGGTCAGAAGTGGACCAATGTGTTATTGACTTTTTGACGTTTGTGAGGCCGTTTCTCTTGATTAAACCATTCAAATTTTCTGAAACTATAATCATTTGTTTTAATTCGCATGCACATCCTATCTACCAATTTGCGTCTCATTTGGATAACTCCTTCTTGGGGCTTCGATTTCTTTTGTTATAGAGTATATTTAATCGGATTTTTTATTTTTATTTTTCAACTTTGGTTTAAGACCTCTCTCCAAAACCTCTTTACAGTTTTAATTCTAAAAGAGAAGCATTAAAAATATAGCGTTTGAGCAACCTTGTATATCACTTGTAACTAATTTAAACACCATGCATATTACTGAAAAATCTCAAACATTAAAAGATAGTTTTGAACAATTTCTATTTAAATTGCATAGTGAATAGGGAACTTTGTGGGGTACTGTATATCAGTTAATGACGTTAATAATGCTACATTCTACAGGGAAGAACAGTTTCGTGTATCTGAAAAAAAATTTTTTTCGTCATGTGTTTTGTAACATAAACAAATTCAAATGTGTGTTAAGCAATTACGTGTCATAGACTATGCATTGAAATATTTTGTAAGTCCCTCTACACAAATCAGTTGCACTATTTATACCATTGTAGAATGTGGAATTGAGTGTTCAAAACTCATATTCACCGTTTCAAAGTATTGTACAAATAGTAACGGATATGGAAGTGTGATTTGGCAGACAAACAAACAAGTAAACTAACCAAAAACATAATCACTTTAAAAAGTTTTTGGAAAGTGTCCGTAAAATTTACTTACACGATTCCAGGTAATATCTAAATAGACAGAAGGAAGCGTGCAAAATGCATATGTCTACAGATTTGAAATTTTCTTTACAGCCATAATCATTAATTTGCAAAATTTTATCAAGCAATCTGAGTGTGCCTATAGAAAATCGATATATTTGTGTTGAACAGAAAAATGCAGCAACCTCACACAAGATTTTTACACGTTATATTTTCTCCGGAGGCATCGAAATTCAATGACCTTGACGCACACTAAAAACCAGCATTAAAAAAAAAAAAAAAAACAAAAAAAAACAAACAGCAACCACAAAAAATAAATAAACAAATAAATAAATAAATAGTGAAATAAAATAAAATAAAATGATAACGATTTATTATGAATGAGAAAAAAAATGATGATTATTAAAAATAATCATTATGCATATATTTAACTTCAGTTTAGTATTCTATTTATTATGTTTGATCTTTTTAAACTTTGAACTACATATGCATATATTATAAACAGTTTTCTTATTCTAATGTCGCATTTAATAGAACAAAATACAAAACATAATGTTAGAGAAGCTAGAGAAAAAAAAATTCTGTCAGAAACAGTAATAATTAACGAACAAATTATTGTAATCAATTAGAATATTTTTTATATATTACATTATTTATTTGGGGTGTGTTGATTTTTTTAAGGATGTATTAAAACATATAACAAGACGTAATGTTAAATAATATATACTGCTAAATGCAACACGAAGAAGGAATGTAAATATCAGAATGATACTTATTGGGCACATACATTATAGTACAAGAAACAATGGATTAAATTTTCAGGAAATTTGGAGTAATATATCCTGATAAAACAGTACATAAATCATCGACCTCCGGGAGCAATAATTACACTTATCTGCCTAGGCATTGAATCGAACAGCGATTGGATGACATATTCGGGTACAGCACTTCATGAAGCTTCAACTCGTTGCCACAGTTCATCGACAGTAGTTATTGGTGAGTGGTGGTAGGCCAGTCGATTTTCAATGATTAAACAGTCATTTTCATTGGTGGAGATCAGGAGAACGCGCTGGCCAGAACAACAGTTGAACACATTTTGTATCAAGGAATGTTCGGACAATTCAGACAACTTGGGGTGGTGCACTGTCCTGCTTAAAGTTTGTGCTACGAAGGCCTCGAATATAGGGCAGACAAAAGAGCCTTAACTCATCAGAAATGTAATGGCCGTAAATGTAACGCATCAGAAATGTAATGATAACAAGAAATGATCGAGACGTGTATCTAATGGGAACTCTTACCATCATTGCAGGTGATGGACAGTATGACGATTTATAATGCTATCTGGTCATATACATTATTCACAATGCCGTTAAATACGATTGAGGCAATCTTGATGCTGTTAACAGGACTGTGATTTCTCTGAAAAAAACGACGACATGCCATTCTTGCGACCAGGTTCGTCGTTGACCACACATTAAATGCACCCATATCATTGATGCAGGTTTTAGGGTTTATCAAAGATTTGGTAACAGCCTTCAAAGTGGCCACATGGAATTATGGTATGTAGTACCATTGGATACGCATCTCGATCAGCTCTTGTTTTCATTCCCAGCACTCCGAAGAGCGGCCATTGCATTTCTCAAAATTTAAAGACCGTCGGTCTGAACCATATTCAAAGCCTCCGTAGCACAACATTTAAACAGGACAAAGAACTACCGCAATTTGTCGGTATTTTCTGGACGTTCTTTGATGCAGAATGTGTCCGACTGTTGCTCTGGCTAGCGCGTTACCCTGATCTCGCACCAATGTTTAACCGTTGTTTAAACGTTGAAAAACGACTGGCACCCCAGCACTCATCAGTGACTACGATCGATGAACTGTGATATCCTGTTGAAGTTTCACAAAATTCTCTACCTGTACATGTCCTCCAACCGTATTTGGTTCAATTCTTAGGCAGATAAGGGTTGTTATTGCTCCCAGAGGGCGCTGGTTTATGTACTGTTTTCTCTCTATATATATATATATATTTCCAAATTTTCTGAAATCTTAAACAATTGTTCTTTCTTCCTACTAAAATTCATGTACCCAATAAATACCATTCGGATATTTGCATTCATTTATGTTACTGTATTTTTGATTGCCAGCAGTGTGTGTGTGTGTATATATATATATATATATATATATATATATATATATATATATATATATATATATATATACAGTCGATAACAAAAGTGTCCGAACACTAGCAAAAATTCCTGTGTAAAAAAAGTACACTTCATACGGTTTTTAGTAAATAAAATCCTTGTCGAATCCTGATCTTAGTCAGGATTCGACATGATTCGATAAGGATTTATTTAACAAAACTGTACGAAATTTACTTTTTTTACATAGGAATTTTTTCTAGTGTTCGGACACTTTTGTTACCGACTGTATATATATATATATATATATATATATATATATATATATTCGCAATAATTATAAATGTCTTTGACAAAAACAATTATTCGTAATATGACTTGCTTCATTATTGAAACTGTGTACTATTACTGAAATAATACAAATTTTACTGGTATTATAATTAACCGATGATAGAGAAATATTTTATATGTCACTCAGCACCTTTACTAATTTGTAAACCATACGTTAGAACATTTATAAATTCAGCCATCTCCGAAGCTAAAATGCCTTTTTAGTGGATAGTAGATTTGTCGTGACTAGCAAAAATATTTTAATTCGAGGATTCACCTCCTTCGGAAATGGTCCATTGACGGACCTGGAGAAGAAAAATGCTTATAATGCTCAATACATATAAAATATAAATAAGTATATATGTTTGTCGCATATTCAAAATTGAGTTATTCAAATCATAAGCACACAAATTTTATGGAATGTATATGCCTATTGAATACATTGCACGGTTTATTATCCTTTACAGTCGATAGAAAAATTATTGAAGCACACATCTACAATTTTCATATATATATATTTTTTAGTTTGATTGCTAATTTTTATCATCAATTTACTTTTTTATAAGCAGCATAAGACTAAGATCATGACTCAACAAATATTTACCTAACAAAACAGTATTAAATATGAATCTTTTAAATGGGAATTATTATTCGTTCTTCAATAATTTTGCTGACGACCGTACAACATGTATTTTAAATCTTTTATCCATGTTTGAAGCTTTATACTTATACAATACACCTGCTGAAAAGTCTAATAATTTAAACTATTTTTGTAAAATTATGAATTAAATGAAATTTAATAATAATTCCGAATCTTAAGTTAATCTAGCCTTTTGAATTTTAAAATAAATAAATACAATTGTATATATATTCATAATGAAATAAGTTAATGTAAAAAACCTAAATATTATAAATTTTAATCTTAATATTCTTCTCAATAATATTTGTACTCAATTTAAAATATATAAACCCGATTTATGGAAAGCAAAATATTCGTAAATGGAAAAAAAAAGTTGTTTTTCTAGATATGGGTAATGTGCAAGCTATTTGCATATTATTCCCATTTTATGGGCTCGTTTTTTCCCTAGATAGTCTTTTAGTATCATAATATATATTCCAGAAAGGAAACATAATGTAGAGAAAGGGTATATAAATTGAACTTAGTGACATGGAATAAAATAGCTACTCTAGAAAAACTTACGTTTTATTAAAAAAAAAAAAAAAAAAAAAAAAAAAAAAAATAGGTTGCATGTATTTTCATTTTGTTTTGGAAATAATAATGCTTCAGTATCTGTAAGATTTCAACTTTTTTAGGTAGCGTGTTCCAGGATATGATGTTGATTTTTTAGGAATAACTTTCCTTAGAATTAAAAAAAAAAAAAAGATTGTATGAAATAAATAAGATTAATGCTAAAAGGGTATTTTATTTTTTTAAGAATAATTTTTATATTTTATTCAACGTCGAAATAATAAGCATATTATATGATTAAATGATGCATGGAAAAAAAAAGAAACTGGCTGTGGTTTTTAAAGATAAAAAGTGTACTTGCTGTATTTACTGTACATGCATTACACACTAAAATATATTTAAACTCTATTGCAATGAAAAGTTTTCAAAATAAAACGCACTTGATTTTTCACAAACAAAATGATATTATTTTTAATCAAAAGTAACATGTTTATGTGTTGTTCAACGAAGTTTTCTTTCTAATTCAGGAAATATCTATCTATCAAATTTTAAATAGAAGATTGTATGTATATACAAGTTATATATATACATATTTATATATAGAGATAGATAGATAGATAGATGATAGATAGATGGATTGATAGATAGATAATGATATACTCTGTTTCTATAAATGTATGCACCCCGAAAGAAATTAATAGCATCTGGCAAAAATAGTATATATATACACTCTATCTGAGTTTAAGACATATTATTTAGAGCAAAATAACAAGACTGCTGAATGTATCAGTAACAAATAATAATAATCTATAATAATAAAAGAAGATGTCTGTATGTATCTCTGTCTGTCTGTGCATCTATACGTTCAGCCCCTACTGAACGCAGAAGTACAACATTTGACATACGGGTGCTCCGAAGCCTTCCCGAGGGGCTCCTGAAAACAGAATTTAAAAATTTTGATTAGTTCCGGAGATATTAATTAACATGTTGACCTATGTCTAATCAAAAAGCGATCTTAATGACTGAGAATTCACCGCGATTGCATAAAAATAGATATTTCAACGGACTTAAATGCAGAAAAAAGTGGAAAATAAATTAGAAATATTAGTCTGATAGTTATGAATTTGGTACCAAATGAAAGGGGGATTTTTTTGCCGAATCTAAGAGTGCAAACGGCTTATCGATACATCAATTAGATTTTTAAAAATTAACTAAAGTATAAAATTTAGTTGGCAACAGGCAGACGACTGTCTGCGATGAAAAAGGAAATGGTTGTAATCAATTAAGATATCACGTGTTATATAGTGGGGAGAAAAATTGCAATTTTCAAACTTTTTCAAATTTTCATATACCTTACATTTAAATGAATATTCGGCTTAGACAGCATATTATAAAGCTACTGTTCAGTTTTCATGAAAATATATGAATAAACAAAAAAATTACATATTTATTGGGAAATTATTAAGTTTTCTTTTATATTTTATAGTATTTTAAATTGAGATATGCCGTTGAAATTTCGTAGTATTTGGTTTTAATGCCCGATAATTCGATTGCGAATATTTTTGAAAGTGTACTATTATTAGGGAGAGCTGGAGGGAGGGGGATAGGGGCAAAAAAAGAGTTACAGCGTTTGAAATTGGTTGATATATTTAGATTTTAAGCAAGGTAAATCGATTGCGGATATTTTCGAGTGTAAAATTATTATTAGCGACGGAATGCGGGGGGGGGGGACAAAGGGGCAAATATGTAGAAAAAGAAGGGAGTTTCGGAGAAAACAACGGAATACCCAGAACACCTTAATTCTTTTATGCAGAGTTTCGTATTCCAATTTCTGCTCACATATCGCACTAAGGACTTTTAACGTTATATAGCCCGGAATTATGCAAGTTTCGGAGAAAACCATGGATAAGTTGGACACAAATATTTTTATAAAAATGTCTATATTACTTTTGTATCTCAGCTTCCAAATAACATAATTTCATAAGTAATATATAATTTAAAAAGTTATTTGAATTAGAATTGATGAGTATATCTTGCAAATATCTGTCTCCAGAGGGCGCTTTGATATTTTAATAATTCAATATCTAGAAATCTAATTATACCTAAATTACTTATAACACATCATTTGAAATATTACGGACTTTTAAACTGATATAAGCCGTTAAATTCCATACGGAAGTTTTAGAGAAAACCACAAAAAAAAAAAAAAAAAAAAAAAAAAAAAAAATCCAGAAGACCTTTATTACAATATCTCCAATTACGATGCAGGCTTTCGAATTCCGGTACTCCGTTCACATTTCGTATTAAGGATTTTTTTAACACGTAATTTTCAAAGAAAAACCACGAAAAATTCAGACACAAATTTTGCTATAAAAATGCTTATATTACCTTTGTATCTCAGCTTCTAATTAACATAATTTCATAGGTAAAATGGCATTTTAAAAGTCTTTTAAACTGAAATTGAGGAGTACATATTGCAAATCTCTGTCGCCAGAGGGCGCTTTGACAATTTAATAATCCAATATCTCCAATTCTGATTATCAGTAATTTACTTATAGGGAGAAGATTGGGAGACCGTAGGTTCCACCGGGTTGCGGGTTTGCAACGATCAGAATTTTCAAGGTCTTTTATATACTGAGCGAACAGGTTATTTCAAATCATGAAACGCCCCAGAGCGAAAAATTGTTACAATTAAAATTTTCGAATCTATTTGTGGTATAAGCGTGGAAGCTGTTGTAAGTTCTAAAACGGGGATAAGGCGCCGCAGGCTCCACCGATATGGACTTTGCTAAAGTCAGAATTTTGAAAGATCGTAACACGGTGAGCGAACAGGCTGTTTCAGACATTGAAACTGGAAGAGGGCGCCGCAGGCGCTACCGAGCGGGAATTTACTGCGATTAAATTTTTCAAGGTCTTTTATATAGTGAGCAAACAGGTTATTTCAAATCATGAAACGCGCCAGAGCGAAAATTTGTTACAATTAAAATTTTCAAATCTATTTGTGGTATAAGCGTGGAAGCTGTTGTAAGTTCTAAAACGGGGATAAGGTGCCGCAGGCTCCACCGATTAGGACTTTGCTAAAGTCAGAATTTTGAAAGATCGTAACACGGTGAGCGGACAGGCTGTTTCAGATATTGAAACTGGAAGAGGGCGCCGCAGGCGCTACCGAGCGGGAATTTACTGCGATTAAATTTTTCAATACAGCTATTTTCACTACATGTCAATAAGCTGTTGTAAGACCTGAAACGGAAAAAAGGCGCCGCAGGCACCACCGAGCGGGAGTTTCGTAAAGTCGGATTTTTCAAGGATCGCGAACCAGCTATTCGCCGAAGGCTGCTAGTAATAATAATATAATATTTTTCTTCACATCGTAATCTGTATAGATTTTGTGTGTTTTGTATCTTTGGCCTCACAATGAATTTTGGCTTTTTCATTTTCGCCTTAAGGTTAGAATTTATTATTTCGACAAGAATTCAATTTCTTATATTATTGCATTTGCTTTCAATGTTTTAATAGCAGTGAAATTTAATTTTTTTTTCTCTGTATTTTTACTGATATATGCTATTGTTTACTAATTATACATGCAAAATAATTTATTTAATATCACCTGGTGTATATTTCATTATGATATTGTAATTTTAAAAATTTTAATTCAGAGTTATGCATCTAACTTTAGGATAATTCAACGCTGGAGATTGATGCATATTATCAAATATATGAGTATTAACATAATTTCAATAATAAAATACAGGTACTATTTTAAATAATCAGTTATCGATAAAAGAATTACAGTCGGTAACAAAAGTGTCCGAACACTAGCAAAAATTCCTATGTAAAAAAAGTACACTTCATACGGTTTTGTTTAATAAATCCTTATCGAATCATTGTCTTACATTGAATAAGAACAGGATTCGACAAGGATTTAATTAACAAAACCGTATGAAGTGCACATTTTTACATAGGAATTTCTGCTAGGGTTCGGAGACTTGTGTTATCGACTGTACGAGCGCTTTTCATATATTATAAAAATATTTTGTTTAGTAAATATATTAATTGACTATTAAAAAACAAAAAAATTAAGTTAAATTAAAAAATAATAATAATAATAAAGTCGAAATAGAGAGGGATGTAAAATTTACATTTAATTATTAAATCTGCTTTTAATCCTGAATTAAATCTATTCTTGTATAGCATATACATATTAACTTGCATTTTTAAGTATAATGTTTGTTTATGTCGCTTTGGAGTATCTCTTGTGAAGATCAAAATGTGTATCGGAACTTCAAGTCAAAGTTTGATATTTGAAAAGCCATGAAAAGTTGTTTTTCCTTTGAAGAAATTTCTTTTAATTATGTACTTATATTTGAGATAAACTTGCAGATTGGAAATACGTAAGAAAATATGATGAAACGTTTGAAGTTCTTTAAAGAGGTTCGTTTCTACTGAAGATGTATAAACTAAATATATTTAAGCATAGTATATAAATACTTTGTACCAGATTTAGGTTCATAAAATAAATTCTTTGTTTAGAAAACCATTAAAGGAATAATTTATCAATATATAATGCACAAAAAATTAAACTGAGAAAGAAATTATCAATAATTATCCATAGTACTTTTTTTTTCTTTTTGTGTTATGTAAATTAATATAGGAATTACACCGAAAGTTTGAGGAAGAAACAGTTTCTTAAAGCACAGAAGAAACAGTTTCTTCTTCTTTCTTTCTCACAAAACTTTATTAATTTTTACTTCTATGCTGTATGCAGTGATACCTATGCACATATATTATTATCTTAAATGCAAATTGAAAAAGGAGCTGAAAGTTAAATATTCAGATTATGTTGCTTTCACAAGATTTACCTAATTATTATTTCATATTTTGTGTAAAATATTTCACTATATCAAGCAATATATCCATTATTACTATCAGTCTAAAGAAAAAAAAGTTGGTTTATATATAATTAAATCATTTCTTATATGTGTAACAAAATAAAGAACAAAAGAATTATAGTTTGAATTTACAACGAGCGTCTAATGTGGAATGTTATAATTTACCCAAAGAAAATGAAAATGCTTGTTTTCAAAAAATACCTTTTACAACATTTTGTTACATAATTAAATGAATGTATGCTTCAAATATGAAATTTTAATTTATATTTCTTAACTTATATTAATTGAAATCTTTTACTACCCGATATTTATAAGATCTTAAATAGATGTTTTGAAACCACATATAAGGAAAATGCCCTAATAGGGGACCTTGTTACAGTAGCAGCACTTTTAAATTTAAGCTCTGAAACAAGCTTTATAATTCCTGTATAAATTCGACCGTATGTTATGGTTGGTATTACACATTGAATTATAAACAAGTTATCCCATCAGTTTTTTAGTAAGATTAGTTTAACTGAAAAAAAAATACATATATTATCTGTGTGTTTGTGTTTTTCCTTTAAGAACTGAATAAAGAAATATCATTTCATTTTAATTTTTTCTCCTTTTTTTTTTTTTTTTTTTTTTTACTTATTAAACTTTTGGTTTCAAATAACTAACAGAAATATGCATTTTTTTTTTTTTTTTTTTTTTTTTTTTTTTTATTAACGAATAATATTTTAGGGGCGTTCACTGTTTCTAAAGCAAAATTTCCTATAGCAGACATGATGGCTTCTCTGATTCTATAACCACCAGAGGTATAAATTTTACGTTAACATGGATGACATTGAAATCGCAGTGTGGTTTACCTGCACTAACTGATATGAATGTACACGATGATTTTGGACTCGGTCAAATACCGAATACACAATCCGATTACGAGATTGATGGTTTGTTAAATTGACACCTGATCATGTGATGCCTCATTAACATTTTATTTACTTTTTTTCGTATATTACTTATAAACAAATCTGAAGCGTTGCGCAGTTTGAAACTAAGTGTAGAATTATGCTTCTGATAAAATAAGAGCTGAAATATGAGACGCTTATATTATCTGTTGTTATAGTTTTTATGTATTGTATTGAATGTGTATTATAATAGTTTGAGTTAAAATATATATATGTTATAAGAATAAATTGAAAAGCTATTTTAAATTAATTACACTACTCAACACTAAAAAATTATCTGAATATCTTTTAATATCCTCATTATATCGTTTCATAATGAGGTAGTCTAATAATGAATAGTTATAGGCATTTCATTTACATATCACATCTAAAAATGGAGAAAAAACACTTTTCGGTTTTTGGCGTCCGTTTGGCGTTAAAAAGGCATTTACTTCGAAAATAAAAGATTAATTGAAACAAAGCCTAGTTCATGGGTAAGTTTAATTTCTAATTTTAAAATGTCACGCGTCTGTGTCATTAGTCCTGATTTATTTGCTATATTTGTGGCGAGTTTACGTCAAAATCGAAAAAAAATCCACTTTCTGACTTAATTAAACAATGTTATGCTTATTTTAACTGTGACGTAAAAATTCAAGATAAACCATGGCTTCCTAAAGTGTGCTGTTTAAGATGTTATACGAATATCAATGGATGGTACACTGGAAGAGATAAAAAAATGCCATTTGGCACAGCAATGGCATGGACTGAACCGACGAATCATGCAGTGAGTGGATTGTATTTTGAATGTGTAAGTTGATGGTTAACGTTTTAAAACATTTATACGCATAATGTGAAAAGTTGTTTTAAATTAATAATATAAAGAACTTTGAAAAAACTAGCACACTCTGTTTTAAAAACTATTAAAGTTATCCATTATAGCATTTCTTTTAAGTTCACAAACCTATGCTTCCCTGACTTACTCCAATTATTTTATTTCAGCACATACAATTCTTGACAATTTTAAATGTTTTATAAGCATAGTGTGAAAAGCTATTTAAAATTAATAATAAAACGAACTATGAAAAGAATAACACAGTCTGTTTTTAGAACGATTACGGTATTTCTTTCAAGTACACAAACTCAAGTCTTTTAAGTATGCTTTCCTGTCTTCATCCAAGTATTTTATATCAGCACATAAAACTTCTACATTAAGAATTTTAGATAGGAATTATTGCTAGCTCTCGAATAATTTTACTTCCGACTGTAACACTGATTGTATTATGTATACTTATTTTTTAGTTTTCTTTTAAAAAACTTAATTTTCTATATATTTAAAATAAAGATAGGCCTATATTTCAATAGATCGGTGTTGGAGTGAAGGTTGATTAACGACTGCCATAGTCCTAGGCATACTATATAATATGAGGTGATATTCTTCGGGCCTACTCTACATAAGAAATTTTGGAAGAAAACCACAGAATTATTTAAAATGTAAATTAATAAATGTCTTTTAGAAACTACGAAACAGTGGGAGTTTAAATGCTGTACGACAAATAAAGTTTATTTTCTCACATTTTATACATATCTGATTGGTTTAACGTCATTAAGTGTTTCAAGTAATATGATCGTAAGAGTCTGGTATGAATAAAACAACTTAATAACTTATTCTTGAAAATAAATTACTATTAAAGAAATATACATTAAAATATATTACAGAAATATATAATGAAAATATTCGACTGAAAACAACACGTTAGGTTTAAAAATATGTTTTACTTATTCATTTTTGACCATTGATAAATGCATTTCATATCATATATATCATTTCTACGTCGATAAAAAAGGTACTACGCGTGCTGCCTGGATTCAATTCTTTTCCCTGAAAAGAATAATGTTACAGAAGCGAGAAAATATGTGATATATTATTCTGAATTTTACAGATATTTTACATTTTTGAAAGTTTTCTGAAAGCATTTTTAAAATGTATTATCAGATTTTATCTTGAAAGTTTTAACGATTCTTATAAGAAACGAAATTGTATATCTCGGATTACGTTACTTTACTCGGAACTGAAAAAAAAAAAAAAAAAAAAAAAAAAAAAACCTGTAACATTTAAAAGTTAAATAAATCAAATTAAACTGCAGATAGAAACTTCTAAGCAAGCAAATGTAAAGCTAGCTATATAAGAATACGACAATGGATTTAATTAAATATTATTTGTCTATGAAATTTAACATTTTCAGTTGTAACAACGCTAGCTCAGAATTTATAAAATACCAAAAAATTGAATTTATTTGAATTTATTTATTTAATCTCTAATCCAAATTTAGCAATTTAGCAATTCTTTGTACGATAGGCTAATCCACAATCATAATTTATAGTTTTTTTTTTTTTGCTAAAATTTGTTAAAAAGTACAGTTTTTTTTTTTTTTTTTTTTTTAATTAGGAAAAAAATAATTTTTTTTTTTGGAAGAAGGACGTGACTTTTCATTTAACATTGTTTAGTTATTAGAAAATTGACATTTGTTAAATTTTAAAATATTAATTCAAAGTGACGTAAAAAATTACATTATTTAAAAATAAAAGAAATTACTAAAATTTCTCTAATTTTAAATCAATATTAGAGATTTTTCGACTGTTCACTCATACTCACTATTTATAGCCAATTATGAATCTTGCTAAAGTCAATTGAAAATTAGCGATTTAAAAATTTAATATATATATATATATATATTATAATTTTCAACGTAAGATGGAATAAAACTTGAAATTTTAAATATAGAATTAGAACAGATTATTTATAAACCAATGCAAAAGGAAATATAAAACTATAATAAATAAGGAAAACAACCAAGGTTAAATGAAAATTAAGCCCAAAACACATGAGGGCCTTCATCAGGGGAGCTCCCCCATATAGGGAATGAAATATGAGAAGTTTCTGACGAAACATTGGTTTTTAGCCAAAAAAGCACGTTTCTAGCTCTAACTTTTCACAGATGGAAGCAAGATCATACAGCAAACGAATATAAAGCATAAAAAGCAATTAAATTTTTAAATAAAGTACAAAAGTAAATACATCAAAGCAAAATACAAGAACATAAATAATACAAGAATATAAATAAATACATACTTGGACAAACGTGAATAGTCAGTAGAATGAGAAAAACTGAATCCCCCTCCCCCCCCCCAATCGTAAACATAGAGCCCGTTTCAGCTCGTAGAGCCTTTTACCAGCTCTTAAATATCGCCCGAAATGGACAAAAACACCTTAAGTAGGATTTCTACACAATAAACATTTTAGTCTTCTTGATTGAAATACTACTTAAGGGTTTTTTGTCCGTTTCGGGCGACAATTAAGAGCTGGTAAGTGGCTCCACCAGCTGAAGTGGGCTCTATGTTTACGACGGGGGGGAGGGGATTTCAATTTTCCTCATTCTACAAACTATTCAAGTTTGTCCAAGTATATATTTATTTATATTCTTGTATTTTATTTTGATGTATTTACTTTTGTACTTTATTTATAAATTTAATTGCATTTTATGATTTGTATTAATTAAATTCATATGCTGTAAGGTCTTGCTTTCATCTGTGAGAAGTTGTGGGCAAGAAACGTGTTTTTTGACTAAAACGCCGTTTCGTCAGAAACTTCACACATTTCATTCCCTATATGGGGGCTCCCCTGATGAAGGTCCTCATGCGTTTTGAGATTAATTTTCATTTAACCTTAGTTATTTTACTTATATATCTATAATATAAAGAAAGTAAGAAAGAAAAAAAAATGAAAATGAAATGAAAAAGAAAAGGAACTACGTGACTCGCTTAAAATTAGCAAGGTTTAGTTGGAAGACTGGCCGCATTAAATATTTAAATTTAATTAGAAGATTGCGAATCATAAAATTAACTACTCATGAAAAAATACTTTTAATTATTTAAAGAAATCTATCAAAATGAATTTTATGAAACTTTGTTAAGAGCCATGCCGATTAAATTAGCGTTTGAAAAAAAAAAAAAAAAAAAAAAAAAAAAAAGACGGCATGAAAATCGATTTATTCGTTCAGAAGCGAGAATATCATCAACAGACAGGCACATTATATCTTATATCAAGTTTTCATTTTTAAAACAAGGTGGAGATAGAAACTTCACGAAATCTTTATGCTATACGGAATACAGTTAATTTTAAACATAATTATTGAAGTAAAAATTTTAATTTTATCACTTATTTCATGCGTTTTCGTTGTGTTTGTTTGTTGTAATTTTTGTAATGCAGGGTAGGCTAAGAGTCCTTGATTTTTGTTTATTTTTTTATTTATTTAAATATAAAATTAAATAACTGACGTACGAGAATATGTTTCATACTAGGGTAGGGGAGAGTGGGGATGAATGGGGCATTTTTCTTGTTTTTATTGATACCGTCGACCATATGTAATTCAGAATTTTGCAACATTGCTCATAAGTACACTTAAGTAATCATTTACATATAGACATACTAACTTTAATAAAAAGTTATCATTCTTAATTAATAATATATATATTACATGCATGTGCATTGTCCCATTCATCCCCACCGATTGGGGTGAATGGGAAAGGACTGTAGTTAATAAAGAAAAGAAAACAAAATGGAAAGTAAATAAATTTTTAAAGTTAAATTGGTTTATGTGTTTTTATTACACTCTATGAATTCACTGAAATTAACATAAAATGATGTTTTGACTCAAATTAACATTAAAATACAAAAGTCCTTTGGTTCGTGCAGTTCCTAGTGCTCTAGGCTTTGATAATATAATCTAATAAGACATATAATCTAAAAATAAATAAATAAATGAGACACTAGAAAGAGATAAATCATTATAATAGAGTACAAATTATCTAGATAAATTTTTGTTTCCAACTAATCGGGAAAACCAACATTCTATTCTGTATTACATTAATAATCACCAGAATTTATTTAATTACATTGATTGAAATTGTGATTTTAATCAAATTATTATTAGTTTATTTATTTATTTATTTTAATAATTGATTTTATTTTCATTGAATATTCTAAAGTATAATTTTTTCGTCATAGTTATTATAAACAAAATCAGAACAATTAGTTTTAATCTATTTTTCTCTAAATCCATGCTAATTTTATAATTACATGTTATAACTACTGAACTACAGGTTATAAGAATATTGAAAATCTATTTACGATTTGTTTTAATATAATTCTTGTGTGCAATTTTCAATTAGCACATAGTGGGGAATGTCCCATTCATCCCCACCACCATATAACCATATAAAACAGGAAATAAGCTTAAGGAACATTTATCAATATTCTTCTTGAACATCATAAACACAATAAAAGATTATACCTTTTCATCATATAAGAGTTATATTAACTTTAAGCAAATAGTTAATTTCTTAACCACCTTATTGAATAGGTAAGAACATACCTTGGCAGCAGAAAAATACACTTTAATTTTTTCTGCCTTTCTATAGATAGCACTATTCTGAAACTACACTTGTTGTATGAACTCAGTACTGCCA
The DNA here is from genome assembly GCA_963930645.1 of Salticus scenicus. Taxonomy (NCBI): domain Eukaryota; kingdom Metazoa; phylum Arthropoda; class Arachnida; order Araneae; family Salticidae; genus Salticus; species Salticus scenicus. The sequence continues at coordinate 130,529,050 of OZ005652.1, read as the reverse complement.
TATATCAGAAAAATTGTCAAGTTTATGGTGCTTGCAAAACATAAAAATTTGCTGTTGTCCCATTCATCCTGCATTCCATTGAACCGAACTCTTCCTACTAAATTTTGCTTCAGGAAAAATGATCCAAATTTTGCTTAACAAAAGAGCAAGGAAAAGAATAAAAAACCCAAATAAAGTAATTAATGAACATTTACTGATTAGAATAAGATAACCGTTTGAATGTGTTTTAGCCTGCAAGAAAAGTATATGTATATATATAAATTATATTTTCACCAAAAAAAAAAAAAAAAAAAAAAAAGGTTCTGCAGTTGTTCGCTATCCATTTTCATTTCATTTTATTTATTTATTTATTTATTTTTAAAATACAGCGCCACCTATAAACAAAATTTTGCACTACGTTTTTTATTTACAACAAAATTTAAACAAAATTTAAACAAACTTTTCATAGTGAGACACATTTTCATATAAATCTCATTATTGTACATCAATTGTTTGATTTTATATAAACGTTTAAAAATTTTCATATACTTTTGTCACACCTTGTAATGGTATTTTTATAGCTACGAATTGAATTTTTTGAATTATTTTCCCATCTTTAAATCTACAGAGGTATGTGAGTAAATATGCATAATTAGAAAAGTAATAACAAATTGATAAACTATATATTTGAGCTTCACTTTGTGCAATATGTATTTTCTACATTATTATAATATTTTTTTAATAATTTCCTTTGGAGTAGATTCTTTTTATTTATTTTTCTTCCAATTATTAGTGCTTGTTTGAATTTAAAGTAAAATTAATTAATATATTGATTTCTTAAAATAAATATATAAATAAGAAAAGAAGAAGGGAAAAAAAATGAATTTCTACAAAATATTTACTGTTATAAGGAAAAAAAAAAAAAAAAAAAAAAAAAAAAAAACGCATCAAATGAAAGTATTATTTAATAAAATAAAAACATAAAAGTAATAAAGTAGGAGCACTGCCATATATTGCAGAAATTAAAAATACCATTATTATTATTATTATTATTATTATTATTATTAAGCACTACTCTAACTCTAGGGTATTGAAAGTATACTTCTAATTAAATGAAATTACATGAGAAACATTTAATGACATCATTAATATTTATGTAAATGTAAATATAATTTACCCTATAATTTATAATAACAGCAGAACTGTAATTTAGCTTACAGTTTATATATAATTTATAATAATGCATTTTCGAAATCTTATTTTAAAATGCATATTACGTAATATTAACATGATAATTTACGTATATTGCAGATATTAACCAGAATTTCAATGTCATGCATTAAAAGACACATGTTAATGTAATTTAGATTATCTGGCTGCATATCAAAAACAGTTTTTGATATTTTAATCTATATTAGGTATCATATCACAGTGTTAATTTTCTGGCAATGTTCCTAGATATTGATTTTTAAGTAATTTCATTTATTCCATGACTTGGCCGAAAATTCGCATTGTTATCTCCAAAAGAAAATATCTTTAATTAAGGTAAAGAAAAGGGAGAGAAAAAAATGCAAATTAATTCATTGCGTCAGCTTGAAAAATTTAATAATGCAATTTCGTAATTATTTACTAAATAGTGTTATTTATTCAGTAATTTATATCTAGAACATTAAAAAACAAGATTAGATAGTTTTATAATTAAAAATATAGCAACGAAGTATAGAAAAAAAAATAAGTAATATAAAAATATAACATTTAACTATATTTGAAACTTAATAATAATGACAAAAAAATTTTAATGCATGGAAAATGTCAGAATGATGTAACTTTAAATATATAAAATGTGAATATATAGTATAAATAAAGTAGAATTCGGTTCATGACATTTTTTTATACAAATTTCATTTGAGGAACTTCAATTGATCATTTTTATTTTATGATATGAAATATTACCTTTTCTTACAATAAATTATATTATGCTATTTTTTTTCTTATTTTAGGATAATGAAATTTATAAAATGTAGTTTACATTCATTTTAAAGAAAACAGTATTCAATATAAACATTTACTTTAAAAACTTAAAAGCTTAAAAATATATATGTATATAAATTTTTTACATTAATTATTTAACCACATCACTCCACGGCAAAAATTAAAAAAAGAAATGTAAAGAAATAAAGAAATAAATAAAAATAAATAAATTAAATAAAATAAATGTAAAAAAAATTTAAAAAATTAAAAAATTAAAAAATTAAAAAAAAAAAAGTAAAATATATATATATTGTTTTTTTAATTTTTCTGTGAATTAAATATCAAGTTATATTTTTACAATTTTTATAACGTTTGATATTTGAAATATAAAATTAGATTGTGAATTTAATGTTAGATTGCGAATAAGGTCAGATTGCGAATTTAACCTTATATTAGTAACTTGGTTACATTAATATAATTTACAATAATCATGATAGGCTGAATCAGGTGTTTCGAAATTTGGTTAAAACCGTTAATAATAATTGTTATGTTTCTTATACTTCTGCTGTCATCAGAAGCAGAAGCAACGAAACTCGATATATATTCTAACAAGAAAAGTCTCCTTAATGCGCATGCACAAAGTATTCTTAAAAAAAAAAAAAAAATCTGGCTATGCGCATATGGAGACTTTCTTTATTAAATGTTCAGTATTTGTAAATATTGATTTCCATATATGTTCATTTTAGTTCAATATAATTTAAATATTCTTTTCATCCATTTAACATCTTTTTATGTATTTACGTATAATTCTTTGTAGTTATTTTATTTCAAGATTAATTTTTATTGCTTTAATGTTTTAAAAATTTAAAGGAATTGTTTTACAACTATTTTGTATTTGGGATTGTTAAACTTTTGCTTTTCCTTTCCGATGGGGGAAATATAAAGAGCTATATTGTATTTTAGTTCTTTGATAGCAGTACTTGCAGCATTCCACTTCTAATATACTAAATTAAAGAAATGAATTCCAGATTCGATGAAGGTCTTATTGTTATTTTGATCATCCTCATTTTATTTAATATTATTACTAGCAGGCTACGCCCGCTTCGCTAGTCACTATATTTAAATGAATATTCAAAAGAAATGAATCACTACGTTATTTTTTTACATCATATTATAAATAAGAACATTAAAAAAAGGAAGAAAGAAAGAAAGAAAAATTTTTAAAATCGCTCTAAACCTCGCTTCGGGAAAACACTGTCTACGGCATTTTTTTTTCCAACCGCACTGTATCCGGTCCAAGTTCCCACTGCCTGCAGAAAGGTATTTCTAGGACATTCCAATTTGGGTATTTGCACTCATGTTTGTGAAAACTGCAACACCAAGAATCAATTCGAATATAAGAATGATATTTATCGGGCACATACATTATAGTAGTAGGATGAACGATTGGTTAAATTTTCAGGAAGTTTTGAGTAATATATCCTGAGAAAACAATACATAAAGCAGCAACCTATAGGACCAATAACTACAATTATCTGCCTAGGCATTGAATCGAGCAGCAATTGGATGTCATATCCGGGTACAGCCCTTCATGAAACTTCAGCACGATGTTCTTTTCAACGATTTTTCGCTTTTCAACGCTTTTTCAACGATTAAACCGACATTTTCATTGGTGCCAGATCAAGAGAACACCCTGGCCGGAGTAACGGTTGAATACATCCTGTATCAAGGAAGGTCCAGACAATAGAGACAACTTGCGGTCGTGCATTATCTTGCTTAAATATTTCGCTACGTAGGCCTTGAATATATAGCAGATGGGCGGGCCTTAACTCACCAGAAATTTAATTGCCGCTATTCAGAGTGCCGGGAATGCGAACAAGAAGAAATCGAGACGCGTATCCAATGAGGCCTCATAACATGACTGCAGGTGATGAACAGTGTGATGATATCGAATTCCAGCTGGCAATGTGCATTATTCACAATGCCGTTAACTACGGATAATGTAATCCTGATGCTGTAAACAGGATTGTGATTTGTCAGTAAGGCGACTCCACGCCATTCCTGCGTCCAGGTTTGTGGTAATCACACATTAAAGGCGTATATATAAGTGATGCAGTTTTGAGGGCAATCAAAATTTTTCTAGCCGCATACTGGGTCACAACCTGAAGTCATAGTATGCAATACCATTGGATATACGTCACGATCCCCTCTTCTTTTCATTCCTGCCACTCTGAATACCAGCCATTACATTTCAGAGGAGTTAAGGCCCATCGCTCTGCCCCATATTCAAGGCCTCTGATTCGCAAAACTTAAGCATGACAATGCACGACCGCAAGTTGTCCATATTGTCTGGACCTTCATTGATGCCGAATGTGTTCGACTGTTGCTCTGGCCAGCGCGTTCTCCAGATCTCGCACCAATGAAAATGACTGTTTAATCATTGAAAATCGACTGGCCCCCAACAACTCACCAGTGATTACGATCGATGAATTGTGGCATCGTGTTGAAGCTTCATGAAGTGCTTTACCCGTACATGTCATCCAATCGCTGTTTGATTCATTACCTAGGCAGATAAGTGATGTCATTGCTCATAGAGGTCTTTGATTTATGTACTGTTTTCTCAATACATGTTCTATTCCATTTCTTAAAACACTTTTTATAGATGCCACACGTTACCGCATAAACTTTAAATTTCACATCTACTTTTTAGGATAGCACGCGATCATGTTTTATATAAAAATTAAATCATTAAATTCATTTTCTTACTTATTTTTATTTCATTTTGCATCCACACTTTGTATTTCCTAACTGAAAATTATTAAAAAAAAAAAAAAAAACTTGAAATTTAGTTTAAGACGGAGGACCATTAGTTTTTTTTTTTCTTTCTTTTTTTTTTTTTTCAAATTATAACATCGCTTTCAAATTATTCAATTATCGATAAATTTTAGATTTCGATAAATGTCCAACTATCGAAAAATGACACCGCAAAAATCCCAGATTGAGACTAATAGTCCTCAGTCTTAAAAAAATCATACATACATCTGGAAGTAATATGTTTAATATATATATATATATATATATATATATATTTATTTATTTATGTATAAGGTTTAGAATTTATTTGAAATGTTTCGCATCAAAATTTTTTAATAACATATAAAGTATTCTTAAAAATCGATATCTCCTTTAAGCTTTACTTCGGTAACTTATTCGGTAAAATATTTTGAGATAAAATATTCACTTGATGTAATAAGAGAATCGCCATGACTAATGATAAAATTTCTGTAGTGAACGTATTGATTTCGGATAACCCTAATATGAAATAGATGTGGTAACAAAAGAAATCTATTGCTTTTTCAATAAAAGGTGTAAAAATTTATATCCTTTGGTTATTTATCTCGTTATATTTCAACAATTTTCCAATGATGTATCTATAATATGTACAAACACATAAATATAAAAACAATTGCGCTTACCACGTACTTTCATATTAAGTTATTCAAAAATTGATGAAAATCGTAAAAAAAAAAGATAGAAACCAATGAAATATTTTTTTTTCGTTATAGAAATGCGTTAAAACAAGTATAATTTTGTTTCAAGTGGTGAAAACTTTTAAATAAATTTTCCTAATTTTATGATACACGAATATATCCCTGACGTTTATTTAAAATCAGTTATTCAAAATTAAATATATACACATATTAAATTAATACAGTAATAAAACTGTAAAAGACATAAATCGTAATGATATTTTATTAGCACGACAGGACTATTTCTTTCAATCTGGCATTTTGCTTCGTTACCAATTTATAGTGTTTCATTTCGAAAATGTTTGCCAATATCCAATTTTACCATTTAAATTCTTATTCTATCTAAAATACTTTGTGAAATACGTAAACACTTTTATGCATACATTTTTTTTTCACTTCCCATCAGTGAGGATCGAACCCACAACCTTCGGGTTTGTAGTTATGTACTCTGACCACAAAGCCAACGGGTCTTGGCTAAGTATTTTCTTATTATTTAGACTAGTGTTTTCAGATTTTTATTTATTTATTTTTATTTTATTTTTTCACTTCCCATCGGTGAGGATCGAACTCACAAACTTCGGATTCGTAATTGCGTACTCTGACCACAGATCCAACTGGTCTCAGCTAAATATTTCCTGATTATTTAGACTAGTGTTTTCAGATATATATATATATATATATATATATATAATTATTATTATTATTATAATTTTTGAAAGGATGTTAAAATACAAATATAACCCATACAGCACAGAATGTTTCAGTTATGTTGCAAAAAGCTTACAATCTTTGAAAAACGTAACACATTTAAGTATGCTCTCCGATACCTTTCTGAAATATTCGCCCTTTTTGATTTTCTATTTGTTAAGTGATTGTAACGTTTCTGTTACCTATCTGATTTTTTGTTACGATCGCGGACATTTCTACGTTTTTTAAACTAATCGGAAAGTAATCTGAACGATTTTAAACGTTCCTGAAATGTTTATAATGTTTCAGTGTTATATGATTGTTACGTTTCTGGAACATTTTATGCTCTTAGGGAAGTAGTCCTGTCGTACTAATTTAAATTGTGTCATAGACAGAATTTAATCCATAGTTTAGAATTATTATGAAACATTAATTAACAACGTTTAGAAGCGGTCATTAGATATATAAACAATGGAAATTAATATGATAATAAAGAGTCTGTACATTATTACAAATACTTATAAAATTTTAGTAAGAAAATATAATAATGCTGTAAGGCTTTATTTATTAAAAGAAATACTCTAAATTTATTAACATGAATATTTTTAAGTGGTTTCAGAATTCCTTATGGGGTACAGATATACGCTTCTTCAGTTTTAAAATCGAAAATCATTATTATTATCAAAATATTTTCATTAAGAATTTACATTATCACGGCAATAAGTATATCTTATTTTTAAAGTAAAATAACAGAAAGAAACACATATAACACACATTATGTAAATTATTTCAAACTCGTGGTTCGTGAATTATCCTTCAACGACGGACAGTACATGGAGAGGCTTAACAATTTATTTTCAGAATATTACAGAAGTTTACGGGTCTGCCAAACCAGTGTCAACTTCAGTTTTACCAGTTAACATAACTTAAATAATAGTTGGCAACATAAAAATCACAGCATAAGCTGTACCATAAGCAAAACACACAGCATATAAGCTGTAGTTAATCTATAGCAGATGCTTTTCCATATCACACAGCTTGGCGTGGATATTAACTGACAGCTCAAATTAGGTTCTTTTATATAGTCTCGAACATTTCGAGAATTTTCCAGAAACTTCCGAAATAATCATTTTATGGCTTCAATAATTGATATATCGATAATAAGGATTTTCTCGCGAAGAAAGTCACGAAGAAGCGATAAAGTCTAAAAATTCGTCACCAAGGTCATCCTCTGCCCTGGTAAATTTTTTTTAACGATTTTTAAAAGAAAATGTGCTATTTTAATTTGAAAACAAGCTAGCAGTGCTGAAAAGGAATAATTTATATCATGAGTGAACCTCTTCGAATAAAATAAAATAAAATTATATACTATTATTTAAAAAATTATAACATTGCCCCCCCTCACAAGAATTGCACGTCACGGGTCCTTGGACAGCAGGTAAAAATTAAATAAACTACACAATTTAGATATTACCAAAACTAAATTGCTTGCAACAATAAAATAATAATACAGAGTGCAAATTTAAGTAATTAATCTATGTACAAAATTTACAATTATGTATGTACAAATACTTACTTTAAACATATACAATTTTTGAAATACTACTGGCTGTGGTATAATTCTAGTAATTCTAACAAGGATGTCATTTAGTCTTTTTAGGATTACATTGGAACTGTCCCAATTACACTGCAGATATAGAGAGACTCGTTTACGTCAAACAGGGTTCAATAACCAAATTTTGTCTTCTTCCTTAAATTCATGATGTGTAGACTTCAGGTCATATCTCTTGGCACATATCAAGTCCTATTTGGTGGCACAACCAAATAGGAGATCAAATAGAAGACGAATTTCTTGTCCAAAAATCATCTGTACTGGAGTATAGCCAATGATTTCGTGGACAGCACTTCGATACCCCAACAGGAACAAAAATAACTTCAAGTCCAAATCTTGTTGGTTTCTTGATGAGAGAATCGAGAGATTACTAAGGGTGGTACGGTTAAACCTGTCAACCTCGCCGACCAACTGGAGATGAAGAGCGTTGTCTGAGTTTTGTCTAAGCAGAGTAAGAGACACAGTCATACGAATACTGCAGCAAGGAAATTCTGACCTTGGTCCATGTGAAGTTGAAGGGTGCGCATTACTTTTAACAATAGCTGTACTAGTTCCTCCATAACTACACATGCATCATGATCGGGAATGGGATACGCCTCATGCCCATTTGTTGAAACAATCCATCACAACGAAGGTGTACTTATTGCCTCTACATGTCCGTGGCATAGGACCCGAGACGTCGAGTGCGATCCGTTGAAATTATACTGCCATATTATACCGCTGTGATCTTCCTCGACGTCGTTTCTTCGGAACTTTATGTGCCGCAGAAATATCATAAGATTAGCACCGTTTCTCCCTGCCCACCAGTAGGAGCGTTCTCGAACTTTCTTGAGAGTTTTCATCCCTCCAAAATGACCACCGGTAGGGCTATTAGAACGGCTGGAACCTTAGAAGTATGATCTGCCAGTTGAAATTATTTCCTTCATCAGACTACTATTTTCTGTACAGTACGTTGTTTCTAATGAGTCCCAGAGTGCTCAGTAGCATTTGGTGATGCAGCTCAATGTGGAAATGACCTGTCAGCTATTTCTGCTACTGGACATTTCCTTAAATTACAGTATTGGTTTTATGTGAGAATCTTCTAAATGGACTTGTCTAACTCCTATATTGCTCCACGGACCCTGTTTCGATGGCGTTGAAACTGTAGCTTGGCGAGTAAATGTGTTTATCAGATGGTATTTATCTTTGGCTTCAGAGAAGTACTTGTAACTTTTTCAGCAGAGCTTCATTGAATAGGCATATGCATTACTATGCAGAACCCCATTAAAATGACTTATTTCGAAGTTCTTTTGGAGACATTGAAAAACAGATATTATTAGTAAGTATATTTATTTATTGATGAACTGCACATAATATTTAATAATTCGAAAATTCAATAAGGGAAAATGTACTTTTTTTTATATTGTTGCAGAACTTTCATCCATCCTGTATATATATATATATTATATATACATATATATATATATATTAATTTAATTTATTTCTTTAACTATTCCTGTTTCATTCTGTATTGAAGCTCTTATCATATAAATTTGGATATATGCACTATTAATCAAAACATTGCATTTGATAATACTACGTTTAAAAATATCATTTTTCATGGAATGTATCATTCGGAAATATCTCAATAAGTTATAAAAAATTTGATGTAAAACTATTTTTCAAATTACTCAGAAACAAACTACGTGTAACTTTCTCATTCGCAAAATACATCTAAATTTTAAAAAATGATTTATTTTTTAAATAAAAATTCTTATTGAAACTAGTGAATGTACTTTGATTGCATTTTAATTTGAGAAAAGTAACCGAATAAATAAACAAAATTCTTTTTAGAATGTCGCCTTACGGTGAATACTTTAAGAATTCCTTAAATAAATAAATAAATAAAATTCCATTACAAGGTAGTTTAAGAAAATTTTCAAAAGTACATTTATCTTAAAAAAAATAAGTCAATAAATCACAAAAGTTAAAATAAATAAATTTAGTTCCGTTTTCTATTTTTATTATCTCTCAAATATTTAATTATGTTCCAAAAAAGAAATATGAAGTTATGCATTCCATGTATCAAAGGAAAATACTTAAAGTATGATTTATTATTTTTTAATCCCCTTTTTAAAGTTTTCAAAATGCATTATCATTTTTTTTTTTTTTTTTTTTTTTTTTTTGCTAGAAAATGTTAATTTTGAATTTTCTTGAATATGTTGGGTGTAAATATGTATAGGGGAATGTCTCGGGTTGTGGGCCCAGTTTTTATTTTGGTTTATAGCTTTTGATAGAGTACATATAATGAAAACATATGAATACCAATCGAAGGCTAGAACCCTTAGCAAATGTTTGATGGAGTAATTGTATTGATTCCGACAACCAGAAAAATATTATTACAAATTTTCTAAAGTTTTCATTTTTGGCCAAAACAAATATCGTATTCGGTTAGGGGCACACTTGAAAAATCACCTAAAAATGGGAAAATAATAAGAAAAACCACAATGAATACAGACAATAACAAAATTTATTAATTTTGTAAGGATTCAGTGGCCTAAATAATAACAGAAAATGGGATTAGTCGAATTGTACTCGTCATTTTCTTCGTCCTCCGAATCACAAGTGCAATGCTTGCAAGTAAAATAATTTGCATGTATACTGGCACACTTCAAACTCACCAGACTATCACACGCGTTGCATTTGATTGAGATACATCTTGTTAGGCATAGTGGCAGGTGCTTCAAACAGATGACACAGAAGTCGACATCATTAGATTGTTGAGACTCCAATTTTCAGCGCGTTTGGCCGGCACTTCGAATGGTGGAATTGCCATACCTTCTCCAGGCTTCATCCGGGGGGACTCTGATACTGCAAGGAAGTCATATTCTCGGGCAGTCAATTTTATGGATTCCTTATCCACTAAGTAACACTAAATTGCGTTAACCAGTGCATTAAAATCCATTTCTTTTGGATCGGTTGACTTTTTTGGAGTTGATATTGCTAAAAAAGCCTAAACCTACATAAAAACACTAATAAAATATGTTATATTGACATAAACGACCATATTTGACAGTTTGCAAGTCAAACACACATTTGAAATGAAAAAAAAAAAAAAAAAAAGTGTGCCCACAACCGGGAACGGCAGCCATTTATATAATGGCAGAAAAAGCAGTTTTAATGGCAGAAAAAGCAATTTTCGGTCCACATTTTGGCTAAATTCGATATTGCATCACAAAATATGAGGAATGTACTGCATTAAAATACTTTTCGTTTACATTTTTGAATTAATTCACTTCGATTTACCGCATTCTAAAAATATTCACAAATTAATTTATTGTTGCTTTTTCTTAGATTTTTTTTTTTTTTTCGATGCTTGCACTTTCTAAGAAAATGCATCTATTCGCTTCGGTGTTAGCACAAAAACTGCGTACTGTCACAATACATGTTTGACAGTACTCAAATCCACCATATTTGCTTTTGTTAAAAGATATGGCGGAGTGTCCATAACCGGAGAATGCCCAAAACAGGAGACATTTCACTATATATGGTAAATTTTTCATATTTAATTTAACTAAAATACTTTTGTTTGATTTCAAGTGATGATTTATATTGACGGAGTTATTGTAAATTTTTGGACACATATATATCAAAACTTTCTTTCAGATACTTTTAAAAATCAATATCTTGATGGCAAGATTTGAAATATATAACCCACTTGTATATGTTAAAAAAAAATACATACATATACAAATAATCCACCAAATGAGTTTACCCGTAACTGTAATTTAATCCAAAGGTCTAAATTTCATGATCAGAGGTGCTCTTTCAAAGAAAGGGTAAAGAAAACGATGCGAATAAAGTAAAGTATTTGAATACTTACCGATAGAGGTTGCTTTGGGAATTTTCGCCTAAACCGATTTTGTAAACATTATAAAGAACGAAATCTCAAAAGCATAATTTTCATATCTGTAAACAACATGGCTGACACGACTATCAGCTTACCATACTTATCGTTAATTTTAAAAATTTTTCGGATGTTTTACAAGAACTTAGGTGTGTGAAAGGAATGCATAAAGGAAACTTTATTTAACCTTTTGTGAACTAAGAAGAATAGAGAAAGCATTTCTGTAAACTGAAAAGTTTGGCAATGAAATGGGACAAAACTAGTTGGCATAGGTGGACTCTGCTCAGTTCCCCATCATATTTATGCTCTCACAAATTTCTAGTGCGAGACATATTATAATCATGTTAAAAAAATGAATTTGACCAAAGCTTGATACAGTGACAGAATGAAATCCCCGCCTAATAGACTATCCACCGTTCACTTCGATATATTTATCTTATTCTAATCTATTAATTTATTTTATCAGGGTCAATTCCGTTGTTTAGTTTTCATGCTACTATTTCCAGTGCAATAATCCTCAAAATTCATATTTATATGAAAATTTTACAATTTCGCTACGTTGTTAAAATCGTAAATTACGAATAATTTACGAAGTTTTCCTATTAGAATATTTGTATTCAATCATGTTCAAACAAATATCATAAATGTAATTTTGAAGTTGTCTAATGTATTTATGATCATCAAAATGGAAGTTTATGCTCCATTTTGCCTTATTCTGACATGTTAAGTAAATCGTAAATTCCAAATAACTTACGAATTTTTTAAATTGGAAAAATCACAGTCTATAATATTCATGCCAGTATCTTAAATAATATTTCGAAAGTGGTTTGACATCTTTACGATGAAAATATACCTCAAGATTGACGTTTATGTGAAATTTTGCTCTAAATTGCCATGTTAAGAAATTCGTAAATTTCCAATAACTTACGAAATCTTTATATTGGAAAATTCATAGTCATTAATAATCATGCCAGTGTCCTAAATAATATTTCAAAAGTAGTCTGAAATCTTTACGATGAAAATATCTCTCAAAATTGACGTTTATGTGAAATTTTGCCCTATACTGCCATGTTAAGAAATTCGTAAATTTCCAATAACTTGCGAAACTTCCAAAGTAGCAGATTTATAGTTACTGATGTTCATTCCGGCATCAAAACTGATATTTTAAAATTGTTCTGACATTTTTACAGTAAAAAGTGTCCATTAAATGCACGTTTAAGTGAATTTTTGTCCTATTCTCCCATGTTAAAAAATCGTAAATTTCTAATAACTTAACAAGTTTTTAAATTAGAATGTTGCAAATGAATAGGGTTCTTGCCAGTGTCAAAAGTAATATTTTAAAACTGATCTGACATCTCTGCGATCATTTGTTCGGGAGATATTGTGTTAAAAGGCTAACAAACTAACGTACTAACACACTGACACACTAACGGAATGATACACTAACAGACACCCTACAGACAGACACCATATAAATTTTGTCATTTTCGGATTTCTCACACCTGAAAACGCGTAGAAAAGTCAAAAAACCGAGGTCGAAAATTTTCACGATTACCTAAGTTCCCCATACCTATAGTATGATGGGGAACTAAAAACAATGCAAATAGTCATCCTATAGAAATTCCTCCACTGGAGAAGGTAGAGATATTGCACCTTCGGTCGATAGGCTCTTGAATCTTTTATAATCTCTTGTCCGCAAAAATTCTGGAATAATAAATATGCTATAAATTTATAAAATTAATTTTCATGACCAATTATTAACATAAATTATAGATTAGGGACTTAGTTTTCTATTGCTAATTTTAGTACAAACATAAATAAGTGATTGATTTCTATGAAAGTTTTTATAGAAACATGAAGCCTAATTTAATTTAGAAGATATAGTTGATACAGTAAACAAACGAAACTCAAAGCTGTCGAGCTTAAATTAAGGAACTCATTTTACCTCTAAAACTGCTGTATGGTGTGGTTTCAGATCAAGTTTCTTTTTAAGCTATTGTATAGCTTTTATCGCGGGCTTTGAGCGCGGCGACCGAATTGAAAAATTCCGTAACGAAAAAAAAAACCTAACACAGTTCGGTAGACTTCGGCTGTACGAAGCTCGCACAGATCGAGACGAGTTTCCCCGAAATCGGACGAATACATAAGCAGCTGTTTGTGAGAAAGTATATAGGTGTATAGGTATCTATCATCTATGTACAACAGTGAATAGCTGTACGCGTAAAATTTGTGTATAAAGTAGATCAGATAAAACTTGAATATCTCCATTCGACTTGCAGGCCTTTAAAACCTATTAAATACCTTTTTAAGCTATTGTATAGCTTTTATCGCGGGCTTTGAGCACGGCGACCGAATTGAAAAATTCCGTAACGAAAAAAAAAAACCTAACACAGTTCGGTAGACTTCGGCTGTACGAAGCTCGCACAGATCGAGACGAGTTTCCCCGAAATCGGACGAATACATAAGCAGCTGTTTGTGAGAAAGTATATAGGTGTATAGGTATCTATCATCTATGTACAACAGTGAATAGCTGTACGCGTAAAATTTGTGTATAAAGTAGATCAGATAAAACTTGAATATCTCCATTCGACTTGCAGGCCTTTAAAACCTATTAAATACCTTTTCTCTATTAAAATTTGTTTTCTTATCATTATTGTTATCTTATCATTATTGTTATCTTATTCATTAATATCAAACAAAAACCTTGAATATCCCCATTCGACTTGCAGGCATTTAAAACCTATTAAATACCTTTTCTCTATTAAAGTTTATTTTATATCGGTCACCACGCTCAAAAAGTGTAACTTGAATTAATATCAAAGAAAAAACTTGAATATCCCCATTCGACTTGCAGGCCTTTAAAACCTATTAAATACCTTTTCTCTATTAAAATTCGTTTTCTTATCGGTCACCACGCTCAAAAAGTGTAACTTGAATATCCCCATTCGACTTACAGGCCTTTAAAACCTATTAAAATACCTTTTCTCTATTAAAATTTGTTTTCTTATCATTATTGTTATCTTATCATTATTGTTATCTTATTCATTAATATCAAAGAAAAAACTTGAATATCCCCATTCGACTTGCAGGCCTTTAAAACCTATTAAATACGTTTTCTCTATTAAAATTTGTTTTCTTATCGGTCACCACGCTCAAAAAGTGTAACTTGAATTAGTATCAAAGAAAAAACTTTAATATCCCCATTCGACTTGCAGGCCTTTAAAACCTATTAAATACCTTTTCTCTATTAAAATTTGTTTTCTTATCGGTCACTACGCTCAAAAAGTGTAACTTGAATTAATATCAAAGAAAAAACTTGAATATCCCCATTCGACTTGCAGGCCTTTAAAACCTATTAAATACCTTTTCTCTATTAAAATTTGTTTTCTTATCGGTCACCACGCTCAAAAAGTGTAATTTGAATTCATATCAAAGGAAAAAATTGAATATCCCCATTCGACTTGCAGGCCTTTAAAACCTATTAAAATACCTTTTCTCTATTAAAATTTGTTTTCTTATCATCATTGTTATCTTATTCATTAATATCAAAGAAAAAACTCGAATGGCCCCATTCGACTTGCAGGCCTTTAAAACCTATTAAATACCTTTTCTCTATTAAAATTTGTTTTATATCGGTCACCACGCTCAAAAATTGTAACTTGAATTAATATCAAAGAAAAACTTGAATATCCCCATTCGACTTGCAGGACTTTAAAACCTATTAAATACCTTTTCTCTATTAAAATTTGTTTTCTTATCATTATTGTTATCTTATTCATTAATATCAAAGAAAAAACTTGAATGTCCCCATTCGACTTGCAGGCCTTTAAAACCTATTAAATAACTTTTCTCTATTAAAATTTGCTTTCTTATCGGTCACCACGCTCAAAAAGTGTAACTTGAATTAATATCAAAGAAAAAACTTGAATATCCCCATTCGACTTGCAGGCCTTTAAAGCCTATTAAATACCTTTTCTCTATCAAAATTTGTTTTCTTATCGGTCACCACGCTCAAAAAGTGTAACTTGAATTAATATCAAAGAAAAAACTTGAATATCCCCATTCGACTTGCAGGCCTTTAAAACCTATTAAATACCTTTTCTCTATTAAAATTTGTTTTCTTATCGGTCACCACGCTCAAAAAGTGTAACTTGAATTAATATCAAAGAAAAAACTTGAATATCCCCATTCGACTTGCAGGCCTTTAAAACCTATTAAATACCTTTTCTCTATTAAAATTTGTTTTCTTATCGGTCACCACGCTCAAAAAGTGTAACTTGAATTAATATCAAAGAAAAAACTTGAATATCCCCATTCGACTTGCAGGTCTTTAAAACCTATTAAAATACCTTTTCTCTATTAAAATTTGTTTTCTTATCATTATTGTTATCTTATTCATTAATATCAAAGGAAAAACTTGAATATCCCCATTCGACTTGCAGGCCTTTAAAACCTATTAAATACCTTATCTCTATTAAAATTTGTTTTCTTATCGGTCACCACGCTCAAAAAGTGTAACTTGAAATTATATCAAAGAAAAAACTTGAATATCCCCATTCGACTTGCACAGGCCTTTAAAAACCTATTAAAATACCTTTTCTCAAAAAATAGAGTTAGATCATTCAAATTTGGTACATCGAGGTTTTCGATACCTACAAATCGATTGCGGATATTTTTGATATATTCTCATTGCGGATATATTCTCATTTATTCAATAAAAGAAAAAAATTTGTTTTCTTATCGGTCACCACGCTCAAAAAGTGTAACTTGAATTAATATCAAAGAAAAAACTTGAATTAATATCAAAGAAAAAAAAATACTGCATAAATAAAATAAATAAATAATTATAATTGCATAAGTTGATATGCAATAGCTTTACCGCGGCAGTCCTCGAGTGCCACACGTATTTTTTTTTTTTTTTTTTGATTCACATTTTTTGTGCAGTAAGGTGTTTGATGAACGCAGCAAGATTCCCTTCGTACTTGAAAATATTATTTGTCCCTCTACTGCAGGCAATAAGACAGTCTTATAAAACATATTTTATTCAAGATTTATTTTGCACATCTTATATGGTTTTCTGTAGACGATTGTGTAATAAGCTGGTCCGCAATCACCGAATATGACACCAGGTGCCTTTTAGAATTACAGATATATGAAGAAGTTTCTATACCATGGAAGTGTGTTCAATTTTTGTACTTTGGAAAATAGCGCACTGACAGAGTTGCTAACTTTTATAATTTATTCCGTAGCAGTTTTAGCCTCGAATTCGTTTCGCACCAGAAATTGTATAGAATATTTCTCTCCAACATTTGACAACAATAAAATAGGAAGAAAACATTTTTTTTTTTTGTTTTAAAAACTGTTTTGAAAAACAAACGGGGCTAACAATGGCCCGAAATAAATTATAAAAGTTGAAAACTGTGTATTACTAGTGGAATGTCACTCATGATGCTTTAAATTCCATGGTTGAAAACACAGTGCACTAAATAGAATACATAGGTTAGAACGTATGACACATTATGGAACCTAAGCTCTGCCGTCAACACTGTACAGTAACGAAGTTACAATAATATTTTTAAATAAATATCGCTTTTGTTTTCTTTTAATTCCTCCTTTTATTAAATTTTAGACTTACAACTTTAAAGTGCCAACTATAGGTAATTTTTGAGCAATGTTTTTTTGACAAATTTACTTTCACCCTACTTACATAGTATGTGAATAATTTTTTGTGTAATTTCGATTATTCAAACAAGCTACAATCAGCTCTAAACACATAGATTTATTTATAGTTCTGTTGTAGAAGTATGCTTTCTCAGAGATTGTCTATTTTACGTATAACATGACAACAACAACAAATATATATATATATATATATGAGTGTTTTAGTTTTTGCATGCATTCTAATTAACTTAAAAATGAGAATGAACTATTTTGTATATAATTATATATATAATTATAACATCTTAGATTAAATTACATAATATACACATAAGATAGAAAAGTTAAAATTGATGACATTGAAAAATTAGTACTAGATACGCATTTTTTAACATTAATTATTTATTTTTCTATATTTCAAAATGTAATCATTTGTCAAAACTTAATCTGTTTTCGGCAAAAAATCAACAACGTATGCTACGTATCCCATGCTTGCACAATACAATAAAATCAGGTATAACTGATATTTTTAAAAAGTAGAATACAGATCTCTTAGGGCAATGCGTATATATAAATTTTGTAATTTGAATTATTTCAATTATTCAGCTGTTGTCTTCTAAAAACAAAATTCTAAAAAGTTTCAGATATAAGTTTCAGATCTTAATTTTTGTACAAAAAAAAAAAAAAAAAAAAAAAAAAACATTGAATAGTTTACTGACAATTTTTCTACGAATAATATTGTGTTGAGGAAAGAATTATCATAATTGCTTACTTATTCATGTCATCAATACTTTAAAAAATATAAAAAATATATGGACATAGTATGCAAAATAAAATGTCTGGAGTGGCTCTACTCCAAATTTCAAATATTTATTAATTATCAGTTTTTAAAAATTTTTGAAAATTGAATAATTTAGCAAATACCCGATTTTTTTTTTTTTTTTTTTAATTTCTCCTGAAATTCAAATATTTGTGCAATGAAATGAAATATATCATGACTTTTGTGTGTTTGAACCTGTAAAAAGTATAAATCATGAAATTTCCAGCAACAAGCATTCTGAAGCAAATTCTAAAATACATAACAGATTTAGTTTCTTTTGAATAATAACTGAACTTTTTATAATTATCTCCAATACAACGTTATATGTATAAATTATTGGATACTTTCCTGTAAAAGAACTATACGTAAAAAATACATCACTTCCTATAATGATCATTCATTGAAGAAATGTAATCTATAATACTTCTTACATGTTTTAATAAATTAATATTATTAAAAATAATGATTTTTTTAAACTTTAATGTGTTCATTCATACACTTACATATAATCTGTAAACACATAAGCAGACATATACATCATTGAAAATATATCATTAATAAATTCAAGAGATCTAAAATCGTATAAGTACACTACCATCCCCTAATCAAATTATTTCCTGATTGTAAGGAATTTCTTACGCATTTAAAAAGAAGCATTATAGTAAAAAGTATATATATATATAGTTACTTTACTATAATACTTTTTACACACACACACATATATGTATATATATATATATATATATATAGTTGTACACCGCTGCTTGTAAAAAATGCAACACCAAGAAGGAATGAGGATATCATAATGATATTTATTGGGCACATTCATTATAGTAAGAAAAACAATTGATTAAGATTTCAGAAAATTTGGAGTAACAAGTACTGAGAAAACAGTAGGGGAAAGTTGGACAAAACGGGATACCATTCTTGTTTCTTTTTACTACGGAAAATATGTTGAAGAAAACCACACACCGTTTTTTTTATAACTACAACATTTATTGAAGCACAGAAAAAACATATTTTAAACTAATTGTAATGATTTTAAATTAGTAAAAAAAAGTGTTTACCAAACACTTACACATCCCGTTTTAGCATACCTGGGTTGGATAAAACGGAGCCTTAGAATTGACGTACAGTGTATTACAATATATGCAGGTTTCACCTCCCACTGTTTCATCTTCAGACAATGACGACATGCATTCTTGGCTGCTTGCTGAAGGTTTATTAAACTTTTCTATGTTTTGACTATTAACATCAGGATTAGGCGTTCTTTTGGATTCTTTTATAGGCCTACTTTCTGGTTTGGCTGGACCTGGTAGCTCTTTTTCTTCCTCTTTTCCATTTCTTTTTCTTATAAACTTCGTTTGAAATTTTTAGAAGGATTTCTTAGCAGCCTTTCCTTTAATTTTCTTGGTTCTTTCTTGTAGTTTTATCATCCTTTCTATTTCTTCCATTTCTAACTCACTCTCATATTTAGATGATGTTATTACTACAGTTTCTTTTTTCTCTTATCAGCCTTGTTTTCTGGGCGAGGTCCTTTTACATGAGATACAGGTAGAACAAACTTTGGAGAAATGGAAAAGGGTAGCTAAGGCCGTAGACAAGATAGTTCTAATCCTTTCTCCCCTGAGGATGTTGTAGGTTGGTCTGTTCGTATGCTGTTTCCTGACAGGTTTGTTGGCTGGTGTACTTCTACGATGTCCCTTGAGAAAAGTATATAAAAAACTGTATCCCGTTTTATCCAACTCGTAAGTGTCCCGTTTTATCCAACTCCGGCACTTTTTAAAATAAACATGGCTGCTGCCTAAATGTGAAAGGAAAATTAGATAGACTACACATGAGAATATTCGTTAATAAATGCTTAATCAAATGTAATATTCACCGGCATTGTATTCCCATATATGTAGGCAGAATAATGTAAAAAACAACGCACGTAAATGTAGAAAGTACCAAGAAAACAGAATAAAAAAGTTCTAAGAACTACAACTTTCCATCAACTAGTAGTCTCAAGACGGGACGAACTGAGAATGGTGTAATGATGGCCGAGAACAATTTTCTGTCGTCATCCGCTCGATAGCAGTACTAGTCGGGTCCCTAGGCGACGTATCCCGTTTTGTTCGATTATCCCGTTTTATCCAACTTTCCCCTACATAAAACAGCGACCTCTGTGAGCAATAACAGCCCTTATCTGTCTAGGCATTGAATCAAACAGCGATTGGATGACATGTACGGGTAAAGCACTCAATGAAACTTCAACTCGATGCCACAATTCGTCGATCGTAGTTACTGGTGAGTGAGGGGGGGGGACAGTCGCTTTTCAACGATTAAACAGTCATTTTCATTGGTGAGAGATCAGAAGAATGCGCTGACCAGAGCAACGGTTGAACATATTATGTATTAAGGAAGGTTCGGACTATACTGACAACTTGCGGTCGTGCATTATCCTGCTTAAATGTGGCGTTGCGGAGGCCTTGAATATAGAGAGGAGGTGCGGGTGTTAACTCACCAGAAATTTAATGACCGCATTTCAGAGTGCCGGGAATGCGAACAAGAATTAATCAAGACGTGTATCCAATGGGACCCCATACCATCACTGCATGTGGTGGACAGTGTGACGATGTGGAATCCCAGCTGGCACTGTGCATTATTGACAATGCCGTTAAATACGGATAAGGCAATCTTGATGCTGTAAACAGGATTGTGATTTGTCTGAAAGGCGACTTCATGCTCTCCCTGAGTCCAGGTTCGTCATTAATCACACATTAAAAGCGTCCGTATCAGTGATGCAGTTTTGAGGGTAATCAAAATTTTGGTAGCTGCATACTGGGTCATCACCTGGAGTGATGATATGTGGTACCATTGGATACACGTCTCGATCACCTCTTGTTTTGATTCTCGCTACTCTGAATACCAGCCATTACATTTCTGACGAGCTAAGGCCCTTCGCTATGCCCTATGTTCAAGGCATACGAAACGCAATACTTAAGCAGGACAATACACGACCGCAAGTTGTAAATACTGTCCGGATCATCCTTGATGCAGGATATGTTCGACTGTTGCTCTGGCCAGTGCGTTCTCCTGATCTTGCACCATTGAAAATGACTGTTCAATCGTTGAATAGCGGCTGGCCCTCACCATTCACCAGTAAGTACGATAGATTAATTATGGCATCCTGTTGAAACTTCATGAAGTGCTTTACCCGTACATGTCATGCAATCGCTGTTTGATTCAATGCCTAGGCAGATAAGTGGAGTAATTTCTCACAGAGGTCGCTGCTTTATATACTGTTTTCTGAGTACATATTACTCCAAATTTCCTAAAATTATAATCAGTTGTTCTTCTTAATATAATGTATGAGCCCAATAAATATCATTATGATATTCGCATTCCTTCATGATGTTGCATTTTTTACAAACAGCAGTTTATATATGTGGGTCATTCTCTGAAAAGTGGGCTTTAAAAAAAAAAAAAAAAAAAAAGTTAGCTCAAACAAAATTGCTCCAATTTTTTTTTTTTTTTTTTTTTTTTTTTTTTTTTTTTTTTTTTGTGCATATACACGTTAATAAAAATAATAAAAATACATACACAGTTAATAAAAAATAATATTAACCAAGCTGTATCTGATAATTTTTGAAATAGTAATTATTTTTATTAATTAGGAAAATGAGGGAATGATTGTAAGGGAATGACAAATTTCTTCTAGAAACTACTTTATAAAAATATTATTAAGTTTAGCTATATTTTCAAACACTAAATATTTATTAAAACATATTTTTATTAATATAATAGCATAAAAAAGCAAATTTGACTTCTTTTAGTTAACTTTATAATGAGTGAGGGAATGACATATAATAAAAATACTGTATTTCAATCTAACATTTGAGAGCCATATGCTATTCATTGTAAAATGTTTCCAACAGAATACAAAATGTTTTCTTTACTTTGCTTCTATATAAATTAAATTTGACTTATATAAAGTACGTGCTGTCATTAATGGAGTAAGTAGGGGTATAATTACAGTTTGATGAGGGAATGATATCTATTACCAGGGACAACAATAATAAGTGTTCTAATTTCTTTCATTGCATAATATATAAATGTAGCATAATGGATAAATATTTATTAAAGTATGTTTAATAAATTTTCACTTCAAATAATCTAAATATAGATGCTTTAATACCATAGAAACCATTTTATTTACTTACATGTGGGAATGGGGACACAGTGAGGGAATGATATTTTGCATTTTAAAAAATATTTTACAATTATATTTGAATTCCAATAACCAAAGAATAACAGTTTATATGCAAAACCAATTAATACTGATAGTTTGGACTCCTTTAAATTTTTGTGCTTTTAAAAATATGCCCACAAGACTACTGGGACATGAAATGACCACTTTTCAGAGAATTACTCATGTGGTTGTGTGTGAGAAAGAAATAAATTTTTATCAATTATTTCCTCCCAAAGATACAGATATTTGGTAAAGCATTGCACAAATTGTTCAAACAGGCTACGAAATTCTTAATTACATTTTATGGTAATAAAATATGTTTTATTTATTACTAAAATGCATTTTTGCATAGTTTATTTAATAATTGTAAATTAATATAAATCTTTTAAACCACAAATTTTGTTTAAAGCTTTGTGAATGTTAAATATTTTTCAAATTTACTTTAACTAATGAAACACTAACTTGCGAGAAATTTAAGGGGTTACTGATGATATGAAAATTTATCTCAGAATACTTAAATAAATTCTTCATTTCGTAAGAGAAGCATAATGTATTTCAAATATCGAACATGTATAATAAATTTTAATTACACTGAAATTGAGTAACTTACTATTTTAAGTTTTAATATAAGAAAGAATTCAAGGGTTATCTGAATATTCGAGTATTAGAATATCTCTATTTCAAGTAAAACTTAAAATATATCTGTGAACGCCGCACCTCTGATTTCGAGATTATCCCAAAACAAGAACTGGAAAGTTTGGTACGAAAGTGTGGCAACAATGTGTGCGTATGTGAATCAAGATGGACTAACGTTCCATTCTATGTGTTGTTTTTAAAATACTTTATTGGATGTTAAATTATGTGTTCGTTTATGTATTTTATGTTTGTGCCGTAAGTAAAAGTAAAATCTTTAAAAGTAAAGAAAGAGTGATCAGTGTCTTAATGTGTCTCGAGATGAATTCACAGGAAGAAAAGAACCAGGTGCGAAAAAGAAGTCGCCACAATATCTTTATGAGTTGTTGTATATTTAGGTGGGATTCGCGGAAACTGAGCATCAACATTACTAAGCATATACTAAGCATCAACATTAAAAATGGTCAGAGATACAAGGATACTGTCTGAATTTGATATTGTATCTAACATTTAATATTTTATATCAGGGATATACAGGGTAAGTCAAAATGAATATAGCGATTACAAACGGCGATAACTATTTAATGGAAAAGTATTTATCGATAAGATTAACACAGAATGTACACGGAACTCCAAAATTTTGTATACATACGTCATAGATGTTCTTTGTGACTTCCCTTGGTTACACGGACAACATCTAGACGGTTGTCAATTTCACGCCATACATTCTGAAGCATGTCTGCAGTTAATGACGCAAGCGCAGTACAAATGCGTACTTTGAGACTCTGCGATTTTTATCTATGGGTTTATGTGAAAAACAGGGTGTATGTACTTCCCATGCCCAAAACAATTGAAGATCTCAAAGTACGCATATGTAATGCGCTTGCGTCGTTGACTGAACAAATGTTTCAGAATGTATGGTGTGAAATGGACTACCGCCTAGATGTTGTCCGTGTGACCAAGGAAAGTCTCGTGGAACACCTAAGATGTATGTATACAAAATTTTGAAGTTCCGTCTACATTCTGTGTTAAACTTATCGATAAATTATTTTCTATTAAATAATTAAAGCCATATGTAATCGCTATATTCATTTTGACTTACCCTGTATTTTAAACTGTTCTAATTCTTTTGTATTTTTACTCATCGACAACATGTATATTTCCTTTATATAAATGCAACCTTTCCAGATCCAAGAAATTTAGACTTCCAAACTGGTAAACCGAATGTATCAACTTTAAACTGGTACACAGATCAGTCAATCTGTTTTATATTTTCGACAGATTTTCCTGAAATTCACATAAATACAGGTTATTTCCCTATAGCATACTCTCACGAATGATATAATACTACATAGGGAGCTTAGATAAAATATAGTGACGACAAATCTGTGACAGAACCTCATTAATAAAGACCATCAGCCGCCCGAAAGGATTTTGGATGATAATCCGTAGGTTTAACATTGAGTTCTTAAAAAAAAAAAAAAATCTTTATCTCTAGATTAAAAAAAAAGAAGTTTATTTATGTTGTTATTGTCTCCCATCCCCACCGGTCTAGCAGAGCTAGACCGGGTACATGAGTCCATTCAACCTCAGAAAATCAAAGAACAAGACCGGATCGCGCAGGAAATCCTCCCTTGAAAAATTCACACAACCGAGCAGGTAGGCTGGACTAGCTGCACTGGAGGGACATTTATTGCAAGTAAGATACACTTTTCGGGGCTGTTCAAATTTCATGCACTTAAGGTGGCTGCAGCTAAATCTGGTGAACGCAGTCTGATCACCTCTAACACACCTGAAGGACAGAGCACGACCCGGCTCATCTCCAGAGTGCCAGTTATGAACTGGAGACAAGCCGCACTAGACAAGCCGCACACTTGTCCAGACACACTTGTCCACTATTTTCCAGACAAGCCGCACACTTCAACTTCTAATGGAATAAATTTCCGAGAAGGTAAGTGTCAAATTTTTCGGTAAGAGCCGAGTTGTGCCGAGCTTTGCAAGGGATTCAGCAACCTCATTCCCATATATGCCCACATGGGACAGAATCCATTGCAAATAAATGTCTCGCTTCTCAGAAAATCTAAAAAGACGCTGGAATATCTTTGTACCTCTATCTTTGTACCCACACTGGACCATGCACTCAAATACTGGATAGAGCTCCTGCTATCAGTTAAGATCCAAATGGGACTAAGCCTCGAAAACCACGAGTCATCATCAGTTGGGTTCAGTCCTGCCTCAATAGCCAGGAGTTTCGACCGGAAAACAGAACAAGAATCTGGGTTTCTCAGCTTAATATTGATGACATTATCACGTCTCTTGATGAAAACTCCACTTCAAGCACAATCCCGATCGTTCCATCTACCATCCGTATATACTTGGAGGTCATCATCTGGGATGGTGTTAATTATCTTAAGAGCCAACTGACGTAGCAATTCAGGAGTGTCTGAAGATTTATTTGCGCTTGATAACAAATCCGGTTGGAAGAATACTCTCGACATCCCTCGCAAGGAATCAACACAAGATTTACGAAAGTGCGGCTCGATATCTTGATAGACTGCTTTTAGAGAGATTGCACGTGAAAAGGAGCTATCTCTTTTTAGTCTTTGATTATTAGTCCAATGTAAAATATAATTAGCAGTTCTGTGTTGATCCCCATATCAAAGTAATTTACTAAAATATTTAACAAGACTAAGTTCTCTTCTCATATTTAGTGCAAAAGGTCAGCCTCAAATAGCACTATTTCGCTAGGGCAGGTGTGACATAAAACAGTAATAATGCGTCCTGCACACTGTTGAACACGATTAAGTTTTTGAAGATTAGAAGCTGATGCGCTCGAAAAAATCTGTAGACCATACTCTAAAACAGGTCTCACCAAAGAGATGTACGTGTTCTCAGGGGAGTCGCATCTGCACCCCAGTTATTGCAAGAAATATATTTGAGTTTATTGAGTCGCTTTCCACTTTTTGCCATCAAGGCTTCAGTATGTTTGTTACAAGCAAATTCTGGATCCAATTCAAAGCCAGATACCTAGGGTTCTTTTCATAAGAGAGAGGGACACCTCTCAAAAATAACTGGTGGTGGTAGTTATAAACATGTTTATTCGTGGTGAAAAAGTTTGTTACTGATTTGGAAACATTAAACGTTAGTTTATGTTCTGCAGCAAAGTCCTGGCTTCGCCCTTGAAAGTGCCAGGTTAAGATTTGATTCAACCAATTTTTTATCTGAGTTTGAATCCCACAGGACGATACCATCAGCAAATATACCGACTTTGCAGATCCCATTTAGCACCTCCCCCAATTCCTCCAGAAACAGTGAGAAAAAGCGTGGGGCTCAAAACTGACACCTGGGGTCTCCATGAAATAGTCTAAAATTGCCAGAGATGGCGCTGCCATATTTTACTTTGATGAGTCTGTTATGCATAAAATCAGAAATCCAAGCAAGGACTCTTCCTCGAATTTTAAAGGATTTATAAAGCTTGACAATATGTTTGTTTCGACAGACCTTGTCAAATGCCTTAGATATATCCAGGAAAGCTGCTGCGGTGTGGTTTGTTTGCTTCAAAATTGAGCGTCTCGGATACATTGACAAAACTAAATCACCTGATCAGTAGTACAACGACCCCTCCTAAAACCATATTGAGCACGGGGAAGCAAGTCATTGGAATCAATAAATTGGAATCAGTCAATGAAATAAATATGTCAGCCTGTAGAGAATCATTTTCTCCATTAGCTTAGTCAATCTTAGTCCATATCATACATTAGTCAAAACTTTAGGCCTGTAGTTCTCAGGTGAGTTTGCAGACTTTCCAATTTTTTGTATAGGGATAGCTAAAGATCTCTTCCAGTCTCGGGGAAGTCTACCGCATCTCCAAGAGTGATTAAATATGTCCAGCAAACAATGTCTTCCCCGTATACCGAAATGATTAATCATGCTTCCATGAATTGATGACATTCATGGACGATTGATGACATTCCTGGTGATTTTCGGTCCAAACCCTTCATAGCGAGTTCAAGTTCTTGCAGAGAGAAACAGTCACTAAATAAGGGAATTCCTCCAACAACCATGCGTAATATTTCTAGAACGCTTTTCAATTGTTTTGTCATTTTCTTCAAAAGATAAACCCAGTAGATTTGCTGCTAGCTTTTCCTCAAGGGGAATAGGAATGGCTGAGTCAATGAGGGCATTACTATCCTCTTTCTGAGGTTGTATTTTATCTATGCTCTTAGCGAAATTCCAAAATCTGGTAGTAGGGGTTCGGACATCTAGTTTTCTGCAAAATACCATCTATTTTTCTCTGTTGTTGATTATATATCGACTTTTGATCTCTGCATATATTTTCTTGAGGTCTGTTCGGATAGAGCTATTACGGGCAGTCCTGAGCTCTTCATGTAAGAAATTTCTTTTAGTAATGAGTGACTCCAAGTCAGACGATTGAGGTCCAAAAAGGGAGTAGCTTTCTTAATATACCCTCTTGGAATAGACCGACCTGAAGCTTTTAATATTGCTTTCTGAAAGAAGGACCAGTGCTCATCAATACTGTCAAAACTACAATCACTGCACAAGGTGTTTTCGACGAATTCCCTGAATGTCGTCCAGTTGGCCTTCTTAAAATTCCGGTATTTCTCTGGGCGTTTTTTCTTTTTCTGCCTTCCCATTAATTCACTTAGAACAGGGAAGTGGTCACTACCCACATTTCTTCATAAATACATTAAGGAAAACTAACTATAATATCTGTAAACATGTGTGACTAAATAATTTTAAATATTAATTTTTACTTTCTTCTATCTTCAATAGAAGAAAGTATTGGATTCGTAAAAATTTTCGATTTCGGGTTTTTGATGGATTTACACGTTTTGAGAGATTTTAGCATTTTTAGAAAATGTCTGTCTGTGTGTGTGTGACAAAATTTTGTGGCAACTGTATCTCTGGAACTACTGCACAGAATTTCATACAAATTGGTATGTAGTTGCACCTTGACATAAATTAGTGCCTATCAACTTTTGGTAAAAATCGTCTTACAGATTGCGTTGTCATCCCGCTTTTTCTAAATTTTTAACAGGGTGATGTAGGGCAAAAATTTTCAAGATGGGTATCTTTCGAAAGGTCTCGTCGGTACCTTTAAAACGAATGGTTGAACTATAAATCTGTGATAATTTAAAACAACGTTATCGATTTTTTTTTTACTTTTTACGAAAAAAAACTTAGAAAATAAATCTTTTTTTTATTTTTTATTTCTCTCCCCTTAATTTTATCAAACTCCCACGTTTTCCGTGTTCTGACAAACTTAAACTAATTTTTGCTTTTTTCCCCTAATTTTGTCAAAGTCCTACAGTTTCCGTGTCTTGACAAACTTTAACAAATTTTCACATTTTACCCAAAATTTTGTCAAAGACCCACTTTTTTTTTTTTTTTTTTCTCCCCTTAATTCTATCAAACTCCCACGGTTTCCGTGTTCTGACAAACTTAAACAAATTTTTGCATTTTCCCCCCAATTTTGTCAAAGTCCCACGGTTTCCGTGTTTTGACAAACTTAGAATAATTTTCACATTTTACTCAAAATTTTGTCAAAGACCCACTTTTTTTTTTTAATTATTATTATTATTGTTACTGAGTGAATTTGTATAGGAAAATATAGAAGAAAGTCTCGTGGTGGCCACAACATACTAGTTTTTATTGAATTTATTAATGGACGTGATAGCCAGAGTCTGTTTTTAGCGCGTTTTAAATATTTTAAACTGATATAAATTGTAATTCTTTTGTATTCATATTATTTGTTAAATATTTTGCTTTTTTCCCCATTTTTGTGCTATTTTTAATACGAAAATTAATTATTTTATTACTAAATGAAAATAGAAAGTTTTGGCGATACTTAACATGGTATCTGACGAAAGACTCTCTGCCAATGCTTCGGCATGTTGATTTTTAGAGAAAGTTAA
The DNA here is from genome assembly GCA_963930645.1 of Salticus scenicus. Taxonomy (NCBI): domain Eukaryota; kingdom Metazoa; phylum Arthropoda; class Arachnida; order Araneae; family Salticidae; genus Salticus; species Salticus scenicus. The sequence goes on along the minus strand of OZ005652.1, from coordinate 130,500,104 downwards.
ACGCTTCTTAATTGTGTATATTTGTGTGTATCATGCAATTATGTACAGGTGTATGTTTTAAAGAATATAGAAATAGTTTCTTATTTATTATGGTGTGTGACTAAATACAAATAAATGTTTAAACAGGTTTTCCATATTTTCAATAAAATTAAGAATCGTTATTTACAGTTTTAAAAATGAAATATAAATATTTAAATTACTAGTTTTTCTTTTTCCGAAAATGTTGAAATTTGTGAGTAATATTATTCAAATATTTCACGAAAGCTGATTATGAGCTATTTATTAAAATTTTTATTTTGTGAGGGAATTTATTAACCTGAAACAGGCGCTTCACTGGAAATGTGTATGGATAGGATGTGAATTATAGCTCTGATATCTTTAATTAAAAGATAAATAAAGCTGCGATTTTAAATTAAAAAAACAATAATGTAATTTTAATTTTTTTATTTCCCTTTAAAAATTATATTGTTTTGAATCTATAAGAAACTTTATCACCAGTAATAGTTATTAGATGTTTTTAAAAAAGCTCTAAAATTCATGTAAATTGAGGATTATATTTTACAGGTAAGATATTTTCATATTTTATTATTTCGTACCTTTTAAATAATTATTTTGTAAACTGCTATGTTTAAATATTTAAATTAACTTAGATTAAGTATTTTATACCATATACTAATTTCAATAAATTCTATGAGTATTTATGGGAGTTATAGCGAGTATAGACAGATAGACAAACATAAGTCATAAACACTTTTGAACTTTGTTGGAAAATGTTAATAACAAGGTATAAATAAATTTCAACAGCTGTATATTTTTATACAAGTTTTACTTGCTGTATTTTTTAATAATAATAGCAATTGCAATAATAATAAAATATTTTTATTCAAAACAATAATGCGTCAATTGCCAAAAAATGTAACTTTCTCACTATAATAAGTTTTTCACCTTTGCCACACTTTCTTATAATCCCGTAATAAATGAATGCTCGCCCACTATTATAATTGGTCTAGGATTTAAATATTAGCTTTAAATTTAATTGTTGCCAAAAATGTTTAAGAGTTTATTTTATTTTTATTTTCTCTGCATAAAAATAAACGTATTTTTACGCGAATAATGAAAAAAATTATCAAAAATTAGATTTTATCTATGCATATGAGAAAATGACGTCACTGCGATTTTAAACTTAAATATCAATAAAAAATAAATTATAATAATATATTAATAGAAAATCGTGGATACTTTTTTTTTTTTTTTTTTTTTTTTTTTTTTTGTCGCTGAAATAGACCAGACACATTTCGCCAAGGACTTTACTTTCGCAACAACCGTTTTAAGCCAAATAACGCATCAATATATAAATAAATTATAAAATATTAAAAAAAGAGAAAGATAGAAAGGAACAGAAACAATAATCGCACAAACTATCTCTTTTTGTCAAACTATATCATTTTACAGAAGAACTCATAATTTCGACAAAAATTCAAAAGTCACCAAGTCATATGAAATCTAGCACGATCAGGTTTACATATTTATTCATTTCTATTTTTATATATAAACCACTTTAAACTAACCAAATAAAATATTTAAAATGGGAAATATATATAACCACAAAAGATTAGTCCTCTCATTAGACGTAGAACACATAGCATATTGAATTATTATATTTCGAGGGAAATTGCGGCCAAAAGATTATCCTGATTTGGTGCCCAGGTCACAAAAGAATCTATCCCATTGAGCAGGCTGATGAACTCGCCAACAAATGCCCGTATACTTGCTACTCTCCTCCCTGTATCTGCGGACGCATGTCAAGAAAGCCTGGTTCGTCGAAAACGACTATACCTGGATGAACTGCGGTTGCGCGACCTCTTTTTCACACCTTTCCTTAACCAGGAACTTTCCCAACTCGTCCCCCTCTCGAATGATGGTCGTTACAATGGCCTGTTGGAGATCCAAAACAATAATTACTCAACAAAAGCTACACCGCCTCAAACTTTCCTTCTCTCCGCTCTGTCGGTTTTACTACGATCATAAAATACCTGAACATATTCTTCTACATTGCCCTCGTCTGAATATTCCCCGGCGCATTCTCCTATCGACCCTAAACGTTAATACCCCTATCTCTTATGTCATGCTTTTAGTTCTCCCCGTGGCATACTTCAGCTTCTCCAGTTCTCTAAGCATGCACTTTCCACCTTAACTAATCTTGGTTCAGGCTCTGGCCTTCCCTCCTGAACGTATCTTTCGAGCTTAAGCTGCCCGTTAAGACATAGCAAACAGTCCAGCACCCACCTACCTACCTTCTAATTTGACATTTAACGTGCTGTTCAGCATTTTTAAATACTTATTTTAAACATTTATGTTGTTAAAATTAAAATTATTAATATTGTTTAAACGCATCATTAAAGAAACCCAGTGGATCGAGATTCAATGAATTTAATAGAAAACAACTAGTCGTTCAAAAATAACTTTCTGACAAACTAGCAGTCTGTTTTTAATCAAATTATAAAATGTTATTTGTCAAAGTGTTAATATATGTACTGAATGAGATAAATCCAGAGAAAAATGTATTTTAGGAATTATTCACTGTCAATATTTTGCACAAAAAGTTGACAATTTAGATTGTTTTATACCAAATTTGAATTTCCCTTATTCAGTCGTTGTAAGCACTTCTTAAAAATGACTTGAAACATTTATTCGTTTATCTCAAGCAGTAGAAACTGAGACAATGGGTGAAATGTGTGTTCACCGGGAGGGGGGGGAAGGGGTAAAACTCGCATACTTGTGCAAATGAAATGTTTTTGGCGAATTGAATCGGAAAGTTTGATACTTTTATCTATATCTACGGAAATACAAAAATATTGTTTCATATGTGATAAACCAGTATCTATTCAAATAAATAAATAAATATATATATACATATATATATATATATATATATATATATATATATATATATATATATATATATATATATATATATATATATATATATTCATGCACATGTTGCATATTACGTAATACTAATTGCATTTTAACCATGATTCTTTTTATTTTATTTTATTTTATTTTATTTTTTATTTCTTCTGGTACCGATAAAATTGTTTCGTTTTCACTATTTGATTCAAAATAGGTTTCAGTTTAGAAAAAACAATTACAATATTAAGAAATTTTTTCAAAATTTTTGGCGCTTGGGACAACTTAAAGACTATTACACCGATTTTGAATGGTAACAGTATAAAATCTTGAACGATAATTATTTTAAACATATACATATATCATAATAAATAGAAAAACGCACTTTTATGAATAAAATTTCCTATTACATAAAAAAAAAAAAAATTATAACACGATAAAATAATAGAAATAAATTAATATACTTTCTCTGTTTAACAATTGCAGCTTTGTATAAACTATTGTAAGAATAATTTAATAATCCACCGTTCGAGTCCTTAGAGATACTATGCTTTTGAAACAAAACAACAAACAAAATTTTAGAAGTACTGTTATCTAAGGAAAATAAATTACTCAAAGACTTTAGGGAAAGACCAATGGAATCTATTTATGAGTCTATGTTCTCATCTGTATTTATTATGTTTTATTTGTGTTATCATTATTCCGAAAAATATGCCCTGAAGATTATTTATCATTACAATGATTACTATTATCATTTAATGCTTTAGATTATTTTCGCTAAAACACGAATCTAAAGCTTAACAAACTATAAAATCTGTATGTTTGTAGTTTCCGCTTAGTTAAATTCAATTTAAATAGATCAGTATTCTCACATAACTTTATTTAATTTTATTTTCAATGACGATATCGTATGCTGCGACATTATTCTTTATCTAGATTCATGTCTGAACTAAGGGACGTCCATTTCACTCAAATGTTGTTTTCTATAACACATATTTTTAATATTGAGGTAATTTGATCGATATTGTTTTGATACTGAGGTAATATAATAACAGTGATGTATTTTTAATATTGAGACAATGCAATGAAAAGCAAAATGACCAGAATAATATATGTATATATGTATATGCGCGTGTGTGTATATATGATAAATTAAGAGAAAACGCCATGTATAAGAATGTTTTACTTAATACAGCCAAACATTGAAATGATACAATAATGAAAAAAAAAATCACTATGCTCCTCAATACTTAATTAATTATGTATGATTATTAATTCCTTTCTCAGTCATAGAGTACACGATTGAAAAAATTAATGTAAAAAAAAAAAAAAATGTGTACTTGTTGCATTTTCTTTATATATACGGGGAAGAAATTATGAGGTAAGATGTAACGCCAGAAAAAGTAAGAAAGTAATACAAATATTGGAAAATAGCTTTGAATTGAGAATAACTATGCTGAAACTGAAAGCTGAAATACATTGTTAATCTGAAATACATATATATATTAATTTACTTTGCTAAAACAAATATGGGTACAATTTTGAATGTTAGCCTGCGGAACATTTAATTTAGTGAAAATGATAACAATTGCAATCTTCATGCTACCATTTCATGCATTTGATGTATAACGCCCACCACACACTGAAGAGACAAAAGACAAAGTTTGATGCTACATGCGAGACACGCATGCTTTAAACAGTTTTCAGGAGATGAACTTATATTTAGAGCATGCGCGTGTCCCATGTCGCGTTAAACTTTGTTTCATGTCTCGTCAGTGTACAGCGGGCCTTAGGCTGATGGAGGCAGCTATTGGTGGCAGTCGACTGCCTCTAGCTAGGTCTGTTTGTGAAAGCAACTTCTGGCGTAGGCCTATTGTCACATGCGTCGTTTCTGAAAGCCACAGCTATATCATTGCTGGAATCAACAGAGATAGCATACACGTGATTTGGAATTTCCTGTAAGTTATAAGGATAAATCCTAATAGTTGAAAACCCAGAAGTTCCATTTCCTACTGTTGCTGCCTCCAATCCGTATTCAGGAGAGATCCTTACTAAAATCTTGAAATTTTATTTAAATAATATTATAAAAATGATAATTATTGTAATATTATAATTATAATTATTATTATTAATTACACTTATATTTTACACTATATAATGCAGTATATAAAATTACTCAATTACTTTTATAATGCAGTATATAAAATATAAAGTTCATTTCATTTATTTCTGAACCATGTTGTATCTTACCCCAAGTATGGGATGAAGATGCCGCAAACGCTTTTTTTCGTGTTACTGCAAGATAAAGGCCGCTTCTGCTTCTCCTGTGTGTGTATGCAACAGAATAAGGAATTTACATATTGCTAATACTTTATTTATAATAAAACATCTGTTTATGAACTTTAAATATGAGAAACCGAATATTATAAGGGCTGTACACACAAGGTTAAATGCTCATAAGATCCAAAATAACAGTAATTAACAGCGATAAATTAAGATAAGTTCACAATGCATGTGCTCGCTGAGACAAGACTTCTCACGCATGCTAGTGAATATTACCATCTTTTGACGCATAAAAAAAGCTAGGAACAAACTTGCGTCTTCACCCAACATGCATCTTCCTCCGATTTACCATATATATATACATATATATATATATATATATGGTAAATCGGAGGTTGAGAACTGTAAAGAATTATAAAATTTATCTTTCAAAAGGTACATTGTTTATGCCAACAGCATTCAAAATATTACTTTAAATGAAGGTACACTGTTAAAAATGGTTTCTTAAAAAAAGCTAAAGTGTCTCAAAATAGCTCCGAATCAATAACTTCATTTTTGAGCATGTCAAAATACTCAAAAATGAGTACACGGTTTCTCAAATTTAAGTATATATTGTTTCGGAACTAATTTAAAACTTAAATAATGTTCAATAAAATGTAAAAAAAATCTTAATTTATTACGCATATATTGCTACAGTCTTTGCTACTTTCGTTTTTAAATGATAAAGGTTTGAAGTGTTAGTCATTTGGTAAAGAGCATTCATTTACCACAGTTGAAAACATTTTGAAAGCAAAATATTTTTTTTTTCTTTATGAACTGTTATGTTGAAGTATATTATAAACAAAATACTAGTAAGGCGAATATTATGTTTTGTAAATAAAACAATGTTTATTATGGAAACGATTATTCTTAGGAGAAAAAAAATGTTAAACGCGAAAAATTCTATATTTTTAATAAATATGTTTTCAGTAGTATACCTTGAAAATAGTTTCAAAGAAATGTGTGTGCTACAATAATTTAAATAATTTAAAGTGTTGCGCAATACACATTCACACACAAAAAAAAAAAAAAAAAAAAAAAAAAAACTGCACGTAATTTTTATGCCATTTATGCCAGCGAATAAAAAGTTATTTTACTATAAGACAAATGAAAGCTTAAATTTATTAGAAGTATATGTTTATACTATCAAAACTAAATACTGTACGTGCATACAATAATCGTTTTAGAAAACGTTTATTTGTATTGCTTGTAAATTAACGAGGTCTCATTTAAATATATAAAATCGATTTGAAGACTACAATCTATTAGAAGAAGAAATATCGCTCCAAAAATTATTCTTCAGTGAATAGCATTTATCGCACATTCAAACTCATTGGACATTTTTCCTAGAATGATTATTGGTACTTTTTAATAAGCCTTCAGTAAATTCAAATATTGCTTTTAATTTCTAAGCAGAAAGAAACAAATCCAAACGTTGTAATTTAATGTCGTGGCAAACCGTTAATTTCAAAGTTTGACGCTTTTAGAATAGGACTCGGAGCTCAATTTTTTTAATTGAACATACAGTGAATTGAATTGAAAAAGAGAAATACAAAAATTGAATGTAGAGTGGGTATACAGATGTGGAAGCAGTAGGAGGAGTAAAAGTGAATGCGTGCTCAGAGAGGCTTAAAAGAAATTGGAATATATTTCACAGAAAAAATCATTAAACACATTATATTAAACATAACATGAAATGATTGTTTGTTTATTTATAATAAAATATATGCTTAGTTTAAAGTAATAAAATTAGTGGTTTTTATTGCGTTTTATTTTGAGTCATTTATTACTTTGAAAAAAAAAAAAGTACTTTATGAACATAAATTGAGTTTATGTCTTCGAGAAGGCTGAATTAAAAGAATCCACGCTGCTATTTTTTTAGACATGTGTAATTGTAGAATATCTACAGTTAAAAAATAAAACATGTTGAAAAAAAATTGCATTAAAAATAAAAAAAAAAGCTGCGACATTTGCAAAATAATAACAGTAAAGAAAAATATACAACAATAAATTTAAAATGATAGTAAATAGAATTTGTCATGCAAAAGCATTTGTTGTTTTTATACAATGAATCAATGAATCAAAATCAATGCTTTAACAGTAAAATTTCCACTTAAAGAAATTCAATTATCATTGCAGTCTTATCATTCTAACAAAGAAAGGAGTATAGAGTATATTTTCATGATTATTCTTTATAAAAATATATATTTGTATTCAAGAAAGCTATTCTTTTAAAATTAAATACTTACTCATTTTGTTTCCATACGATTATAACAATTGTTTAAACAATTAAATAATGTACATGAATAAATTTTAGAACAATTATTTGTCTAAATATAAAAGAGAAATAACTACATTCACATCCTTTGATTAATTTATTTCATTTTACTTTATTTTCAGATCTCATATTTATATTGTATATGATATTTTCAAACAGTTACTATGCAAGGAATTTCAAAACTGTGCGAATAATATTTTTGAAATAGAAGGAGAGATATAGTTTTTAACTCTTTAAAAAAACTGGCGTCGACACTTTTCAAAAAATAATTGCAAAATTTTATCTTTTGTTAGATGAATGGTAATCTCACATTATTATTATTATTATTTCTTTTTTATTACAAATATATATAAAAAGAAAATTTGGTGTTTTTACACGTTTATAATTTTTCTTTTGTTATTGATTTTATATTGAAAAATATCCACCGACTTTTTTTTATATAAGATATTTGTAATACTAGATATAAAAAATATTGATACCAATGTACAGATACGTAAACTAATATAGGAATAAGACTGGATTATCTATGATTCTGAAAATATTTTCACTAACGTTAAATTATCCAAACTAATATAAAATATGACTTATTAAATCTATATTTCTGAAAGTACATACATGATTTCCTAGTTTAAATAGTTAATAAAAATATGTAACTGCTATATAAGAAACTTATTCATCTGTACTGCAATGCAACGATGCTGAACTAATAGAAATGTCCTTTAAAAATGAAAAAGAAAAGTTGATATGTTAAAGTAACATTACATTTATATATAAGAACTATAATACGGCTTAAATTATTCGATAATACACGGACATAAAATTTTAATGTTTAAAAGAAAAAGAAAAAATAACATGTTTTAAAATTATATGAAATAAAGCAATCTAATACTTTTTCATAAATTAAAAAAAAAAAAAAAAAAAAAAAAAAAAAAAAAAAAACAGTGCAATATCCAATGTTAAACTTTCATAAAATATTCTCATCAAGATGAATATTTAGATATCTATAGGTATAAGTCCTGTTTTGGTAAATACAATACGCAAGGGAAACAGGGTAATTTTGACATCGGCTTTTAATTAAACTGATAAACTAATTAGGACTTAATAAGACATCCTATCTGTTTGTTTGCACCTTCCTCTTTCAGTATAAGTCTTTGGAAATAAAATAAATCTTGAAACAGTCATAGTTTTAGAAATTTAAAAATTACACATATTTTCCTTTCCGTCAAATTGTTCCTCTCAAAATTTGGAGCTTTACAGATGCTGTATATTTGTGAAGCAAACTTTACAGTTTTTGGTAAGAAAACTAATATTTGTATGAAGATTTTGAATATAACTTTATATTTGTTCAAGTTCTTAAGTTTCTTGTTTTTTAACGCATGGTTTCTCTTTCCCTGTGAATTTTGTATGTTGAGGAAATGTAAAAAGGGTATTTTTATTTGTCCCAAGAAATTCAACTGTATCACCTATATATCGCTATTACTTAGATTTTTCTCTTCGGGACAAAACTTTTGATCAAATGTATGAGGTATATTCTTTATATCCCCTAAGTTTTAAGATAATTCGTAAATAATTTTCCCAGATATTCAATAAATATATAAATTCGAAAAGGTCCAAATGCTTTGGGAAGATAGAGTGCTTATGAGCAACCTAGTTTCTACCATAGGTTGGAAACGGATGGTGAAGTGTTAACAGCGAATGGGAATTTTTCTGAAGATGCGAATAAGACCAATTTATTATTCACACCAAAACTCCCCTAAAAGCCAAACTTTCATGAAAATCGTTAGAAACGTTTCGGAAAAACCCAAGACAAATATACAAGGTATCCATAATTAAACTTGACATTTTAGAGCGCTCAGTATCAAAAACTATGCTGCAGTATTTCATGACATTTGGGAGAAAGCATAATTAGATGATGAGAATAATATCTAGTACAAAATAATTCGTAAAAATTACCACTAGAGGAAGTATCACAGAATTGGGAATATGATTGAGAAAAAAATAAGGGAAAATGATTCGCTATTATTTTGGTACAAGTGCACTTCCTAGCTCTCCAGACTTTAATTCTTGTGACTTTTAGCTGTGATGTTAACTGAAAGTCTTAGGTTCTATCTGCCTCCATCCTTATAGATAAAATAACACGCCATGTGCATAACTTTTCCCATCAACAGTGCTTTGAGCAGATGAACATACACTTTTACGCTTCTAGATGATAGCAGATAATGGTGGGCATTCTATAGAGTAAGTTCTGTAATCGATATTAAATTTTGTATATTTGCAATTGTTAAATTATGTAAATTCTTGTTATATTCTCAATAAAGCTACAATACGCCATGTAGAGTTTTCGTTTTTGGAAAATATTTTCTACTAGATAAAATTCCCATCATTAGATAATGCTATTACACAATTTTCTAGAAATACAGCGGCATAGTTTTTGATAGAGAGCACTCTAAAATATCAAGTATATACATATATGGCACCCTGTATGTATATAGATGGACAGGTAGATATTTATGCAGATACGAAAGGACGTTCATTCTAATTTTGAGATTTATATTTATAGATAAAAACATTTTTAAACAACTTATACAATCATTAGATGAATTATTTAAAAACAAAATTATCATATCGTAGTATTTATATAATAAGTCTCTATGTATATAATATAACGTTATATTTACGTATTTTAAGGGGGAAAATATTTTATTACAAAAAATAGCAATTTTCCCCCTCTTGGTTGTCTTGAAGATAAAGCAGTCGAGTGTGTTCTTTTAATTAATAAGCATTGCTATTCTATTCAAACTTATCGAAATTAACCTTCCAGACATTTCAGATTGTTAAAAAGAATAAGTAAAAAAAAAAATTAAAAGAGTCTGTACCACTGTATCTTCAATTTGATAGTTAATTAATGTTTATAAAATAATAATAATAAATCTCATTTCACTTTTTTTTTTTAAGTCTGTCAAAACAGAAAGCAAAAATGAGAATAAAATCGTTCATTATGACGATAAAACTATATCTAATAGAAATGACGATAAGCAATCAAAACATTAAATTGATGTTTGTTAAAATATCTAATTGTGAATTTAATGCAAATGAAATGAAGTTGTGTGTGCTTAGATAACATTTGTTCTTTCATTTGTTTCTAAAAAATTAATCGACGGATCTTGTTTTAGTAAGTTATCACATCGTATCTTGATAGGTATATTTCAGAAGTTTTATTAAAAATCAAATTACATATATAAAACATTTCTATACCTCAAATTGTTATGATGTTTTTTGCATTTGATATATATATATATATATATATATATATATATATATATATGTGAACTTTTTAAAGAGTATTACAGAGTTCCTATTATTAAACAGTGAACTGTTTTGAAGAACTTTCGTGCATACTTACAAACAATAACTATATTTAAATATTGTTATGAATTATAAACTTTCGAAAAATAAAAATTAACAGAAAATATTTTTATATACCACGAGTTTTCAGATTTCTGATTAGTTTGTTGCAATTTATACGATTATTTATTTATTTATTTATTTTTTATTCTATAATAATAATAATAATAATAATAATAAAACCTGCTAAATTAAATTTATGAACACGTATAACTTCTTAATGTTATAAAATGATGAAATTAAAATAGTAAAGATACAAATCAATAAATTTCAATTTAATTTTCTTTTTTTTAAATTTTTTATTAATTATTTTTTTTATTTAAAGAAGATGATTGTTTAAAATAGTCCAAAAGTATGAACTATCATTATTATTTTTTATTTATTAAAGATTTACTCGAAAGTTCAGTATCTACATAACCTTATAGTTAATATTGTACTATAACTGATTACCAATATTATTATAAATTTAAAAATACCCCACAAAAATCAGACACTGCTATTTTTGATGAGTGTACAATACTTAATCTGAATTTCTATTTCATATTCTCAACGCTGGCGAAGTTCATAATCGAATAGTACTGATCATATCTTTAAACGCCAATTAGTATTGAAAAATCATTGGGTGGTGTTTCCTTTTAAAATGCAGAAAATGAGTAATAATATATAGGCATTTTGGAAGAGTTTGAAATATGTTTTTAAGTCAGAGACTCATTCCCATGATGTTTCTTACGAATATGTTTAGCATGGTATGCCTCACGAAATGGGCTCTTCCCACCTCACGTCAGAGGTCGCATGATAGAGGAAAAACAAATAGCAGACAAAGTCTTGTTTATCTATAGCGATTGCTGAAATAACATACTTTCTATTCTTATTTTTGATCAATCCTATTTAATCTGTGATATTGTTTATAAATCATCATTTTTAATCCATTTTATATCATTATTCATAATCTTTTGTTTGCTGTATACATTTACAATCATAATTTACTTTATCTTTGTTATTGATGCTCATGAAGAACATGTTTAATATTCTGATTTTTGGTACTTAAATCAGTGACAGTGCAATATCGTACTGCGTAAATCCATTTAGACCAGTAACTAAGTTAATTAACATGTTGTAACACCTTTATGCAATTAAATTAAATGAAAACATTTTTAAATTTCAAATTATAATCCATAAACATTCCACAAGAAGCTATTATTTATTGCTAGATCAGTTAATGTTACAGTTACACTACAATATACAAAAATCGATTCTTATAGGTAAAAATAAATAAACACATAAAATGTTTTTTTAAAAATGTTAAATTTACAAATACAATTATTCTACTGTTTACAAATGCACAACATTACATTTATTTTATTTTATATTAAATATTAAAATTTTTGTTCTTAAGAACAATATTTAATTGAATTTGATTCTCAGAATTCAATTATTCGTTTTCCTCTATCACGTGATTGAGCAGACAACGGTGGGAAGAGCCCATTATGCTTAGAAATCCTGGAATCGTTATATTTGTTTAAAATTTGAAATATGTTAATGATGGTTAAATTTGCATTGAAATATTTTCCAGTTATTTAAAAACTATATCCCAGTTTATATGGCTTTTCAATTCTAAATTGGTACGTTATATTAATGCTGATAAAAATTGTGTACCTTCTGGTTGGCAGGTGTTTCTCTTCAACCCTATATTTTATTATATACTGAGTTGTTACTCCTCAGATTCTAAAGAGAGAATCACATCACACTTGATATCCACGTCTTTTATTTTAAGCAAATTGTACGAAACATCGGATATGAACATGCTAGGAAGAATCATTCCATTCTGGTTTTAAAGACCGTTTTACAGTCCATCGAGACACTTCAAATGTAATTTAAAATGTATGTTTTCATTTATGTAGAACTGGGCATTAAGATTAATATCGATTGTGTTAATCTTAGTACGGATAACATAAGCTCTAGCATTACTATTACTCAATTTCTGCTAATATCCCTAAGGTTTTAGCTATCCCTCCAATCGTTAATTATATTAATTCTACATATAAAATGTTTATAATGAGAAGTTATAATAAATTACAGACGTCCTGGAATATAATTTCTCAACGTTTGGATTTGCCATGAACATGAACGGCTATGTGCAAATTATTTATAACTAGTAAAGGCGCTAATTAATATACTGTTCTTCTTAATCTGCTGATAATACTGTTATGTATAATGCTTTAGAACAAAGGTTTTTGACATCATATATATACAGTCGGTAACAAAACTCTCTGAACACTAGCAAAAATTCCTATATAAAAAAAGTACACTTAATACAGTTTTGTTAAATAAATCCTGTTCTTAGTCAGTCTAAAAACAGGATTCGACAAATATTTATTTAACAAAACTGTATTAAGTGTACTTTTTTTATATAGGAATTTTTGCTAGTGTTCGGAGACTGTTGTTACCGACTGTATATATGTATATATGTACATATATATCCATATATATATATATATATATATATATATTTTTTTTTTTTTTTTTTTCAAGGGAAGGGCCGATCATTTTTGAGGATTTAATTTTCTTTTTCATATGCGACTTCTTTTGCTTTTCTAGGAAACGAAAAAAATTATCAAATGTACAATTTCGTTATTACCACTTGAAGGAAATTTCAAGTTTGGATGCGTTACATAGATGAGTATATAATAAACTAAGTTAAAAGAACGATTTGTCAAAATACGTAAGAACTTTCTAAAAAGTAATTCCAAATATTTGAAGTTCTTTTTATATTTATTAATCGTGTTCGAATATTCATTAGTAAGATAAAGTTGTATGAGTAAGAAAATAAAGCGAAGTTAAATGTTTAGAATTACTACATAGATCGTTTCATTTAAACTGTTATAGTTAAATCGCATAATAGTTTTTAACTGTCTTGAATTGAAAGAATTTTGTTGAAAAGTAATACAGGGTGGGGCATAAAGATCTCCCCATTTTAAGAGGTCAATAAAAATATATAGGACATTGAAAACAAATATTTTATGTTTACATTCGGAAAGAATAATGTTTGCCATTAATTAATTTTTACAATCTGTAACAATTTTTGCTATTTACGAAAAAGAATATCGTTTAAAGGTTTTCCTTCGTTCTCTATATACTTGTGAAGTCTCTCTCTTCTTTCGATTTGACCAATCGCATTCTTTCATTTCCTGTGCCAACATCTTTTTGCACGGATGTAACTCAGATATTCGTGTAAAATTCTCCTTAATGAGCGCTGGGATTGTCCAGGGCACTAGCTTGTTTACAAGCTGAACGTCTTGGTGATTGCGTTACAGCATCTCTTACTGCTGCCACGTTATCCGGAGTTTGAACATGACATGGTCTACCGGGCGACTTTCGTTTTAAACACGAACCTGTTTCACTAAAATTAGCAACCCATAAGGATATTGTCTTTCTTTCGGGTATTTTTCCATGCCTGCTTACTCCAAAGTGCCTACGAAATAATCGTTGCGTTTGAATGATGGAATCCGCATTTTTAAAATAAGGTTCAACAAATAAAGCACGACATTCACTAGTCCAAGATATACTGCCAACTGAAATAGCGTAACCAGGGAATTATAACAGCGCTACTTCGGACACGCCCTCTACACTACCGCCGCCGCAGCAATTGCGGCAAATTGGGGAAATCTTTATGCCCCACCGTGTATTAAGTATCTTATACATTAAAAACTGTAGATGACATTAATGTTTGCACCTTATACAAAAAAAAAAAAAAAAAAAAAAAAAAAAAAAAAGAAAAAACTTCAATTACCCACAAAAATTAAAAATTCTAGACTAATAAGCTTATTATTATTATGTTATATTTTTATTTTAATAGTTTCGTAATATGTATGAGAGTTAAATATTACTGGTTAAAAAGTTATCAATGCGTTTTTTCCCTTTATATATATATATATATATATATATATATATATAATAAGGCGAAATATTGTTTCTGTGTCTTTCTTTTATGAATTACTAGAAGATATTCTTTCTATGTCACAAAGCAGTTTCTTTTATTGTTAGATTTTTATATGAAATCTTTTACATTATTCACTGCAAAAGTTATTACGAAAGAGGGAATAAAGTATAATAATTAATGATAACATGGATAAATTGAACTTTGTGTATGTTTTTGACAGGTTTACTTTTGAAATACCTTGCTACAAATCACAGACGTTAAAGTAAAAAGAGGATTCGAGAAAATGAAGATTAGAGATCACCTAATTTATAAAACATGTCCAATTTAAACAAAAGTAATAAGTTAATGAAAGATTAACCGATACAATTTGGTTAATCATATTTTATTGTTTGGTTTTTTTGTGGTTTTGCGTATGTTCTGATTGTTTTCTGGAAATACAGTTTTAGAGTTAAAAAAAGTGTGTGCATTAATATTTAAGACATTGAAATATTGAAATATTGAATACTGATATATGAATTGAAATATTTCGAAAATTGTTTATATACAATATATAAAATAAATATTAAAGTAACCAATTAAAAATCTCTTATTTATCTTTAAAATAAATCTCAAACACACGATCTTATATTATTAAAGTTTAACAACGTATTTTAAATATATTTAGATATTATTTTTAATAGTACTTTAAGAGTTAATTTTTGAAAAAAAATTATGTGTTTGAGTAAAGAAAAAAAATGGCATTTAACTATAAAAATATTCTTAAAAAAAAAAAAAAAATAAATAAATAAATAAATAAATAAAAACTTATCAATGAATTTTTACGATATGATCATTGGCTTATCGGTTTGGAGCTTTCCATGTTTGTCTGATAAACTGGAGGACAACTGAAAACATCACACAGATGACATCCCTCCTATAACTAAGTCTCAAATGTATATATAACAGTCTTTAAACTCAACTCTAAAATTTTACCAATTTATTCACAAACTAATGGCGAAATGTATTAAGAATATTTTGTTTAACAACAAAATTGTATTATCAAGGGGGGGGGGGGGTGGCGGGGAATTAAGATTTAGTAATCATGTTAGCAGTAATCATGTTATATTTTTCTTAAAATATTAATATATTGAATTTTGTTTATTTTTTTATTTTGTTTATTTTTTTATTTTATTTTATTTATTTATTTATTTATTTTGAGTACATAATTTTTGATAATCTTGATTTTCTTAAAATTTTTATAATTCAATGCATGTGCATGAACATTTTTATGAGACACTGGTTAAAAAAAAAAAAAAAAAAAAGAAGAAAAAGAAAGAAAGAAAGAAGGATTTATAACGCCTACCAAACCTTAGAAAAATTAAAAATAAATAATAATAATAATTGTCATTATAGATGTTTGAATAACACTTTTCTCTACATATAAATACGCAGATTGACTTTGCATAATTACATTTCTAGAGTAACCACTCTACTATTTGTATTCCGGGGTCTTTTTTCTGAACGTTCTTATGATCTATCAATCAAGGATAGTATGTGCCGCATTCTTTTAAGGATTCTGTCACCACTATTTTCAGAAAGTAAACTTTTCTTAAGTGTAGACATATATTTTTTTATAAAAAAAAAGCTATATTATAAGCTTCATTGTAAGCAACTTACAGGGGCATGGAGATCATTTCTTGACATTGGTATTATTCGTTTTCATGATATTTCGAATTATTTTCATATGTTCAGTGAATAAGATGCAGACTTTCTGTCCATTTTTCTAAAGTTTATTCAGCATTGTAATAAATAATAATAATAAAATAATAAATGAATGTAGTATGTATAAGGCCTTAATTCCTATTTTAATAAACATTTTTCACTTATTGATTATGAATGCAAAGCAATTCCGTAATTATTTCAAATCCACAATGCATTCTTATTGCTGGACTGATGAAGAAACAATTCTAATCGAGGCATTTTTCATCACAAATCCTTTGAAATTAAATTGTTATAAATAATAAATTTACCTTTTTTCATATCTCGTTTTTTAAGTTTATAAATATTTGAGCGTGTAATAAAAGGTGGGTTTTCAAAAATTCCAATTTAAATTAGATAAATTTAAAAAAGAACCTCCCTTTTAAATTTTTAATATTTTCATCATTTTAATTAAAACGATTAGTTAAAAAATTTGAAAATTTAAAAATAAGTTATTTATACATAAACATGTTTCTTTTTGGGGTGGGAGTGGAGATAATTTTGTTTTATCTCCACTCTATATTAACCTCATATTAACCTTTCTGAAGAAAAGGTTTCTATGCTATAATTTTACTTAAACAAAAGAAGCTTGAAATTAAAAAATAAATATTATGTGTGTTTTTAACATATAAGTAATATCTAAGAAAGGATGTAAAGAAAACTCAATTAAAAGTTTTGTAAATATATATATATATATATATATATATATATATATATATATATATATATATATATATATATATATATATAAATAAATAAATAAATTGAAAAACATTCTACAAAATTTGCATCTAGAATATAAAAATCTAACAGAAATGTAGATATATTTTTTATACTATATCTGTTCTGATAAGGATAAAGGATTTAAGTCCAAAAATGTTGATTTTGACTTAAGTACATAGTCAGACCCAGAAAAAAAATTCTCTATCGATTGGTATAAAGGATTTAAATCCATGTCATTTAATCTTTGAGAAAATCCATTGGTAAAGAAAGATTCAAGTCAGAAATTTAGCATTAATCTTTGTATAAAATATTTAATTCAATTTTTTCCCTTTATTAAGTGAAGGTTGACAATCACTGAACGATGTAAAGGGTATAAATCAACATAATCCCTTTTTCCTAAACGATTCTTATTATTAGTTTTTAGTTAGTTTAACTTTATTTTTCGTCTCCTGAAAAATCAAGAATATGGACTTGAATCCTTTATACAGAGTACAGATATTCTCCTGCAAATTTTTGTTATGCTTACGATTTTGTTAAAATTATAATAACAATTCATTTCTGCTTTAATTTTTAACAGATATGTTTAATTTAATTTTTATTTTTAATCTCTCCCAACAAAAATAATTTAGTTGATAACGATGAATTTCTCCAATGACTTTTTCTGAATAAGAAAAAAAAAAAAAAAAGGTTGGAATAACATTAAAACTCACTTTATCATTTCATTTACCGCTAAGAAGAACTTTCTCCCCCAGAGTTACTGTTCACTAGAAAGAAAAATAAGAAAATTTGAAAAATTAACAGAAAAATATCAAATATTTCATGATATCCACATATTTAAAAAGCTAAGTTTTGAAAAAAAAAGTTATTCTTTAAAAATACAGTTTTTAAATCCAGAATTAAAATTTTGTACGATCCTATAAAAAAAAAAAAAAAAAAAAAAAAAAAAAAAAAAAAAATATCTGCTAATTAAAATGTATTTTATACTGTAATATTGACACGTACATTTTCATCATAGTGTTATAAAAAGAAAAAGAATTATGTTTAAAAATGGTTGCCGATGGTCAGATCTAAACCTAATAGCATCCCAGTTATATTTAAATAAATATATTTATATGATGTATATTTGTATGAATTAATCATAATTTATCCTAAATTGGTGCTACACTGTCATTTTTGTATATTTTATGCAATGTTGTTAAATAAAAAATCCTTTAAAAAATATCTTTCTTTAAAAGTAACAACAAAAAAAAAAAAAAAGATGAAAAATCTAACGACATATATTTCATTTTTTTTTTTTATTCCAGTAAAGGACATTTCATTTTGATGCAATTTGTTTGATAAGTTTAGATTTAAAAAAATAAAACAAACAACAAGGAGCGGCGAAATCCTTTTATTGATTTAAGAATTCACCAAAACAGTCATAGCTCATGATGTGAGCAAAAATATGTTGTTAATCACATCACATTTTTACTCGGCTTTTCAACTATCTGTATCACATAAACTTTTCAACATTATTATTTTTTCAACCATATAAGTGTCCTGATAAATTTACAGCTTTATTCGCATTTAAAAGCTATATAAGCAAACGCATCAAATATTAATAAAAAGTCTTAAATCTAAAAAGAAAACTAATTATAATTACTTCTTAACTACTTCACCACGTACTGAAACGTGTGGAAAGGTACGTTCCTCCGAGTTATCTCGGGAATATATATTTAACTAATTATAAACCAAAGAAAAGAACAAAAAATATATTAATATGCAAATGATAAAAATTTACAGATGAATTAAAACTAACTAAAAGTTTTCGATTATTTCAAGAAATATCATTAAAATTGACATCGATTTTTCCGCTTCATAATTCTAAATTAGGAATATTAATTAAAAATCTATGAATTAAATTAGTTTTTTGTTTTAATATCCCATTATTCCGATAAAACTTGACCTTTAATTTAAATTGAATATTCTTTTTTTTATATATTCTCCTCTTAAATTAAAAACTTTTATTGGCTGTAAAAATAATTTTCAATAACTTTCACTTAAAGGAAAATTATTTAAATATCTTTTGTCTCAAAATCAAAAATGTACGCAAATGGAAAATGATAATGGCAGATTTAAAATTTTATTGAATTTGAGATAGAAAATCTTTCAACATGAAATATTACTTTTGAGTGGTGGAAAAGGTTTTCAATTAATATTTTTAACATTAAAAAAGTTTTCATTCATATATGTAGAAAAAAAGTTTTTAAAGTTAGATAATCCTTTAATATATATTTAGAGAGTTGTACTAAAGTTCATTTTTTCTTTTAATATAATTGTGTTGCAATTGCAAATTTCAAGGAATACTAATGGCTTTATTGTTGAAATGGTATTTTATTTTCTTCATTTCTTTTTTGTTGTAACTGGAAGTATTTAAAACATGTTCATTTATGCAGATTTGAATAAACCAGTTATTAAAAAAGTAAAAATAAAAATAAAATGTAATAAATATTTAATTGCCTTGATAATGCAACTAGGAGTTAAAGGGGTGGTTTAATGCTAATGCAAGAGGAAGATTTACCTTATCTCTTTTTTAATAGGTTTTCTGATAAATCTAATAAGACTCCAGAAATATTATATAATTTCTATTAAATCTGCAATTTATTTCATTTATTTTCTTGAGTTCAAATTAAGTTACATTTTCCTATTTTGAACTGTAATCCCCACCTTTTAGAGTTGCTCTAAATAGTACTTTAAGCCAGATTCTTGTGAATTTAGTATTTATATTATTAATCAGTGATATTAATTATCGCAGATGTCTGTTGTACGTAGACACATTTATACAATATTACCACTACGCAATATTTTGTTTTAGTCATTTCATTACAGAAAGAGCATTACAAAGACACCAATATATAATCAATAATTTTACCTTACTTAAATCCTTACTAAGTCCGAGCTTCATTATATATTTCGGCTACCTAACGGTGCCATCTTCAGAAACACTCGGTAAAAAATGATTTGAAGGTGCTAAGTTTGGACGACTTGTTTATCTTTTGTAGTTTCTTCTTAGATTTCTTCACTTCTCTTGTTTTCTTTATATAGCTGTTGCCATGTAGGAATAATGCTATGTAAGATATCATTGATAGTATTATTATTGGTTAGTATTTCGATAGCTTCTCTTTTGAGAGCATAATGGTGAGAGTTGTATGGGGCTATTTTATGAAATTTATATTATATTAATTTTCATAAAATAGCCCCATACAACTCTCACCATTATGCTCTCAAAAGAGAAGCTATCGAAATACTAACCAATAATAATACTATCAATGATATCGAACATAGCATTATTCCTACCGAGTGGCAACAGCTATATAAAGAAAACAAGAGAATTGAAGAAATCGAAGAAGAAACTACAAAAGATAAACAAGTCGTCCAAACTTAGCACCTTCAAATCATATTTTACCGAGTGTTTCTGAAGATACATGAGACAAAGTTTGAAGCGACGTGCGACACGCGCATGCTCTAAATACAACTTCATCTCCTGAAAACTGTTTAGAGCATGCGTGTGTCGTATGTCGCTTCAAACTTTGTCTCGTGTCTCTTCAGTGTGTAGTGGGACTTAGGTAGCCGAAATATATAATGAAGCTCGGACTTAGTAAGGATTTAAGTAAGGTAAAATTATTGATTATATTAATAATCCTTCCTTCAACATTTTTGTAAAGACACCAATATATTTTCTGACATTTTCTGTGCATCAAAAACTGTTCATCATGGAAGAACAGACGTTAATACATTATGAAGGAAAATACAATACTTTAATACAATATGTTTAATAATATTCAATAACGTCTATTTGTTTACGTAATATGTTTTACCGTGCAGTTATGAATTGCAATTTTTAGCTTTATCCTTCAAAATATACAATTTATCATATAATTGCGTTCCACAAAAGATATTTCTATAAACCATATTATAGTACCTTTAACTTACCCAGATGATAATGAAATTAAAATATGTTATTCTTATGCATCTACCTGTCCGGCTGCCCATCTTTGTGTCTGTTCATCTGACAATCCCCATCAACCTTAAATATTTTCAGAATTCTTAAACATTTATATATGGTCTTCAAGTTCAGTATGGGATGTTTTCTAGCTATAAAGGATTTTAATAGGTTTTGTGCAATTGGTTTGTGTACAGGAATATACAAGAAAAAAAAAAATCCAATACATTGCGTTTTAGATAGACATTCTCATAAGTCACATATGAATAACATTCTATTGTAAAAGTTATAAATAAGTTTACGTTTATTGTTAATATGCAAAACTAATATTCTGTAGGAAATATGATATAGTTATCCTTCAGATTTACAAGGCTACGCTAAAATATTCAGATACATTAAATCCAGCAATTAGATTCCCCCGGCTTCATTTTGTTTCGCATTAAGCAATTTTAACGCATTCTAAAGATGTTTAAAGGTGATTATCAATACAATTAGTCCGTTTCTTTACCTTTCAGTCCTTTTGTCTGTCCATTATTTGATCCCGTAGATAAAGAACTTTGAAAGATATACAACAAGAACGTACAGTGGGAAAATGTTAACAATCAATGCATACCGCATAAATCTTCGTTCTTGTTTTTTAAATATTATTAGTACTTATACCATTATTCAGTTCCTGTTTATATAACGTATTATAATGAAATAGATTTAGAATATTAAAATTAAATTTAAAAATAATTATAGATTTTTTTTTCTTTTAATGTGCACAAATGTCAATTTGGTGCACTTAACTATTATTTATTGAAAAAAATTGTAGAAAGTTTATAATTATTAGTTGCCTTATTAATAAAAAAAATATTAATAAAAAGTAAACTCACTAGTAAGCTGATTTATAATGTTTTAGTTTAGTAGTCTAAATTTAGTATTATGTTTAAGTTTCTTTAAATATTGATCGGCATCAACGATATCTAAGTCACTAGGACTAATTTGCCTAAGAGATGGATTTACATTTTTATTCCATTATTTGAGTCATTAAACGAAATGTAGATTGCCACAAATGTGAATCATTTTTCAAAATTTTCATAACAGAAGATGCGTTAATAAAGTATTTAAAATTTATAAGCAATCGGACGTTTGCCAATAATGCAATATTTTAATTGTTAATAATAAATTTTAAACTAACTTAATTCCATAATATATATTTGACAAATGTGTTTATAGTTGGATTTTGTTAGGCTTTATATTTAGGGGGTAGGGGTGAAAGGTTCAACAAATAATAAAGATTCATCGATATGTAAAATATCGAAGAAAATATCACTATAATCCAAAGAGAAGTTTTTTTTTTTTTTTTTTTTTTAATACGATTAAATATTAATTTCTTTGTTTCATTTTAATGCCAAAAATATTCTTTCTTATGTCTTACCAATTAAATTTCAAATTTTAAGTTTAATCAAGATTATTATGTCCATTGTTAATAAATATACGCAAATCGCTGATTCTATTACCGTGTATTATAATGTCGATATACTTATCTTATGTACAGTCACCCCAAAAAAAAACGCCACCCCCCCCCCACCTAATTTTGCCGTAAATTATCGTAGAAACATGCGACTGGTACCAATCAGTTTGTACTAACGTCTAGTTTATAATGTTATAGTTAGATTTTACTTAGGGGGTCGTCTACATATTAAAACTGACTTTAACTTCATTTTTTTCAATGGTAACCCCCATTTTTTATAATTTATTTGAATTCTTTGGATCAAATCATCACGGCAAATGGTATAGTTTATATATTTCGCTCAATTTTTCATAGAGTTATAAGCTGTCAAAATTTGGGGGTGCTAATGTTAAATGAATGTGACAAACATTAAATCATATCTTCCGAAATAATTATGATATTTAAATTCTGTTTTTTTTTATTCGTTAGAATGAAGTAACCCAAACATATTCCATGCAAATTTTTGCTAAAAAAACATTTTTTGAATTATGAAAATTATTAATAAATTCATATTTGAAAAAATTATGAATTATGACCTATGTTAATTTTTGCACGAATAGAACGGGCATCATCAAAAACATGGGTTTCCAAATTTACAGCTCGTTACTAACATTATTTTTTGAGTTACAGTGATATTTCACTTTTTATTCCTGTTAGGGGGCCGTCACTTGTTATAATCTGTATCCTCTATAAGTAAATGCTTGTATATAATTTGACGGAAAACTATTTTAATTTACCTTTATGTTATTTTTATTGTTTCCTAAGCAATATTTCTATGTTTATTATACAAATTGGCATATTTTTGTAAAGTTATCACAATGTAGGCGAGGGATTGTGAAAGAATTTCAAAAGAAAAGAAGTCCCGCCTCTGATTCGCTGAAACACTATTTAAAAAAACGACAAATTTGCATATTCCTATTTGACTCTATATGTGATGCTGCTATGCATAAATCACAATGATATTTACTACATCGATTATTGAAGACAAAACTTAAATGATTTAATTACAAATATGCAAAATTATTTTGCTTTATATTATAAAGTTTTAGAAAATTTGTGAAAAGGCGTGGCTATTTACATTAAGCCTTGATATGGAAGCTTTGTTGCTGTTTTTCGATGCTGCGAAATTTACAAAATATATTTGTGTTAATATACTATACAGATAGAAGAATAATTATATAATATCAACAAATCTTCTTTAATCAATATGTTTATATACATTACTGTATGGAAATGTTTACATATGAATATTGTATTTATTTTTAATGAGAGATATAAACACAAAATACTAAAAAAAAGAAGAAAATGTGTTATAAATTTTTATAAATCAAGCAAAATATATATGCATACTTGCCAACCTAACCCGTAACATTGTTAGTTCCCGCCCCAGTGAGTACACAATTTAATTTTTAGAGTAATTAACTTCAAATACATTTACGATTAACTCATTGAGCGCCACGCGAATTCTTATGGAAATCCCATTCAGGCCACACGTGCTGCTTAGAAGCGTTTTATGTTTATCGAGTTTCAATAAACCCCATTAGGCCTTAACGATATAATCCTATAAAAATCCTATTAAAAAAAAAAAAAATAACATGAAGTAAATTTTAAATAAATTGTCAGTAATTACTTAAAACTATGTAAGTTCTGTAGTTTTATATCATATTTTACAGTGCCGGCTGACTTAGCCTAAATGGAAAGATCAGTGTCAGCCACCGATGGCTGACACAGCTCTAAAAAGACTGATGTGACAAAAATGTACGGAAAGGGGCGGGACCAGTAATCTTCCGGGATAGGTTGACAAAAATGTATATACATAGAGCAATGCCAGAAAATGTTCTTTATTTTTCATGAACCAGATGAATGGTATTTTTTTTCTGAATAGTCTATGTATTAAATATAATGCTGCTTTAAATACCCTTTAAATGAAAAGTTTTATTACATAAAGTAATTTTCTGGCACTCTACAGCTCCCAAATGACACACAATACAAAACCCCGCCTTTTCCCAGTGTTTAAAGGGTATTAACGTTAAATATGCTTTATATTCGTTTTGATCTTTCCTTCTCCTCCTTATCTTCTTCTTTTTTCCTTAAAAAAAAGAAAAAAAAAAAAAGAGTTATGTAACATTTTGACCTTTTCAAGTAAAGATTTAGATTAAGGGTAGTCAGCCTTTCTACACCCACCGTCCACTTCGGTATCTGTGTTAAAGTGTAGAATTTTAGAACATCCAATTAAGTAGTAGGATTTATTATTTTACATATTAATTTGTTACACATTATAAAATATAAAAGCAAAAGAATATCGTGGAGATTTATGTAAAAGTTTTTAATAATGTCATGAAAAAAAAAAATAATAATTAATTTAAAAAAAAAAAAAATCTGTTTTAATATTTTAAAAAAGTCAATTAAAGAAAATGAAAGTACTGCAGTATCAGAACAAACTCCCATTGTCACTGTGAAACGGCCGTGGGAACCAGGTTGAGTGCCGCCGTTTCAGACAATTATACGGCAGCTTGAGTTAAAATAATTTTGAATTTTCAAACAAATTTAAAACCATTCATATATTTTTTTTTCTTTTGATAGATATTTTAATATCTATTCAAGCTATTTAATTTTCTTCGTATGAAGTGAACTGTCTGATGTTTAATCAATAGAAACCAATAAAAATCTTTTAATTCATAAACTAACTCAGAAAGTTCTGTGAATTAGTCATTTTTTTTATTTTATAATTAACATTTCTGAAATTTTTTTCCGGTGTGAAACTTAATAAATAATGTATACTGGGTGGTAGATCGTGATATATATTTTCTAAATGTATAGACGGAACCCTAATACATTTTCACGTGTAACTCTATTTAAAATTTATTTAAGGTATATAAATAGGTATGTTTTTCGAACCGCCTTGATCTCAGAAATCTGAATATGAAGTCAAAAATAGGGGTTGCCATTGAAGAAAATGAAGTTAATGCCAGTTTTAATATGTAGACGACCCCTTAGGCAAAATATAACTATACCGTTATAAACCAGACGTTATTACAAGTCGATCGGTACCAGTCAAATGTTTCTACGATAATTTACGGTGAAATTAGGTGGGGGGGGTGGCGTTTTTTTTTTGGGTGACTGTACTACAAATTGGTTCGAAATATTTTACTATACTGAATTTACAATTTCTATTCCTATTTCATAAATAATAACCAATTTATTTTTTAAAACTTTACTTATTTCTTTTAAATAAAAGAAAGAACTGTGTTTAAAAATAAAGACTTTTTTTATTAACGATATTGATTCACTTTCTAAAACACAATTTCACAAATATTTAATGAATTTTCAGTCTTGAATAAACGTTATGCATGATAAAATTCTAGTCCAGAAATCGATATCTGTGTTTTGTAAATGCTTTGACGAAATCGATATACAGAACTTAAATTAGGAAAACTTTTCAGTTTATGACTTTTGATATTTCAAGAGAGTCTGGATCTAAATGAATACAACGATTAAAGTTTACTTGGATTGTACTTTACTTTTTTTTTCATAATTTTCTTTTATCAATATCTTAAAAGGATACTCAGATATGCCAGTAGTTATTATAAAATATGTGAAATAAAATCAATAAATCATTCATATATTGTTTAGTTTTTTTACTGATATTATTAAAGTGCATGTTTTTACGGAATAATCTGATAAAACATTTGTAAATACCCTAGAAAATACGTGATTTAGCGATTATTTCTATAGAAAAAGTTGGTAATATACATATTTGTTTTATATCTTTTGTGACACCTGAAATGAAATTTAAAAGGTAAATATTATTCATAAATATACTTTTTAATACAGCGAAATTTGAAAAATTATCTTCTTTTAGGATATAAATGCAATATTATATATATATATATATATATACATGTTGTTGTTGCGTACTTGGGGTTCATGAGTCGTCCGAGAAGGAAAGGCAAATCTTGCAGAGACTGGAAACTTTATTTTCGAAAAATTCGAGAAGAATACAGATGTTTATACACCAAGTATCCATTTCTCTTTCACTATAGTAAACACAATTTAAATAGCATACACCAACAGCAAATTCACAGTACAAACTGTATCACAGCATTAACATACAGCAATCGTCTATAATCCAAGTACGCTCAGAGCTCTTTATCGTAAGGTAATTGGCGAGAAACTAACTGAGACTGACTGATTTAGCGTAAAGCAACTCCTTAAATACCCATGTAGAAAAATGTAGAAAATTTCAGAAACTCGTCAGCCAATCAAATTACAGCTTCCATATCTGGTATATCGATGGTAAAGATTTTCTCGCCATGCTTGACCAAAAAAAAAAAAAAAAAAAAAAATGTCCAAGGAGTGAAAAAGTCGCCAAATCCATTATCGGACTTAATGAAGCTTTTTAAGCTATTTTAATACGAAAACAAACTAGAAATGCAAAATATTGACATTTTATAACTTGACTAAGCCTCTTTGAATCAATTACACAAAAATAACTACGAATTATTTTCAAATACATAGCAATATTTTTCATAAGATATTATCAAAAATTTATTCACAGCGTATTTCCCAGAAATCTTAAATGTTGCTAAATTAAAGTTGAATAACATAAAAGCATACGTTTCAGTAAAAGTAAATTAGAATAGTGAGATCGAATAAATGAAGATAAGAGGTTTACAAAATGCGAAAGGAAATTATTCTTGTGTTAGAGACTACTAAATATGAGACATTTCATCTGTTAGATTGCATAAAGTTCTATATTATCCACGATGGCATATAAAATCTGCATAAATGCATGTTTCAAAGAGGTTTTTTTTTTTTTTTTTTTTTTTTTTTTTTTTTTTTTTACGTTGTATTAAAAAGTGCATGTTTTCATATATTTAATATACATTACAAATACTGTGGTTTTGAGCACAAGCTTCCCAAACTTTTAAAACTAGCAGTGTATATCTAGACGAAAAAGATAAACATAATAGTGTGGATATTGTACGGGCAAGCGGAAAATTGCGAGATTTCTGTGCATAGCTTGATAGTATCGTATATTCGAACGCTGGAAAAGCGTCAGAAATAAGAAACGAGAATAAGAAAGTGGAACTAACAGATATTCATTTGTCTTACGGGACTGGTGATTATAATAATCGAGGCACATGTATAGATGAATGATATCTATTAAATAGTGCTTCTAAATCAAAAAAAATATTTATAAATGTGCTTCAGTAGTAAAACAATAGAGGTTTTTTTTCCTAAGAACCATCGTATGTCGAATAATAGATATGAACAACACATATTCGGATGTATTTGAAAATAATCAAAGGTAAAGCATTGAAGGAATAACCCGGATCAACAAAAGTCCCCAATTCAACAAATCAATGAGCTATACGTGTTTATATCATACAATAATACCCCATCCAGCGCATTAAGGAGCTTGCTTATATTCACGCATCTAATATCAGATCGGTAACCAGAAATGTATCACTCAAGGTCCTGTTTTAAAATCACTATGTTACTCATAGACAAACTATAATTTACAAGGAATAAGATTTTTAAAACCGTCGGCAGCAAAATTATTGACGCACACTTTTCATATACTTTTTTTAGTTTTATCGCTAACTGTTATCATCAACTTATTGTTATTATTGTTTTTTATAAACAGTATAAGACTAATATCATAACTCGACAAATAGTTAATTAATAAAACAGTATTAGGTGCCCATCTTTTAAGTAGGAATTATTGCTAATACTTCAATAATTTTGCCTCCGTCTGTACTTATAATGCCTTAGTATAGACGGTGGTGAACCCACATGCGCCACGAAGTTAATGTCTATTATTTAATATAGAGCTAGACGCGATCGCAGAAATAGAGGATCGGATGGAAGGTATAAAGTGTGTGAAGATATTTGTAATACAGTAAGATGTATAACAATAATGGGGCATTTTATTGAATGTGCATGTGGACGGGATTGAGCGTCTAGGATAAAATATTCTTATTTTTTCTCTTTCTCCAAGTAAATGTTTGAATTTTCAGAGCTCTTCCAAGAAATTTCTTCATGGTGTGTTAGTACAAAATATTTTTTATTAAAACGATTCCACACAAACCATGAACTTAAACGAATAGTATGATTACAAACAATTCTTTTTAGAAGCAAAAAATTATTGAATAAAAGCTACACAATTTCTTTTAACGAAA
Source organism: Salticus scenicus (assembly GCA_963930645.1). Lineage (NCBI taxonomy): Eukaryota > Metazoa > Arthropoda > Arachnida > Araneae > Salticidae > Salticus > Salticus scenicus. The sequence continues at coordinate 130,471,127 of OZ005652.1, read as the reverse complement.
CTGAAGTGTTTTCGCATATGCTACTTAGGAGAGATTGTGCATTGCTTCCGCTATTTCCATACTAGGAGAGCTAGAATAGATTGTGGTAATATAATGAGGATGAGTGTATCTAATACCTGGAGACACCTGCGTTGAATACCTCTATACATCGAATACCTGTACCACGAGACAACTTCAACAAGTGACAGGACTGGATAATTTTTATTTATTTATTTATTTATTTTTTGTGACAAGTGCTAGATGCACGAGTTTTACACAGCAATTTACTTGATGACGTTCTTCAAAATTTGCATTAAAATGTTAACTAATAATGATGGGTCTGCTTGAAAGTTTTAAACATTTATTTTGATATTTGTTTTTGCACAGATTTAAAAACTTTACTACTTTGTATATGTTTACATTTGGAGTTTATTCTGTACGTGAAAGATAGATTTATTACTGAAAATTAAGGGGAAAGCTGCGTAAAGAAAAAAAAAAAGTGTCCTTTATTTTGTTTTGTTTTCCGTGCGCTCTACTACATACCTAAGAAACTTTTGCACAGCATGATAATGTCATAAACGCAGTAGAAAAAACTCCATTAAGATATATCTCTTTATTTATTAATAATAAAACAAATGTTTACAATAACCCTAAGTGTAATATTAAAAATGATAACGTTCTTACGTAACTAATAATATCCAGTAAAATTTATGACTATGTAAAGTTATTCTGACCTACAAGTTAGTTCTCCATTTAGACTTCGTTTGTGTTTTTTTCTTCCAAAGGATTTGTATATTTACTGATATATTTTTATAAGGTAAAGTTAGGAGAGATCCCACGGTAGGAGAGATTGCGCAAATAGGGGATTGGCGGAAAAGAGCTGAGCGTAGAATTGCGATTTCAGGTGTTTTTACAGCAGGAATAATGAAGTGTCTACTTGAATGTGCATGTTGATTGCTTTAACAGTCTATGATAAAACGTGGTTATTTCGCCCCAATCTAAAAAATAAATGCTTGAATTATCATAACCCTTCCTAGGAATTTCATTAGAATGGTAGTAGTATAAAATATTTTTAAATAAAACCATTTCTCATAAGCTACTAACCTGGAAAAACCTAGCACCACGATTTTTCTAAAATCGAATAGAAATTTAATAAAACCTGTGCAATCTCTCCTACCAAAATGGGAGAGTTTGTGCTTTTGCTATTTAGGCAAGATTACGAATTGATTTATTATAAAATTCTATACTAATAGTGATTTGGCAGCTTATTGGTAATGACAAGACAATGAGAATAAGTTTCTTGAATATCTAAAACTATATCAGGAAATAATTTCGACATCTGACTGGACTACTTCAACCCATTCGAGACGGAGCATCTTTATGGAGACTGATTTCAGAATCAGAAATTTGGCATTACACAGTAGAGGCACGATCAACAATAGCCACAAATTTCGTGGGATTTACTTCTCGAATGCGAATATTAGCTTATAAGTAATCTATCGCAAAATATTTAAATTTTATTGCATATCTGTTTATTTTTGCTATATTTTTAGGTATGATGCTTGAGTATTGTGCAGTTGTCGACTACATAAATAGAAGCGATTAAACTAAATGCAAGCAAACAATATCCGTCTACTCAGTCTTCTCTTTAAGAAATGTAATCGTCTAAGTTTCAATAAAATGGAATAATTAAACGTAAAGTATCTTGAAGTTAATTGAGAAGTTTTCAAACTAAGTAAAATTTAGGATTGATGTTTTGAAGGTTTTGACAAAAGAAAATAAGCTTCAATAAATATTGAACGGTGGGCAGATTCTACGCTTAAAAGTGGGTGGGACCAGACAAATATCAATGCACACATGGTGTCCATCCCTTTTTTTTGTTCGGAAATGCATTGCACATGCACTTGTCTGAAAAGTTAACTTGTGAAATGTGACAGCACGATACCTTCACCTTTTACAACAACAAGTGGACAATTGTGGGCAACGAGAGATTCAGTTAGCAAACAAGAAATCCTCCAAGTGGAAAAGAAATGTACTAATTTTAAGTTAAACGTGTTATTAAAAGAAACTTAATGTTATTTTGCGATTGTTTATCTTTATCTTGTTTTATTATTTATATATATATATATATATATATATATATATATATATAGGTAACTATTGTGACGAATTTATGAGTTTAAAGATAAGAAAAACAAAAAAGGAGAACTGCAAACCTATGCGCAGAATTGCTGCAAAAGGAAATGAAAAAAAATATATATAAACTTTTAAATTACATGTATATCAGATTTCTTCTCAGTTAATGGTGGTTTTCTGTTTGGTGAGAAGTTGGGGGCTAAGGATAGTTATTAGCTAATTGCTACTGTCCTTTCAGAAACTTCTCTTTCACCCCTACACTGAGGGGGCCTCCCTGATGAAAACCTCAGTATTTTTTGGGGTTTTATTTCATTTTATTCATTGATAATTTCTTGCTATATATATATATATATATATATATATATATATATATATATATATATATATATATAATTTGAATAATTTAATTCCTTTCCAACACGCAGCAAATGAAAGATAGATGAAAATACCAACAGTGAAATTTGAAATGAGATGTATTACGTATAAAATTATTGTCACGATGATAATTTAATTAAATTACACTGAGTGGTAAAAAGATGTTAAAGTACTTACGCAGAAGAGAAATAACATACATAACACTTAAGCCTAAGGATAAGATAATTTGCATAATCCATTAAACCAGTAAAACATTCAACAAATAATAGAAATTGAAAGAAATAAATTAACCAAATGAAACTGTTGAAGGAAAAGAGAATTCGTGAAGTGAAAAATACTTTTAAATGCTGAAATCCAGAAATTGTCTCATCAGGTTACTTGCATCTCTGTTAGCAAATGCAAGATTTCTTATCGTTGTATAACTGTTTCAAGCAATATACAACACAAGTTTCTATCTTGCATTAAATATATATATATATATATAAGGAAATTAGATTAAACAGTAACTCAACAAGAATTGAAAAATGGAATACGTATTATTAATAAGTCCACATGTAACCGAATCCAAACAGAATAAGCAGAAATAAACCGGTTGCCAAAACGAACAAAATGAAAAGAAATGATTAAAAGTAAAGAAACGATTAATCGATATTGGCTTTTGAAATGAAATAAACAAAAGCATTAAGTGATATTAATTTTTCTTAAAATTTGAAAGCTAAAAACACAATTAAAAAGATGAGATTTAAGAGGAGATTTAAGTATAATGTTAATAAATACGATTTTCATTTTAGATTAAACGTTCAACGTAACGTGAGCTAGCACCCTCTTACGTGAAAAAAGTGAGTTACTATTAAGTGATTTTAGAAATTGTACGATTAGACTTCCAATTTACATTAATTTAATTTGTATTCCTAAGCAAATATATCAAAAGGCCAACAAGTGATGATAAAGACATTATGATTATGTTATTGGTGAATTATTATGGTAATTATTATTATTATTATTATTATTATTTTATTTAAATTAGAATTGGTTAAAATTAATGAAAACACCAAATTTGATTTTGCAAAGAATGAAATTTTTTTTTTTTTTTTTTTTTTTTTTTAAATAATTAAACAAATAAAATGTATGAAGAGTTGAAACTTAAATAATATCAACCAGAAAAAGAGGATGCAATCTGCAATTGCGATAATACAATGCTTCTTTTTTTAATTAATTAAATTCAGCAACCCACCCAACCAACCAGCCATACAACACCACCCTTCCTCCCTAATAAATTTTGCAATTCTTTTTAAATTCTTCTACTTTTCTCATTTTTTATTTAGTGGATTAAAATATCTACTCCTAATATTTTTTTTTTCAATATTTAAAAATCATCACGTCTCTTTAAATTATATTGCATTTTAATTACACTAAAAATCGATAGAATCATAATATACGTTAAAATATTCAATTAAAATATTAAAATAAACACAGATTTCTTCTACAAAAGGACAGCGTGTTCGGCAGGGATTGCACATGTTTCATTAAGAGGGGGAAAATGTAGTTTCGAATATCAGCCCTCAAGGAAAATTCTAGGATGATAATTTGTACAGTTAGATACAATTATTTTAGTATTATCAAAATCAGGGAGATGGTCGGTTTCTATGGCATGCTGGACAATTCTAGAACAAATATCGTGGTTTTTGAAGTTTCTTTTGTGTTCAAGAATTCGAGTATGAAGGGAGCGGCCAGTTTCACTAATATAAACAGAATTGCAAGATTTGTAAGGAATATTATAAATAACACCTGTACGAAGTTACATTTAAACATGTTATCCACCCTTTTTCTCCCCACTAAGCCTGATATCTTCCCATATATACACACACACATATACATATATATATCATAAGTTAGGAATTTATTTTTTATTTATTTATTATTATTATTATTTTGTACATTTAGGAGCATTTTGCATTCGTGGGCTGTTATAAAAAAAAATATGTAAATTTTCAGTATGAATAGTTTCAAAAGAACTAGTCACAAACTTAAAAAAAAAAAAAGAAGGGTTACAAAGAAGGGCAATAAAAGTTCTATTTCTTGGTTAGAAAAATCATCTATAGTCACTTTGGAAAATAATTTAACTTATTATATTATTAATTATTAAATTTTTTATGCGTGAATTTGTATAGGAAAATATAAAAGTAATTTTTGTAATGATCACAACATACATTATTTTTCTAAACAGAATTTGATATCTTAAATAAATAAAAAAAAAAAAAAAAAAAAAAAAAAAACTCTTAATATATAAGTTTTTTTCTTATATTTATTCTTCTAGTTACAAGAAACAAACAAACCTATAGTTTTTATTATTATAATTTTTATGTCTGAAGTTTCAGTTTGATATCTCACACTACTTGTTAATAACAATACACTAATGTTAAAAGAAAGGAATACACTAATATTAAAAGAAAAGAAAATATTAAACCGCATCCAATGTTTATAAAAATAATAATAATAATAATAATAAAAACATCAATATATTAATATTTCAAGAAATAAAAGCGGGGAAAAATAGTTTATAATAAAAATAAATCATTATAATAAACTTTCCACAGATTAAAAAAAATATATATACCCTATGTCATACAAACTTGTTGCCATTTATATGAGACTTTTATAGAAAAAAAAAAAATAATAATAATGATGGTGAAGAGCTTTTTGATTTAATAAAATAATCATTCGGAAGAAAAAAAAAAGTATTATTTTATTAAATAAATAGTAAAAAATATTTTTTCTTTTCTGTTTGCTAAAGATTTAAGGATTGAATTATCAAATAAATATGCGTTGATTAATAAATAAAATATCTCTGTGTTTAAAAAATTTCACTATTTAATGAGAATTATAAAAAGTATTTTGCAAGTTTTATTCAATATATAAACAAATGTTTATAAAAAATCACTGAAAAGGATAATATTTCAAAAACGCTGTTTAAAAATCAAGTTTTAAACTGGATTTTTTCTTTCTTTTTTTTTTAATAAAATATAATTGGTTAGAATTACAATTCACATAAGATGCAGATTTTTTTTTTTTTTTTTTTTTTTTTCGTTTTTAAATTTAAGATGTCGATACGTAAATTTTTAGAACGAAGTCCTAATATTTTTAAGCTAAACCTTTAAAATTAAGCTAAATTAAAAAAAAAAAAAAAAAAAAAAAAAAAAAACTGTATCATCTTTATTTTTCACATATTTATAGAAATTTTTTCTTCTTTTAATTCGTAAACATTTATTTGAAACAGAAGTCCTTAGCAAAACTTTTACCTGATATTTTTGTGAAATATTTATTTATTTTGCAAAAGATAAAAATTCGAATTAAAGGTAAATATTTTGTTTCTTTTATCAACAATTACTGTTTTAGTTTGTAAAAGTTTCATATTACAAAATAGTTCTGAAATTTAGAATTTTTCTTCTCACATTTTTTTAATTAATAAAACTTTAAAAATTATTTAGTAAGTTTCTGCAAGACAAAAACTGATGTTTTGTAGTTTAGATTACAAAATTCAATTAAAAACTAATATTTAATGAGCAACAGATTAATACAATATAATTTTGGACATTAGAATTAAACACTACACTGGAAACACGGATATATATATATATATATATATATATATATATATATATATATATATATATATATATATATAATGTAACTAAATAAATTTAATGCTTCCTTGTTTACAATTGAAATAGAAGGCATATGATTTAAATTTTGCAAGAAATGCAACATTTGTTTTTAAGTTAATATTATCAACCCTCCGAGTTTTTTAAATAATAACAATAATAATAATAATAATAATAATAATACAGTATTTTTTTATTTTAAAAATTTCTGTGATTATATAAGAAGATAACATTCCAGAAATAAGGGTATAAAAAATCTGGAGGGTTGGAAACATTGTTAGCATTAATTGTTAACAATACAACAGTACATTCGGTAACAAAAGTCTCCGTACACTAGCAAAAATTCCTATATAAAAAAAGTATACTTAATACAGTTTTGTTAAATAAATCCTTGTAGAATCCTGTTTTTAGACTGACTAAGAACTGGATTAGACAAGGATTTATTTAACAAAACTGTATTAATTATACTTTTTTTACTTAGGAATTTTTGCTAGTATTCGGAGACTTTTGTTACCGACTGTATAAGATGCCAGAATACTTTTCTTTGGTATTTAACATTTAAATACTATTACATTGTGAAATAAAACTGAATAAATAGAAAGGAAGAAAATAAGAAAGAATAATTATTTCTCTCTTTAATATTATATTAAAAAAAAAATAAAAAAAATGCATGGATACATTTTCTGGTAGCTTTTACATCGATATCAGGGAAACTACAGTATCCGAACAAAAAACTAAAAACTAATCAGAAGAATCGATTAGGAAAAAGGAATTTGGTTGTTTTATACCCTTTATACCATTCAGTGATTGTCAATCTTCATTTAATAAAGGGATAAAATTGAAATAAATATTTTATACTAATGATTAATGCTAAATTTCTGACTTGAACCTTTTTTTACTAATTTATTTTCTCAAAGGCTAAATGACATGGATTTAAACCCTTTATACCAATCGATAGAGAATTATTTTCTGAGTCTGACTATGTACTTAACTCAAAATCGACATTTTTGGACTTAAATCCTTTATACTTATCAGTACAGATATATATATATATATATATATATATATATATATATATATATATATAAAAGATGCAGGTTTTGTCGGTTTCGCTGTATTATTTGTATCTTTTCAATGCACACAAAAATGTAATTTTGCTCGAAAAATTTGTGAGGTCATAGTACATGTATCGGTTGCTTCAGACCCCATTTTAACTTGAACTTAATTTATCAAAGAACAATAAGAGACTCTTTAGGTTAAAATGAAAATGAATAATTTATTTCGGCTCGAAATATTGGGAGGAATGGTTCATGGAAAAACTCACTACTTAATCAGATTAATCTCACCACTGGCGATTAACTAGGTGCGGTGAAAAGCTGGCTGCTTAGTTTTCTAAAGACACAGTCGATTCAAAGCCTCGTGAACGACGAGCAATTCTCTACCTACAACTACTTATTCCACACTCGAATGATAACTCCTCGGCAATCGCTAGATTCGCTCAGCACTCTATCTTATAATAATCCTCTGCACTATACTCCACCAACACACTCTCTTTCGTCACTTCACTATTTAACTATCTTGAAAACCGACAATCTCCATCACTTCAATTCACCGACATCCATAACTAATCATATTCACACACCTTACGCAAACTGCGCGGGTCCAACTTTCCTTTTAGTGACTCCATGCCAGTCTCATCCCAAATAGTGACTCATCCCAAATCCAACCTATTGCGCCATTCTGTGCTGACACAGTTTTCGCGTTTCGACCTCCGATTGACATTCACTTTTCACCACTGGTTACGTCCTTCTGTCTCAACCCGGCTCTACGTTACGATTTTGCTTTCCATACCGCTTACCTGCGGTGACCTGCAATTGACTCAACTTATATTACCTAACAAACTGAAAATCACAAATTATGTGTCGCTGTTTAGAAGCAACACGCCGCCATTCGTCATTATTAAGTCGCTGAACTTTTATCTTTTGCGAAAAAGAAAATCATAGCAATAAAGTTTATTATGAAAATTAATAATCTTTCAATTCAGCTCTCATCGCATAATCCACACATTTATTTTTATAAGTATGTTCCAAATTCCAGACAAATGAAGATATGGCGGACTTGGTTTGTGAGGTTTGAGTTGACGCAGACTCCATCTTAAACTTACTTAACTAAGTAGAAATAGTACGAGACTCAATTAAAATGCAAATAATGTTTTATTAGAGCTTAAGAACGGGGAGGATAGCTGGTCCAAACTCAATATCAAATTTTAAGTAATTTAAGACAAATAGCTTTAATAAATAACTTAGATAAATGTACAATAGATCTCACCAAATGAAGATACTGTAATAGGATGGAAGCTGCTCTCGATGAACCACGACACTTCTCAAACTAGACAAATTTAGAAGGATTCCCTATTCCACCAATTTTTCCACTCTAATCACACTCTTTCATTAACACTACAATATTCGCTAAACTAAGAATCTGAAACACTAAATGCTCGTCTAAGGACTATTCTCTTCTACTTCACACACACCTACACCACCGATCCATTCATATTTATACATAATCTCCATCAACTCCAATCTCTTCACGTAACAAGACTTTAAAGCCTCTTCGTATTCACTAATAGGGATTAAATAATGATCAGAGAGGGAAGTTACCGTTTCTTTAGATTAGCACAAATGCGCAAAAGCAAATTTATTTGCGTGAGAATACGCATCGATATTCAAACATGATTCATTAATGGGATCTTATCTCACATCTTTCTTCCTCCTTTCCCCGAAAAAGAAATTCTCAAAGCTAAAATATAATAGTACAAAAAAGAACAATTGCGCATACTATGCAAGCTTATATGAAAATCAGTCAAGTATTTAATCGATTAAATTTAAATTTAATTAGTATAACTCTGCAGAAAATAATAGCAAATCTGTCCAGAAAACACTATCCAGAAAAGATTTGTTCAGCAAGAAATTCTTAATGAATTAAAATTAGTTATATTTGATAGAAAAAGATAATGTTCGCAGATCACATGCGCTTTTCGTCTTTTTGCTCCAAATACTCGAAAGTATTTATTTATTTATTTATTTCAGATTTTCTAGTAATATGCAGTAGGTTAGTTTAATTGATTTTATATTACCTATGTAGGCAGTATCTCTAAAATTGTAATTAGGAGTATGCCCATTTAGGAGACATTGCTTTTAAGATTCTAGTAAAAAATGAAACTGCTGTGTCATACTAACAGTACTTTCTATTCCTCTGCACTTTAATACTCTAGATTCAGATTTTTACAAACTACAAATTATCATGTAAAATGAGATGTGTCGTGCATTATCTTTTCATAAATGAAGGGACTCTTTCGTTTTTCGACGTTTGATGAAATATCTTAAAACGTACGACAAATCCTATTTTCACCAAAAAATAAATAAATAAATAAATAAATAAATAAATAAATAAAATAAAAAAGTCACTTTTTTTAACTAAAACACGCATACTACTAAACCTAGAGAGAAGCAAATTTTAAAAACTTCACGCACTGTATTAAACCCAACACACTGCAATTAGGATCAAAAATATTAAATACCTAAAGAAATATGAGCATCATTTATGTAATATAATAGCCAATAGTATTGAGATACTTGCAGGAAAACCCTAAAAAAATATCAAGTAAATACAAAATGTTGTTCGTGGAAGAAAAAATTGAATTTCAGTTCCCTAAAACCAAGGAAATGGGAAGGAGTTTTATCAATATTTATTTTAAATCGAATGGCAAGGTGTTACCATTATATGAATCGGCATAAAAAAGTGAGTAAAGCGTTTAATAGTTTAGCTTTTTTTTTTTTTTTTTTTTTTTTTTTTTTGAGAGGACCTGAATAGCAGTTTATTTTATGGGGTACAATATTTTGAATTTACCTGATATTTGTTTGAGGCTTTCAAATAAGTCGCCATGTAAAAATTTATACAGATTCTAAGAAGAAACAATCAGGTGATGTAACTTCCATTAAATTCAAGCATTACTTTTTACAGGGTGATCCCAAACATTTTCGTTTTTCTTCAGTTTTTTGCAGGTTCCTCTTTTGCTTTAGAGGCAATGCATCAGATGATTCAAGATTAATCGTTTATTTTATTTTATTATATTTTATTGAGATATTTGACAAAACGTCTGAAATCAAATGTGTCCAGTCATTTATGGAAAGACGGTGTATTTAAATATGCTTTAGAAGCACTTAAAACTCGTTTTCTGTTTTTTGAATTTATTTTTATGGGAAGGTATCATCTATTTCCCTCTAGAATAAGACATGATTTAACTTTAGAATAAGACAGATAATGCCTTTGTTCTTTAGAATAAAGGAGACAGACATTCACAAAGACCTCCAGATCCATTAAAGAATATAAAGTGCTATAGATGTATATTTTTATTAAACTACATGACGCATAGGTATGTTTATGTTTAGACGATGAATAAGGCTAAACAAAATAAATTTATTGCATGGCTTTTTCTTAAAATAGAGAAAAAAATAAACGTTTTATTTTTTGGAGTTTGCTTCCTCCTAATTAAAAACAAATGTATTTGATGTATTATCACAGAAGCAGAATTTATTGAAGTTTAAACATTGTAACAAATACGAACAATTCGAAAAATGTTCATGATCAAGGCAAACTGTATGATTTAAATTTATTTTTAATAATATTTAAATTTGTACACTTAATAAATAATTAGCATTTTATTTTCTTATTTGTCAAAAATTATTAGTAAATTTTGTAGTATATTTTGTATTATTAGTATATTTTGTAACAAAAATCTTTATAATTTTATGTTTATTTTAGAGTTTTTTTTTCTTTATTGGAAGTGTCTATATACATTTTTACTTTCTATTATATGTAACATAGAGAAAGTATTGGATTCGCGAAAATTTTCGACCTCCGTTTTTTGACGGATATACACGTTTTGGGATGTCCTAAACAGGAATTGATAGTTTTAAAAAATGTCTGTCTGTCTGTGTTTCTGTCTGCGTGTCTGTGGTTTCGTGTTTTCACCGTATCTCACGAACCAATAAAGGGAATTCAACCAAACTTGGTATATAGTTAGACCCTGGCGGGGCATTGTGCTGATTAGTTTTGGGGATCAATCGTCCAGCAGGTGGCGCTGTGATCGCAAAATTTCGTATTTTTCACCGTATCTCACGAACCAATGAATGAAATTGAACCAAACTTGGTATACAGTTGGACCCTGACATGGAATGGTGCTGATTAGATTTTGGGATCAATCGCCTAGCAGATGGCGCTGTGATCGCATTTTATGTAAACTTTTAACATGGCCGTATAGGACAAAATTTCGTATAAATGTACATAATGAGCGTTATTTTAAACTTGTGATTGTAAAATTAATATGAATTATTGATAATAGTAGTAGTTAACTAGGGAAAAAAAATTGTGCATGTGGAGGCACCGGTTCCCTCCTGGGGGGAAGTACCCCCCCGGGGGGTTAAATTTTCAAGATGGGTATCTTTCGAAAGATCTCTTCAATACCTTTAAAACGAATGGTTGAACTATAAATATGTGATAATTTAAAACAAAGTTATCGATTTTTTTTTTTTTTTATTTAATTTTAACCAAACTTTTAACCAAATTTAAAAAAAACGAAATTTAACCAAACTTGGTATTTATTTAGTCCCCGACACAAACTGGTGCTGATTACATTTGGGGATCAATAGCTCAACAAGTGGCGCTGTGATCGCATTTTTTCTAAATTTTTAACATGGCAGTATAGGACAAAATTTCGTATAAATGTATATAATGATAGTTATTTTTTACTTGTGATTGTAAAATTAATATTAGTTATTGATAATAGTAATAGTTAACTAGGAAAAAATTTCTGTGCGTAAGGATGCATCACTTCCCCCCCTGGGGGGAAGTACCCCCCGGGGGAGGGTAAATTTTCAAGATGGGTATCTTTGGAAAGATCTTGTCAATACCGTTAAAACGAATGGTTGAACTATAAATCTGCGATAATTTAAAACAAAGTTATCGATTTTTTTTTACTTAAAAAAAAAAAAAAAAAATCCTAATATTGTTACTGGTTGAAATATGTATTACTTTTAACGAAAAAAGAACTAAGAAAAAAAATTGTATTTTTCTTTTTTTTAATATTGTTACTGTTTGAATATGTATATAGGAAAATATAGAAGAAAGTCTTGCGGTGGCCACAACATACTAGTTATAAATAATTTGATACTTTAAATTCTTTTACGTATTCAAAAGTAAGTTTTCTTTAAAAAATATAATCTATAAATAAACATATTGTTGCGTACTTGAGGGTTCGTGAGTTGTCCGGGAATGAAAGGCCAAACTTACAAAAAATCAGTAATTTATTCACAGAAAGTTCCAGAAAAATACAGGTCAATAAACCAATTATCAGCTTCAATTCAAGCAGTAACCACAGCTTTAACAACAGCTGTCAATAGCAAATCCACAGTACAAACTGTATAGCAATAACACTTGAAGCAAGTCTCTCTCAAAGAGGCTCAAGAGCAATGCAAGCACTAGCGAAGCTGGCTGAGATCTGAACTGAACTGACTGCCTTGGCGGGAAAGCGCTTCCTTATATACTGTTCCATGGAACCCAGATTTTTCGAGAAAACTCTAGAAAGTGGTCAACCAATCAACTTACAGCTTCCATATTTGGTATATCCCATATAAGGATTTTCTCGCCAAGGCCGCCAAAAAAATCGCCAAGGTGGGAAAAAGTCGCCAAATTTGGCGACAAATGCATTACCTGCATTACTGGGGCTTTTTAATGCGTTTTTAAGGGAAAATAAGGCTATTTCAACGCTAAAACGACTAGAAATGCACAAAATTAGCACTTTATCAACTTACTAAGCCTCTTTGAAAGAATTTATACAGAAATAAACACAATTATTTACAATTTTGTAACACTGCCCACCTCCCAAGGACTGCACGTCCCGGGCAGTGCAACCCTTGGTCAAGAGGCGAAACTAAACAAATTTACACAATCTAAAATACAAGAACTAAGTTGCACATAAAGATAACATAGAAATATAAATTAAGTGGGAAATATTTACAAAATTCACAAATATGTACAAATATTTATATACAAATATTTACAGTGCGCATGCGCAAATTTTACCAGTATTTACATTTTAAATTTTAATATTACCGTTAATTGTTGTACTTGGCTAGCCTGTTATAGTGCACCACCTTCGGTTTTGATGAAGGTGTTTTAGTGATCCGCACCACTACATCATTCAGCCTTTTTAAGACTGTGTATGGTCCGTCCCAGTTGCACTGTAACTTGGGAGAGAGTCCTTTTCGTCGAACAGGATTCCACAACCAGACCTTCTCTCCTTCCTGGAACTCATGTTGCGTAGCCTTTAGATCGTACCACGGAGTAATATTAATAGGAGTTGAAGGTCCAATGGGAGAAAGCTACGAAACTGTGAGTTTACTTTTTGGTAAATATTGAGGGAGCCACTTGTCATTCCTCCCTACTTCGGCGCGAATATACTGTTGTTTTCAATAGAATTTTGCTGAAGTACATTTAAAATTTTTTATTTTAAGCAATTTAATTTCTTTGTAAGTTCTTAGAACTGCATAATTCAGATGTTTCAAATAAATGCTTCGTTCCTAGTTGTAAAACAGGCTATGATAGTGATAAGAAAAAACAAAAAAAAAAGCCCTAGGAGAAAAATAAAGTCCGAGTTCGTGTTTTTTGCACCTAAAGTAAGTTTATTTTTTTTCTTTACAAGCTTTCCTCCATTCTCCTTTCTCCCAATTCTCTGTTTTAGCTAGCTTCGGTTCATAAGAATCGTCATTTTTTAAAAGTTTTCTTTCAAAGTAAAATTAGTATAAAATGGCTCTTAAAAAAAACATGTTGGTTAGAATACTCTATTTAATGAAATTTGCTTTCAATCGAAATTTTTTCAGCTTGATATTATTTAAAAAAAAATAATTAAAACGAGACATTTCCCCATTTAATAACATTGCGGAAGCTGGAGAGAAGGAGGGATTGCATGCTGGCGCCATCTGTAAACATTAGAAAAAAACATCACAAAATTTCAGCGTTACCTTCTTCTCCTGTCTTTTTACTCCGTGGATCGTACCTTGTCTTCATTTTCTCCGTTGCCATGTTAATCCGCTCCCGAGCAAAGTTGTGTACGTCCTCAAATCGTGCCTGGAGATCTTGGATGTACTCCTCGGGCGATGAAGGCGCATCGGGTGGACAACCAAACAGGAGATCACATGGGAGACGAAGTTCACGTCCAAAGAGCATCTGGGCTGGAGTATAGCCGGTGGTTTCATGGACAGCACTTCAATAAGCCAACAGGAACAATGGCAACTTCAAGTCCCAATCTTGCTGGTTCCTTGATACTAGAAGAGAGAGGTTATTCAGGATGGTACGATTGAACCTCTCGACCATGCCGTCCGACTGGGGATGTAAGGGTGTTGTCCGGGTTTTGTCTATGCCGAGTAGTTGACACAGTCCTTTGAAAACATCAGAGGTAAAGTTCCTACCTTGGTCGGTATGAAGTTGTAGGGGCGTGCCGTACCTTGACACTCATTGCTGCACTAGGACCTCTGCGACTGTGCATGCCTCTTGATTGGGAATGGGATATGCCTCAGGCCACTTGGTGAAATAGTCCATCACGACGAGGATGTATTTATTTCCACTGGAGGTCCGTGGCAAAGGACCCAAGATGTCGATTGCAATCCGTTCAAATGGTGCTCCCACGTTATACCGTTGCAGTCTTCCTCGACTTCGTTTCTGCGGGCCTTTACGTGACGCACAAGCATCACAGGATTTACACCATTTCTCCACATCCTCCTTTGCCTTGCACCAGTAGAAGCGTTCCCGAACTTTCTGCAGAGTCTTTATTACCCCAAAATGGCCTCCGGTAGAGCTACTATGCAGTTGTTCTAAAACCGCTGGAATTTTTGATCTTGGTAATAAAATCTGCCATCTGAAGCTTTTCCCATCATCAGATTCCCACTTTCTGTATAATACGCCGTTTCTGATATGAAGAGAGTCCGAAAGTGCCCAATAACTTTTCGTAAATGGGACTAAATCTGGAAATGTCCTGCCAGGTAGGTCTGTTGCTGGTCGTCTCCTTCAGTTGTAATATAGGCTTTACGTCAGGATCTTCCATCTGGGCTTTTCTAAATTCTTCGTCACTCCATGGGTCGGGATCTTGTTCTGATGGCGTTGCGACAGTAACTTGGCGAACAACTGGCTTTATTGTTTGGTATTTATCCTCGGCTTTAGAGATGTATTTATGATCTTCAGATGGAGGCTTCCGCAAGAATGCATCTGAATTTTCCCGAAGAGCTCCTTCTGGGTGGCATACTTCAGAGACATTCTTGGTTGCTTCTCTAGGTGTTCTTCCTGGGCAGCTTCGTTTGATATGCCCGTCTTTTCCACAACCCCAGCATTTAGTTGTTGGAGTCTTCCCTTCTTTCTTCCTCTCAAGAATGCGTAGTCTTCTATTAATTTCTGCAATCATTTCCTGAATCTCTTTAAGATAATCTTGAGAGCCGTTCACTTTGCCTGCTGTGCTGTTCTGGCGAAGTTTATAGGAGGCTTGTTGGACTGTCTCGAGCTTTAAGGCGTACACCAAGGCTGACTCCACATACTTCCCGCCGGAGAGTCTGAGGGCTTGTTGAAGATCTGGATCTCCGACAGCATCAATGAAATATTCTAGAGCCAGATCATTACGTGTTTCAGGATGACAGTCTGAGAAAGCCAAATGTGAAAGCCTCTGGATGTTTGATGCCAGTTTTTGTAAGCTTTCCCCTGGTCTCTGACGACGGGACCTTAGCTGGAGTCGACTATATTCTTTGGACCATTTCGCTCCAAAACGTAGCTCTAGTGCTCTGGTCAGCTTCGAAGTCATATCGCTGTTCCTTCGAAAGGGTCTCCAGAATATCTGCGGCGTCGCCCCGCAACGACCCTACCAGATGAGCCGTCTTTGCAACAGAGTCCCAGCCGTTTGCTTCAGCTACGATGGAAAACTGCGTTTTATATACATGCCAGGAGGAACTGCCGTCATAGGTAGATAGCTTAATAAATTCGTGATTCTGGCTTCTTCTCTCTTTCTTTTCAGTTTCCTGGGGCATGGATTCTAACTTTTCTTCCACTTTTCTCTCCAGATCTTCTTCTATTCTCTTCAGTTTGCCTTCTATCTCTGAAAACCTTCTTTTCAGTTCCTGATCAAAATTTTCTTTAACCTTCTCCTCGAAACTCTTTTCTATCCTCGTAACACTCTCTTCAACCATCATAACATTTTCTTCTATCTTCATAGCTTTCTCTTCAAAACTTTCTTCTATTTTCAAAACTTTCTCTTCAAAATTTTCTTCTATCTTTATAACTTTCTCTTCTATTCCATCCATTCTATTTTCCATCACCGTTAATTTACCCTCGATTGATTCTTCCACCGTTGAAAGCTCTCTCTTCATCTCATCTTGATTAGATTTAATTTCTTCCTGAACTTCACCCATAGTATCTTTCATTTCCATCATTTCTTCAGTCAAACCGTCTTTCATTTCTCTTTGCGATGTTTCCATTTTCTCTTGTGCTGCCTTCATTTCTTTCATCTCTTGACTCAGGCTATCTTTCATCTCTCTTTGCGATGCTTCCATACATTCTTTCATCTCTCTTTGTCCTTCCTTCATTTCTCTTTGTCCTTCCTTCATTTCTCTTTGCCCTTCTTTCATTTTATTCATCTGGGTAGCTAAGCTTTCTAGAAGTTTCTTCATCTGTTCCACCATAGCTCTAGTTATAACCATTCACAGACAACCCCACTCCTGACACCAGAAATGTTGCGTACTTGAGGGTTCGTGAGTTGTCCGGGAATGAAAGGTCAAACTTACAAAAATTCAGTAATTTATTCACAGAAAGTTCCAGAAAAATACAGGTCAATAAATCAATTATCAGCTTCAATTCAAGCAGTAACCACAGCTTAAACAACAGCTGTCAATAGCAAATCCACAGTACAAACTGTATAGCAATAACACTTGAAGCAAGTCTCTCTCAAAGAGGCTCAAGAGCAATGCAAGCCCTAGCGAAGCTGGCTGAGATCTGAACTGAACTGACTGCCTTGGCGGGAAAGCGCTTCCTTATATACTGTTCCATGGAACCCAGATTTTTCGAGAAAACTCTAGAAAGTGGTCAACCAATCAACTTACAGCTTCCATATTTGGTATATCCCATATAAGGATTTTCTCGCCAAGGTCGCCAAAAAAAATCGCCAAGGTGGAAAAAAGTCGCCAAATTTGGCGCCAAATGCATTACCTGCATTACTGGGGCTTTTTAATGCGTTTTTAAGGGAAAATAAGGCTATTTCAACGCTAAAACGACTAGAAATGCACAAAATTAGCACTTTATCAACTTACTAAGCCTCTTTGAAAGAATTTATATAGAAATAAATACAATTATTTACAATTTTGTAACACTTTTAATTCTTTTACGTATTCAAAAGTAAGTTTCCTTTAAAAAATATAATCTATAAATAAACATATATTTTTATTTCTATGCTATTAAGTAATTGCCGAAACGTCAGTGGAGGCCCTCTGTTGAGACTCAAAAGGGTTTTGGGCTGTGTCTGTCTGTCTGTCTGTCTGTCGCGCGGTAGCGGCCGCAAAAATAGCGCTATTGACATGAAATTTGGTACACATGTTCATGAGCCCCACGAAATCAGCTGTATAGTTTTTGGTATGTATTCCATTTGTAGTTCGTATACAGGGATCATTACGGCCTATGGGAGGAATTTGTATGTACCGCGATAGCGGCCACAAAAATCACGTTTCTGACTTGCAATTTAGTACACATGTTCATCAGCCCAACGGAATTAGCTGTATAGTTTTAGTTGTGTATTCCATTTGTAGTTCGTGTACAGGGACACATCAAAGATTTTCTATCATTACGGCCTGCGGGAAGAATCTGTATGTACCGCGATAGCCACCGCAAAAATCAAGCTATTGACTTCCAATTTTTTCCGAAACGTGAATGGAGGCCCTCTGTTGAAACTCAAAAGGATTGTGGGTTCCTTCTGTCCGTCTGTGTGTCTGTCTGTCGTGCGATAGCGGCCGCAAAAATCACGCTATTGACTTCAAATTTTGTACACATGTTTAAGATCCAAACGAAATTAGCTGTATATTTTTGGGTGTGCAATCCATTTGGTGTTCGTGTACAGGGACACGCCAAAGTTTTTTTTTTTAATCATTACGGCCTATGCGAAGATAGTGTATGTACCGCGATAGCGGCCCCCAAAATAATGCTATTGTCTTGCAATTTGGTACACATATTCATAAGCCCAACGGAATTAGCTGTATAGTGTTAGGTGTGTATTCCATTTGTCGTTCGTGTACAGGGACACGCCAAAATTTTTCTTATCTTTACGGCCTATGGGAAGAATTCTGATGTAAATACAGGCCACATAAGGGTCTCAATGAAGTTTATTAATGAAGTTTATCCGCCATTTTTAATAAAGTGGCGGATATCTTAAGTTAAGCGGGGCCACTTGAAATCAGGCTGCCACTTGAAAATTTAAAATTACGATAACTTCCGAAATAATACTCCAAATCGAACCAAATATGGACAGTGTCTTAACTTGTGTTATGAATAACTTGGATGAGTTTGCTCCACTATTTTGTTTTCAAGTGGAGACCACTTGGAAATTTCAATTCAAATTGTAAAATGGTATTCCGAATTTGTTTGAATTTTGATGTATATACTTAGACTATATAAGTGTCTCAATGAAATTTATTAATGAACTATGGATTTTCTCGCCAAAAAAGTCGCCAAATTTGCCACCAAATCCATTACCTGCTATATTGGAGCTTTTTAATGCGTTTTTAAGGGGAAATTAGGCTATTTTAACGTTAAAACAAACTAGAAATGCAAAAAATTAACATTTAATCAACTTACTAAGCCTCTTTGAAGAAATTTCTACCAAAAAAAAAAAAAAGAAAAAAGAATTATTTTCAAATTTGCAACAATATCTTAGATTAATTAGTTCCCTGAGCACCTTTCTCTGCCATTTTGATCCAAGTGGCAGCCACTTGGCAGCCACAATTTTTCACCACGATGACTTCTGAGATTCTGAATTAATTCCAACTATATTTGTACAGTAGTCTTATCTCACAAATGCATTTGATATATTTGTCAACTTGGCCCACCATCTTGTTTCCAAGCGCCGGCCACTTGAAAAGTTTAAATTCACATAAAAATGTATTTATGAACCAATTTGCTTAAAACTCCATATGTAGATAGCCTACATCAATATATCTACTAATTCATTTATAATTTGTAGCCGCCATTTTGAAACAAAATGACGGCCGCTTGATAAGAAAAAAGAAATCAACCTACCCTTCCGAATAAGCCGGAAGGACTTGATTGACTTTGGGAGGAAAAATATCTCTTACAGTGAAACCCACTTAACAGGGGTTATCCTTTCACCCACACACACATATATATACACATATATATATTTTTTTTCTGAGGGTAAAACCGTTACTTTATTAAATGAAATATATTTGCAAATTATACAAAGAATAATAGAGCAAGTTTCAATTATTAATAATAATTATCAATAATTTCAATAACTAATAATAAGAATAAGTGTAATTACAATCTTGTAAATATTAAAATTTTACTTGACATAACTGCTTTCAGTATGTTTTTGTAAGAAAGGTCATTTTGTTTCTACTTTTATGAGTTTAAATTAGTTTCATTAATTGTTTAAATACAAAATATTTTATTGATTATTTCAAAATAATTATTATTTAAAGGTGTACCTTAAAATAAAAATTATTTAAAACCACGTTAGCTAAATGTATTTATTAGAAAAGAAATATATATATGTATTATCTAAAATATATGTGTATGTATCATGATCTAAAATTCTGTGAAATTGAACTATATTTAGCATTTTATTTTAGATCAATATTGTTAATGAACAAAACATACGCCGAGTCAGCCGTAATCTACAGAAAAAAATATTTTGACAGTTAATATCTTAAAATTACTACCGCATTTCTTGAGCTGACTTAAATTTAATAAAGCACTTCCCTCCTTTTCTAAAGCCTTTCCTCAAGTATGCACGATAATCGAATTTTTCTTATCAAATCATAATGATTATTCTCCACTTTTCTTTAAAAAAAAAAAAAATAATAATAATGTCGTGGAATTCTAAATTATTCATGAATTCCATCTTCCAGTCACATGAAATAATAGATGAAACGCGCACCATCCACAAAAGGAGCGCAATCCTTTCTACAAATATTTTTTCATTATTATTATTTTTTCTACTTTTAAAAATATTTACTAATATTGCGTCTTGTCATACAACGCGTCTTGTTAACCATGTTTCATTCGAAATCCTTATGGACAAATAAACATATATAATTGAAAGTTAGTTCCAAGTCGATGTCGTTAAACTTTTTGTTTATATAAATATTTAAAATAAATTTATATGAGAAAATGAATAACTATTTAAAATGGTGTGTATATTATTATTATTTTTTCATTGTAAGTACTATTTAAACGGTTTTAAGTTATGAATTGGATTTAATTAAGTATTAAGTTCATTGTACCCCTTATAAATCAATATAAAAAAACAATTATATCCTTTACTGCAAGGATAAAACACTTTACAATAAGTTACAAAATTTTGAATTGAAAACTTATCAAAGAAAAGCACTTCACCTTAGACTTTTAGATTTATTTTTTTTCCTGTAATTTATTTTCGATGCATAAATAATATTGTGAGATTTATATGTATATATATATATATATATATATATATATATATATATATATATATATATTAAATAAAAATTTACAATTATGTTGTAAAATTTAGTTGTGTAAAGATCGAAAGATTTTGAGTAAGAAAAAATTCGACTGTATAAAGTAGAAATTTTGTTAAAATTTGTTGTGCTAACAAATTTAATGTAATTTGTAACATGAAAATTTTCAGCAATGTTTAACATTCATACACGTAGCATATAACAATTTAAAGTATAATAAAAATGCTATTTTGTTTCTACGAACAGCGTTTAACAAGAACAAATTTCATTAGAAAGTTAAAATTCTGGTGGCAAGGTCAAATTAAATTTAATTATAAAGCTTATATTTTAAATACAGTAAATAATATATTTAAAACTTTATTTTGTTAATATAAGGCATATCGTAACTAAAACAATAGCTTAACCTACATTTTAAGTTTTCTTTAATTCCACTGATTTTAAATGAGAAAAAATTGTTTATATATATTAATAAGGAGCTTTTCTACAAATATTTAAGAAACCATAAGTGATATCGGTTGTTCCTGTGTCATTTATATAGTCATACATTTTTTGTTTAGCAAATAAGCTGCCCTAAGGAAAATTATGAACATAACAAATTGTCAAGACGGGAAATTTCGAATATATCATTATGAACATTTTTCACCATGAATTTCCTTTTTATTTTTCCAAAACTCATATCAGTCTCAGCTGAGAGGTGTTTAGTATGCGAAATATGCTGACCGCATTTTCTTAATTCACATAAACGCATTAAAGTTCAAATTTTAATATTCTTAGTGTTGGTGGTAAATTTTATGGTATAGATTTTTGTAATCACACCTTGAACTTAGGTACCAAATAATTGATTTTTCATATGATATATAATCATTCTAATGAGCAATTAAATGTCGATATATATTTATATATTCTTTTTTACTGATAATAAAAATAATGATAGATTATTAAATAAAATAAAAATGAACATAAGTAAAAAGTAACTAATTAACTAATTCTTAATAAACTAGTTGGCATAGGTGAACTCTGCTCAGTTCCCCATCATATTTATGTTCTCATAAATTTCTAGTGCGAGATATATTATAATCATGTTAAAAGAAATGAATTTGATCAAAGCTTGATACAGTGACAGAATGAAATCCCCGCCTAATAGGCTATCCACCGTTCACTTCGATATATTTATCTTATTCTAATCTATTAATTTATTTTATAAGGGTAAATTCCGTTGTTTAGATTTCATGCTACTATTTCCAATGCAATAATCCTCAAAATTCATATTTATATGAAAAATTTACAATTTCGCTATATTGATAAAATCGTAAATTACGAATAATTTACGAAATTTTCCTATTAGAATATTTGTATTCAATCATTTTCAAACAAATATCATAAATGTAATTTTGAAGTTGTGTAATGTATTTATGATCCTCAAAATGGAAGTTTATGCTCAATTTTGCCTTATTCTGACATGTTAAGTAAATCGTAAATTCCAAATAACTTACGAACTTTTTAAATCGGAAAAACCATAGTCTATGATATTCATGCCAGTATCCTAAGTAATATTTAGATAGTGGTTTGACATCTTTACGATGAAAATATCTCTCAGGTTTGACGTTTATGTGAAATTTTGCTCTTTTCTGCCATGTTAAGAAATTCGTAAATTTCCAATAACTTACAAAATTTTTATATTGGAAAATTCATAGTCATTAATATTCCTGCCAGTGTCCTAAATAATATTTCAAAAGCAGTCTGACATCTTTACGATGAAAATATCTCTAAAAATTGACGTTTATGTGAAATTTTGCCCTATAATGACATGTTAAAAAATTCGTAAATGTTCAATAACTTGCGAAAATTTCAAAGTAGCATATTTATAATTACTGATGTTCATTCCGGCATCAAACCTAATATTTTAAAACTGGTCTGACATTTTTACAGTAAAACTTTTCCATTTAATGCACGTTTTCGTGAATTTTTGTCCTATTCTCCCATGTTAAGAAAATCGTAAATTTCTAATAACTTACGAAGTTTTTTAATTCGAATGTTGCAAATGAATAGGATTTTTGCCAGTGTCGAAAGTAATATTTTAAAACTCATTTGACCTCTCTGTGACAATTTGTTCTTGAGATATCGTGTACACAGACTAACGAACTAACGGGCTAACACACTAACACACTAACAGACTAACACACTAACAGACACCCTACAGACAGACACCATACAAATTTTGCCATTTTCGGATTCCGCACTCTTCAAAACGTGTAAAAAAGTCAAAAAACCGAAGTCGAAAATTTTCATGATTACGTAAGTTCCCATACCTATAATATAATGGGGAACTAAAGATCAATAAGAAAGAGCACGTTTAAAGAGATATGTATAAAACGAAAATAATTGATAATCAGTAATTTTTGTTATATCATATATTTGTTTCTATCTAGACATAGACATGCGTTTCTTCCATTACAAGACCTTGTTCGAACATTAATTTGTAGAACAGAAGGACTATAAAAATAATTTCTAAGGAATTTTGTAAAATTTAAATTATGTGATATTACATTTCATATTTAATTTGTGAAAAACAACATAAAGTTTAGTCAACAAGATAGTTTTCTACAATTTAAACAGCATTACACATATTGATTTTTTTATTGCTCTTCTAAATTTTTAGTATATTGTTTGGAAAATGTATTACATGTTATTGTTAAAAATAATTAATAAATAAAAATTTTCGTTGTGTAAAACCTAAAAACATGATTAACAAACAAATAAAAAATGAAAACCTTAGTTATATATTAATGAAGATTGAAAAGACGTTATATTAATGTGTAATTAACAGTGAATTTACATATGGCGGATTTTTTTATTCAATAACCAACAATAATTTTGAGAAGTGATATTTGATATACGTAATAAACTACCAGTCTTCGAAGTGATTAGGCAAAGGTTACAATTAAAAAATTTTAGTGATATTTGAATAATGAATCAGCCAGATCTAGCAACACTGATAATTATTGGTAGTATTCTAAGCTTTAACTGATGTATATTTCTTATTAAAATACTCCTTAGTGGAATTAAATTTTCGTCCGAGGAGTAGAAAATTTCAACAAGAAGAAAAATTTTACTTTAAAAGCTCTTTTATTTATTTTTTTATTTGTATTAGATCATTTTTAGCATAAGAAATAATGTTTATTTTTATCAGCTTAACATTTGAATATTTAAAAATTGTTGTCTTAAAAATGTTTATAATGCAAAAATAATATATAAATGTTTATATATTTTTATAGATCTTAAATTTGCATTTTTATGGAATCACACTTAATTTCTTTTAAACAAAATCTTATAAAATGTACTTATTTTGATTTATTATTATTATTATTATTATATAAGTGAATTTTATTTAATTTTTGAAAATGTTAAATAAACAATAAACTTTCTTTCGGATGAGTTAGCTATTGAAGTCGAGATCCATTGATTCTACATAAAAAGTAATTTTAAGTCAATAAAAAATCTAGATAATAATAAAGAAAAAAGTCAAAGCATATTTCATCAAAGAAAAAGAATGAAAAGGAAAAAAATATATATATAGATAATAATAAATAAAAAAAATTCAAAGCATATTTCAGAAAAGAAAGAGAATGAAAAGGAGTATATATGTATAAATATTTCCTTTCAAATACATAAAAAATATCTATAAATGCATTAACTAATAACAAAAAAAGTTTATGTAAAAAAGTCATTATTATAATCAACAGTAAAATAAAGTGGATTTTTTTCTTTTTTCTTTTATTTATTATTATTATTATTATTATTATTATTATTTTTTTTTGGTTAGGGGAGGGGCATTAAATTTGTTTAATAATAATAATAAAATACTTTAATGGTTTAAAATGTTTCTTCATTTTTAGAATGTGTTTTGTTTTATTGCTACCATTTCTTTGAATTGTAATATTTCATCGAGTTTTTAATGCTATAATTTATAAAATATATATGTATACATATATGCATATACAGTATATATGTAACCTTTCTTTCATTTGCTGAGTATTGTAAAGGAATTAAATTATTCATTATATATATATATATATATATATATATATATATATATATATATCAGGGCTGCCACAGGCGACTCTTTTCTATTATTTTCGTACCACTATTTCCGATAAATGAAATTTATAATGTACTAGCAGGCTTCACGTGCTTCGCTGGTCACTAAATTTAAATGAATTTTGAAAGAATTGAGTCACTATTTATTTTTTATATCACATTTTGGGCTATGTAACATAATTAAAAATTCCTTTTAGTTCAAAAAGTCAAATAACATATTACAAATTATATTAAATTAAATATCACTTCCGTTTTGCACTCGTTTTGAAAAATGCTCTATGGTTTTATGTGAATGATTCTCACGAATGAATCGATAATTGTTTACAAATTTATTGGACTATGTATGGGAAGTAAGTACGCTGTAATTGAAAAACTGCAGCTCTTAGAACTTCGAAACTGATAATTTTTTAAAAATTCTTCATTATTCTTAAATATTAGACTTTCTTTTATATTAGACTCTTATTTTAAGATAAAAGCAATTGAACTATATCACTTTGTGAAAATTTGCAACCTTAATATCTTTAAATCTAATAACTTGATGTATATAGTGTCCTAACAAAAATGAGCAGTTTTTAGAGCTCTTTTAAAAGAGTAACCATCTATGCAGTATCTTTAAAAAAAAAAAAAAAAAAAAAAAAAAAAGGTCGACTTTCATTATCAAAGAATTCGAGTCTAGACCAATCAAAAATAAGAGTGGTCAGCCGGATGTGTTCAACCGACAAACTCTTTGCTTTATTTGTACAGACATACTCAGGTAACACTGCATCTAGCCATATTATAAATGTTATGTTATAGAAAAAGTGGTATGAATATAATAACAATCATTCGCTGTTGCAGCCTGATACATATACTGTACTCCAATAATGCTGACAAGAAATCCAAATACACCTATATATGAGGAACGTTGTGATTCCTGCATTTGATTATACTATTATATATATATATATATATATATATATATATATATATATATATATATATATATATATATATATATATATATATATATAAAGTATTGCCCATTTGTTATGTTTCCATGTAGAAGTAGCAATACGTAAATCCGTTTATAAATGGAAATGTACCTTTAATAATTAAATTCATATATTAAAATTTGGCAATTATCTTATTAATTTTTACATCAGGACTAAAATATAGGTAAACAAAAGCATTTTGCCTCAAAAAAATCGAAAAAAAAAAAAAAAGATTTTTTTTTCTTTTAAATCTAACGAAAGTAAATTTTTCCTAATAATAGCAATTCCATCAAATTTAATACGATAGTAAATTCAAAAATGCTTTATGTTTCATTTTATAATATTATCTAAATATTATACAACGTGAAAATAAATAATTAATATTTTAAAATTACGCACTTTGAAAAATGTTTTAAAAATTACCATTATATACTGCAGATTGAGATCAACTGAAAGTTCACGATTTTTTCTTTCTGTTTCAAATTTTTACATATTTTTTACGTCTGTAAGGATGTTTTCCATACTAATGTTCCTTACCATTTTGTAGCTTGTAAAAAGTTATTTAATATTTACGTACTAATTTTAACCAATGTATTAACAATATTTTACTGTTTATTTTACTAAAATCATAGAAAATCTCAAAAGTCGATCACTTTTTTTCATTACTGGAAGGAGAGTCAATAGCTACTACAGCGGCAAACAAAATATTCAAAAGGAGAAAAAGGAGAAGTTCTCTCAGTTTCTATAGTACAGAAATTATTCGAATATTTCACTGAAGAACACTTACCTCAGAAAAGAACGAAGTTCGAATCATGCCAATCTATCAAAAAATACTCGTATATTTTTGGGGAAAACTTGGTTTCACAATCATTAGTTGTTTAAGGTCAGTAATCAGTTGTAAGTTTATTGAAAATATTAATTGACGCACGTGGAATGTACCACAAGCTTTAACGAAAATAGAAAATGCGCGTGGCCACAATTTTTATTGTTACATTTTCTTTTTTCATAAGACGTGGTTTAATTAAAGAATACACAAAAATAAAATCAACAGTTGTACTACGGAAAAAGGTCAGAACCGTAAGTAAAATGCGCCCAATTCCCAAGGAAGAAATATTGTGTGTTTTATAGGCAATTGAAAATGTATAACTCACTGTTAATTGTATCTAACTTATCTACCACTAATTCAGTCCTCTTTTGTACTTATCTCGACTGAATGTACGCCGAGCTGAAAAAAAAATATCCAGCGTTGGTATAGAAAGTTAGCCTTTCTGCTGTAAGGCAGTTCAAAATCGCAGACCGCGAGAAAAAATAAAGATAAGATGAAGAAACTGAACGAGATTAATTTTTTTTTTTCACATGAATCTTATAGTTTTGACATATATCTACTTCCATTTTTTTTTTTATGTCAATAGTTCTGTCGTTCCGCTTACGTGGTTTCAATAATTTGGACGATATCAAACGCAAAGCAAAATGCATTTCTGGTCTAAGAATAAGGAATAGAACCAACATGGAATAGTAAAATCATCAAAGTACTATAAAAAAACATAATCACCAGTTTTTGGTCAGTGACCGACAAAATGTGTTATGCTTAAGGAAAAAATTAATTCGGGCATGTAAATCTGTGATGACTTTTGTCTGGATAAAAAAGGAAATATATTTTAATAAACTTTCACTACACAGATTTTTTCAACAATTTGTTACAAATACTGCTACCAGGCATTTTATCGAAGAAGGAAGCTGAAGTATGATTAAAATATGAACTTTTTGAATTTTATTGAAATTTCTTGATTAAAGATTGTTTAAGAAAGAACCAAATGTTCCTATGTTGAGACATCAGAAAAATTCTTTTTATAAAAATCACAATGCTAATATTAAAAACTCTTCATTCTTTTTGGTTCTTTCAAGTAATGTTATGAGAGAAGAAAAATATTAGTTTTAGAAAGACAAATAGAAATCCTTATTGCGAAACAAAAATGTCTCATTATGTCTTACAGTTTCTTCACTTATAAATAGACATGTTTCATCAAAAGTGTCATTATACCTGTGGTATCTTGGCAAAGAGAAGTTTCAGAGGGGAAAAAAATCAACCAAATTAAAAGGGATTTATTTTTTTTTTTATGTTAGGGTTGGTAAGAATAGTAGATAACTAGGGAATCGCAATTTTTTAAATTTTAAAAGAGAAAGGTGCATTTTTTCAACACAATGGGAAGGACTTTTCAAGAAAAAATAATTTTTAAAATTTTTTGTTCTACTCTGGTATTTAAAAGTTTATGAATGTACCCGGAGAAACGGCAACTGAAATCGTAAACTGTAAAATGTCATGTAATAGCAGAAAGTATATATATATATATTTATATATATATATATATATATATATATATATATATATATATATATATATATATATATATATATAATTACGTTAAAAGATTAATAACTTATAGAACATCCTTTAAAAGCATCACAGGATTTGTTTTCAATCGCTGTTTTTACACCTTTAAGCGATCTGAAATCTTACCATCACTTAAAAAAAAAAAAAAAAAAAAAAAAAAAAAAAAAAAAGGGTCCCATGGAGTCACTTATGCCTCTTTCCTTATTGTATTAAACAATCTAATTCTTATTTTAACACATATTTTACAGCTTTCAAAAATTACAACATGTTCTTAATATATCAGTTTTGAGGTGGAATTTTTGGCGAAAATTATTTATTATAATCAGACAGTTTTTATTATTTAATTTTATCAAGGAAAGCTTCTATGATTAATTTTAAAAAAAAGTGGTTTTATATGTATATGTAAGTATATATATATATATATATATATTAAATAAACGACATATTTTTGAAAACACAATGAAGTTATTTTGAGTTACCTTTTTAAAATATTTCTCAATTAATTTGATAAGTGTCAATTTATAGAAATTTGCAGAGTAATTTTATATAGCATTAATGTTGTAAAAAAAAATTAAGTTTTTTTTTTTTTTTTTTTTTTTTTCAGAAACAGTTGGGAACTTTCAAAACTTTTCTCATTAATTTCAAGGAATCTAATTCAATTTCTGTGTCTTTCGGATTTATTAATGAAAACAGAAGGAAAAATAACTAATCGTTCGAAAATTTTCAAGATTTATTGATAAAAATAAAAGTAAGTTCGTCTGATTTTTCAAGTAATATAGAATATATGGCGCCGATACATATTTCTCAAAAGTGAGTTTTTAATACAAATGAAATTAAAAGTAATAATAAATCAAAAGATTAACATTTCCAAGTTAAGATTAAAATAATATATATTTTACTTTATCTATTATTATGCTTTGCATATAAAATGTATAATACGAAAATACAGATATCACTGTGATTAAATGTTGATCATATATATATATATATATATATATATATATATATATGTATATATGTATATATACACGATTTTTAAACAGATTAAATATATCTAAACCAAAAAAAAAAGAAAAAATAATAATAATAATAATACTTTAAAATTTTTTGACTTTAAATTTTATGCTCTAAACTTTTTTTTTTTTTAATTTTTTATTCTTTCTCGAGATATTAATATGTATATTTTTTTATGTTTACGAAAAACAGATAGCACGATTTTATAATCCGATTAGTTCGATGTATTTGTTTTCTTAAGATTTTCTATTTTGTAATTCAGAAATAAGTAAATTTATCGCATAAACTTCACTTCACTTTTATAAATATATGAGTTGTTATTTAAAACGTTTATGTGAACTCTATGTAATTCTAATACTTTTTGTTATTTAACTGGTTGAATAAAATTTCCTGTAAATAGAAAAAAAATAGAAATGAAATAAATTTAATATCATTTTTAATTAAAGTAAAAGCAATTTGTAAGAACAAAAACTATATTTTATTTTTCACATTATATTGTTATTATTATTATTTTTATTATTTGCTTGCAACAAACAAATTTGAATTATAAAAATACATATTTTAAGTTACTTTGAGTTTATTATTTTTTTTTTCTGTAATTGGAGGACTATTAGTCTCAATCTACGGATAAAACGTTGTCGCCAGTTTTACGATGGTTAGACATTTATTGAAATTGAAAATTTGTAGGAAATATAGTTCAATGACTCGAAAGCGATGTTACAATAATAATAATAATAATAATAATAATAATAATAAACTATCAGCTCTACATACTAAACTAAATTCTGCTTTTGCCAAAATTTCATCCTTTTTTTTTATTATTTATTTTATTTTTTTTTTTTTTCTTAAAGAAAAATAAAAGAAAAGAAAATTGATAATAATCAGTATCAAAACGAAGAGTATCGAAAAAGTTGAAGAAGCCCTTTTTTAGACAAAAAAATTTTTTTATTTTAATTTTTAATTGTTGCCAAAATTTTACAAGTTTATTTTATTTTTTTATATTTTTGTTTAATGATAATAAATTCATGTGTAAATATTAAAATTGACATAAAAATTCATAAAAAATATTTTTTTCAGGGTAAAATTGACGTCATTATAGCTCTATTTTTTTTTTTTTTTTTTTTTTATAATTCTGCAGCATTATTTTTTTAAATATAAATCTATTTGAATCGATGGATTGTTTTATATGATTGAACTCAATATAAGGTATTATTGATGTATATATAAATAAATAAATATATATATATATATAATTTTTAATTTTGATTGTTCTATAAAAGTAAAACTTAACATCAATTTATTAATAATCCTTAATAAGACTGGAAAGAACAAAGTGAGGAAAAAAAAAAAAAAAAAAAAAAAAAACACATTCTAAATATTTCTATTGATAACGAATCTGACACGAAACATCAAACATTTATTTTGTATCAGAAAATTGAATTAAAAGTAAGTTCAACGTATATGTCTTGAAAAAACAATAATGATAATAATAATAATAATAATAAAGAATAAACTGACCATTGAATGGCCTCTACTCGAAAACCGATGAACTGATGAAAATCCGGTAATGAGAATCTCATCGAGAGGGTTCAATCTATAATAAATTAGCAGGAGTTATTTCGAAACGTTTCACCAGGGATAAATGAATCTGATATTCGTTATCCATGGACTTCATTTAGGGTGCATATCGAATGCCAGTTTTGAAACGGACAATATCGAAAAAACGAAGCAGCAGTTTCATATTTAAATTGCAATTACATATGAACAACACTATACGCAGTATACATATTATTCATTATCATGTTATTTACTATATTTTATATGTTCCATAAAATGACAGCTGTTTAACACCAAATATAATATTACAATATGCTATGAGTGCTATTTCAACCATATATGATGAAACTAATATTTTTGTGGTAATATATATATTTCATTTTGCCATAGATTTAGTATGAAGTCTCCTTGATGAAATTTAAAATATGGCACCGATGTAGCTCTGACGTTTCTCCCCATAGTCTTCGCTTACGCTATTGTGATAGCCATTACAATTCATCGCCAAAATGACGAAAAATATTTAAAGTCACCAAGGTAATTCTTCAATAAAATTTTGTCCCCATTTTGTATATTTTAATTTAATTTATATATTTAATACGAATTTGAATTATACTATATATACGTGCCCGCCAGCCTTCAAGTTCACGGTTATCTCCGAGTTACATATGACAGCCCCTTTATTAGAAGGTTTTTAATTGAAATTAACATGGTCATCGTGTCTTCGTGTCACGCTAGTAAACAAGGCGCCTTCATTTTAAAGTAAATATAAGCGTTTTCGTTTGTCTCTCTTTGGCTCAGTTGGTAAGAGCGCCCCTTTAATAGCGCGGTGGTTGTGAGTTCGGTGCCCGGAAGGTCCAGCGTGTAAGTTTTTGCAGATAATTTATAGAAAAGGTGTCAGTTGATACAAGAAAATTTTTTGTTGCTTACATTAAGAATTTTTTGAGGAGTTTTTTTAAGAAGCATTTTTTTTTTTTTTTTAGATATTGGAAAACACAAAACATTTCAGATATTAAAAAAACACAAAATGAAATGTTTTAAGTAAAAAATACATTAAAAAAATATTTTTAGAAGCTTTATATATATATACTAGCTGACCCGACAAACGTTGTTTTGTCATATAAATTATTTCTAGAGAATATTTTGCTAGAAAAAAAATAACTAACTTATTGTAAGTGTGTAAGGATGTGGTATATAAGTGAAACAGGTATGGAGGGCTGTGAACGGTGACTGTGAATTCCGATTATAACGTAAAAGGCATAATTACCGAAATTTTCGCTACTTGCTTCTTGCTACTTGCTACTTGGTACTTTCTACTTGCTACTTGTTATTTTAAACCCCCGCTGAATGTCGAACAGCACAAACTTTTATTTCATACGGCAAATATTTCAATTTATGAGAGAATCTCTGATAGCAACGAATTTCACATGAAAATTCCGTCTTTTTTGAGTAAGCTGTAACAATCTGGACCGATTTGATGAAAATTTTTATCAAAAAGTTATTACAATATCTAACATCATTACATATACATTTATCACAATTCAATCAATCGATGCATGTGAGTATGTGTATAGTATGAGCGAAGTGAAATGTAGAGTTCGTATTAAATAAAAACTTAAACTCGTTTTAATTAAAGGTGAAAAAGTTGAAACTCAATTTATTTTATAGCAGGTATATTTTTTTAATCTACAAAAACTTAATTTACCATAATGTCATTGGATGTACAATATTTTTGGTTAATCCTTGAGGAGTATAAACAAACAAATTCGAAGGTTTTCCAACCCTGGAACACGCAACATATAATTGGCCGTGAGAAAAGCACGGATTTTCTAAATCTAAGCCACAAATTAGGACCCCTTTGGTGACTTTAAATATTTTAAGCCATTTTTGCGATGAATTGAAATGGGTATCTCAATTGTGGAACTAAAGATCATGGCGAGAAGCGTCCGAGCTACTTCGGTGCCAAATTTCAAATTTTGCCAAAGGGATCCGATACTAAAAGTGTTCCATACAAAAAATAAATAAATAAAATATAATAAATTAGCTACACAAATAAATTTGTCGGTTAGGGTGGTTGTTAATCAACGCGCGTGTAAATTTGATAGAAAATTATATAAAATACTCACTCCAATTCCTCACCAAATTTGCAAAATGTATTGTTTTTTATGCACACTTCAAAACTCTTCAAACACTAATTACATCTTGATGTAATATTTCAATTAGGACACAACTTTTTGTATAACAATAATAACGCGAAGTTACAAAATATTTTCCTGAATTTGGTCGCAGCACCAACTGTCAAGACAAACTGGAATTACAATAGAATATACGCAAGCGAAGTGTGACGTCACTGACCGTCAGTGGATGCAAGAAAAAGATTTCCTATGTTAATCTCCCATTGGATTTTTTTTAAAAAATTATTAAAAATCGAGGAAAATTATTTCTCGATTTTAATCCCCGTATTTGGGTATAGATATGTGTTAGTTATCGTATGCATGTGTTAGATTGAGTTATTTTGCTCTCAAATTGACAAAATTTTAATTTTAAATTTCAAAACTCTGTCTTCCTTGGCGTTTTTTGTATTTGGCGATCAAAAACGTAATACGAAAATATACATGTTAGATGTATATTTTCGTAATATGTATTGTACGAAATTGTTTCATAACCATTATTTTTGAAAGAAATTAAATATGTTCGCCAGATGATATGGCGATATATATATATTTTTTTTCCCCGCCAAGGATGACAGAGTTTTGAGATTAAAAATTCAAATTTTTTCAATTTTACAGAAAAAACAACTCAAACTAACGCATGCACATGATAACTAATACATATCTATACCTAAATATGGGGATAAAAATCGGTAAATAATTTTCCTCGATATTTAGTAATTTTTTACAAAAAATCCAATGGGCGATTAACATAGGAAATATTTTTCTTGCATAAACGGACGGCCAGTGACGTCATCACTTCGCTTGCGTATTATTGAATATTCGATACGACGATCGTAGCGCAGTCTGTCGGATCCAATGTGAAACATTCCAAAATCAACAACAAATTATAAGTGATAAATTAATTAAATAAACAGTTTAAATTGGACTTAATTGTAAATCTAAACCCTTCTCGAATCCACCTGAAGACACACAAAAAATTTCATTAAACTCGGTCCAGCCGTTTAGGAGGAGTTCAGTGACATACACACGCACAAAAGAAATATATATAAAAAGATAAATACAAAGGCACAACTTTAGTATAGACCTCCCTCCCCCCTTGTCGACTTTAAATAGTTTTGGCCATTTTTGCGATGAATTAACATGACTATCTCAATTGCGTAACTGACGATCTTGGTGAGAAACGTCCGTACTACTTCGGTGCCAAATTTCAAATTTTTCCAAACTAAAGTTGTTCCATACAAAAACAAAAAGAAAAACTGTTTTATGATATATACAAAATAAAAATAAAAAATTCTAATAAATTCGAAATTATTACTATTTACAATTAAGGTGAAAACATAAAAGAACCTTTATAAGTTACATATAAAGTATCAATTAAAACGAAAAATTTTGTTTTACTGTAGAAAAGAAAAGTACTACTAAATTAAATAAAAATTTTAAGCTAATACCAAGTATCTCTATGAAAATATTTATTTACACGCGAATATTTTCATGGTATATTAATTTTTAGGTTGATTTCTTTAGAAATCGACCTATTGCAATCACTTCGTTTATCTATCTATCTATCTATCTATCTATCTATCTATATATATATATATATATATATATATATATATATATATATATATATATATATATATAATATATATATATATATATATAGATATATAGATATAATGAAAATTTTGTCATCACGATAACTCCCGAAATAATACTCGAAATCGAACCAAATTTGGACAGTGAACTAATCTTATAAATATCTTGGATGAGTTCGTTAACCAAGTTGCTCTGACTTTTTGTTTTCAAGTGGCAGCCACTTGAAAATTTCAAACCGACATTGTAAAAACCATATTTAAAGCAAGATTTCCTTGAATTTTGATGTAAATACAGGCCACATAAGGGTCTCAATGAAGTTTATTAATGAAGTTTATCCGCCATTTTTAATAAAGTGGCAGATATTTTAAGTTAAGCGGAACCACTTGAAATCAGGCTACCACTTGGAAATTTAAAATCACTATAACTTCAGAAATAATACTCCAAATCGAACCAAATTTAGACAGTGTCTTAACTTATCTTATCAATATCTTAGATGAGTTTATTAATCAAGTTGCTCTGCCATTTTGTTTTCAAGTGGAGACCACTTGAAAGTTTCAAATTCAAATTGTAAAAAGCTTATTCCGAATTTCTTTGAAATTTGATGTAAATACAGACCACATAAGGGTCTCAATGATGTTTATTAATGAAATTTATCCGTCATTTTTAATAAATTGGTAGATAACTTAAGTTAAGCGGGGCCACTTGAAATCATGCTACCACTTGAAAATTTTAAATCACAATAACTTCTGAAATAATACTCCAAATCGAACCAAATTTGCACAGTGTCTTAACTTATCTTATAAATAACTTAGATGAATTTGTTAACCAAGTTGCTCCGCCATTTTGCCTTCAAGTGGAGACCACTTGAAATTTTCAAATTGTAAAAAGCGTATTCCGATTTTTTTTTTTTTTTTTTTTTTTTTTTATGTGTACATAGATTACACAAGTGTCTCAAATAACTTTATTAATGAACTTTATCTGCCATTTTTGATAAAGTGGCGCATATCTTAAGTTAAGAGAGCCCACTTCAAATCAGGCCACCACTTGAAAATTTAAAACCATGATAACTTCCGAAATAATACTCCAAATGGAACCAAATTTGAACAGTGTCTTAACTTATCTTATAAATATCTCAGATGAGTTTGTTAACCAAGTTGCTCCGCCATTTTATTTTCAAGTGCAGACCACTTGAAAATTTCAAATTTAAATTTTAAAAAGCGTATTCCGAAATTGTTTGAATTTTGATGTAAATACAGACCACATAAGGATCTTAGTGAAGTTTATTGATAAACTATATCCGCCATTTTTAATAAAGTGGCAGATATCTTAATTTGAGCGGGGCCACTTGAAATCAGGCTCCCACTTGAAAATTTAAAATCACGATAACTTCTGAAAAAATACTCCAAATCGAACCAAATTTGGACAGTGATATTATCATATAATTATCTTGAAGGTTTTCACTGGGCAACTTGTCCCGACATCTTGTTTCTAAGTTCCAGACACTTGAAATCACACTGCCACTTGAAAGTATGCCATCACGATAACTTTTAAAATACTATACTGATTCAAATAAAAGTTGGATAGTGAACTTATGGTTCAAATATCTAGGATAAGTTCACTTGGTGACTTGATCCGCAATTTTATTTCTAAGTGGCGGCCACTTGAAAATTTGTTATTATGGTAACTTTAGTAATACAGAATCAATTCGCATCAAATTTAGTTAGTGGCTTTATCATTGAAATATCTCAGATAAGTTCGCTGGGCATCTCACTCCACTTTTTTTACAAGTGGTGCCACCTGAAAATTTCTTATGACGATAATTTTTGAAATACTGATTTAATTTAAACTAGAACGGGACAATGAACTTATCGTACAAATATACAGGATGATCTCGATGGGCAAGTTGTTTTCCTATTTTGTTTCCAAGTCGCAGCCACTTAGACTGCCACTTGAAAATTTGCCATAAGAATAACTTTTGAAACACGGCACTGATTTAAACTACAGTTGGACAGTGAACCTATGCTTCAAATATCTTGGCTGTGTTTCTTGTTCCACTGTATTGTTTCCAAGTGGCGGCCACTTGAAAATTTTTATCACGGTAACTTTAGAAATACTTAATCAATGCAAATCAAAGTTGAAAAATGGATTTATCATTCAAACAACAGCAATTTAAAAAATTCACGTAACTCGTGAACCAATCACGTTATTGCGTTCAACTTTGGTATATCGATAAAAAGTATTTTCTCGCCAAAGTCGCCAAAAAAGTCGCCATAGGGGAAAAGTCGTCAAATTTGGCGCCAAATCCATTATCTGCATTACTGGATCTTTTTAATGCGTTTTTAAGGAAAAATTAGGCTATTTTAATGCTAAAACAAACTAGAAATGCAGAAAACTAACATTTTAGCAGCTTACTAAGCCTCTTCGAAAGAATTTCTACAAAAAAAAAAAAAAAAATATTTTCAAATTTGCAACGATATCTTAGATGAGAAACTTTCTCTGCCATTTTGGTCAAAGTGGCAGCTACTTAATTTTTCAACACGATGACTTTTGAGATTTTGAATTAATTCGAACTATATATGTACTGTAAACTTATCTCACAAATACATTGCATATATTTGTCAACTTAACCCACCATTTTGTTTCCAAGCACCGGCCACTTGAAAATTTTAAATTCACATAAAAATATATTTATGAACCGATTTGCTTAAAACTCCATATGTGCATAGCCTACATCAATATTTCTACCAAGTGCATTAATAATTTGTAGCCGCCATTTTGAAACAAAATGACGGCTACTTGATAAGGAAAAAGAAATCAACCTACCCTTCCGAAAAAGCCGGAAGGTCTTGTTTTTTTTATAATTTTTATTGTTTATCACGCGAAATTAAAAATATTTTATTTCCGGAAAAAAATAAAAAAAAATAAACGTGAATTTTGTTTATTTTGCCATCAAATATATTTTTCTTTTTAATTATTTTAAAGTTAAAATGGAGTTTTTATTTAATATCTTTTGATCCAATTATCCGATTGAACTGAATTGTAAATCTAAACCATTCTCGAATCCACCTGAAGACACACAAAAAATTTCATTAAGCTCGGTCCAGCCGTTTAGGAGGAGTTCAGTGACATATACACGCACAAAAGAAATATATATATAAAGATATATATATATATATATATATATATATATATATATAGAATATTACTATTATATGAAATTGAATTTATCATCGGCTTTTTGTCACGTTAAGAAATCAAGAAGCTTCCATTATATATATATTAAAAAAAAAAAAAAAAAAAAATGTAAGCAACTCATTGTATCTCTTAATGAATCGGCTGGTTACAGCGTCATGTTGAAAATGCGAGAGTCGTGTGTTCGATCCTCACCGGATCGTGGTGTTATTTTTTGCAAATAATTAATAGAAAAGGTGTCAATTGATAAAAGAAAATATTTCGTTGTGCACACAGTATCCTAATAATTTTTCAAGAGTTTTTTAAACGGCTTTTTATCTAGTTACAAAAAGCACAAAATAAAAATGTAAGTATAAAAATAAATAAATGAATAGATTTTTTAGAAGCTTTTATAAGAAATTGACTTTGTCATCGTTTCTTCGTGTCACGCTAGTAAACAATTAAAGTAAATATAAGCCACTCCGTTTGTGGATCCGTGGCTCAGTTAGTTAGAGCGTGACGTTAATAAAACAGTGGTTGAAAGTTCGGCCCGGCCTTTTAATTTTTGAGGATAATTAGTAGAAAAGGTGTTAATTGATAAATGAAAATTTTTCGTTGACTGCACAATATCTTAAGAATTTTCGAAGAGTTTTTTTAAGAAGTTTTTTTCTTTTTTCTAGATATTAGAAACACACAAACTATTTTAGATATTAAAAAAAGCTTAAAATAAAAAGTTTCAGGTAAAAAATACATAAATAAATATTTTTAGAAGTTTATAGATGTATTACATGTTATTATCTGAAGTTAAATTTGTCATCGAGTTTTCTGTCACCCTAAAAAACAAGACACTTCCACTTAAAAAAAAAAAAATGTAAGCAATTTATTGTATCTCTACTTCCTAATGGCTGAGTTAGAGCGTCATGATAATTTTTAAAATACTTAACAGAGAAGGTGTCCGTTGATAAAAGGAAATATTTCGTTGTGCGCACAGTATCCTAATAATTTTTGATGATTTTTTTTAAATAGCTTTTTATCTAGTTACTAAAAAGCACAAAATAAATTTTAAATAAAAATAAATAAATAAATAAATAAATATTTTTTTAGAAGCTTTTTATTGAAATTGGAATTCGTTATCGCGTCTTCATGTCACGCTAATAAATAAGGCAGTTCAACTTTAGAGTAAATGTTAGCATTTCTTATAGTCGCTTGTTGGCTCAGTTGGTTAGAGCATCAAGTTGCTACTACGATGGTGGTGAGTTCCATCCCAGAAGGATCGATGCGTTAAATGTTGCAGATAATTAATAGAAAATGTGCCATTGATGAAACTTTTCATTGTCTACACAGTATTCTAAGAATTTTTGAAAGCTGTTTTTTAAGAAGCATTTTCTTTACTTACTAAAAAGCATACAATAAAAAGTTAAATATATATATTCTTTTAGAAGCTTTTTATTGAAATTGGATTTTTGTCATTGTGTCATTCTGAAAAAGAAGGTGTCTCCACTTTAATGTAAATTTAATCAACCTTTTCCGTCGCTCGTTAGTGCATTTGGTTAGAGCATCATGGTGATAACGCGATGCTCGTGGGTTCCATCCTCGGAAGCCGATGTGTTACTTTTTTACAGATAATTAATAGAAACAATGTCAATTGATAAACGAAAATATTCCCCTTTAGCAGAGCATGAAAAATTTTAAATATTCTAAATATTTTAAAAAGCATTCGAGAACAATATTTCTTTTGTATAAGTATTTGTTAGAATTTTCTAGAATGTTCTATGATTATTATTATTTTTTTTTTTTTGACAGTTCTTAGACTTTTGGTTAGAGCGTCATGCTGATAACGCAATGGTCCCGAATTCAGTCCTCAAAAGACGATATAGTACTTTTTTGCAGATAAATAATCGAAAAAAAAAAATGTCAGTTGATAAAAGAAAATCTTCCATTGCCTACAAAATATCCTAAGAAATTTTAATTAGTTTTTTTATTAAGCTTTTTCCTTTTTTGTAACTAAAAAGCACAAAATAAAATTTAAATAAAATATATTTTTTTAAAGTTAGAAGCTTTTTATTGTGAAGCCCTAAAAAGCATAAAATAAAATTTATTCTGGCAAAGACATGCTACAAAGAAATGAAAGTTTCAACACTAAGAAAATTTTAGAGAAAAATATACGTACTTTCCTTTTGCAAGAAATGAAAATTTTTTAATGTTAAAAATATTTTAAAAAGCTTTCGAGACATTAGAAATTTGTGGCCTAACGAATGATTATACCAAAACTATTAACTAAAAATATTGGTCTCGAAAGCTTTTAAAAAAATTTTGAACATTAAAAAATTTTCATCTCTTGCAAAAGGAAAGTACGTATATTTTTCTCTAAAATTTTCTTAGTGTTGAAACTTTCATTTCTTTGTAGCATGTCTTTGTCAGAATGAATTTTATTTTATGCTTTTTAGGGCTTCACAATAAAAAGCTTCTAACTTTAAAAAATTATATTTTATTAAATTTTATTTATATGTGAAAATAACGTAATGTTAGGTATATAGAACTATAATAAAACCTTTACATGGTACAGAATTTTTATGGTTCTACCTTAGCGGGGACATTTGAATTTTTGTTGTCATTTTGACAATGATTTTTTCTTTTTTTTTCGCATAATTTCTTGTATAAAAAAGATGAATTTTTTTTCAGTACCATATTGTTAATCTTTTATGTGTTGCTCTTTCGTGTTAATTTATAAGAATGGTTGTGTTTATATTTTTAATGTACTTTAATGGACTTTAATGTACTCTTATAACCTAACATAGTGATTGTAGCAATACATTTTCTATTTCAAAAGTGCACTTTTTCTATAAAATGATCTACTCCATATAGACATTTTTTGTGACTAAAAACGTACATGCTAAAAACTTACTATTTTAAAAGTTGTAAAATTCAGGTACGTAACATACCTCAGTAAAAAAATATAAAATAAATAAAATAAAACAAAATGCTTACGAAACCAATTTCAAAAGAATTATACTAAGTATATTTTTTTAAAGAACGTTTTTTTTTTTTTTTTTTTTTTTTTTTTTTTTGAGGCGGGTTTATTTAATTTAAAATTTCCGTATTCTTTAGTAGCTCTCAATTACATGATCATTATTAAGTCCAACTTGACGTTCGTTTAAAATTTTCTGGCAGTGCCGTTGCCATTTTCTATCGTAGAAATAACGCTTAACACGTTGAAAGCCACGCAAATTTTTAAAATCCATTAAAATTCCATAATGATTTCTCCTGTAATAATTAAAAATTAAGCAAATTTTTAATAAATTTTCAATCATTAAATGCAATATTTTTAGTTTTGTATCCTTTTTTATGTCCGCAACCGATGGTTGACGCGGCTTTATATCGTATTTGACACTGCCAGCCACCGATGGCTGACAGGGTTCTCAACGTTTTAATTTTTTATTGGTACTGCTTTTATTTTCGGGGTAAAACTTCCACTGAAATGTTTGAAGTATAAAATTTTCTGCACACTCCTAAAGTTTCAAGATAATTCTTTCAGTACTTAGAGATATATAACAAAATGTCTAGAATCTAGAATTGCTGACATGGCGATCATCGTGTTAAAACTGTTATTTTAACTATAAAAATTAAATTAAATTAAATTAAAGAACTAAAGCAATATTTAAAAAATGTGGCTTTAGAGTGCACTCGGAATCTTCGGGGACACTTTCGTGTCTTATCACATGATCGTTGGAGCTACTATCATTTCGCTACGTTTTGTACATACACACAGATACTGTCTTTTATAAAAATCCCAATTACATGTAAACACTGTAAGTACTCTACATAATATTTACTTTCGCGTTATATCCTATATTTTATTTTATTTATGTGGTCTAATTCACGCAAATATAATTTTACAATATGTTATGAGCACTACTTCTACAGCATGAGAAAACTAATTTTTTGTGGTTAAATACGATTTTTATTTCAAATAATTTATGGTTAATTAATATCGGTTGGTAATGCTTTATTACATTTCCACCATGGTGACTTTTAAATTTTTGTGTCAATTTTTTCTTTTCTATAAAATTATATAGTCTACAAAAATTACAAAGCGATTATTGTTTCAGATTCCTTGTTTTACTATTATTATTATCATTTTTTTTGGGGAACATTTATAATTTTAATTTTTTATGCGCTTTTTGGCTGAAAATGGCTGTCGCAAGATCAAAGTCTTTGACATTAAATATCCGGTCTACCTCAGTGTCAAAATTTCAATAAATTGCCGATAGGGATCAATCAGTAAAGCAGTTTAATGTGAAGAGAAATTAGCTTTCATTCCATTTATACTATTCATGCGCTCCTCTTTAATTCGAAAGCTAAACATTTTTTTTTTCTTTTTATGGAAATTTCAAACTTAATAGACTAAGTCAATTAAATACTGCTTATGTTTCTTTTCCTTTTTTTCCCTCTACTCCTCTACTGGTTTTCAATTACTACTGGCTCAATGCACATATCACAATTTTAACAAATGCAAATTCAGTAAATCTTTGCCTGCAACTCAACAGCATTCTGACTAAGTGCCCCTTGTCGCGAAGGGTTATGTCCGGAA
This sequence comes from Salticus scenicus, assembly GCA_963930645.1. Classification (NCBI taxonomy): domain Eukaryota; kingdom Metazoa; phylum Arthropoda; class Arachnida; order Araneae; family Salticidae; genus Salticus; species Salticus scenicus. The sequence goes on along the minus strand of OZ005652.1, from coordinate 130,428,595 downwards.
CTATCTTAACCAATCTCTGTTCTGCATTGATGCCTCTTGTCGTGATGAGTTTAAGCTCGGCGCCTAGTATACTTCATCATAGTGTACTTAATGCACACAGTAATAAATTGAAATATGACTTTTACAATATCACCTGCTTATGAACAACCAATGCAGACAGGTAAAACAACTCTGGCACTCATATGACATCACTCATCTGACACCATTTCTGCAGTGGCCTGAAGCTTTCGACATCCAGTGGTTTGTGCTTTCGACATCAAGTGTTTCCAAGTTCTCTTCAATTTTACCGCCGCTCCTTGTCGCTTGGAAAACCTGTCTCTAACGACCCTTGTATTTTTTTTTTTTTTTTTTTTTTTTTTTTAAGTTTTTAAATAAACGTTCCGGAGGAGGGGCCTAGCATAGCTAGAATCACTCGACACCACTCCTGGAGTGGTGAACGGCCCCTCTTCACTGTTAATATCTGTTAATGATGTTATGATTTGGTATCTATAAATTTCATTTTACGATGATGTGATTTTATGTTTATATATGTGTGTGAACATGATAACATCTAAGCGCTTCATTCGATTGAGATTAAATTTGTCAGATATGTTATATGTGCCTTTTCCATGATCTGTATTAATTTCGATAAGCTTGCATTTTTTCTTCAGGAACTCAAAGGAAAATTGATTATTTTTATGGTTAATTATTCAATTTACTTAAAAGTGTTATATCGTCTAAACGCGTTATCTTATTCATTTAAAATTTAGTAGATATGTTATAGGCCAAAGTTGTAAAACCTGTATAGCTTTTGATAACTATAAGACTAATTATTCTTCTAAAGGCAAGCAAAATTTATTTGTCATTACGGTCCTTGAACTAAAATCATTTGAAGTTTGCTAGATAATCACTACATTCGATCAAGGTAAAAATTGGTGAGTATGTTGTAGATCATCGTCACAAAAATTATATTTTTTTTCAGTGTACGATATTTTAATAGTATACTAACAACATATACTACATATGACAACACACAGATATATATTGCTAAAAGAAACAAGTAAATTTTCCTCTGTCCTTTGTGTGTGTGTGTGTGTGCAAAACAAGTAGTAGCAGTAAATCGAATCTCACTATTCTAAATACGTATCATACAGGGCTGCTACGTTAAAAATTTCGTTGAGATCAAACAAATGCTGTGTGTACGGGAATATCCAAGATAATTCAAGTACATTACGTCTATGGCAAAATTTTCAGGCAGGTACAGTTTAACATTTATAGGAGGAACTAAACAAAATGAAATGAGCATATATTTTGTATATTTGTAAAAGCATGTTTTGCGTAGAATATTAGTACATGTTGTTCGTTTACATGGGTACAAAAGAAATTGGATATATTACGGCCACACATACATGGAAACAGTTGGAAGTGCATTTATGTATTGTGTTATGTATTTTTCCTATAAGGCTAAATTTGCACATAAACTAAGGGCACAATGTGGTGTTCATATAATTTATAGACAATATATAGGGCTACATAAAATTAAGCGAAACGTTTCTTTCCTATAATATATAATTGATGGAAGCGTTTTATTACACTTTACCGAGTCAACGAAAACTGCTTGGAAAGACATATTAATTCCGCAGACACACATAGCACATAATGTACTTTTTGAAGTTTAATTTTCAGTGAAGATTGGTACGTTTCAGGTACTGTTACGGGGGAAAGTTTTATTGATAATTTGGAATACAATTTTAAATTTAATAACAGAGCTAACAATACATATAGAGAGAAAAAGATAGATTTCATATAAATATGAGTACTATATTTCAAAAGGGTTTTGAAAACATTATGCCTAAAGTCAAAATGTTATATAAAAAAAAAAAAAAAAAAAAAAAATGGTAGGCTTATATACAATACTTGTTATTGTACGCCTGAATCTACATTCTCTCTTATAATATTGTAAATAAGGGTAACAGGAAGACTCATCAATTATTTATTTAACAGTATATGCTTGCATGTAATATATATATATATATACATAAGGTCTTGCTTGTTCTTAAAAGTCTCTCAATATAAACATCTCCATTAGTGTTTCACCTAATTTTGCTTAAATATGTTTCCTTTTTTTGCTTTGAGTTATCTATTACCATTTCAGTTGTGTGGGATGAAGGCAAAATAAGTATGATTAATAATTCAAATCCTTTCGTTGTGCCAGGAAAGATTTCTCAACATTATTATTGAACCTTCATTTTTTTCTGTGTTCATACTAGAGTAAGATCTGTTGAAGGTGAGTTAAATGACAGATAGTTAGATATATTCTAAAAACAGTCAAATCACGTTCAGGTGTCTAAAATCATACAAATACATCGAAACCAGGGATCGAAGATTTTTATGACTTCAATACTTTCTTCTTTTGTATAAAAGGAAGTAAAAATATAAAATATTGCAATATTTTAAACATGTAGTAATATATTTAAACTATACCCACTTTAAACCTCGGCATAAAATGTCCCATAAAAACAAAATGTGGGAAATGTAACCAATCGACATGTAAATGCCTGTATTGGATGACTTAAGCTTCTTACTTTTTGAATTTTTTTTACAACTTTGCTATATAAAAGAGGAAAACAAAAAGTGTGAGAAAACAACATATTCTCTTCTCAGGGCAACATTTCTGGATAATGTGGGCAAAATTAATGTTGCCTCTAGAATTATTTTTGTGAAAATATTGCTTTTCTATCTAATGAATAAAAAACGGGAAAAAATTTAAATACTGTTTTGTTTTAAACATACACAAATATTTTCTAAATATACCCTCTTTCCGCTTTATATGCACTTTATCCCATCAGACCCTATTTATTTAAAAGAAAAAGAAAAAAATAAGTTAATACACCTTTTAAAATCTCATTCTCCAATGCGATACAATTAAAATGTGATTTAAAAACACAAGCGGCTGGTGCGAAAACAGAGTTCTGATACGAATAGGTTACTAAGAAAAGCGTTGATATCTTCGAATCGTGTTACAAATCGATATTTTTCATAATGAGTGTCCTATACTAAAGCATAACCAATTGTAACTCGGAAATTTCTTCCCAGAATTTCACTTAAGCATTGTTTAATATGCTTAACGGAAACAAAAATGGAATTCCAGCAGTTCCCAATTGTAGGCTATAATGTTTTTTAAAGTTTAATTGTAGTCATACAAATCTGGATGCTAATCATATCATAATCTATACAAAACATTATGTTTACATATTGATATTAAATGTAAATTTCATTAATATTTTTGCAGTAGAAAGTTATTTATATGTGATTTATAGAAATATCTCTCATAAAACACAATGGATTGACATTTTTTGGGGTATCCCTATGCACAAACCCTTTGTATGAAGTCTATTAATGTCATTTTAAATAGAAAACATTTCATAGTCAACTTGAAAACATATATAATTTTTATTAAGAAATTCTGAAAATATTTCAGAACGCTGAAAACTAGCAGACAGACAGATAGACAGACGGACAGTAAGGTATACAGACTAATCCAAATCATATTATCTCTTAAATATTGTTAGTAAGAGTAAAATGCTTAATAAACATGGAAGTGCAAATCCAGCTATTTCCATATTTACCCTTTGATGTACATAAATATGTTTATGCAGCCCTGTAAGTCATAATGGTAATTGTACTATATAATTTAGGAAGTATTCTTTTGTACACATATGAATAATCTATTTCATTTTCCTAAAGTTTTGTACGAACTAAATTATTAAAATATGGTTTATAAAAATACCCCTCATAGAACACAATGCTTTGGATTAGTTTCGGGTTTATCTGTTCAAAACCAGTCGAGGAATTTACTCAACTTTCTGTAAGTAAAATCCGATATTGAACTTGAATAACATGTTCCAATTTCATTAAGATTTGTGCAACGTAAAGGTAATAAAATATGGTTTATAGAAATAACTCGTAAAGAACGCAATGCTTTGGAATAATTTCGGTAGACACTGTAGACAAACCAGTAGTATTATTTACTGTATTCTCGATAGAGAACTTCCGATAGTGAACTGGAATAACATATATCAGTTTCAAGGAACTCCATCCATATTCACAGCACTGACAGGCAGGCGGACGGACAGACATAAATACTTTTCAACTTTGTTGGAAAGTATTAAAAATGTAATAAAAATTTTGAAAATCAGATTTCGATGCACATGTTGAGTGTACAAAACAGACATCCATGAAAGTGTCTTAGCTTTGCGGTCAAAGCGACTGACTTCCACACACTGACATCTTTCATTATGCGTAGAATTAAAACTTATAATTTGGCAATATATTTGTTAGAGATGGTTTTGGCCCGGCGATGTTTTTCTCACGATTTATGATGCGACACCGGTTTACCTAATTATTAAAAATTTCCAAGACAGTTGAAAAGCGTTCATGACTTCGGTTGTCTATCTGTCTGTCTGTCTTTCTGGTATTTCTATAAATCATATTTCAATATTTTTATGTTGTACAAATCATAATGAAATTGGCATTTATAATTCATATGTACAAGTAAATGTTTTTCATAGAATGTAGTATGAATAGCATTAATTTTTACAGGACCACATAACAATGTTCAAGTACGTTAATATCTATAATTAGAAATTGATTGAATTGCATATACTTTGCTTAAATCATTTTTAACACTTTCAAATGACGTTTAAGAGTAATCCTGAATTGAGTGACTCTTGTTGTCTGTCTTTATGTCAGCCTGTCTGACTCGAAATTGATGTATGATATTCAAGTTTCTTATTTTAAATGAGAACACCACCAATGGTTTGTATACAGGGACATTCAAAAAATTCCAAATACTTGTGTTCTATGAGAATTATATCTGTAAATCACATTTTAGTACTTTTTTCTTACTCAGTAAATTGTAATGAAATTCACATTTATCATTGATGTGCACAAAAGATTATTTGTATAGAAAATAGTAATTATTAGTATTAAGATTTACAGTTCCACACAGAAATATTCTTTTACATTTAAGGCTATAATTTGAAATTGCTAGAACTACATCTCTGTTTGTGTTAAGCGTCTTTTATGCTTCCAAACAATATTTATGTGTTCTTTTAATTTCGGTTAGTTTGTCTGTACGTCAGTTCTTCTGTCTGTTGTATGATCGCGTAGCTATAGTACTTTCACTGTTTAACGATACAACGAGTGCGTACAGTTGAAAGTGCAAAAATCTATGTTAATCGCATTATTTTTCGTTCTTGATTTTTTTATTTACAACTACTGTAAATATTTTTGAATTGCATTATTTTTCATTTTATAATACATAATACATAAAACCTGCAATATTTATGTACACATTAACAGTAAAATGTCCTCTTCGTGAGAAATTTAATGAAATGAAAATTTTGTATATACTGTTTATAACTGTACTTCATTTATTTATTGAAAACTTAAAATTATTCTTAACTTTTAATTACATGAATGACTTTATTTAAAATAGCAAAGCTATTGATCGTCTACAGAAATTATATGATGAAAACACTTCATAACAGAATTTACTTTAAAGGTTTAAATCTCAATGCTTCAGATGTGATTTTTATTTGAAACAAACCCTTACTTTGGACAGCTGTAAATCTCTATTTTTTGAGTAGTTTTTCACGGTAGAACAATTCTAAGAAATTGTTTGGAAACCTTTCTCAAACATGTTTTATCTAGATTTATCGGTAAAACAGTACTTTACACTTGCTTTTTTTTTTCTTAAAAAATGTTACAATGTGTGCAGAAAACTATAGCAACGAATCCCAGAGTAAACGTGATAAGTATATGTGCTTTCAGATTGAAATAAAATTCTAAATTTCGGTTTTAAGCTTTGAAACAAAAATTAAGTAATAAATTTTGTTTAACTGTCGTACCATGGAAATTATCAAGAAATTTAACACTTGTAAAAGGAAAAAAATACGTAATAAGGCAAATATAAACGTTGTAAATGAAAAAATAAACAAATGTTATATTATTAGAAAAAAAGGAAATATTTAAACATAATTAATGTTACCAATTAAAAATTAATGATACCAAGATAAATGAATAAGCATTTTTTTTTTCTTAATTGAAATAGTTATCTAAACTTTATACAGATTTTAAGGTCTTATTTGCAGTGTAAATAAACTGTTCATGGCAATGTTTAAGTAAAAACTTTTAATAAGCGTTTCATTATAATTCTTCAATTTAAAATGTACTTTTCAAACTTTTATTCATTTTAAAATTTTCTTTGAAACAGCGGCTTTAAGTTGATTCGAGAAAAAAAAATAATAATAAAGCGTCTAAGTTGTTTGGAATTTTAGAAGCAAAATGCAGTATTAAAATATTCTTAAAAATTTTAATTTACTACTACTTTTTTTAACTTATGCATTGTTTAATGATATATTGCATGTCTTAAAGTTGATAGTTTTCCTATTGCATATAAGAAAGGTTATTTCAACTTATAGGCTTTTGTATATTATGTTATAGATCTTAAAATGACATTTATAAAATTATGTGCGAAATATGCTATTTTAAGTTGATTTCATAAAGCTTTCATGGGGTAATCACAGTAATATATACATTTTATTATTACTAAATAATAATTACTATTATTTCGCGTACATAATATTTTACATATTTTATACCTATATTATTTTCAATAGGACATTTTTAATTATCAAGCATTTTATTCATCGATAGCATCTTGCAGTGTATAAGAAACATATATGGTCTATTGGTTAGATGAATGATAGAATAATATTTAGATAAAAGTTAGTGTTTTAATTAAACCTTATTTTTAAACCTTAAAATTTCAGATTAAAATACATAGCTGAAACATAAGAAATATTTTTAAAAATTATTTACTTTTGTATGCATCTTACGCTTATCGATAAATAAGCTTAACGATGCATCGCACACAATTCGACCCAATCCTATATTTAACAAACACACAGATTTGTGACAAAATAATATGACCATCTTCAACTTGACACGTGTTTTCAAATATCTTAAGAAATACTTGAAAAATTCTTTTATAACTATGTGTGGGTGAAGTAGAGCAATGGTCACATATTTTTCAATAACATTTTGGAGCATGAGACATTCAAGGGTCTACTACAAATACAACGAAAAATATTTTTGATATCACCCTGTACATGAAAAAGGTTTAAATGGCCTATAACCACAGAATCTTGTTCTCTGGGTTAGTTAAAACTGGTGTACTCTTTTCTGTAAGGTTATCGCTCATACTCACAGATAAATAAAGGTTTCTTTAAAGAATAAAATAAATAAAGTTTTGAATATTTTTAATTATAACTCACCGTATTTTTAAGCAAATTAAATGTCAGTTTCAGATATATTAAAGAAAGATATTTAAAACATTAACCTGCAAATAGGATATGAATACATTAAAACATTTATGATGTACGAACATGTGTTCTAAATAGTTAGTAATTGCGCATGCGTTGAGTGTATGATTTAACATATATACTAGGGTGGTTCGAAAAAATCGATTTTTTTATTTCGGAATCGCGTTACCTCTCAAAAGTTGTAGTTTGGTATCCTCAGTTGGGGAAAAATAACAAAAAATTTCTAAGTTGACATCTTCAGTTCGCGCATGAAGCTCAAAGTTTGAAAAAATATGTTAAAATTTAAAATTTTCAAAAAATAATAAAATTAGTTTTTTTTGTAATTTTTTATAATGCAACAGCCATAAATTGTCAGTATATAGAGTAGTTTGACCCTAAAAAAATATTTTATAGCTTTTACATTATATCTTTAGTTCGCGCATACGCCTTAAATTGGGCTAAAATCTTCTAAAATTTGAAATTTACGTTTTTAATGTACAATAATACATACATAGCATATTTACGTTTCAAAAGTATTTTAAAAATTCTAAATTTGTTGAACATAACCTTTTATTACAGTATTATACGTACAAGTATAGTTACACACACACATTTATATGTATGTAATAGCATTGCATGTCCTAGCTAATTACAGAATGATATATAGATTTTACCTATTTTTTGTGTCTTTAAGAATCCTCAGATGTGTTGAACATTGTTTTAAATTGAGATTTATAGTAAAATAATCGCTTCACCTTAAATTGTTTGTTTGTTTAACCTTGTTTTAAATTGAGATTTATAGTAAAATAATAGTTCACCTTCAGAGCAAAATTGTCCTTATGAAACAATCCCTGTTCTCTTCTCCACTTTAGTACAAGATTCTGTTAAGAGCTTTACAATTCTTTCGGTACTTTGCGCGTGGCAAAGAAATTTAATTAGCTCGAACTCTGGGAGAACATTAGTATTAATAAGTTCTTCTATGGTTTCACATTGACACATTTCTCATTATTGGAGGAGGTGTAAGTTTGCACTTGGATCAATCAATAAGTTCAATGTAATTTGAAGCTGCAAAATTGATGGTCGGTGGTTGTTAAAGTTCGCACCGATTTCCCTTTTGTGCACTCTCTCATCTAGTACCATTGAAACTAAAAGATTTTCGGGATGACAAAAATACGCATTCCTCTGAATGACAGGATCAATTATTTTACGTACCCTCTCGGGCAGCTGTCAAGTCTTCTGTACTAATTTATTCACGTAAACTGCTCCAAACTTTACGGAGGGATGCATTTTAATTCCAAACCATACTGGAGCGTATATCTTCATAATATAGCTGGCCAGAAGTTTAATTGCGTCAGAAAGTTTTACTTCAGAAATATATAGTCTTAAGAGCCTCAATAAGTTCAATGTAGTTTGAGGCTTCAAAATTGATGGTCGGTGGTTGAAAAGTTCGCACCGATTTCCCTTTTGTCTCTTGTTTTCTTGCTTCTAGCAATCTTCGAAAAGCTAGTTGTCTTATGTGCACTCTTTCATCTAGTACCATTGAAATTAAAAGATTTTCGGGATGACAAAAATACGCATTCCTCTGAATGACAGGATCAATTATTTTACGTACCCTCTCGGGCAGCTGTCAAGTCTTCTGTACTGATTTATACACGTGAACTGCTCCAAACTTTACGAAGGGATGCATTTTAATTCCAAACCATACTGGAGCGTATATCTTCATAATATAGCTGACCAGAAGTTTAATTTCGTCAGAAAGTTTTACTTCAGAAATATATAGTCTTAAGATCCTATTTGCACAAGTTAACCACCTAGATTTACTAAGAGGACCAGGATCTTTCACAGCGAGATCTGGCGCACACTCTCCTGTCTTGACTGCTCGATAAATATTAAGTAAATACTGTTGGTCCTTGTTTAATTCAGTTTGGTCACATTTATCTCCTCAGTATTAGTCGTTTCAAAATTAGCAACAAAGCGTTTTTCACAGTCAGTCAACTTCTTGCCAATTTGTCCTGAGAAACTATGCGCATAAGGTACGCCAATAAACTGAATAGACGAAACGGTCAAGAATTTCTTATTTACACATTTCTAGATGGTGAAACAATATTCTGAATATTTCGAATATTCCGAATTTTTTGCATTGCGAGAAATTCGTACATGATTTCCTAGAATTAGGTCATACACCGTATACTTGCTGAAACCATCCTCTTGTAGTCTCATTTATTTTCAGAGATTTTTAAATAACTTTGCCCTCGGGAATATAGGCAAATGCTCTAGAATACGGGCAAATACTCTCTTCTAATACGGGCTTCTAGAACTCGCTTTTCAAGGGGATTAGAATTTATAAGGATGACATGGAACTATTTTTTCTAGAGCTACAATTTAGATTTTAGATGTCAGTTACAGAATTTTTCCTCAGTGTGCCTAGACAAGTCGGCAATGGAATAAGAATGCGACGGGGCGGCGTGAACTTTGTGCTTGCCGGTCAGTTACTGTTCGTGTTCTTTTTTTGACATTTTTTTTCAAAGTTTAAGCCTCATGCGCGAACAGAATATGTCATCTAAAAGTTATAATTTTTTTTTTAGGTTGAAACTACGCTATATACTAACAATTTATGGCTGTTGCATTATAAAAAATTACAAAAAACTAATTTTATTATTTTTTGAAAATTTCAAATTTTAACACATTTTTTCAAACTTTCAGCCTCATGCGCGAACTGAAGATGTTAACTTAGAATTTTTTTGTTATTTTTCCCCAACTGAGGATACTAAACTACAACTTTTGAGAGGTAACGCGATTCCGAAATAAAAAAATCGATTTTTTCGAACCACCCTAATATATACTTAAAGAATTATAGAGATATAAAAAGAAAGAAAAAAGTTGCGCCTTTTGAACATAATATAGAGAATATTCAACCGAAAGCAAAGTAATCATTAAGAAACTTGACGTACTCTGCAAACATTATACAAAAATATCAAATATCTATTTAAATTTGAAAATTTTTACTATACACTAAAATATGCATGAGTAAACATTGAAATAATTTTAATTGCGTAATATTCTACCAAAAGTATACAGATATTTCTACGAAAACCAATAAAAGGTATCGTGTAATTTGAATAAAAGAAAATGTCAGCTGTAGGAAATATATGTATATATATATATATATATATATATATATATATATACACAGTAATCATTTCCTCTCAAAAGAAAGTTAAAATATAAGGGATTTTTTGATTCTTTTAATGTTAATATGGTGTTTATTAATTGTACATACATATGTATTGTTAAATTATATCATTTTCCTCCTCTCAGAGAGGAAATAAAATTCAATTCATTCTATAACCAATCACTATTTGATATTACACAATATATGTCTGGCATTTCCATGTAAGTATCTCAATACTTTTGTCTACTATCATATTCAAATGAAACTTTTTAACACTTGCGCGTACGCAATTAAACGTTATTTAGTAAAAATGCTTATATTTCAGTAGATAATTAATATTTTTATATTCTGATTGCAGTATGCTGTGTCTATTCCAGTATGCATAATGCTGAGCAGTATACTGTCTCTAGTTTACTGATATAGATTTGGATTGGGTTGTGCAAGTAATCAATAAAAAGAAGCATTTTCTTTTTAATTTTTCAAATATATATATATATATACTAGATGACCCGACAAACGTTGTTTTGTCATATAAATTATTTCTAGAGAATATTTTGCTAGAAAAAAATAACTAACTTATTGTAAGTGTGTAAGGATGTGGTATATAAGTGAAACAGGTATGGAGAGCTGTGAGCGGTGACTGTGAATTCCGATTATAACGTAAAAGACATACATACCGAAATTTTCGCTACTTGCTACTTGGTACTTTCTACTTTCTACTTGCTATTTAAAACCTCCGCTGAATGTCGAACAGCACAAAATTTTATTTCATACGGCAAATATTTCAATTTATGAGAAAATCTCTGATAGCAACGAATTTCACATAAAAATTCAGTCTTTTTTGAATAAGCTGTAACAATCTGGACCGATTTGATGAAAATTTTTATCAAAAAGTTATTCCAATATCTAACATCATTACATGTACATTTATCACAATTCAATCAATCGATGCATGTGAGTATGTGTATAGTATGAGCGAAGTGAAATGTAGAGTTCGTATTAAATAAAAACTTAAACTCGTTTTAATTAAAGGTGAAAAAGTTGAAACTCAATTTATTTTATAACAGGTATATTTTTTTAATCTACAAAAACTTAATTTATCGTAATGCCATTGGATGTACAATATTTTTGGTTAATTCTTGAGGAGTATACACAAGCAAATTCGAAGGTTTTCCAACCCTGGAACACCCAACGTATAATTGGCCGTGAGAAAAGCACGGATTTTCTAAATCTAAGCCACAAATTGGGACCCCTTTGCTGACTTTAAATATTTTAAGCCATTTTTGCGATGAATTGAAATGGCTATCTCAATTGTGGAACTAAAGATCTGGGCGAGAAGCGTCCGAGCTACTTCAGTGCCAAATTTCAAATTTTGCCAAAAGGATCCGATACTAAAGGTGTTCCATACAAAAAATAAATAAATAAAATATCAATGACATACACAAGCACAAAAGTATGGGACCCCTTTGGTGACTTTAAATATTTTAAGCCATTTTTGCGATGAATTGAAATGGCTATCTCAATTGTGGAACTAAAGATCTTGGCGAGAAGCGTCCGAGCTACTTCGGTGCTAAATTTCAAATTTTGCCAAAGGGATCCGATACTAAAGGTGTTCCATTCAAAAAATAAATAAATAAAATATAATAATTTAGCTACACAAATAAATTTGTAGGTTAGGGTGGTTGTTAATCAACGCGCGTGTAAATTTGATGGAAAATTATATAAAATACTCGCTCCAATTCCGCACTAAATTTGCAAAATGTATAGTTTTTTATGCACACTTCAAAACTATTCAAACACTAATTACATCTTGATGTAATATTTCAATTAGGACACAATTTTTTTTATAACAATAATAACACGAAATTACAAAATATTTTCCTGAATTTGATCGCAGCACCAACTGTCGGGACAAACTGGAATTACAATAGAATATACGCAAGCGAAGTGTGACGTCACTGACCGTCAGAGCATGCAAGAAAAAGATTTCCTATGTTAATCCCCATTGGATTTTTTATAAAAAAATATTACAAATCGAGGAAAATTATTTCTCGATTTTAATTCCCGTATTTGGGTATAGATATGTATTAGTTATCGTATGCATATGTTATTTTGCTCTCAAATTGACAAAATTTTAATTTTTAATTTCAAAACTCTGTCTTCCTTGGCGTTTTTCGTATTTGGCGATCAAAAACGTAATACGAAAATATACATGCCAGATGTATATTTTCGTAATATGTATTGTACGAAAGTGTTTCATATTATTCATTACTCTCTTAATATAAGTTGTAGAAATAACCATTATTTTTGAAAGAAATTAAATATGTTCGCCAGATGATATGGCGATTTTTTTTCCGCAAAGGATGACAGAGTTTTGAGATTAAAAATCCAAATTTTATCAATTTTACAGCAAAAACAACTCAATCTAACGCATGCACATGATAACTAATACATATCTATACCCAAATATGGGGATTAAAATCGGGGAATCATTTTCCTCGATTTTCGCCAAAGAATCCAATGGGCGATTAACATAGGAAATATTTTTCTTGCATCCACGGACGGCCAGTGACATCATCACTTCGCTTGCGTATTATTGAATATTCGATACTACCATCGTAGCGCAGTCTGCCGGATCCAATGTGAAACATTCCAAAATCAACAACAATTTATAAGTGATAAATTAATTAAATGAACAATTTAAATTGGACTGAATTGTAAATCTAAACCATTCTCGAATCCACCTGAAGACACACAAAAAATTTCATTAAACTCAGTTCAGCCGTTTAGGAGGAGTTCAGTGACATACACACGCACAAAAGAAATATATATATAAAGATAAATACAAAGGCACAGCTTTAGTATAGACCTCCCCCACCCTTGTCGACTTTAAATATTTTTGGCCATTTTTGCTATGAATTAACATGGCTATCTCAATTGCGTAACTGACGATCTTGGTTTGAAACGTCCGTACTACTTCGGTGCCAAATTTCAAATTTTTCCAAACTAAAGCTGTTCCATATTAAAAAAATAAATAAATAAATAAAATAAAATAAAATAAAGAAAAAAAGAAAAAAAAAGAAAAAAAGAAAAACTGTTTTATGATATATACAAAATAAAAATAAAAAATTCTAAAAAATTCGAAATTTTTACTATTTACAATTAAGGTGAAAACATAAAAGAACTTTTATAAGTTACATATAAAGTATCAATTAAAACGAAAAATTTTGTTTTACTGTAGAAAAGAAAAGTACTACTAAATTAAATAAAAATTTTAAGCTAATACCAAGTATCTCTATGAAAATATTTATTTACACGCGAATAGTTTCATAGTATATTATTATTATTTTTCTAATTTTTATTATTTATCACGCGAAATTAAAAATATTTTATTTCCGGAAAAAAATAAATAAATGTGAATTTTGTTTATTTTGGCATCAAATATATTTTTCTTTTTAATCATTTTAAAGATAAAATTGAGTTTTTATTTAATATCTTTATTTAATATTTATTTAATATCTTTATTTAATATCTTCCAATTATCCGATTGAACTGAATTGTAAATCTAAACCATTCTCGAATCCACCTGAAGACACACAAAAAATTTCATTAAACTCGGTCCAGCCGTTTAGGAGGAGTTCAGTGACATACACGCGCACAAAAGAAATATATATATAAAGATATGAAAAATTATCTGTGAAATGTCTGGTTATTTATGGTAGGGATTTATATCATTAATTTCTACATTTATCAGTTCACTGCAGGATGAATGCCTTTTCTAGATGATTTCAATCTACTCTGTTTTTTGCAATTCTTTTCCATTCTGCTTTTTCAAACTTCCACAATTTCAACTCTCGAACGACACAATGGTCTATTCTTCGATTTATTCTTAATCTCTCAGTGTACAAATAGGACTTTAGTGGCCCATCTTTTACCATATCATTTCCAGCCCAGCCCAGCCCAGCCCCATTTCAACTTCATAATTAAGAATAAAGAAGGTGAAATATATATATTAAACAAAAATATAGTAATAAATCCAGAAAAATAATTAACCCAAAAACCATCGAGGCTATCATCAGGAGGACTTCTCAAATGCAGGCAGAACATCAATACGTTTCAAGAGATGTTTGGAAAAGCTAAAAGGATCTTGGTCCTCTACGTCCCATCAAGAGAAAAAATCCTTAAGTATTGTAGCACTAAGTTACGAATGAAGACTTTTTGAAATACAAAGGAAAAATAAATAAAATAATGCAACAATGTATACAAATATAAATTATACAAATATAAAAACTTATAAAAACTTTGTAAAGATCACTTACCAAATTCGAAAAAAAAAATAAACGAAAAACATACACCAATACACCTAAGATGAAAAACATTTATTTAAAATTTAACAGTGAAATAGCAATTTTATTTATTTTCCCTTTGTATTTCATAATTTTTTCATTCGTAATTTCGTGCTACACTCGTTAAGGATTTTTTTCTCTTGGTGGGACGTAGGTTACAAAGATACTTTTAGTTTTTCCTGGTATCTCTTAAAGCGTCTTGGTGTTTTTTCTCCACCTTGAATTTGAGGAGTTTTTCTGATGATAGCCTCAATGATTTTGGATTTTGTTTTTCTAAATTTATTATAATTATTCTATTCGATTATTATTTATGTTTACATATTATATAATTGATGAATATTTCTGCGCATTTAACGTATAAACTCTGAATTACTATTGCTTATTTTCATTATTTTTTAGTTTTTTAATCTTTTGATATTTTATCCTCTTCAAGTATATATACATGTTAGACACCTGATGAAGTACTGTGTTATTGCACGATTACAATTTAAAAGGTTTCCTTAATTTTTCATCTTTTAAAAATTGTTTATTCTCTCCAAGTCATATCATTTCACTTTCTGCAATGTGTGAAAAGGTATTCAATTATATATGTATATATATATATACATATATGTGGATATAATATTTTTTATGAAAATTTTCAGTTAGGAGTTATTTGGGGTAAAAAATCAATTAGGATTATCTTCATCTTCAATATAGATATTACGATTTTAGTGAAATCATAGGATTAAATTTTGGGTTGCTAAATCGATTGGCCATATCTTCATTTTCAGGAAAATTCGTGTTCAATGTTCACCCTTTATTCTCAGTTTGCACCATATAGCAGAAATGGGGTTTTCTCTGAATTGGATATAGCGATTTTGTCGAAGATTAATTGTTTTGTAGGAGGAATGTCAATTAGACTTAATCTTATGTTGAGGAAAATTCGCTTTTATTGTTAACCCTTCAGCAACCGTGTGTAAAATATGGCATAAATTGGGTTTTCTCGAAAATGAATACAAAGATTAAGATGAATGTCTGTGGTTAAGTATTTTATGGACTTAAAATCCATTATACTTATTATCATCAACATGAATTTTGCGGTGTGGTGCTAACCCTTTATCTGCTGGTTACAAAATATGACAGAAATGATTGAGTTTGTTTTAAACTGGATATAACGATTTTTATGAATATTTGGGGATGAAAGTTTTTCGGAATAAAAATTAATTAGACTTACTTCATTTTATAGAAATCTTGAATTCGTTGTTAACTTTTTTTCTATCCAGTTTTAAAATATGGTAGGAATTCGTTTTACTTGGTAATTAATATAACGATTTTTCTTAAAGTAAGGGATTAAGGATGTTTTGAAGTGAAATTCTATTACATTTATTCTCGTAGTACGAAAATGCACGTTTGTGCTTAACCCTTTATTCTTTTGTTGTGAAAATGGCAGAAATTGGGTTTTCTCAGAAATAGATAAAATTATTTTTAGGGAAGATTCGAGTTAAGTGTTTTATGGGGCAAAAAATCAGTTGGACATATTTATTATAAGAAAAAAATGACATTTGATACTAACCCATCAGCCGCTGGTTAAAAAATATGGCTGGATATGGAATTACTAGAAAATGAACATGAAGATTTTAATTAAATCTTAAGTTTAAAAACTTTTTGAGAATACAAACCTATTTGACTTATCCTCTTTTTCAGAAAATTCTGCGCTCACTGTTAAATGTTTTCAGTCCACTGTAGTATATAATTAAAACTTGGTTTTCTCTGAAAGAAATCAAACGATTTTAATAAAAACATAGAATTCAAGTTTTTTTGTTTTCTTTTTTGCGAAACCTATCGGACATGTACTTATCTCTCGGAAAGTAGGTGTTTATTGTTGTGTTATCCTTCTCTCCATCATGGTAAAATATGGCTGGAATTTCCTTTACTTGTAAATTGTATAAAAGATTTTGATAAATATCTAATGTTTAGGGAGATTTTAGATGATAAGTCAAACTGAAATTTTCTCATCCTCAGGAAAGTTAACAAAGTTGACAGTTAATCCTCATTCCACTCGGAGCAAAATTGCTGCAGAAATTTTGTTTTCTAGGAAATCGCTCTAAAGATTCTCACAAAAACTTAGCAATAAGTGTTTTCTGAGATGTGATCCCCATTTGATTTAACTTTCAATGTTAACGCTTATTTCTCATGCGGTAGAATATGGCAGAGATATGGTTATCATAGAAACTTTTTGAATGATTTTGATAATAATTTAAATTTCGAGAAATATTAAATTTAACATTGAATTGTAAACACAGAAATCTGACATTCTCTTTAGAACATTTATCGTTTGCCGGTAATCAGCGAATTCGCAGAAAACTTTCTTTCTTTTTTTTTTTTTTTTAAGTACTTGAATGATTTTAATGAATATTTAGAATTAGCATATTTTTAAGATGATATTTCGAACTGGCATGCTCTCATTTTCATTATAATTAGCATTCATTGCTAACGCGGGATAATTACAGATTTGTATACTTTAAAGTTTCTGGACAGTTTTTTTCTTTTTTTCTTTCTTTTTTTTTTTTTTTTTTTTTGTAATCAGTATGCAAAAACTTTAAGTTATCGGAAAAATTCATTTAGCCGAGAGTAGAAGTTAAAATCTGAAGTCATACATTTTAGGCTTATAAGTTACGAAAAACTCTAAAAGTCGTATCTATGTTGGCATAAAACTCTTGGCATAGTTTACCTAAATTCTCTCAATAACCATCAAGCATGAAAGAACGATGGATTCGTATGCGCTTAGTAATTATACATCCGAAGGTTGCTTTCAAAACTTTGAATTTAAGGGCCACGGTAGCCCAGTCGGTAGAGCGCCGGCCTCGTAATTGGAAGATTCGGCACTCGAGCCGGCCAAAGGCCGTCGTGTACACTAATGGTGGCTGGTGCACATAAAGTCTGTCGTGACCGCAATGTCCTCCATGTTTCCATGAAAAATTATACCTCTGGGGGTCACCGAAGCTAGAGAGCCATCCCTTCTGTGCAGGATCAAAATTGTTATGGCATGTCTCCGGACCACCTCTCGGGGTGTATCACAGACCGTCGACAATTGCCCTTCTGCGCAGAACTAGTGCGATGTAAAACCCAACCAACCTTTGGATTTAAAATAAATAAAGTAAATTTGTAAATTTATTTTAAGCCAAAATCGAACACTTATTTTGCTTATGGAAACTACATTTCAGTCATTACATTTTACTACTATTTGTTTTATGATTATATGTACAGTCGGTAATAACAGTGTCCTTACACTATCAAAAATTCCTATGTAAAAAAAGTACACTTCATACGGTTTTGTTAAATAAATCCTTGTCGAATCCTGTACTTAGTCAGTGTAAGAACATGATTCGACAAGGATTTTTTAACAAAACCGTATGAAGTGTACTTTTTTTACATAGGAATTTTTGCTAGTGTTCGGACACTTTTGTTACCGACTGTAGTCTGGTCTTCGATAAATGCTATGTGTTGTCTTGAAAAACATATCACTACTTACTAAGAGATATGGATATTACTTTGATATTAATATATCTTCATATGAAAATGATAAATAGTTAAAAGGGAAGTAATGCAAATTGTAGTTACCAATTTTGGGACATACCAATTTTACATTAATACTTGTCACACATCGCTCATCTTACCACATATTAAATAAAACAATGATCATTATTCTATTCAATTATTTGTTATATAAAATCATATTTTAATAGTTATTATTTTTTTTTTCTCTTAATTTACTTTAATTATTTTACATGCAACAAAGCAATTTATTTTTAACATTTTCATCAAACACAGTTTCATACATATATAAATATATGCGTAAATACATTAATTTATATTTTTAAAGTTATTTTGGTTCACTATCCATTTAAAATAAGAATTGATATTTTTAACTAAAAATATCAAGTTATATTTTTAATAATGTAGAATTAAAATTTTTATAGGGTTGAAACTTGATTTTTAAAACGCAAAATCACAATCTAGTCAGTTTATAAATTAGAAAAATGAAACGTATATTTGTTATTGACGTTTAATAGAAATTCACTAGAAAACGAATAATAATAATATTTCATTTTAACGTTCAAAGGGAGTTTAGAAGTATTTTTAACTTGTATTTATTAATAAAGTAATATTATATCAAAAATTCTTTATATAATAGTTATTTTGCAGTAGAATGTCATTATTAATAAAATTCTTTTAATATAATGAATTATTTTAACATAAAAATATAAAAAAATCTTAAGAAACAAATATTAATTTAATAAAGTAAATATTTAACAAACACATTCTTTTTTAGAAATAAGGAAATTTTCAAATTAAATATTAATCCGAATTTATAAGAAGCAGCTTCCCTCGTTTAAAATAAGAATTCAATATATATATATAAAGTATATTAAATATTACTATTTGTATGATACTTATATTTAATATGCTACAGATTGAGATCATATTATGTATTAAATGCTTTATTAAATAAAAGCAATAGAATAAACTTTTATATTTTAGTTTAATTAAAATTTGTTTAGTACTTGGTAAATCAAATTAAAAAGTTTTAGCAAAGATTTTTGAGGCTCAAATGCTTTTTATATAAATTATATATGTATACATTGTGTATCATAAATAGATATACGTCGTTTTGTTTAATTAAATATATAAAGGTGAAATATGTAGCGAAATTCAAGACACAAAGATTTTTTAAAATGATATTTTGCAAAAAAATTATGTCAGTATTATTAAATAAATGCATATTTATTTATTTATTTATTTAATTTTTACAAGGTTTCATTTTATATAATTATTTATAATAATTTAAAATCGATTGTGATTATCTTGGATTATAATAAAACAAATATGTAGACTACAATTTGCTACAATAATTTGCATTATTCTCACACACACACACACACACACACACACACACACACACACACACACACACACATATACATATATATATATCATAAACAAACTGAGTGAGACATCTTAAAAAAAAGAGAGAAAGAGAAATTCCTATGCTATCAAAAAAATTTTATAAATTCTTAACAGGTATAATATTTATGCCATAGAAAATTAAACTGTCATTTAGTGAACTTTTTTAAAAATATATTTCGCCACCCCCCCCCCACCCCGACGGAAAAAAATATACTTATTGTGGAGGGTAATTCGAATATAATGAAATTAAATAAATGTGATGTACAGTCGGAGAAAAAAAAAATAAAACAGTGGAAACTGTTTTTGTATTTTTTTTTAAACTGTTATATCTCCATGAATATATTTGGTTGCCTAATAAAATTTTATACAGGTAATGATAAAAGTTCTCATAATCACATGCTACAGCCAAAACTCTTTTAAAGCATTACTTTTTACAGGGTGATCCAAAATATTTTGATTTTTGTTTAATTTTTACTGGTCCCCTTTTCATTTCATTGACAAAACTCTTTTTGAAAAATATAAGGTATAACATGTTCTTTACTCTACCAAAGTTTCAAGATGATCTCTAAAGATCTTTTCAAGATATTTGACAAAACATAAAAAAATCGAAAGTGTTCACATTATTTTGTCCAACACATGTACATAAGTTTTGAATGAATCACGTTATTGATAAAGTCGATTAAAAACGAACATGCGATACTCGATGTGACCACGATGAGATCGTTACATTAGTTTCTGGGAAATCTTCTCCAACACCATTCTGAAAGTTCTACGGAATTCAAGACCAACCGGTTAAAATTTTCAAGTATTTTAATAAAATACTATAAAATATCGTTTAAATATTGCTGTTTCATATGCTGAAAGATTTGAATAAAACATTCTATTTATTAAAAAAAAAAAAAAAAAGGAGAGATTTTTTTTTTTTTTGTAGCTCACTAATTCTATGTACCCCTTTAATGTAATTATGCCCTTATTTAATTTCTCTTTTAATACTTCGTAAATAAAACACTTTTTTTTTTCTTAACCTTATATTACTATTATTTTATTTTGTTTTCTTGAAATAAACTACTAAACTTTTTTTTAAATGTAATGTTATATGTGTATCCTCGTCTTAAGTACCTCCATCCTAAGTAATAAACACTTGTATTGCTTTTATCTTCAAATTTACTTTAGACCTAGATAAAACTGGAACAAATTATTTTCTTTTACGGATTGCTTCGAAAGTATTTATTATTATCAACAAATATAAAACGACGAGTAATAAAAAAAACATTTACTTTAATGTTTTCCACACGTATTATTTTACAGTTTCGACGAGTTGCATTTAAGTATTAAATTCAGCTTTATAAACTAAATAAGTGTCAATGAAATTTATTTTTGGTATATTTTGTGTTACAACCCCCCCCCCCTTTTTTTTTTTTTTTTTTTTTTTTTTTTTTTTTTCAAATTCTGTAAATAATATTGAATAGTATAATCGGTATTTCAGATAATTCATAATAAGAAAAAATACAGAAAATAGTAAATACAAAAATGGTAGTTCTTTAGTTTGGGGATTCGAGAAACAATCCATATTCAAAGAATTTATTTGAGGAAACGTAATCGCTTGAGGACCAACTTTTCTATAAACTAAGTGTTCGTTTTGAATCAAACTTGAAAAGTGTTATTTGAAGGGTTAATATACAGGGTCTGTCCAGAAAGTAATGAGACAGATTCCGCAAAATTCATTTATTTTAAATAATTTTACAGACACATAATATTCTAATAAATAGCATTATCCTGTATTAATGCGTGATTGCTAAAAACTCTGCCACACATTAATACCTGCTTGAAAGTCTTCAACTTGAATCCTGTTCAGAACGCGAGTTTCGTTTTCCTGCAAGTTCATTAGATTGTCAAAACTATTAAAAACTATCGCAAGACAAACTCTTAAGCTGGATTTTAACCGAGAGAATAGAAAAAAAGTCCTTCACTGATACATCGATGTTATACAGTGTTTGGGGCAGCGTTGCGAGGCTTGATTTCGCTATGAATTGAGTCACATCTCCGTACAAACTTTTCGCATCTGAAGTTCCTCCTTGACGATTTAATGCGTATTCGATTTTGTAAAGTCATTCGTTATTTGATGATAAAATTTAGCGAGCTTGGCGATGGAGAATGGAAGATTTGGCATCATTATATATTCTTCCCACGCGAAAACCTCTTATTTCTTCACAGACCAATATCTTGTTTCCTCAAGATAAAAGGTAAAAGCTAGCTATAACAGCTGTAACGTATTATTCACAATTTCAATCGTAAATTTTAAATTAAAACAAATTTTAAAACCGCCGTTCTAAACTATTCACCGCAAACGATATTTTTATTAAGACTAACGAATTATTTTAATTTAATATTTTTAAATGATTAATTAAAGCAGTTAAAATGTTTTTTATTATTCCAGTGATCTTTTTATTATCGTTTTCACGTGACGTAAGCATCAGATTATAAATTTAAGCAATTAAAGCTATAGAAAAAGTCATTCGGCTTCATCACAATTGACAAAAAATCACTTTTTAACTTGTAACTGTTAAGCAATTGAAGCTATAAGAAAAGTTTAAATGCGAAAACTGTTCTTTAGGGTAAGGCGGTAATTCGCCTGATTTGAAGTTTTTTCCTAATTTCAAGATTAAAGAAATTATGGGCAAATGGAAATTTCCACCCCCTTTGAGCTGGATACCCTATCTACGAACCCGACCAAGATTTTTACTGTCCTGACAGCATATCCCGAGCTGGTTAAATTTAAATAAAAATTACTCCAGTTATCGTGTTCACAACTTAACATGGGAAAAAGCGTTATACATACATATGAAATTTTGAACATATATATATGAACTTTTGAACGGAGGGTGGTTTTGGATTCTAGGGGTCATGATCGGTGAAGATATGAAGAAATTTTCCAGAATTCGTGTCATGAGGACCATTGCAATAGGTAGATTTCCTATAAGGAATCTACCTAAAATCTAATGCTACTTTCAAACTTGTGACTGTTTCATGAGAAATCTGTGAGTTATAAACACTCAGGTACAACTGACTTCCACCATACTCTGCAGCTGATAGTCCCTACCAATGAGTTAAAAAATTAGAATGCTGATTCAATGGATAAAGGATAATCTTTCTGTTGTTCAACATGAATCACGTGATATGAACCAATATATTGTTATGTTTGGTCCTTTATCTCTACTTTGGCATTTAAAATTTCAATTCGACAAATTATCATTATTATTAGGTAACACGACAGTCCTATAACCGAAATAAATGGTTTTTAAAATAATTTTTCTCATATTTCATATTATAATAAATAATAAAATACTTTTTTTTTTTCATCATTTCCCAACAAAGTTTAAAAGTATTCTTAAAGAAAAGTTAAACTTTTAAAAAGATAAATTTAACAACAAATGATAACTTAACAGCTATTTTTAAATATTTTATCGGTTAAATTTCGACTACACAAAATAAAATGAAGTAAATAAAAAATAGAATGATTTAGAACAAATAAAATATTCAACTACATAAGTAAACAAAAATATTGGCGGTTAAGACTTTTGCCAAATACAAACTCCAAACACTTGCCATAGAAATTTTTTGAAAATAAGCTTATACCAAGGGAACCAACGCATAGATGTAGCATGTCACATGGCTTATGTTGGACCATGTCAGGGTTGCCATTTATCACTCTATTTTATTTATCTCGTTGGTCCCTACCACCTATACCACTGGCAAACGTTGCCACTTTGGCCTTATGGTTGATGTAAAAAATTCAGACTCATTACTTTCTGGACAGACATTGTATGCATTGTGAATAGGAAATTTATAAAAAAAAAAATAATTAACTTTTAATTTAATCAATTAAGATTAAGTGTCGAAATTTTTCTCTAAAATTTGACATTTAAGATTTTTCTAGCATTGGTTGTTAATATCAAATCAAAATTTCTCTTATTCAGTAGTTTTAATTACATCTTAATATCACTTTAAAAAATACATTCGTATAAGTTTACTAGAAACTGAGAAAAAAAAATTCAAATGTGCCAAGCTATAACTTTACAGGACAAGAAAAAAATAATAAATAAATAAATAATGCACGAGTCTCATCTTGTGTGAAATGAGCGAAGAATTTTGTTTCTCTTATATCTAAATTAGAGACCAGTATATAAACACACACACACACACACACAAATAAATTACAGAAACGAACTTTAAAAGGAGATTTGGTGCATCAAAAAGATTCAAAACTGTATTGGAGACTACGTTTGGAACTGACATCTTAACGCTTTGAAAAACGGGCGTTTTAGATATTTTTTAATAGATGTGGACTTGGCTTTTAAATTTTGAATTTTGAATTATTTATTTTATTTATTTTATATTTTTTATTTATCTTTATTTTTTATTTATCTTTATTTTATTTTATTTTATTTTTTTTTTTATTTTTTTTTGTGGTAATGATTACAGTCGGCAGCAAAATTACTGAAGCACACATCCACACTGTTCATATATATATATTAGTTTGATCGTTAATTTTTATCACCAACTTACTTTTTTATAAACAGTATACGATTATGATCATGTATCGACAAAACTTTACTGAAAAAAAAAAAAAAAAAAAAAAAAAAAAAAACAGTACTAGGTGTCCATCTTTTAAGTAGGAATTATTGCTAGTGCTTCAATAATTTTGCGGCCGACTGTACATAAAAATGTACACATGGTAATAATTGTGTTTCTAATGGATGTATTTGAAATATTAATTAGATTTATACGAATATTGTATGCTATTTTTTGAAATGCCAAATCGTTCAAATTTTTAAAATTTGCAAGGTAGACATAGTTAAAAGCATTAAAAAAAAAAATAGACCACACATGGGCATTTGATAACGCTAACACATGGAGGTAAGTGTTAATAATATTATAGTTTTAAAAAAATTAAAGAACTCGCTTTTATAGAAATGTGAACTAAAAATCACAAAATATCTATCTTAGCATTAAAGTGCAGGGTAAAAGAAAATCGTGTGAGTGACGCACCATAATATTTACATGCATTTAAATCTTTAATTAAAATAATTTAGAATTAAACAAAAACCATTTTTAAAAAATCTCCCCTCACTGGCCTCAAACGCTAGACCTTTAGTTTCGTAGCGCGGCTCTTTACCTCA
The DNA here is from genome assembly GCA_963930645.1 of Salticus scenicus. Classification (NCBI taxonomy): domain Eukaryota; kingdom Metazoa; phylum Arthropoda; class Arachnida; order Araneae; family Salticidae; genus Salticus; species Salticus scenicus. The sequence continues at coordinate 130,403,601 of OZ005652.1, read as the reverse complement.
CGGCCAAGGCGTTCACGTACGGAAAGTCTTTTTTTTTTTACAATATAGATTTTTTTTTGCTCCCAGAGCAGTTACAAACATACAAACAAACATACATACAGACAGGTGAAGCTAATAAAAGCGTGTTAAAAACATCAGGATGTAACTGCTGTATAAAGGGTTAATATGATGTTTGCTGTCAAGAGTTGCTATGTATCCCTCATTCTTTTACCTTTTATCTATATCCACAGTTTGTATATGTAAATCTATACCGCCATCATCTGAAATAAACCCTAAAACACCCGGTTCTTAAACAGCAGAAATGACATTTGCGGAGTCGGGTTCGTTTCCAATTCTGAATCCTTATGACGTGCCCTAACTCCTCTTAAGCTTGTCGCTGCAATTTTGAGATTGTATATACAGTGTACGCCAAACGATCCACTCATCCCCAGTACCTTAGAACCGCGTCGAAAAATTTTAAAACTTGTGTTTAATCAATTTCAGGTGGATTTTATTTAACAAAACAAATAAACAAATAAAACGTGTGGGCGAACTGAGAGAGCAAACTTTAAAATTTCGAATAGAAAGGAGTGTCTTTTAATACCTCAATTGAAATGTCTTTTTAAGATAAAATTTTTGCAAAGAGAAAACGTTTTGTCCTACTATCTTTTTACGAAATTCTGACAAATTAAACATTTTGTTAAAATTTCTCTTCCCCTACTCCTGATTTCCCACTAAATCTTGAGAAACCTTGGAAATTATAAAAATTGAAAGGAAGGGCTTTGTCAGTTTGAGCCTAACTTCATTTACTTGGAATTTGTGGAATATACAGTCATCGAGAGGGGGGGGGGGTGCTTTTAAATTTTAAATGAAAAGGTGTTCTTGTTAATTCGTTGGAAAGGTCATATCAAAACAGAATATATTTTCTCTTACCATATTAATTATATATCTGATTAAATATACTGCAAATAGTTCCCCATCGCGTATGTGTATTTCAGAATAACGTCAGAATTTCTGATAACTCTAAAGAAGGTATTCAATGAATATAAGGTCAACCTCGCTTGATTTTATAACATTAGAGTTTGCTATTATTGGATGCATCTAAAAAGGCTAACTGAAATTTCAAATGCTAATAGTTTGTCACATCTTTGAAAAGTATTTCAAGCAAAATTATTACAAAAATATTTAGGAAAAACGTATGATAAATTTTAAGAAGTTTTTAATTTTTTTTAAGTTAAATTTTCAGGAACTATACGGATTTTTAGAACTGTAAAAATCGTGAAAACTTTATTTGAATCTTTAGGAACATCTTTGAACGAACTAACTTTGAGATTTCAAAGATTGGTTTCCCTATTAAGTTTTCCTATGTCTCCATAAACCTAATTTTTACTTTCTCTTACCCATAAAGTAGAGAAAGTATCGTTTTTGGGTCAAAATTTCGAAGTTTAGTTTTTGTTATATTTGCACGTTTCTAGGTTCACTGGATCCACAAATCATGTTTTGTGCGGTTGGTCTGTGTGTCTGTTTGTTATCAGCATATCTCAAAAACAAATTTTTACAGAAACTCCTAATTAAAATTGTAGTTGTGTATCATATAGGGATGCTACACTAAACTTGTCGTTGAGATCAAGCAAATGGTTCGTGTACAGGGACACCCAAGAGATTTCAAATACATTACGCCTATGTGGGAAATTGAAGGTAAGCAGAGATTAAAATGTATAGAGTGCATTAAATGAAATGTAACGAATATATATATATATTTATATGCATAAAAACATGTTTCATGTAGAATATGGTTTAGGAATTATTCACTGTTCATTTACAGGGCTACACAAAAGAATTAGATTATAGTGCGACAATACTTAAAAATATCGTCAAGTTGCACGACGTGTTATTAATGTAGGATTATATTATGTGCACCACGTGACGCGTACATAACTTTTAGGAGATATACAGAGCTGCCAGCTTTTAAGCCACAACATTTTTTTATATTGTTAGTGGAAGTGCTTTACAATAATATTTTAACATGTCCAGGAAAACTGTTTAGGAATTGAAATTAATTTTTCGTAGCATTAGGGTAAATAATGTATTTTTTTAGGATAAATATTCATCGTTTTGTTTTTTGTATATTTACACGTGTTTAGGCTTTCTGAATACCGAAGTGAAGTTTTTAATGCTTGATCTTTGTTTGTGACTGTTAGAGCAAATAAGAAATGAATAAATTCAGGCGATCCAAATGTTGTATTTTGAAGTTAATATGTTTGTTACTAGAAAAGTTTGTTCAAGATTGATAAATTTCAAGGAAATTTGCGTGTGAAAAATGTCTGAATAATTTTTAATGAATTTTTGAATTTAATAACAGATTTGAATTCTTAATAAATGCATGCACAGCAATGAAATAAGGGGTTGAGGGGGTCACATAGAAATATTTGTCCAATAAAGCTGCTCTGAAGCCCAGTTTGATTTGTTTTACTATCGGTTTACAAAACAGTACTCGTTATCTTACCCCTTAATCTCCAATCTGTATTTATAGCATTAATTTTCAGGGTAAGCGAAAGTCGTGTGAGTGACACAACATTTTATTTAAAAATCAAAACTACGTTATAGGTTGATAAAATACACTTTTTTCTTATAATTTTTAGAAATTCCGCTATGACCAGGAATAGTACTTCGTACCATTTTTTCATGCCCCTTTTAGGGATGAGAATTTTCTGTCCCTTGTGATAACACTACAACAATATATATATATATATATATATATATATATCCCATTTAACCACAGCACATTGTTATAAAAATACAATGAATGTTGCTGTAAGGGAACTGTTGAGTAAAAAGCGCAGTATTTTGAAATTCCTGAGATTGTCCTATAAAAATGTACGACTCCTTCTAAAATATAGAATAGTATGTGTGACTTTTTTGTGAAATGTTAAATCTAACATATTTGAATATTTCATTAAAAAATAAAAAATAAAAACATATTTTTTAAAAATGTTTGTTCTGAGAAAACAAAGAACTTCCCGATTGAAGTTTCAAAATTTCTTTTCCACTTGGATGCCGCTATTTTTCAGCAGCTCCATTTTTTTAAATCAAATAAAAACTCTCACAAAGTGATTCAGCGCTTGGTTACAACTTTCACAATTCCCAAAGTTTTCTCAAGTTTAAATGAGAAGGTGGGGGATAGCTTTAAACTAAGACTTTAATCCGCCATAGTTGGACAAAACTTAGCATTTTTTCTAAAATATTTGTCTTGAAAAGACCTTTCCAACGAGATGTTAAAATACCTCTCCCCCACGTGAAAATTTAAGGTTTACCTCCTAGCTCAAACTTGCCCCACCCCCTCCCCAACACCTTTTTCTTTGTTAAACGAAATCCTCCTGAAATTGATTGTACACATGTTTTCAGGAGTTTCGACGCATTCTTAAGATACAGGATGTGGGTGGGATATGCTATATGAAATAATAGATGGGATATGAAATCTGATAAGCTTCACGTACTTTTGTTAATTTCATTTTCTTATTTTTTTTCTTAAATTCATAATCCAAACCGCTTTTTATCTAAAATGATAAACTTTTCTTCAAATTATGATATTAGACGCTAATTTAAAAAGACATGTAATTTTCTCTATATTTTTAACTATACAGAGTGGATGCGTTAGCAACTTAAATTACGGAACTAAACAAAACATTAAAAAAAAAAATCTTTAAAACAATGATTTATAATCAAAGTAATTAAAAATATGATTTGAAATAATAAAATTATTACCTTTTGGAATAAATATAAAATGAGCACATCGTCTCTCAATTGGTTTTAACAAGAAACACAAATCAGTCAAAATGTCAATAACATCTCAACCAATTCATTTTGTAATGTAAACAGAAAGTTTAAAATAAGGTTAACGATGAAATTAAATGCTTTCTTGAATGTTTGTTCATTTTATGTATCCAGAGATTATTATCCCATTAGATATAAAAAAAAAGATATATTCCAATTGGGCATAGTTGCTATGATTGTAATCGTAGTGTCCGGATTTTCACTTCGAGAATTTAGTGGATAAAGCTAATGCTGTACCTGAGAAAAAAATGACAGTCTCTGTATTTTTTAGAAGATCATAACATTTTGGAAAATTCCTTATGGATCTCGCAGAAACATATGAAATCATGGCGACCTAAAGAAAAAAAAAATAATTTTTTTCCCCAAACAACTTTAAGCGCAGTACTTAATTCATCATAATTCCTCATTTTTTTCCCTTTTAATAATTCAAAATTTCCAATCCCCATCTTCACTGATACCCCATCGTCTATCGTTTCTCTGTTTGCTCAAAAATGCTCGGGATAAAATAATAATAATAATAATAATGATAATAAATTAATTAAAATGCGGAACAAATTTTTAATTGCTTAGAAGTACTATACTGTAAGAAATTTCAGTAAAATTTGAAGAGTTGACCGTTTAATTATACGGCCAGCTCCCCTCTTTGAGGAAAAAATACAGTGCACTCGAAAAAAATTCAGTAAAATTCAGAGAGTTAACCGTTAAATTATACCGTTATTAGCCAGCTCCCATCTTCAAGGAAAAAAGTGTCCAGTTTTCGTATTTGTAAGAAAGTGCTGCAAAATCGAAAGTATTGACCATTTAAACAATGCCACTTCCCTTCTTCGAGAAAAAAAATCATTAAAGCTATACGGACGTGGCATTAAATTACGGTCACTAACTGGCAAAAAAGTTTTCCTGTCACTGACCGTAAAATTAGTGTACGAATATTTTTACAGTGTTCAAATATTTAAAATAAAGTGCTGTAAAATTCAGAGCGTTGACCGTTTATCCAAAGTCTATTACCGTTTACGTAAAAAAGTCATGAGACATTTATGAGCATGACTTTATTTTTACAGTCAGTGACTGTAAAGTCTTTAACGGTCACTGACCGGCAAAATGTGTTCAGTTCTTTTTACAGTGTACACGTTTTAGAAAATTATACATACATATCCATCTCTCTATCTATGTATTTATAGAACGTTCATTTTGTGTACCTATGTAGGGAAAAATCCATATTACTATTATGATTCAGAGAAAAAATAGTTTATAGGGAAAAATATTATTTATATACATATTAATATATATATACGTATATACTTCGTTGTATCAGTAATTATTTGTTAAATGTTAATTGGCGCAATATTTTTTTTTAAATACCAGTCGGTGCACAATTAACATAATCTGTCCGTCATATGATTAGGAAACATCATTAGTAATATGAAAAAAATAAATATTGGCTTGTATCTAGGGCAAAATTTACTAATAAAAATGGGAAAATCTATTGATGTTTAAAAAAGAGTTCAAACAGATTTATCCCCATAAAGACGTTTAATGAACTTTTAATTAGTGGATCAAAAGAGGTTTATTCCCACCTGAATTCTCGAAACCATTTAATCACTTTTGATGATACTTTAATTTGCTAAGTTAATTTTAACTCTTTTAGTAGTTAAAGCAAACTTTTTTCTAAATTAAACTTGAGACAAAATTCTTTTCGCTTAAAGGTTTGACTGCTAGTGTATCTATTTACGAAAGTTTTGAAAGTTTGGATTAAGTCTTTTATCTAGTATTTTTTTTTTCTTTTTAACAATATCGTAGAAGTTTACACTAATTATATTTTGATTTTATTATTATTATTATTATTATGTGTAGTAAAGCTGAAATAATAATAAAAAAAAATTCTTCTTCTTCTTTTTTTTTTTTTTTTTTTTTTTTTTTCAGATCAGATCTGTTTGTTCCAATCAAAGTCAGATAACACAGAAAATAATTAAGCATCTATATTATCTAATTAAAATATAAGTATATAACTTACTCAAGGAAACAGAAAAAAAACTCGTTTTTTACTTTTTAAATTTTAGACTAATATCTACAAATACTAAAATTTAGGCTAAAGTGGTACTTTTACATTTTAATGAGTTGCTCCAAAGATATAAATATATATTTTTTTAAATGTGACGTTACATGTCTATTTCTTAATTTGTTTCTCGATGCTTTTTATATACATGCAAAGAAAAATAAAACTAACCCATTTTCTCAGTTTTCATTAAGTAAATGAAGTTTTATTATTAAGAAGAAAAAAATGAAGATGAAAATATGTTTATTAAATTTTCCGATTAAAATATCATTGTTGTCTTAACAAATATATATATATATATTTTTTTTTTTTTTGTTTTGTTTTTCCAGAATTTTTTTAACTGATATTTTTTTTTTCTTAATAGTAATTGGTCACTTCAGTAAATTAATTATATGAGATATAATGTATTTATTCAATGATCTTCTGTAATAATTTAAAATTATAAAAGAATTTCTCAGCTGTCAAGGAAGGGCTTTATATTAATTTTTAATAATTAACTAAAGTTAAATATAATATCACCACCTAGTTCAAAACCAGTAATAAAATTGATGAGTAAGAGAGATGAATAAATTATACTATATAAGGAATTTTTTTGTTTCAGTTCGAAAGAATGTGCTTTTTTTCTTCTTTTTTTTTCATAGATGTGTAAAAAAGAAATCATTGTTCATTGGCTCCTGCGATATAACGAACACAAAATCTTTTATGCACACAAAGGCATACAGGTACACATACTTGCAGACAGGTATTATCCAAAAATACTCATGTCATGTTCAGGACATCTCAAAACGTGTAAATCTATTGGAAACTGTATATATATATGTATATATATATATATATATATATATATATATATATATATATATATATATATGTGAGAGAGAAGAAAGTAGAAAGAAAAACATTGCCAATAAATATAAAACATAATATTGCGAATACGTGAAAAAAAAGAAAAAAAACTTACAAACTGGGTATAATGCAAACAACGGGTTTCGAAGTACTTGTTTAAAATGAAAGTTCTGTAGTATATATTTTTGAAATTAAGTAACGAAAATACTCTACTTTAACAACAACAACAATATATATATATATATATATATATATATATAAAGTCTTTTTTATTTTTATTTTTCTTATTTGCTTTTCTGAATTAATTTGTTTCCGCATACTTCTAAAAGATAAAGTGTATTCATTATAATAAATTGTTACATTATTTTCGGTATACTTTGTTACTTTCACTAAATTAGTTATACATATATAATAAATGTAGAATGTTGTAGGTTACGGTGGGAATTCTGTCTCCATAAATATTCCCAAGAATTATTAATTTTGTCTGTAATTCTCTTTATATTCCCTAAACAATGGTTTTTGTCTTTTTTATTTTTATTTATTATTATTATTATATATATATTCATATGTCTCTACGTCTTTCGTTTTGAATACGTTATTAATAAGTTTTATATAGATAATTGAATATATGGTAAACAAATATATTAAAAATATTATTAACAATTAAAAATAAAAATGTAAATTCTTATTTTTTTATATCTGTTATAATCTTGTAATTCCCATTAATAGTTTAAATATTACAATTTTTTTGTCAAATATTAGTAAAACTAGAAAGCAAATACTGTATAATCACAGAACTTCAATTTAAAAATTTATAGAAACGAGATATGGAAATATATTGCGGATATAACCATTAAAGTTAGGCTTTTGCGTAGGTATACAAATAATTTTAATAGAATTATGAAAGAATAATTGCAAAATGTCAAATGCAATGTAAAATTTTTGTGATTTTAACGTATTCTGACGAGTAACAAAAATATTTATGGTTAATATGTTTAAAATAATTAGCAATAAACTTATGTAATGGAATTTGAATTTTTTTTGTATTTCTCAGAATAATTATTGTGTTTTTTCATTAATATATTTGTAAATGTCCTGTTACAAATATTAAAAATGTATTTAAAAATATTCTTTTATTTTGCATATGGTACATTTCGATTGTGCCACTGATTTATGGTGCAAATATACTTTTTTTTTTTTTTTTAACATTCATTGAGGTTTATCTATTAATTTTTATGTTTAAATATTTATACGTTTTTATGTTTATGATTTCAATTTAAAATATCTAATAATAAAAATTAATAATAATAATAATAATAATGATAATAATAATAATAATAATAATAATAATAAAGCATTTAAATAAGGAAACTTTCCTAATAGTACAAAATATCATATTTGATTGATTAAAAATATAATAATAAATCGTTACAAGTAGTGAAATTAACCTACCTTCAACTTATTAAGTTTATAAAATAATCAGTCTATAATAAGTCTATATAAGAGTTAAAAACATATACTTAAAAATAATGTGAAGCTTTAAATTTCATTACAATATTACTAACGTATTTACTAGGTAAACTGATTTAAAAAAATTACTAAAACAATCAAAAGTTCGATAATCAAGTTAATCTTAAAAATGTCGTTTTAAGAAATTAGAAAAAAAAAAAAAAATGCAAGAACGCATTTTTTTTTTTCTGTTAAATATTTTTTGCTTAAGCATTTTAAACGCACTCTAAATATAATAAGCCAGAATGATTTTCTTTTTCATAGTCAATGTTACATGGACACCGAAGTAACGCCAGAGTGTTCATTGATTGTCTAATCACTGCTACAATCGTTCAAATACCGTGTCATGTATCAAGAAAACGTTCTATTGGGTAATCAAAAAATTTTAAATGTCGTCTAAAATTGTTCGCTTTGTAACATTCGTAAAACATACAACACCATTTTTACGAAAAATGTTTGAATATATTATCCTCATAACAATTTTGAGGTCTCAGTGCGATTATTACGAATAAGACAAGTTGTACCGTTTTTAGTTTTGTTTTTGTCGATTTTTTTCTTTCTTTTTTTTTTCTTTTTTTTTTTTTTTTTTTTTTTTTAATAAGACCCATCAGGAACTAAGAGCGAATATCACTGTACATTTTTTTATTTATTTTTATCGGATACAAACTTGTGTAATCACTCCATATTTTCTGTTGAAGTTTAATTCACATTAGTGTTACAATGGGTATATGAAAATTAATATCCAGAAATTATCTGTTAAAATGTAAATCAAGGCATGCTCTTGTGTAAAAATACCATGTATAATCAAACACTGACTAAAAAATATAATCATTTCTAGAAAAATCTTTGTAACTGCACAAAAAATTCTTCGTTCTACGAAAATTTATTTTACCAACTAACGATAACATAACCACGAATAATATTCTTTAATAATACTATTATTTAATAAAATATCGAATTATTATATTTGTATTGAAATATTTCTTTTCCTTACCAATAAGAACGGCTTCAGGTAACTGACTTAAATAAAAGTAAAGTTCAAATAAAAATATTGTTAAGGATGCTAGACCTAGGCTAAAAAAAATTCAATGTATAAGCTTAGAATAATTCTAATTGCTTCTAAGTAGTTTTCATTCCATTTGAGACCATTATATGCAATCATAATTTTTATTTAATGAAATTATGAAACCATTATAGTTTGTGTAGATATGTAGACAATAAGACTTCTTCACACACCATAAATTTTAATCCAGCACAACCGGTTTCGAAAGGACGTAGCCTTCCTTCATCAGGTGCAAAAAAACACGTGCTACTGCCTTGGAGGCAAAAGCAAGACTGAAAGCAGGGCAAGATCCAGAGGGGGAGGCTTCCTGTTGGTTGTTTGTGTTGCTCCTCCCCCTCTGGATCTTGCCCTGCTTTCAGTCTTGCTTTTGCCTCCAAGGCAGTAGCACGTGTTTTTTTGCACCTGATGAAGGAAGGCTACGTCCTTTCGAAACCGGTTGTGCTGGATTAAAATTTATGGTGTGTGAAGAAGTCTTATTGTCTACATATCTATTGTACACCAGTTTTGCAGTTAGTTTTGGCATTATAGTTTGATCACATTTCTTGCGACCATAGGAACATCTACGCATGCGCTGACTCATATAGTGTATTTTAAAATATGGGTGATAATTATTGTGGTCTAGAGAAAATAAGAGATAAAGCAGAGCAAAATGACGGAATATTTATCATATTAGAATCTTTCTCTACGGTAGGCGCATGAAAAAAAATGGTTACAAAATAACTCCATAGCCATACATTTGGGGCAATTCACATGTGTAACATATATTTTTTGAATTAATTAAAAAATAATAATTAATTAAAAAACGAACATTCAAAACATAGAATATTTTAATTTGGCTTTTAATTGTGTTTAATTCGTTTATTAGGCCTTGTTTTGTACAAGTAAATGTATGTATGAAATTCCTCTTAAAACATGTTTTATAACTAATATTTTTTTCGCTTAACAAAACATTCGCATAAGGATTTCTCTTATTCGTAAAAATATGCAGGATTGAAAAATAAAACGACATTGGACGGACTTAGTTTTCTTGTTAAAATATAAAGTAAAAGAAAGAGAAGATGTCAGAAAATTGTTTTATTATTATAGCTGTGGTCCAATAGCCGCGTGCGTATTTCAACTGACCCACAAATCCATTTTCAGCAATTCAAGTTTAATATCATAAACGAATTAACAAAAACGAAAAATTTTAGAGAATGAGACTGGTCTAGATATTTTAGACAGAGAAAAATATTACATATTGGAACACTAAGAGCGATTAAAAATGATCCGATATTTGGCTTTAAAAAAAAAGAAAAAAAAAACTTTTACCACATTTTGGAAGTCAAATTTTCTTTACTTCCTCCTATATTTAGGAAATGTATTTTGCAATTTTCTGTATATTACCTGGATATGTCAAAAATTCCTCTATAACTTTTTTTTTTAATTTTCCAAAATTTAGGAGTATCTACTGAGATATCTAAATTATGATAACGGTCTGAAATTATATAAATTGTAATTGGTGAATAAATCCCATTTTTCCAAACTGTGTTCCGGATTTCCTCCGCAACTTGTTTCCTAATATTAAATGCTGCTTGTACGTCCTGTGGAGACATTAAAAGATGTTCATTGTGCTATTATAATTTTGTGTAATACTATTTCTGTCATATTTTTTACATATTATTTTGCTGTTTATTATGTAATATTCGTAACAGATTTATTTATTTTATTTTTTATTTTTTATTTTTGTAAATTTTAAATATTTAAAGAGGGTTTCATTATAAACACCCTTAAGCACTGTAAAAAAGAAACAGAAAAAAAAAAAAAAAAAAAAAAGAAGACTATGACAAAGCTAATTTCTTTTAATGTAAATTTTAAATACACTAACTTTCCATAAATGGTCGGACACTTTCGATTTCAGACGGTTTTTGAAATATCTTAAAAAGTACTACAGAAAACATCTTGAAACTTCAGGAGTGATAAGAACATGTTATAACTCATATATTTTAGTGAAAGGTTTAACCCTAAAGTGAGAAAGTGATCAGTAAAAAATTAAAGAAAAATGAAAGTGTTTGGCATCACCTTGTAAAAAGTAATGCTTGAAATGTGATCCGGCTGTAGCATGTGATTATAGGGACATTTCGTATTAACTGAACAAACTTTTATGTCTCTACAACATATAATCAGCAAAATATAAAGATTTCTTTAAAAAAAAAAAAAAAAAAACTTTTTTAGCTAAAACTCAGTGCAAAGCCATTTTCAGGAAACTTGACATACAATATTAGACACAGCATACTGTAAACAGAATAAAAAAATAATAAATATCTAATGGATAAGCATTTTTACTAAATATTTTTTAACTGCAGATGCTTGAGATTCAGCGAAATTTCGTTTGCATAATTTGTTAGCCAAATGTATTGAGCTGTTTATATAATAACCTCAAACATGTATCGGGGAAAATCAAAAAGTTGCGCGCGATAGAATGAAATGTTATTCAGTTTCCATGGAAGAAAAGCTAAATTTAAATTAGTTTTATTCACATTTTTATTTTAATTCAATGAATGGTAATATAGTTGCTGATGACTGGAAGTAAATATTAAGACCCCCCCCCCTTATCACATTCTTATTTTTGGGAACAGCTGAAATTCAATTCAACCTATCGCGTACAACTTTTGGAGTTTTCACGATACATGTTTGAGGTTTAAATATAAGTAGCTCAATACATTTCGCTATCATATTATGCAAACGAAATTTCGCTGAATCTCACGCTGAATCTTTAGTAAAAATGCTTACATTTCATTAGATATTTCTTTTTTCCTTCTGTTTGCAGTATGCTGTGTCTAATATTGTTTGTCAAGTTTACTGAAAATAGCTTTGCACTGTGTTTAATACGTGCGTGTTATAGCTAAAAAAGTTATATATATATATTACAATTTTTTAAAGAAACCCGTATATCTCGCTGATTACATGTGGTGGAGACATAAAAATTTGTACAGATGATAAAAAATATCTCTTTAATCGTATGCTAAACCAAGATTGTATTCTAAGCATTACTTTTTACAGGGTGATGCCAAACACTTTCATTTTTCTTTAATTTTTTACTGATCTCCCTCTCACTTTCGGGTTAAAACGTGCACTGAAATACATGAGGTATAGCATATTTTTCACACTCCTGAAGTTTCAAGGTGGTTTGTCTAGTACGTTGTGAGAGATATTTCAAAAAATCTCTAAAATCGAAAGTGTCCAGTCATTTATGGATGGTAGTGTAAAGCAATATTAATCGTGCTTTTATCTTTTATTGTAAATAAAGTCTCGTTTTAAACGTTTATTTAATTTATTATTATTTTTTTTTTATAAATAGACATTTTAATGTTTAATTATATTTCATTGAATCATAAAATATTAAAAACAATGTTTCAAAAAATATTTAGGCTAGATATCAACTCTTATATATAAAAATGATTTGAAAATGCCTAAAAATAATATTCATAATCAATCTATATTTAGTATACAAAATACTGTCATAAATTTCTTTTTTTCAATAATCCTCATAAAAATTTAGTACATTTATGAAATCAATTTTCGAAATAGGTAATTTTAATTACACTAACTGTATTTATATGTGTAATTTTCTAAATTGTATCTGTATTTTTTTTATACATAGTATTGTTTAAGTTCGGAAACTAACTTTAGACAATTTTTCAATCAGTAGAATAATTACTTACAAATAAATAAAAAATAGTTAGACAAACTTTATTTTAATAACAATATTGAAGGAAGAAACAAAACAGAAATATTATAAGTAATCAAGATCATAATTATATATATATATATATATATATATATATATATATATATATATATATATATATATATATATATATATATATATATATATATATATATATATATATATATATATATATATATATATATATATATATATATATATATACTCGTATATTAATTTAATGTAAATTATAGTTTAAATGTATTCTTTTAAAACATTGTTATTACTTGCCTAAAAAATTATCATAATAGAAATATGAATGTCAAATATTTTTTTAAAAAGATAAATAAATAAATACATAACTTGAAATTTTACCTTTAAAACATTTTTTTTTTAATATTTAAAGAAGAATTCATCATAGACACCCTGAAGCTAACAGTATAAAAAAGTAAAATGAAAATAAAGAAATCGAAGTTATTTTCGTTCAATTATTTTTAATTATACTAATATTAATATTGACGTTTTTATTGTCGTCTGTAACATCTTCGTACAAAAACATTTAAAATCCAATTAATGAAACTACACCCCTAAGCTAAAACTCTGAAAAAGATAAATTATAGCATAATTTTTTAAATTATATAAATATTTGTAAAGAGTAAACTGGTTTATTTAGTTTACATTTCATTAAAAAAAATAATGTTTCAATCAAATTAGAATTTAAATTAGTGTTTAACCGGAAGTGTTTTGACCATTGATTGCTATTTATGGATTTTTTATTTCTGAATTTATTTACTTAATTCTGATAATTGTAAAGTAGTTTTTCATATAAAGATATAAATGTTAATAGAAAAATTTTATTATATGAATATAAAGACAAAGGAATTTAATGTAAATGCTTTAAAAGCAATTATAATTATTATAAAATATATTTTATTATTTTAAACTTTGAATATATTTGTAACGTTATTACAAGACTAATTTCATATATTTATAAAATCTTACCACATATTTAAAATTCAAACTTATAAATTATTTAAAGTATATGTTAAACTTTTTATTTTACAATGAAAACTTGTCCCAAATATAAAAAGAGAGAAGAAATTAATGAAGAAACGTAATTTTTTAGATTACCCTGTGAGATTCGCTTGAAATACATTGCCATTATGTTATATAATTACAATGATTTTTAATCATTTATATCCATTTGTATGAAAACTAGTTTGCATAGGTAAACTCTGCCCAGTTCACCATCATATTGTATATATGTTTTCATAAATTTCTAGTGCGAGACATATTATAATCATGTTAAGAGAAAGAAATTTGACCAAACGCTTGACGAGGTGACAGAATGAAATCCCCGACTAATAGACTATCCAACGTTCACTTCGATATATTTATCTTATTCCAATCTAGTAATTTATTTTTTTAGGGTCAGTTTCATAGTTTAGTTTAAATGGTATTATCTCCAATGCAACAATCCTTAAAATTTCTATTATATGGAAAATTTTCAATTTTGTTGTGTTGATAAAATCTTAAATTACGAATAACTCACGAAATTTTCCTATTAGAATATTTGTAGTCAATTATGTACAGGCAAGAACATAAATGTTACTTTGAAGTTGTATGATACATTTATGATCCTCAAAATGGACGTATATTTTGCCCTATTCTGCCCTGTTAAGTAAATCGTAAATTCCAAATAACTTACGATTTTTTTTAATTGTAAATTCATAGTCTATGATATTCATGCCAGTATCCTAAATAATATTCCAAAAGTGGTTACGATGAAAATATCACTCAAGATTGACGTTTATGTGAAATGTTGCACTATTCTGCCATGTTAAGAAATTTGTAAATTTCCAATAACTTGCGAAATTTTTATATTGAAAAGTTATAGTCAATAATATTCATGCCAGTATTCTATATTATATTTCAAAAGTGCTTTGACATCTTTACGATGAAAATATCCCTCAACATTTGCGTTTATGTGAAATTTTGCCCTATTATGCCATGTTAAGAAATTCGTAAATTCTTAATAACTTGCAATAATTTCAAAGTAGCATGTAACGATGTTCATTCCGGCATCAAAACAAAAATTCTAAAACTGCTCTGACTTTTTTACAGTTAACATTTTCGGTTTAATGCACGTTTAAGGGAAATTATGCCCTATTCTCCCCAGCGGTGCAAGAGTTTCCGTCCCAAGACGGAAAACTTACACCAGTGTATTTTTATCAATAATTTGTATCACATCCGTGCTTTAATTTATTGCGATTGAACATAACAAAAATTATTTATAACGAGCGCTGGTAACAGTCTTTTATTTTGAGACTGAAACTCTTGCACCCCTGATTCTCCCATGTTAAGAAAATCGTAAATTTCTAATAACTTACGAAGTTTTTTAATTCCAATGTTACAAAGGAATATGGTTCTTGCCTGTATCGAAATTAATATTTTAAAACTAATCTGACTTCTCTGCGACAATTTATTCTTGAGATTCCGTGTACACAGACTAATATACTAACGGACTAACCAACTTACGCAGTAACTGGCTAACACACTAACAGTCTAAAAAACAAACAGACACCCTACAGACGGAGAGCATACAAATTTTGTCATTTTCGGATTTCTTACACCTGAAAACATGTAAAAAAGTCAAACAACCGCGTTCGAAATTTCTCACGATTACCTAAGTTCCCCGTACCTATAGTATGATGGAGAACTAATATAACTATATTCATGAAGATACGTATATGTTTTTAACAAAACCTAAAATTCTTATACATTTTTACTTATTACTTTAGAAAAATTAGCAAGCTGTATTAGAAACAAAGTCATGCAGCCAAACTAATAAGCCTATTAAATATGTGCTGTAATATTAAAATTTATATTAAATGATTTTTATCTGCGCCTACGTATAAAATAACAAAACTGAATTAATATAATAGATACTAAAAAATAATATTAATGTTAAAATTTAGAAATATGTACGCGACAGAATAAGTTAAAACTGAATTACTCTCAAGAAGATACAAGTGAATGGTGATCAGTTTATGGTGATATTAGGATACCTTATTATACATCCTAAAACTATGGTAGCTTAACTTTAATTGGAAAATGTTTCGCAGATACAATAACTTCCCATTTTGCTTCTAAACAACAAATAATATTTAAAATAGTTGAAGGTTATATATTCTAAACCTTGTATTCACAATTTATCGTGAAATATATTTACGTGTTTAAGGAATTAAAAAAAATATCTCGAATGTTTCAAAATTTAGAATATGTACATATATATTTAATTTTCACATTTTGTTCAAAAAGAAAATAAGTAGGAAATGTATATTTAAGCAAATGTTACAGAGATACAATATTTCCAGTCCAACGTTTGTAATATAAACAAACAAACAAACAAACAAAAAATTCTAGGCATGAAACTTCTATATAGTATCAAGAAATTAATGATTCCAATAAAATTTTCAAAAATAAACTTGTATATCTTGAAATTTCCACAGCTAAAGCTATAAATATATTTACCTAGAAAATCCTCCGGTGTTACTGTAAGTGAAAAATGTAAGATAAATTGTCTAGAAAGTGTAAGTCTTAAATATTGGAAAATATTTATTTGAGAAGAAACAAGTCCAAAACAGGTTATAATATTTTGTCAATAAACATAGAAACGTACTTTTTTACTGAATAGATTATTGTGAATTGTTCTATATATTTTAAATAAACATCCTTTGCTGTATATATATATATATATATATATATATATATATATATATATATATATATATGTTTAACTTAAAAATATTTTTATGTTTCTATGTATGATTTTTTTTTTTTTTTTTTTTTTTTTTTATAGTTAATAATTTAAAACAAAATTATATGCGTATATCAGTTGTTATGGAAATTACATTTACATCACATTACGTATATTGTCACTTTATACAGATAATTCTACTCTAGGTAATTAAGTTCAGAGATGCAACTACTATACTGCCAGTGAAATTATTTTTTGATAAAGTGTTATTCCGTCTAAAGAAAGCATATGTCCTTAATATGTGTCTCCTTTTTTTGAGAGGCGATATTATCTCTCTTTGGGGAAAGTAGCATTATTATATCTGCGAGAATGATAAATTAATGTCTTACAGTACCCTTAAAGAATTTTGTGTGATTTACATTTTGCTTTTTATTGAAGATAATACTTCCTATTTAGTTATGTAAGAAACATAGTACTAAAAGTCTGTACTGCATATCTAATATGAACATTTTTTCGTGTACCATTTTACAAAAAACAATAAGTTTCCTGTAAATATATATTTGTACCAATGATTACAAATTTCATACTTTAAATTGACAGTTTTTACATTCGTAATTTTAAGGGATCAAATTAACTAATCTGAGATGAGATGAAACTACTATTGGCAGCAAATCATTTCGAGCGCTAGCAATAATTTCTTTATAAAAAAAGTACACATAATACTATTTGTTAAACAAATCCTTGTCGAATCATGTTCTTAGACTGACTAAGAACATAAATCGACAAGGATTTATTTAACAAAGCAGTTTTAAGTGTACTTTCTTTATATAGGAATTATTGATAGCGCTAATTTTAATTATTGCTAGCGCTGCTAGAATACTTTTTCTGCCGAGTGTACATATATATTCTCTGATACAAAAATGTGTACAACTTTGGATATGCATAAATATAAACGAAAATGACTATGCGATTTTTTTATTGTTATTCTGATCCACGTTATTAAAACTGAGGTTCGTTTTTTTTAACTAATAGTTTATAACTAATTATTTTATTTTATTCAAGTAGTATTTCAAACAGAACCTTTCAAAGTACCAAAATGACGCACGTAGTATACATTTAATTACTATTTAATCTAGTGACAGCGTATATTGATTTTTCATAACTTTTATATAAAAAAAAAAAGAAAAAAAAAATCTTTGGTTAATTCCGTACCTATCCTTTTTGTAATATTCCACATATGACACAAATTTTTATTTTTACATAATATGGATAGGTTTTTTATTTTAGTTTTTTTTTTTCTTTCCCAGCATTTTACAGTTATTTGTGAAAATTTTCGATCTTTTTCGTATACAACGTTAGCGTAATATATTCCAGCTACATCATATATATATAATTTTTTAAGACTATATTTTCAAGAAAGAATCGAAGTAACGATGCATATATATATTTATGATTCTGTCAAGAACATTATTATTTTCCAGTATTCTAATTTGAAAACTATGAGGTTCAAAATTTAAGATTTTATTGGCATTACTTGGATACAATACTATTACGAAAAAAAAAAAAAAAATCCGAATAAATCTGGCAAAAATCACTATTCGTTTCCTCGGTATTTTTAAATGATAAAATTCGCGTTTTCTGTTAGAAAAACCAAAATATTCCAGAAAGGCTTTTTCTTTTTTTTTTTCTTTGTACCTTAGTGTAAATATAAATGGTTGTGATAGTATTGTTTTATGAAAACAAATTTGGAATTGTGTTTTAATTATCATTAGACATTTTTTTTTTTTTTTTTTTTTTTTTTACATAAAAAAATTATGTTTTTAGAGATTGGTTCATGTGTCTGTTTGTTTGTCGGTATATGTGTTTTTATGTCTTTACTAAGCGTAAATCACAAACAGATATTAGTAAATGCAAACCCAGTATTCTAAATACCTATCTTATAAGGATATCATATGACAAATGTAAATTAGATATGGGTGTTTTTCTCGATGGTACACTTTAAGATTATTAGACTGCTCTAAACATTAAAAAAAAAATCTTTTTAAAAGCTTATTTCCCATGGAATGTGATATGAAATCTATTCAACATTAGCTTTTATGGTATAATAGGGCTGTTTTTAGAAATTATGTGAAGTACAATTCATGTAATTTTTTTTTTTTTACTATTCTGTATTTGGTGTGAAGGATTTTGGGTATATGATGTGTATACTATACATATTCAATGTTGAAAACTACCCAAAGCCAATGAAATATGTAGTAAAAGTAGACTCAGATCTTTGAGAATTTTGAAATAAAATTTTAAATTTTTTAATACTTTTTTTTTTTTTTTTTTTTTTTTTTTTTTAAGAATATAAGTACAATATTCAAGTGATGTTTAATGGGGTAGCGAATACACTAATATGTGTTAAGAATAACCTATTGTAAATGATATTTTCACGATTTTTCAAATTCACTGGACGTGTATAAATACAGTCAATTATTTTACACCTTAAAATGTAATAATATTTTTTCATAGAAATGTTGGTCGAGATTTAGTAGTGCGAGTGAGGAAACAGAATACTATTCTATGTAATAATATTTATGATTGTATTAAATTGCTAAATCTGCTTTTTAAAGTGCAATAGTTTATAAATATAGTGCTTAAACTACTGGTTTAACAACCTTAATCGTCACAGTTGTAAGATCTGACAAAACTTATGAGAACAAAAAATATCACTACCCAATATAAATTCGGAACATGAAGAGCAAGCCACAAGAGTGCGCTTGCAAACATTAATTATTATCGAAAATTTTACAGCAATTGTTGGAATGAGCAGCCACCAGCTGCAATAAAGGCTTTACCTACATTCGAAGTCTTCTGTAATTTTTGTAAAGTCTGCAGATACTGAACGACGGATTCCATGAAATTAGTCATTTCATCCACTACAAAGAATGTTCGCTCACACGGCTCGACTCTTGCTTCCCGACATTAATTTATACGTTATTATTATTATTATTATTATTATTGTGGGGGGGAGGGGGGGGTCAATATTTGTCACCACTTACAGCTGTGAACATTAAATGTCTTATACCCTGTACAGTTAAAATAATATATATATATAGTTTGGATAACACTTACAGGTGAATCTTAGGTTCCAAACAAAACCTTGCTCATTTATATCTAAGAATAGTTCATTTACACAAAACATTATATTTTCTAGGTAAGATAAAATCTTCTATAAGACATATGAGATATGTACATATTTTTATTTAAATGTTATATATACATACATATAAACACATACACACACACATTTAAACAGGGTGACTAAAAGTTTGGGCAATTTTTTTTAAATATTTCACCAGTGTAAAATTATTGCATAATCAAATGAATCTTCACAACTGAACTGATAATAACTTTCATTAATTCAATAACAATAAATTAGAACAAACACTTTTACAACAAATGCTAAAAATTGCCTCCAGCAGCCTCAATACTTTTGCTCAATATATTTGCTTTAAACAATTGTATTTGCTTTAATCGAAGCTAAGCTTGAATGATAAAAATTGATGTGGGCATTATTCTGCTGAAATATCCATGTCCAATCTCCCGACGTTATTAGTGGGACACTGGGAAGCAAAATATCACCGAGCATATTTTGATTTTTTTTTCATTCATTTTGGTATCAATTACCACAATTAGTAACGTGTCATTAGCAGCAAACATTCCCCATACCATTTCTATTCTACTTCCACATTGTCGCTTAGAAAAGTATGGCTTTACTTTTTTAAGGCTTTACGTGTTCTAAAAGCAGACTCTTTTGTAACTTGTCTTTGTTTTAAATGATCATACCAGTATTAATCTGTATTTTAAGAGCATTTGATGGAGTACAAAAAACTAAATTGTGAAAAATTTAATACTTTCTTTTTAGTAACAATTCACAATGTATTAAAGAGAGACTTGACACTAAATAAATCAACTGAGAAAAATATTCAACGTCTTAAACGTCGAAGAAAAGAATTATATAGCAGACAGCTGTTTCGGTTGCATTTAGCGTACTGTATTCGGTGCATAAATAAACAAAAAGGAATTGCTCTCATATATATGAAAGATATCGGATTCTACAACCATTTCAGCAACCAACAGAATTAGAATAAATGTGGGGTTTATGTACGTTTTCTTGTATTTTTCTGTATTTTTCATGACTATCGATTTTATTTTCCACATGTCTTATCCCCATGTTCTGCATAATTCCATTATTGAATAAAATTGTAGAATTCGATTTGCTTTTATATAGAAGATTTTTTCAATCCTTTCTTTTTGCACTGATAACGATACACTAAATGCTACCGAAACAGCTGTCTGGTATTTCACTGTTTCTTCTCGTGTTAAAGATTGTCCATTTGTTAGTGAAAGAGAATTTTTTTTTTTTTTCGTCAAAACATGTGTATTTATTAATTTGAACTTACCCTTTTAAAACGCATTAAATGTTTTATGATGAACACATTTTCTTATCTCTGTAAGTCTGTATTTTTAAACAAACAAAAAAGATAGAATCCTTTAAGGAAAATTTACTCAAGCACATTCTAAAATACACCAATGTATTATGAAGTAAAAACAATATTTCAAGATAGATAAAATCTTGTGGGATTTATTTAGGATGTAATTTCACTTGGAAAAAAAATCAAATACATATTTAATTTATTAATCTTTCAAAACCAAGAAAGTTAGAATGGTATTTGTATGTACTTAAATCAATCATTTTTTAAAGATGACGACTTGTATATTTAAAATTCCACATTTTTTCTCCAGGAGATTACTTACTTCTGTCTGCGAAACATTAAAGCTTTTAAGAAGATTATTATTAATATCTTTATAAATACACATATTCTTTTCTATTTCTGTGCGCTTTTTTTTTTTTTTTTTTTTTTTAAAGCACTGAATCTCATTAAAAATATCAATAAATTATTAATGAAATCTAAACAATTTTCATATATATGTATTTTTGTTAACTATACATAACAACACATTGCAAGACATTTTATATATTAAAATTCATTTTTATTTTTGACTGTCTGGTTTTCCCCTTGTTACAATTAAAATAATACAATTTTAACTTTCGATTATTTATGAGATTTCCTTTTTAATATGGCTAATCATACATTCTTACATTTATATTTCATGTTAAATATACAGTTTTATTGGATAGAATAAACATAAATAAAGGTATGTTTTATTATGTACCTATTTACGTCACTTTTTTTGTTTAATAACATCTTATAAATAACATCATACTTTACGGCTATTTCAATGTAACAACTCAAATTTACAGTTAACGATTAATATATATATATATGAAATGAAATAAAATGGATAATGAAATAAAAGTTATAATAACGAATATGTTTCATTATACCATGATTTTATAAAAGTAAGGTTTTATCGGTTATCAAAATATATTTAATTGCTAATTAAACTCGTAAACAAATTGAACTGATCTATTCTCAGAAACCTATCTACGTAAAATTACATTTGAAACATACATTTCGTTGAAATAAATATTCTCCGAAAATAGACAATTTCCTTTGAAAATTGCTTCAAAACAAATTTTCCGTACAAAAACAGTGGAATAGGTTGGATATAATTGGATTTTGTAATAAAGGCATTTTCCGGGAATCTAGTCAATTAAAATTCTAGTCGATTAAACATTTTCTTATGGCTATATGTTTTAAATTCTGTAAATAATAAACACTTTAATAAGGATATAGATTAAAAATAAATGGTTTTAAATATTATATGAGAACAAAATGACATTTTTCGATCGACAAGCATTCTGTGCTTAAATCGTTAAATTACAAAATTTTTGTACATACAGGATGGCTGAAAAGTTTGGGTTATTGTATTTATACGGTTTTTGTCATTGTCGTTGTGGTTTTACGTCGTTTTGAACAATTTTAATGAATTCCTCGTGGAATTTCAATTCAGGAAATGTTTAATTTTGCTTTTGTTTTTGTTTTTCAGATCTGTTTACATTATAAGTCGTGAAACTGATCATATCACTGTGAACATATCACTGTTTTCGAAATGCACAAAACTGGAATGAAGAAGGACGACATTATTCGAACGACTGCTTTTAAGCAGAGCACCTCTAAAAGATCATGAAACTCTTCAAAGAGACAGATGGGATTGCGGGCCATCCTTGGAGTGGTCATCCAATCACTGCCACCATTCCAGAAAACATCAAGAAGGTGCGATGCCGGATTCGTCGAAATCCAGAGCTGTCGATGCGCAAGATGGCCAAGGAGCTCGGAATCAGCAGAGAACGTGTTCAAAACATCGCCAGGAGAAAGCTGGGTCTTTGCAGTTACAAAACCGCCCGCGTCCATTTCCTTAATGGCACTATGAAGGCGAAGCGGCTGAAGAACTACCGCAAAATACTTCAGCTGGTTGGTGCTGGTCGCTTAAAAAAGGTGTTCTTCACGGAGGAAAGTATTTTCACCGTCGAGCCGTTCCATAATCGCCAGGATCGACGTCAGATACTCAAGAAAGGTCAGCAGAAACTGTGCCACTGTAAATACGCCACTTCTTTTTATCTAAAGACATGTCAAAATCAATGCCACCAGGTACTAGTAATTGATGCTTCGCGATGTACTCGAACCTTCGGCGACTCATCCCTTGGGCCAGGATGTATTTACACTTCAGCTCCTGCGCATCCTGCCAAATTCATAATTGCTGTCGGCGAAGAACTGTTTCCGGACGTTTGGGGCAAGGACATTGGCCGACAAATTCGCCGGATCTCAATCCAATGGATTATTCAGTGTTATCTATCCTGAAACAAAAAGTTTCGGTTACACGATACGCTAATGTATAAGCGCTCAAAATAGCTCTGATGCGCGCCTGGGATGAAATTACAATGGAACAGTGTGCGATCATCGCCGGTAATTTTCCAAAGAAATTTTAATTTTTTAATCATGAGATTTTCCAGTTTTTTAATCTGATTGATTGGTCATCCTGCAGTTCGGATTTAAACTCAATGAAAAATATTTGGGTCATATTTGCGCAGTCTGTTTATGAAGACATGCGACAATATGGAGGAATTGACGAACTCATCAATGCAATCAGAAGTTCTTGTGAAAATATCAAAAAAGAAATTTTATCTCGAATTGCTGCAGCGATGACTGATCAGTTGATAAAAATCACTTAAAAAAATGGAGAATAAGAAGAAAAAAATAAAGGTCAATTTGTAGACTAATTGATTTATATTTTCATTTATAATTCTTTGACCGAATAGTTATTTCGAAGATGAAGTGCTATCAGATTTCTAAAATTTCATTTAATGCTTTGATTATATTTCACATATGGTCATAACTTATGTTTATGTTTTTAATTTGAATTCCAAGAAAGAGTGATATTAAATTTTTTATGTTTAACTAAGATTTATACCTCTTTTGTTAGTGTTTTGCGACTTTATACTTTTTCCTGGGCCTTATACGTTTCAAAGCATTCTGTACGTATCCAAGAAAGTTAGAGCTCGGACAGATGGAAAATAAGAAACACAGATAGACATAAAAAAAAAACCGAAGGCTTAACCACTCTTAAAAATTGTTTGAAAGTGTTTAAATTTTGAACACAACGAAAAACACTATTCTAGAAATTTATAGGTATATTGCTAAATGCATGCAAATATCTCTTTGCATCTCTGCAAATCTAATCATCTCATATTATACAATATGCATATTGTACATACGATTAAAATTTTTACTCTTTAAACAAGGTTCGTAACAGCAGTTGTCATGTTTGATTACGGGGCCTTAAAAGAGCTTCTTTTAAAAAGAAGTCACATTGGAAATTATAGCTCATGTATCCAGATTATCTAATAGATGTTCTCCAAACGATCTAATAAACTGCCATATGTACCACAAAATAAAAAAAAAGTAAACTGCAGAACTAGACTATTACAGAATGAAAGACTAGATGGTTACCGAGTAGTCTTGCAGATAACCACTAGAATAAATTTTTGATCTAAGCTCTTCATGAAAATAGCTTCATAATTTATGGTATACTAGGTGAGTGGGCTCCTGTTAAAATTAGAGATTCCAAGCACCATAAACTACCAATTTTCATTTAGTTCTTTTTCCGTGTCGCTAAGTTCATCAATATGTCCAACCTATATAGATTTAAAAGACAATCATTATTTCTATTGTAACTAAAATACAATTTTTATGCAATCACAAATTTTATTACATGGAAAAGTGTTTTAATACTTTGTAACATTGATTTCTTTTTTGAAAAATCATTCATCCCGGCTGTTTTCCTGAAACGATTCATGAATTTTCATATGATACAGAGCTATATTGTGATGTAGCGCGCAGTTATTCTGTCGGCAACGAAGTTTATTCTTTAACTGATGAACTCATATAATTCAAATATGCCTCGAAATTTTGCAGGCAGTCGTCAGAGGGTTAAGGCAAATCACAGTGTTTCGCAAACAAAATATTATAAAACAAGCGAAGTGACGTTTAACATGACATCTCGGATTACGTCTGTCTACTAGTACAGAGCACTTCTATAGCCATGTAGAAACACTTATGGCGCATCGTGAAGGCAATCGGATACTTGAAAAATTACAGAAAATATTATTTAAAGAATTTCAGGTAAATCTGTGGATCACATCGTTCAATGTTAGATCCAATGATCTTCTTCAGATCTTTTGTACAGCATGTTAATTGCAATTTATGGTAATTAGTTTAGAATTGAATTCTGCGATAAAATCTGAATTAAAAATCATAGGAGAGAGCAAAATGCGATATTCGATTGGCGGGAAGGAGGGAAGTGGAAGAAATGATGCGCAGAACTGAACTCTTTTGTGACGGCGCTGACCAGATTTTTGCTAGTCGCTCACTAGATCCGAGAGAGGTGCGATGTACCTTGGAAATATAAAACTAGAACTATTCAAATTCATAATCTTATTCGAACTAAATCGATTTATCATACTTACATCTATAATAATAACTCTTAAATAAGTCTTGAATCAAATAAATTCTATTCTTCAAAGATGAAATCACTATTCGAATTATTTGAGTGCCATTGCCGTTTAATCTTACCGGGATGCTGGCAGAGGTGAGTAAATTTAAACTTATTCTCATTTATTCTAATGTATGTTAATTTGATTCCATAATCGATTTAAAGTTGCATCTAAAGTAAAATCGTAAGGAAATCTTTTTCTCAGATATTCTAGGTTTAATGTAAATTAAATCGAAATTCTTATAAATGAAAATTTGTCGTATATTCTTCTTTTGGCTTCAAAGCCATCGATCTTGCACAGCTGCATTCGCATCAGTTAACAGTTCTTGATCTAGTATGGATATCGCATCAGGTCATATTGTAAAATAATTCATTATCATCAGGATGTAATTGTTATTATTATTATTATTATTATTATTTTGAATTCTGAAACAACGGTCGCAATATACGAAAGCGATTACTTTGTAAGGTATATCAACAGAACAGCGCAGCAGGCATATTTTGGCTTGACTTATTGTTATTGTTCTTTCTCTACATAAATATTATTTCCTACTTCATGTTTCTACATGCAGCAAATATAATCAAATATAATCTCTTATTATAAAAGATATACGTTTAAATAATAATAGAGAATAATATTGATTAAAAAAGTATTCATCCAAGAAATATTTGCTTTTACATTCTTATTCTCTATGCTATATATCAGTAGGGCAAGTGGTTATATACAGACTCTATGTAGGAAAAAGGGACACTTCATCTTCAAATGGACTTAAAAAAGAAAAAAAAAATCCGGAAAATAACGACTAAAACCTTCATCAAAATAAAACAATTAAAAAGAACAGTCTTTGAAAAAAAGATAAATTCTCTCTAAAATAATTCTTTAGTTACTGAAAAAAAATGTTCTCAAATATTGGGATTTAAATATAAATCAATTTAAGTATTCTCTAAAAAATTCTTCATTTTAAAATACAATTTATTTTAGCAACCGCATATAAACTTTGTTAAACTTTGGAGAAGTAATTGCATATTTCAGAAATCATTTTTGAAAAATACACTGATTTTTTTAATATGAACAAAAAATTTTTATTATAACTTAAATTTATGTGTTGATTACAATATTGTTTTTCTTTTCTGTGAAATATTAGAATCAGTTTCTTCAGTAGTAAAATTTCTATGCTGCCCCACACAGAAAGGTCCTGATTCTGCGACCTCCAAGGCCGGCGCAGCCTGACTTGTAATATATGTTTATATATATGCATATATTAGCGTAAGTAGTGGAGACTCTATATCACTTAGATTAATGTACGAAATGTAATGAAACTTTTCCCACACAAATGATAAAGTAAGCGGTTTCAAATTTTAATCAAAGAAAAATAGTGCGAATGGAAAGATGTTTTACGCTGATTTAAGAAAAACGCAAAAATAAATAAATAACTAAATAAACGTTTTATATTTAGCGTGATGATGAAGATAAGAAAAAAGGTTTGAAAATTCGCATTATTCAAAGATGTTATCACTTTCGATAGCATCGACTCTATGTCACCGTATTTTGTTTGAATACTTCATTAACAGTGAAGTAAAAATACCAGTGTTGCTATTTATAATCTCTGACGATTCAGACGTTTACAAAGAAAGCTGATAAACATTATAAATTGACGGAAATGACTTAAAGGTTTAATATGGATGTACTTCCGAGTGCAGTTAGGCTATGGAATGAATAATCTCAAGACAAAACAAAGAGATTCAATTGCAATTGGCAGACGATGACCTTTGTTTATTTTGTCAGATGTGCAATATTAATGTAACGTTAGGCCTTTATCCTATAGTAAATGCTGAAGAAACTTTTTTATAAGCATTTGAAATTTCATCCCTATAAAATCCATTCTGTGCATCGGGTGGTTCCTAGAGATAAAAATCCTCGAATCAGTTTTTGGTTATAAAGATATCAGAAAAATATTTCTTTTCAAAGACATGTTTCTGACATTTTAAGGACATTAAAGGATTAATAACATTAAAGGACATTAACGGATAACATTAAAGGATTAGTAACGTTGTAATCCAGACGAATAAATAGATGCTAAAACCTTCACTTGTTGCATGAATTTATTAAAACAATAAAGGATATAATGAGCAAATTTTTTAATTAACAATAATATCAAAAACATGGATATAAAACAACTAATTACAAATTCAACTTACAATTACGTATTCATTTAATACACATATTATACTTTCAGAGTCAAAATTTCCGTAGCGTGGAATATTGTTTACTAAATTTTACTTTCTACGAAGAAAATTTTGGTTTCCTGAAAATTTTCTATCTATATATTTCGATGAATTTAAACGTTTTGGCATCACCTGTACACGATTTTATCTTTTTAGTAAATTTTTTGTCAGCCTCTCTGTGTCTCTGTTTCTCTCTGTGTATATATATATTGTTAGTTAAGCTATGTTTTCTGATGAAATTGAACTTGTTAATTGGTTTCTAGACCTGGAATTTTCTGTAAACAAACTTTTAAGGCTCTGCAAGATACATCTTTCATTCACAAAAAATTCGTGAATCAACAATATTATATATATATATATATATATATATATATATATATATATATATATAAAGAGAGAGAGAGTTAAATATATGTATATGTAATACAACTTTTGTTCCATTTAACAAATAAATTACACTTTGTATTTTTAGCATCCTTTTAACTGAATGAAATTAATTATATTACAGTAATTTAAAAGTATATAAATGTGACAAAAGTATAAATTATAGAATTAAAAAAAAAAATGTAAATGTAAGGCGGATTTAAAAATTTTAAAAACAAATTTTACATTAAATTAATGTGTTAAAATGCATTATAAAAAAGGATAAGATGCCTGATTTGCATTTAACTCGTTTGAAGATTTTATTTGTTTCATTTATTTAACGTATATCATGCACAATCATTTTAGTATTTTCCAAGCATTTCAGTTATCTTAGTAATATATTTCAAAATTTAATATCAAATTTACATATATATATATATATATTTAAAAGAAACGCCAGGTAATAACAGCATATTTGAATAAATTTCATATAATTTAATATTGAATACATTTATTTCATAAGAGACTTTAAATTTAACATGAACGTAAATAATTTTTTTTTCTATTGAATAACTTAAAATTGGTTTATTTTTCTGGTATAATATTTATAATCTTTGAAAACAGAAATATTAATATTATGGATAAATCTCTTTGTATATATTTAAAGACACTAAAATAAAATTTGAATAAATCTGTTGTTTGGAATTTTAATATAATATTTCAATAAAATATTTAAAGTTTATATGTGAAAAAAAGTTTAATAACTATATAAAATTTAGGTTGATTTCTTTTTAAGATAATATTTTTTTTTTCTCTCTAACATAAAAATTCTCACGTCTAAATATATCACTTATTAAAAAGAGTTAAAAGTAGAGGCATAATTTAAATTTACGTACCATAGTTAAAGGCTTATTGTATTATCAAGTAGTTTCTTTGTAATGATTATTTTATATTTAGGTTGTTTTAGGTGTGTACATATAAGTATTTATATATTTATTATCACTTTTAAAAAGTATTAATATTTATAGAAAAAGGCTGTATTATTGTAGCTGTATTAATGTATATATTATTGTATTATGCAATGTATAACAAAACTATTGATCGCAATTGGAATGGATGATAAAACAGGACCAAACAAACAACTTTTACCATAAAATGTGCGGTCGAAAAGCTAATTGTGAGTTGGGAGGATGACTAAATACTAAAAATTGAAAAACATTAATAATAATAATAAAGGGCGAATAAAAGGAAGCTTAAAAATAAATTCCTCAATGAGCGACTACCAACCACTAGCTGCTTGACATTGGAGAGTGAATGAATTCTGCTGAGATTGTAACAATTCTTGACATTTCATCTTAGCGTCCCTGGCAAATGACAACCGCTGCCTCAAGGATTGCCTCTATGTACGTTTTGATCTCTGTGTTCGACCTATATGTGTCAGGCTCCTCAAAAATGATCCTGTCTCCAAGAGTTGCTTGTGCAAGCGCTTAAATGCTCTCCGATCTCGCATTACCCTGCTTAGGCTTCGTTTCTGTTTTGAGTCTTACCTCTTCTGCGTCATTGCCGTATATAGCAACGTACATAAGGTGCATATCTGCATTCTCCGCATCCGCATACGAATTCGAGTTCTGGCCTCGAATAGCAGTCGAGTGATGGGTGCTACGAAAGGAGACGTTTATCGATTCTAGAGAAAGCGCACTCACGTGGTTCTAACTTTGCTTCCCAAACTCATATTGTATGGTAAAATTTGTCTGATTTGGAAAGTTCTATCATCCCACACAGTTGTGAGCTTAATTTTTGTTACACCCTGTATTTGTATTCATAAATTTTCACAACGCATTCCTTCGCAATTTTCGTAGACAAATCCTTTATTCAGTGTATAAAGAAAAATTGTATTCAAAATTTGATATGTAATTATTTCTTGCCACATCCTTTTTTTTTTTTTTTTTTTTTTTTTTGTAAATAAATAATTTTCTGGTTATATTTTATGAAATTGTATTATATGATATTTTTAGAAATGTCATATTAAATATTATCGCTAGTTATATCATTTCATTTCAATCGTGAATTTGATGTCATATAAATAATCCCTTGTATTAAAACAAAAATTTAAATAAAAAAATTTCGTCGGAAATTTTTATGTTTATTTTATGAGTAATATATATATATATATATATATATATATATGTATGTACATTTACATTTATATATTTATAAAAAAGTATTTTCAAAAAATTAAAATTTTTGAACTTGTTTCAAGATAGTGTTAACTCTTGATTCAAACGAATCTTGTTTTCTCTACCACAAGATTTTAATAATATATATATATATATATATATATATTAATGTATATCTACGGTCTTTAATTTAAAAGAAATGTGTTTTCAGGAATGACGGAGGTAGAGATGGTACAATATACCAAAATTTGAAGGTTCAAATCTACAGTTACATATCCTTTCAGGCGTAAACACTAGGCCATTTGACACTGCCACCAATATATATATATATATATATGTATATATATATATATATATATATATATATATATATATATATATATATATATATATATATATATATATATATATATATATATATATATATATATATATATATATATATATATATATATATATATATAAAAATATATATATATATATATTTCAAATTTTTAATTAAAAAAAATGTAATACATTATATTTTTTCTTCAAGAATAGAGTACCCTTTTAAAAACGATTACTCTACCAAACTTTGAACTCACAGATGCATACTTAGAAGTAAATAATTTAGTAGTAAGTCATAATAATTTGAAAGGTTCAAAATTAGTACTAATTAAAACGCTGATAAAGTTATATTGATTTGTAGGGATTTTTTATCAGAAAATTGATAAAAATATCCGATTAATATTGAATGTGAAATTTAAGAGAATGTTGATTTTATATAAGATTTACAAGAACTGGACATATGCGAAATCTCAAAAATAAAATTAGATGTGTTTTATACATTGAAAGACTAAAATTATCCGATTTATATAAAGTTACAGACTAGTTTTTGTTTTTTTATAATCAAGATACAGGTTATTACTTTTCAAGCAGTTCTTAATAAGAACCGATTTATCCTTTTCTATATTTCAGAAAATAACAAAAAAAAATACATTGTTTTTGGTGATTAAAGCCGCTCCAATAAAGTCTACCTCAAAATATTTCCAATTATATTTAATGTCCATGTTTATTAAATTCGCACTCTTAGTCATATTTTGTACCTCTGTTATTATTTAAATTTTGAATCAACACAAATCTGAAATTAACTATCGAAATAAATTTCTTAATATATATATATATATATATATATATATATATATATATATATATATATATATATATATATATATATATATATATATATATATATATATATATATATATACTTATACAAAATGCCAATGCAAACGCAGATTTAGAAATATCTAAAAATTCAATTAAAAAGTTTCATTAATTTAAGACATACTTACAGGCTAACTTATTAAAAATATAAATTTCCATATATATTTATATGGGATAGTAGAATTGTTTTTAACCCAGAGCAAAAAAAAGACCAGAATGAAAAAAATATTCAAAGAAATTTTTTTACAGTTTGCTAATATTTAATTTTATTTCAGGCTTACATTTTTTTTATTTCAAAAAAGAATTTGAATTTTTTCAAAGAATAGTGATTTGTTATAAGTATTGTAATACATATTTATAAAAAAAAAAGAATTGTTTGAATGTAATATATTTTTTTAAATTACAATTTCGTCTAAGGTTAAAACTTTTGTTTAATAATTACAAAAAAAAAAAAAAAAAAAAAAAAAAGTTTTCTGAGAAATGTTTTTTTAATTTTCAAAATGTATTACGTCTCAAAACATACATTTATTTTGACATCAATTTTATGAATAAAATAAAATTGCATTAAACTATCGTTGCATTCACTGAAAAATAAATAAATAAATATATAAGTGAAATTCAAATAGTCTTAAATTGAAATAGTATTTATTAGTCTCTTTCAGTCAGTTATCATCCGCAAAATAAATTTATTAAGAATTTTGTTAGCAACTAGAAAACAAAAATATTAGGGGTTTTTTTATGAAAACACAATTGAAAAGGGAAAAAACATATTCATTATAAAACCAGAATTCACGTTATAAATTAGAATAAAGAATATTTATTCTTGATATTTGAGGTCGTTCAGCAGAAGAATCATTCCGTTATTTACTAAAACTTTATTTTTCGCAACTGACTAACAGCTAAAATTGTATTAGTTCAGGAAAGATATCGGAAAACTTTTATAGAAATACAATCAAAGTAAAAAGTTGTTTTGGAAAGAAAAAAATATTTTTTTTTAGCCCGAAAGTAAATTGCGGTTTCTAATATGTAAGAACGATAAATATGACATATTTCATCTAAGTAAAGAATAGATAAAGAGAAGAATGGATTTCTAATATAAAGAAATCTTGTTATCATGATAATTATACATAAATATAAAATTACACAGAATACATTAGAAAAAAAAAAAAAAAAAAAACTCAGCAAAACTTACATTGAAGGCGACGTTATTACCTACAGCTGGCATCCAGCAGTTGCCATCTGTTTAATTTTATTACTCGCATCTCAAGTAGTGGACAGTTTATGTTTCCTTCAACGATGGTGGTTAGCAGTGAAAAGAGCAGTGGATCTGAAGTGGCATAACAACTTGTCCTGCACAAGCAGGTAGCATAATTTCACTAGTGAGTTTGCCTCGATGTAGCTAGACTGCACAAAGCCGTGTCGATGAACCACCACTAACAAAGCAATATACATAAGTCTAAAAGAAGGCACTACATTGATTTGAAACATACTGTAGAGGTATAAAATAGTACACCAATATGATGAACACTATATAAATAAA
This sequence comes from Salticus scenicus, assembly GCA_963930645.1. Lineage (NCBI taxonomy): Eukaryota > Metazoa > Arthropoda > Arachnida > Araneae > Salticidae > Salticus > Salticus scenicus. Next base: position 130,370,336 of record OZ005652.1, on the reverse strand, counting down.
AGTTTACTTTGAAATAACAGTATTCCGAAACTTTACTGATTACTAAAGATAGCATCTTACGCCTTTATCTGGTTGCTTCATGAATAATTTCAGCAGGTATTTTGTCCCATTCACGCAATCAATATATATCTCAGCTTTGAAAGAATGAAATATTCTCTATTGCTTAACATTTACTTCAAATTCTAAACCCTTCTCAAACTCGATTTTCTAAAGAATTTAGATCCGGAGGAAAAATTGGCCGACCTTCTTGCTTGGTAAAGTTAGGGTAATTGTTATGGGACTAAGCCTAAATTCTTTTGGGTCGGTGCGATGGTGCAAAATCTTACTGAAATATACAAATCTTTTTCGTATATTATCTGTCAGCATGCCGCAATATGTGTGTAGCCAATATTTCCTATTTCAAATATTCAGCACTGATGTTTACCCTTTTATTGATGAATTTCTGAAGCAATTTTCCATTATTTAAAACTGCAGTCGAAGCATAACGGATTTCTTCCTCTAAAAAGCGCTTAACAATTCGAAGATTTTCAAATATACCATCGAGGATTGCTGCATGTACAACATTATTTTTGGTATTTTAACTTTGTTTTGTGTAAAATAGCTTTATATCAGATAACGTTTTGCTGTAAACACTTTTGCTACCATGCTATTTCATTAATTTCTTATATATATATATATATATATATATATATATACATAGTTGTTCAGCACTCAAAATTTGACTTTTTTAGATAAGAGCGGAAACAAAGTGTCTTTAGTTATGGTAACTTGTATAGTTCGACGATTCCTGTTCTATTCTTCAGCCGTTTTATTTGGAGAACACTGTGGATTCCTTCGTATTATTTTCTGAATTCTTTTGATACTTGGTTTTGTATACGAACGAAGCGTGGGTGACCGGACCTGGGTTAAATTTTACAACCATAAGTATCCAATAATCGATTAACAGTTCTATATATAAATGTCCTATTAAAACCAAAACATTTTAGTTGGTTAAAAATTTTATTTGCTGAAAGTCAACAAACAAAGAGTTGTTTAAGCATCAACCTTTTTGGCTTCCATCTTTAAAGTGAATCTAAGTATATATCTTTTTACAAATATCGTCTGCCTTTTCAGAAAGAGACATAAATAGAGAGAGAAAATGTTTTAACAAACGATTAAAGTTATATCTTACTTTTTTGAAAACTATATTATTGCCGAAACGTCAGTGGAGGCCCTCTGTTGAGACTCAAAACGGTTTTGGGATGTGTCTGTGTGTCTGTCTGTCGCGCGATAGCGGCCGCAAGAATCACGCTATTGACTTGAAATTTGTTACACATGTTCATGATCCCCACGAAATTAGCTGTATAGTTTTGGGTGTGCATTCCATTTGTAATTCGTACAGGGACACGCCAAAGTTTTTTTTTTATCATTAAGGCCTATGGGAAGAATTTGTATGTACCACGATAGCTGACCCAAAAATCACTCTATTGACTTGCAGTTCGGTACACATATTCATGAGCCCAACGGAATTAGTTGTATAGTGTTAGGTGTGTATTCCATTTGTTGTTCGGGTACAGGGACACACTAAAGTGTTTCTTATACTTACGGCCTATGGGAAGAATCTGTATGTACCGCAATAGCGGCCGCAAAAATCCTTCGATTGACTTGCAAATTGACGTAGTCGTTCCAGCTTTGCATATAAGTAGCTGTATAATTTTTATTGCTATATTTTTTAAAAACTGTGTACAGGGACACGCCAAAATTCTTAACGTTACGGCGTATGGGGTGAATTTCGTTTAAACGCATTTTAATATCATTACTTTACAACGAAAAAAATGAAACTAGCGTACGTGAGTAAGATGCTTAAATTTATGTTGTTTGAAGAAAATATGTTCTCTTAAGCTTTCTAATTAATGTACAGGACCTCACAAAAGTGTTCTGACAATGTCACGTAGTCATTCAAACGATGTTAAATTTGGAACAATTATTAATTTTAAACACAAAATAAGACGAAAAATTTTTCATGGTGTATACAATGTTTATGGTTTGTTTACATAGAAACAGGAAAGAATTTCGTAACATTAGAGCCTATGGACAAATTTTTATTTAAGCGCGCACTTTAATGCGTTTATGCGGAATTAAATTTAATAAAATTAACATACATTATAAAGATGCTTGAAATCATGTTTACTTTTAAAAAAGGTTATGCATAAACTAAGTAATTTATGAGACCACACAAAATAATTCCGAGTATGTACTGTAATCATCCAAATGATGTCAAATGAGTATGAAAAAAAAATGAGCTATAATTAAATAGGTTTATTCTTATTATTGACGTTAATAATGACTGCGGTTACTTTTTCAGGATACATAAAAGAATTTCGTACTGTTACGGTCTATAGTCGGTATTTTTAAAAAGTTTATTTTAACATGGTTACACCCCATCAAATATAATGAAATTTGATTAGAATTTTAAAAGCATGGTTTCCTGTTAAAAATTGTGGGATAGAATTGAAAATTAGTTTAAAGGTTACCCATAATATTTAAGATATGCTATGTAATTTGTTTTGTAGGAAATTTTGTAGTTATGAAATTTGATATTTATGGATTTCAGGGAAATAATACAAGACTGTCGTTTATCAAGAATGCATATTGTTGCGTACATGGGGGTTCGTAAGTTGTAAGAGAATGAAAAGCGAAACTTGCAAAAATTCAGTGATTTATTCCCAGAAAGTTCCAGAAAAATACAGGTCTATAAACCAAGTATCAGCTTCAATTCAACTAGTAAAGGCAGCTTAAACAACAGCCGTTAACAGCAAAACAACAGTACAAACTGTTTAGCAATAACACATAAAGCAAATCTCATCCAAGAAGCTCAAAGCAAAGCAAGCATTTCACGAAACTGACACAGATCTGAGACTGACCGTCTTGGCGAAAATAATGCTCCTTTTATACTTTTCTATCGAACGCAGACTTTTCTGGAAAATTCTCGTGTCACATCAGCCAATGAGATTAGAGCTTCCATATTTGGTATATCCCTAATACGGATTTTCTCGCCAAGGTCGCCAAAAAATCGCCAAAGAGGGAAACTGTCGCCAAATTTGGAGCCAAATCCATTTCTTCCCTTATTGGAGCTTTTTAATGCGTTTTCAAAGGCAAATTAGGCTATTTTAACGCTAAAACGTCTAGAAATGCACAAAATTAGCCTTGTATCAACTTACTAAACCTTTTTGAAAGAAATTGTGCAAAAATAAATGCAATTATTCACAATTCCATAACACATTTTATGATATACAAATCGGTATACAAAGAGAGATACAGCGGGGGGTTGAGGGGGGCTGCCGCCCCCCCTCCCAGGAATGTATCTGATTATGGTAACAAGTCGATCGAATCAATAATAAAAATGGCCTATTAAATAATGTCTGATGCAAATAGGACGTTGAGGCTCCTGATCTGCACTTAAGCACAACACAATCTAGTACTGACTAGAACTAGCGGCATGAGCAGACTGAAGAAAATAGCGGGAAACGATAATGGCTGCGACTGGCAGCGCTGCGCGCGCATCGCTGGCATTCGTCACGTACGCCACGTCTATCTTATAGCCATATTTATCTACAATGCTTGGATTTTAAATATATTATTGTAATAGAATTAAACTATAGCGTTTCTAGAAGTCGTATGATTAAAATGTACTAAACAGTCAAACTTTGAAATTTTGAAAAAAATACTAATTTTACTCATTTTGTACTATGTTGCGCGACCGGAAGATATGAATCAAATGTATAACAAGTGCATATATATTGATTTTACATACTTTTAGTAGTTAATTCATGGGATAGGAATTCAATTAAAACCATCTGGCGTGCTTAAAAAAATTATGAAATATTAAGGTTTTTCACAGTTTTTCGCTAACTTCGATGGCATTGCGCGACCGGAAGACAAATTAATAAAAAAAATAATAATTAGTGCTTTTTTCATGTCTATACCAATGGCAACTTTTGCGCACTATAGCGATCTGAAATAAAAAAAAAAGTTTTTTTCGAACCACCCTAATATATAATACTTCAAGTAGAAATGTTTATATCTATCAGTTAAAATTTTACAATTTATTAAAAAAATTAAAAATACACTTTCTTAGTCATGCGTTTTTGTTTTTATACTAGAAAAAAAAAATGGTATTCGCATATTAGCAAATGAAAAAAATTTCCCAGGGTGATAATAAATAAGTATCCCCTTGCTAAATAATTAAAAAAAAAAACTGCTATACATAATTTGTTTAAAGTTTTAAATTAAAAAATGCTATTCACATGCATGCAATATAATTTTTTATATTTTTCGCTCTTCTTAATAAAATTTTTCATATTCGTATGATTGCTTTGGATTATGCGAAACAAATATGAATGGGCAATAACTGGCCACATTTATATATTTACTTACCGTATGACACACCTTTGTGGAACATTTTAAAAAGATAGAGAAAAAGAGATTACATTTAAAGAATCTCTAAACGATTTCTGTGTAAATTTCAAAGACACCCTAAAGCACTTAATGTTCTTACACTCGAATTTGTAATTCCAAACATTTATATTTGCTTTGTGCAACACATAACACATCTGTGCAATAGAAAATAAATAACAAATGCGGAGTTGAGTCAAGTTAGTTTTTTAAGTAGCATTAGTGTTCAATCGCCGACTGCCTGGTACTCATCCCAAAGTGTGGTACGGAGACATTCCATCACAAAATTATTCCTCAATGGTATGATCGGCTTCCCCACTTTGGCGATTTCCATCATACAAAATGACATATATAAAGTTTAGAATAAATATTTATATGCTAATTTATGAATAAAATGCTTCATTTCACATAGAATGTTTAGCCAAGCTGGAAGTCGAGAGATTCTACTCTCGAAGATATAAGACGGTAAGTTCAATTCAGGTCGCGATCGTCGACCCATCCATTCGGAGTTCCTCGAGTTTTTCTCCAAATCTTACATGAATATGTGCTGGGATCCCTTATAAAGATTCTCTACGAAGGCCAAACACACTTATTTCCAGGTTCTTAGTGTAGACAACTGGTCTCATTCCGAACACACCAGCACACCTAATTTTAATATTTCGTTTTTTTTTGTGGTACACTTCCTTCTTTCAGAGATTAGACGCATATTTCAAAATGTACAAAAATGATATATCTATTCATTTAAACTAAATAAGACTAAAAAATTAGATAGATAATGATATATTGTAAGGAAAAATATTTACAGACAGAATGATTTTTTTTTTTTTTTTTTTTTTTTTGCGAAGCTTGTTAATAATAAATGCACTTCAAAATTGTAAAAGAGTATACATTATAGAAAAAAAAGTGCTTTAACACTTTTTTGAGAAAATGCAACAAAATTAAGTACGTCGATTCTATATTGAAATTTCAGTTACATATATTACTATGTTTTCTATTAATGATATTTATCATTAATAGAAAACCTAGTAATTTCATATTTCATAAAAGAACATTATAATCAAGGGCATCTGGAGACTATCGCCAGAAATTTCTTTTGGCTTCCAGCTTATTATTGATCCATATTTTAATGATAGTTATGTAGAAGTGTTCCTTTTAAAATAAAACTAATCATATACTTTTCTGACATTTACAGAGTGCAATAAATGAATACAGAGGATTTTGCTTAAAAAATAATGAAGTATTATATCAATATAATATAAGAGAATATATATATATATATATATATACATACATATACATATATATATATATATATATATATATATATATTAATATACTTCTTTAAAATTAGCAAATAAAATTTGTTAAACTGAACAAAACTATAAAATAAATTAGTAGTAAAAATTAAAATTTTTCCTTATAGAGATTACGTCATTATGTTCATTCATAAATGCTACATATTTATTTATTTTTATTTTTTTAATTATTTTTATTAGATTTCAATGAGTAATTTTCTTTATATTTTCCAAAATAATTTCTGATTTATTTTGTTTTTAAGATTTAAATACTGATCAAAATTTTAAATATATGTATATATTCAAGAAAATTTATATGTAAAATACCTTCAAAACAAACAGTTCCTCAGTTAAAACATTTATATATATATATATATATATATATATATATATATATATGTTATTTAAAACTTCTGGAAAATAAAAGTAAAAAAGCAGTACACACGAGGATGCAAAATAAATAAATAACTAAATCATATGGTTAAACATGGTCATAGGATATGAATTATTTTAGATTTTCACAGTAAATGATTTAAAAAGAAAAAAAAAAAAAAAAAAAAAAAAAAAGGATCTGTGAATTACAAAAAAAGTTTAGTTATATAAAATTTCATTTAGCAATAAAAATATATATTTTATTGTTATAAATTAAAATATTATCACATCTAAAATGTTGTATATAAAAAAAATTACATTAATTATTTGTTTAATTAATAGTTCACATAAGAATTCTACTAATTTGTAACTTTCGGCAACATTTTACAGATGATCAAGAATTATCTGATACCCGTAGTAAAAATGTGATCAATTTGTGGTCAACGTAAATTTCTGTATGTATTTTTTCTTATAATTAAATGTATATTTGTTATAACTATGCGTAAATATTTTGTACACGATTACATTTCTATTAAATAAGAACATTGCATGCATATTAAACTTTTTCTTGCCCATATTCACTTACGTGTAGCGAAAATATTGTTTTGGGGTGAAATTTTCTAAATTGACTTTTCATCAAATTTTAAGGTTTTTTAGGTCTCCTGAAACTGAAAATGAGGTTTTTAGTATTTTGCGTGTGTGTCTTGCCTATATGTTTGTTATCAAAAAACAGTAGCAGCGTAAAGCTCAAATTCACTGTACGATGTCTGTGTTATAATAAGAATTCTACACCAAACTTTTCGTTAAGTTCAAGCAAATGGTGCCTATATAGGAAAATCTAAGATAATTAAAATTTCATTGCGCCTATCGGTGAAATTTCTTCTAGATACCGTTTAACACATTATGACATTCTTACTCCAAATTAAATAAACATATACATTTATGTGCATAAAAGTTTGTCTAGTGTAGAATACGATTTGGAAATCATTTACCATCCCTGTACAAGGCCACACAAAGTATTTTAGGAAAATATCCTAACTGTCTCAAATTGCATTTCAAATTTTGTTATTATTTTTTTATTCTGTGCTGAACTTAGGCGTGCTGTGTGGTATGCATATAACTTACAGACAATATACAGGGCTTCTTTCACCAGCTTATGGAACTAGAAGTCGTACTTCCTCCCTATGAGGCGTTCCTAATAACGGAAGACGCAACCCTCTTGCCTTAAAATAAGTCCGGTAGTTCCACTACCGGGGCTCGGAATTTCCGAGTGGCACACGACAACAACAACAATATACAGGGCTACAGAACATTATGTGCTTAGTATTTTCTAGAAATTATTCTTCGCTGTTGAATGCAATTAATAGAAGAGCTTTACAAAATTTTACCAAATTCATTAAAATTGCTGCTAAATGATAATTAAATTTTCGCATTCTATGGCAATAGAACACTATAGTTCAGAGTCTAAATTTTCAATGTACATTCTCACTATAATTACACGTTTTGAGGTCGCCTGAATAAGAAAATCAAATTGTTGGATGACTGCAAATATACATCGTATCAGCTTAAAGAAAAAACAAGTAACTGTACGAAACTCAAATTGCCATTTTGAAGATGATTCGGGGTTATCACTTAAATACTGTGACAAAAGCGAGTTCCAAATAGTGGTGTGAGTAAAATTTGTCAAAACAAATTAGAATATATATATATATATATTAGATTTAATAACAGCTTTCGATTTTTACGAATGCATGCATCATGCTAAAGGAAGTCCATAGCCCCTCTCATCTAGAAATATGAATCTAATAAGACTGTTTCTAAATTTTTTTTATATTCTGTTTCTAATTTTTTTTAATATAATTTTATATAAAAAAAGGGGGTGAGGGGTACTTTCAGAATAATTTAGACATTTCACTTTCAGCTAGAAAAGGGAGGGGGGTGTTATACTTGATGGGGGGTTACTTTTGGGATTTTACGATATATTTTTAAAGTACGTTTATATACAAAACATGTTACGCTACTCTTTAATATTATATTACTCTTTATAGTATTAAAACGCAGGGTAAGAGAAAATCGTAAGATTTATCGAATATAATCCATTTATTTAGTATTAAAAAAAAATTAACGTTACATAAAATTAAAAATATTTCTGAAATTATTATCTAGACAAAAATATGACATGAATAAACAACACAAACACATTTCAAATTAGCATCTTATTTTCAATATTTTAATTTTTAAGGTTATGATAAGTTAAATCTATAGAATCTAAATTATTTTTAATTTAAAATTAAAAACAAATATACTTAACCCTCACTCAAGAAGGAAATTCCGTAATTTAAATGCCTGGTGTACTTCAAGAATTTTTCCCTTTCTCTTAACAAAATGGTTTATAAATTTGCATAAATAATTTTTATAATGCAAAATACGCAATGAGAAACAGACTGATTTTTGAAATTATTTGTGTTGTGTGTGGGGACGGGGGGAGAAAGCAAAACCAATAACTTATTTTTATTTTCCGAACATACGTATGTAAAGAAAGTATTGTAATCATGTAAAAAATCCGAATTCGAGATTTTGGTGTTACTATACGTTTTGAGGTCCCCTGAGTCCATATTCACTATTTTGACGATGATGTATGTATGTGTGTGTGTGAACACGCTAGCGTCTAAACGTTTCATTCGAATGAGCTATAAGTTGGCACGCATGTTGCATGTCACCATAGCACGAACCCTATTGATTTTGGTGAATCTGGCACTTATAGTTTTTTTACAGGGACACAAAGAATAATTCTTTATCATTATGGTCTACAGTACCAAAATCTTAAAAGTGCGATAGCATCTAAACGCCTTATTCAATTAAGCAAAAAAATTATACACATATTATAGGTCACAGGTGCTTAATCTGTATAGATTTTGGAGAATCTGGCACTTATAGTGTTTTTACAGGGACACAAAGAAAAAGTCTTTATCATTATGACCTATGGGACTAAATTTTAAAAAGTGCGAGTGCGTCAAAGCGACATATTATCTGAGAAAATAATATATACACATATTATAGGTAATACTTGCATGAACTCCATAGAGTTTGGTGAATCTAGCACTTATAGTTTCTTTACAGGGACACAAAGAAATAGTCTTTATCATTACGGTCAATGGGACCAAGTTTCATAAAGTGCGATAGCGTTTAAACACCTTATACAATTGAACAAAAAAAATATACACAAGTTATAGGTCACAGTTTCACGATCTATATAAGATTTGGTGAATCTAGCACTTCTAGCTTTTTTACAGAGGTACAACAATAATTCTGTATCATTAGGGACTATGGGGTGAAATTATTTAAAGTGCGATATCTTCTAAATGCCTTATCCGTTTGAGTGGCAAATTTACATACGAGTTATAGGTCACCATCGCACAAACTGTGTGGATTTTAGTGACTCTAGCACTTAACGAGTTTTACACAATTAGGGACACAATTAGAAATTGTTCATCATTAAGACCTATAGGCTTAAATTATTTTAAGTGCGACAGCAGCTAAACTCTTAATTCAAATTAACAAAAAAATTATATACATGTTATACGTCACCGTCATACGAACTTTAAGAACTTTAGAGAATCTAACAATTATGGTTCTTTTTACAGGGACAAAATGAAAATTACTATATAATTGTGGCATATGGGCTCACACTTTAAAGTGCGATAGCATCTAAGCCTTATCCAATGGAGCTGAAAATTTATATAAATATTATAAGTCACTGTTTCACTAACTATAAGCATTTTGGTGAATCTAGCATTTGTAAGTCTTTACAGGGACACAATGAATTATTCATTATCATTATGATCTACGTGTTTGATAAAATAGCGTTAAATTAAACATTGTGTACTTTATAAAGAAAAATACCCAAACACCCTATTATATATATATATATATATATATATATATATATATATATATATATATATATATATTTTTTTTTTTTTTTTTAACAATTTTTCTTACTTTACTTTATCTACAAAACCGTTAATTACACAATGCACGGGAAGTCGAGGTTAGTCACACCAGATTTTTTACTTTGATAGTGGTAACAGTTTTATCTAATTAATAATTTATTTTTATTTAATATGTTTTATAAAACTAACATTACGTAAGTTGTGCTTATTTATAATACAAGAAAATCAATTTAATACTCTTTATATAAAAAAAAAAAAAAAAAAAAATGTTATTTTCAAATATTAATTTTTTGAAAGTATTTAAAGATATTCTTTTGTGAAATAACTTAATGCTTCAACACTACATGGAGGATTTATTTTTAAACGTTTCTCTTTTAAAATAATATTTTTCTTAAATGAATATTATTTTAATAAATGATTAAAAAATAAATAATTAAATAAAATAAATAAATCCAGATACTTTAGAAATAAAAATAATTTTAATTTATTCTTCCAATAAAAAATAAATAAATAAATAAATATAAAGAAAAATAAAAATCAGTGCTTAATTTCTTTTTATCTTATATTTATTGATCAACACATAATTAATATGTATATATGTATCATCATCACCTCGTCATCAATTTCAGCCCTTACTAATCCACTTCAGCATGGAAGCTCGTCCTAGATGATTCCAATCTGCTCTATTTTCTGCAATTCCTCTTCATTTTGCTACTCTAAACTTGACGATCTCGTCTTTCCAACGAGAATACTGTCTCTTCTTTGGTCTTTTCTTATCTCTCGGTATCCAAAGTAAGACTTTGGTGTTTCATCTATGATCGTTTCTTCTGGTAAGGCATCCAATCAAATTTCATTTTCTTTTTTACTCTACATATGGGCATCCGTAACTTTGCTTTGTTCCCTAATCCATGTGTTTTGATTTCTGTCACTTCGGATGAATCCTAATATTCATCTCTCCCTGTTTGTCAGGGTAGTTTAAAGCTTTCGTATAATTAATTTTACAGTCGGTAACAAAAGTGTCCGAACACAAGCAAAAATTCCTACGTAAAAAAAGCACACTTGATACTGTTTTGTTAAATAAATCCTTATAGAATCCTGTTCTTACAATGACTAAGAACAGGATTCAACAAGGATTTATTTAACAAAACTGTATGAAGTGTACTTTTTTTTACATAGGAATTTTTGCTAGTGTTCGGACACTTTTGTTACCGACTGTACATAATATGTCCAAGTTTCTGAAGCATAAGTTAATTCAGTAAAAATACACTGTTTAAAAAGAATTCTTTTCAAATTGGACAGTCGTTTTTAAATATAGTGCCATTTCAACTGAATGTTGCATATGCAAATTTAACTCTGTTGTTAATTTCTTCATTATATTTCCGTCCATTGTAATGACTTGTCCCAGATATGTGCAACTGCATACAATTTTTAATTCATCCATATCAACAGTGTCCTTCAGTGGAGAAAAGTTTGACTTGACATAAAATTTGTCTTACTGAGGTTTATTTTCAATCCAATAAACTTGCTTTCTTTCTTTAATTCTTGAAGCATTTCTTGCAAATCCTCAGATGAGGAATGAAGGGAAAACATGCATTTTGAAACATGATGGAAGAGTTCGCAAATTCACATCATGCTATATATATATATAAGCGTTCTCTCAATTTAAATTTAACGGTATGCGAATAGGCGACACTATTTTCACGTTATTTATTTCTTTTACAAAATTTGTATTTTTAAATAGTTGAATGTCGGTTAACCAAGTTTACTGCACTAAATTATTATTATTATTTTAACAATTGCAATTATATATATATATATATATATATATATTGTTTTAAAATCATTTTTAAGCCACTTAATTTTAGCAGGAAAATAAATGTCATTATTAGGATTATTAATTTTTTTGCATAAGTTTAACATATATCCGCCTATATTAAGACTTAATTTTTCTATATATATTCAGAAGTTGAAGCAATAAAATGTATTTTTACTTTTTTTCAGATAAGAAGAAAATCATAAAACTATTTTATGCTAATAAAAATCCAAGTTCTCGTATTTAATAATATTTAATTTTTGAAATTTTATTTATTTTTTAATGTAAATAATATCGGTATTTTTTCGGTAATCTACAGTTAGAACTCGTTTTTCTAACTTTGATGGTTAAGAGATGTTATAAATAAAATTATTTGATAAATATAATATGTAAAATGAATAAATATTTATGTAATTATAAATACAATTATCATAAAAAAAATATGTAAAAATTCATCAGAATTTAAAGGCCTACGAAAATCAAACACAGAAATGACATTAAAATAATAGCACAATATTTTGTCATATCTCAGAAAAACACCCATTTTAAAATGTGTTTATATTTTTTAAAATAGATTATTTTATATTATGCTTTAAATATATGTATATATATTTTTAGCGTTGAAATTTTAAAACACTTTATCATTGATTTGTATAATTAATGCCCCCTTTTTTATGGAGGGGGATTCGATATATTTCATAGCATATATATTACTTAAAATTTGAAGCATAATCTTTTTTTCAGAAATAAGTTTAAATTCGAGTTCGTTCACATGACTTTAAAACATATGGAAAACATCCCACAATGTTCACTTTATTAATAAATCTTTCGAAATGTAAGAAAAAACTCGATCTATTCCTTCTGCAACCATTTATATAACTAAGAGAGTCAAAAGCTGAATAAGACATTCTTGAGATAAATGATAAAAGTTTCAATGTTTCTTGAACATTTTTATTGAAACAGCAAATCGTTAAATGTAAATCGCCAAAAAATTACAATGTAGTGATGTGTTTAAATTTATTATTCAAAAATTATTCCTCAAATTATTTTTCAAGTGAATAAAAAAATACAATGTGGTTTTTAGTAGCAAATTTTAGTAGCAAATTAGTTTTTAATAGAAAATTCTGTTATTATTATTATTATTTAAAATTAACAGTAATTTGTGATACATATATATATATACTTTATGTAATAAAAAATCTCATCACTCTTTAAAAAAGGAGAACTTTTAGTTAATTTGTATACTGCCATTTAATTTTGTTTACAATAATTAATTTATATGCATTTTATGGACTTTATTATAAACAGTTTTCTTTTTTCTTAAACAATATTCATATGAAAATGCTATAAATATATTAAAGATAAATACGTTTTACTATCATATATTTAAAAAATTACAAAATCGGAAATTTATGCTTTTTACTTGATTTAATTTTGCCCCCCCCCCCAGATGTATTGTAAATATTTGTGATATTTCACAAGCGGATTTTTATACTAACACATAATTGTGTTCAATTTACATTAGAGTATAAAAAATTTTACAACTCTCATAGATTCAATTCAATAAAATTATAATTATTTTCTAAACACGTTATTTATTTAATATCTCTATATTTACCCTAAGATAATTAAGTATTGGTTTTAATGATAAATATTTAAATATTACCATATTTTTTCCATTATTCTTTTTTCAAAACAACATGTAAGTCTAGTATTTCTTCTATTTGAATAAATACAAAATATTGCTAAAAGAAAATATATCACTATAATCATTTTAGATTCCAGTATAAAAAATAATAATAATAATAATAAAAATACGAATTTAATTTACCACTAAGTTTTATATAAAATTCAACCCCAAAAAGAAGTTTTGTTTTTATTTGTTATCCTAAAGACCCCTTTTCTGCAAATTTTAATCATTAATTTACTCAAAAAAGAGGGAAACTATGATCAAAATACATGATGCATCATTTTTTAAATGAGTCCACAGCATTTTTAACATTTCAGTTTTTACGTTTTTTATTGAAAGAGATATTTTATAAAGCTTAAACGTAAATAAATATTATAGTTCATTTTTGTAAAATGAATTGGAATGCGGATGGGAAATTTAATATTGACTTCTTAACTCTGTAAGAAATTTTAAATTTAGTTAAAAACATCTACACAGCGACATTGCATTCATGCTATGTTGAAGGCATATCGAAGTGTAACATTGAAGACATAGCAAGTATTTAGGACATAGAATGCAAAAATGCAAAAATATTTCATAGTGTTGCATGCATATATGCAACAGTGTTCCAGCAATTTCAAAATAGCATTGTTGTCTTAGGTAGATTATTTTTACAGCCCAGATTTATGCATATCAGAAGTTGTAAATAAATTGAAAAATGCTATGGTAGAGACGCTATACACACAGGGGAAACTAAAGGTACGTATAATGTAACCACGTTTCCTACGTCTAGCAGTGAGGACGAGTCGAAAATCTTGGAATGTTTCCAAGTTGAGCAAGAGGTTTGAATTTAGTGAACATCCAGTCTTTCGGTATTCCCTTATCGCTTATTTTCTCTCAACGAAAAGCTTGTCTCCCCTGTTTTACTAGTGGACTCCTTGAATCCGCACTTGCGCAGAGGCTTCCTTGGTCGCAAGAAATGTAGTTAAAGAGTAAATGAAACGGTGCAAAGTATCAGCGACGTACCTAGAACCAAGTGTACTTTATTTGCACGAATTTGTTTATAAAGGAAATACTTACATTGTATAAATACCCTTTTAATCTTAATAGAAATTTTCAATTATTTTTATGAAAGTTGAAAAGAGTTTTATAAGAAAGAAAATATGAGAATATTTTGTAAAATAATTCATAGATATTGAAGTTTGGTGAAGAAACGTGTGTTATAATTTGTCACATATAATTAACAGATATGTTCTTCGAAAATCTGATGCTAATATTCTATGAGTTATCATAATTAAAGTTTTGTTTAAATTAAATATAATTAACCTTTTACCGATGAATATATAAAACAAATTTGATGTTGCAATCGCATAATTATTTCTAAAATTATTAATGATAAAACTTAAAATTACTTCTAACTTATTTATTTGAAAACATTTTTATTTATTTTGACAAACATAAAAGTGAGTCTTAGTTTGTTAATTTTATGTTCTTGTGATATTTTCTCATAAAGAGCACGCTAGGTTTATTCGTACATATCGAAATGGATTAAAATATTTTGAAAGTATATCAAGTAATTTATCAAGCATAACAAGTAATTTGTCATATAGGATAAATATTTAAAGTTTCTCTCACTTTTTAAATTGATAAATGTTGTTCTGCGAAAAGATTCTTAAAATTTCAACTATTTCAATTAGGTGCATTAAATATTTCAATTAAGCTGTAAGTGCATTTTGTATAATTTATTAAGTGATTTTGTGCTAACAGACTACAGCACGAAATATATTATAAAACTATTTATTTTATTTATTCATTTATTCATTTATATTTTAATTATTAAAAAAAAAAAAAAAAAAAAAAACTAGTATGTTGTTTTGATGACTCAAATGACTTTCTTCTATATTTTCCTAAAGAAATTTACTCAGTAAAAATAACTTATCTATTTTTTAATTTGAAACGTGTTTTTGTCTTTCTCCACTAAATTGAGAGAACGGCTAGGTGTAAGAATTTGGTTGAGGTGTCTAAAAAAAGATCTTGGTCTGTAGATGTGTTATGAAAAGAGAAAAATAAAAAAAGTCGAACGGTTTCACCCTGGGGGGGGGGGGGGGGGGCAGGTGCTAAACACACGTTGCCGAACATAACTCAACTCCAAAGCACTTCACGGTGAAGAAATTGTACATGGGGGGGGGGCATTGACTCGAATACTAAAAAATCAATACCTCCGATTTTGGAATTTTTGATTTTAAAAGGGAGGGAAAAGAGGGGAAAGTAGATTTGAAGGGGGGGAAGGGGGAAATTAGTTTTAAAGGGAAATCCGTTCTAGACCCACACATGTAGCACATCATTTTAAAGGTCTTGAAATTTCATGTTGATTGGAGATGTTTGTATACAATATAGGGCGCCCTCTGGTGGTGAAAAATGGAACTAGTGATTTTGTAGTAGGCCCTATCATGTTGCATTTTATTTTAAAGGTTTTGGTATTTCCTGACCGTTGGTTATGTTCGTACAGAACACACTGTGGCCCCTGGCGGTGGAAAGTGCAACTAAAGGATTTTGCAGTTGACACCACCATGTGACCCTTATTTGAAAGGTCTTGAAAAGTCAAGGCGATTGTTGGTAAAGGTCTTGAAATTTCATGTTGATTGGGGAAGTTTGTATACAAAATAGTGCGTCCCCTGGTGGTTAAAAATGGAACTAGGTGATTTTGCAGTAGACCCTATCATGTTACAACTTATTTTAAAGGTCTTGATATTTCCTGACCGTTGGTGTTGTTTGTATCGAACACGCTGTGCCCTCTAGTGGTGGAAAGTGTAACTAAAGAATTTTGCAGTTGACACCACAATGTGACACCTTATTTGAAAGGTATTGGAAATTCAAGGCGATTGGGGATGTTCGTATACAACATACTGCGTTCTCTGGTGGAGGAAAGTGGATTTTGCAGCGCATGCGTAGCATGCTTGCTATACGGTGCCGCAGCTACAGGCAGCGGTAACACGAGTCAGAGGTTTGCTCGGTTCAAGGTTAATTTTTGAGATTTTTTTTCATGTTCTTAGCGGCCTGCATATACTTGCCGCAGGCACTGGGTATGGAACCCGAGTTCCGTTCTGTTTGAGGTTATTTTTTTTTCTTACAGATTTTTTTTTTTTTTTTTTTTTTTTTTTTTTTGTGGTGTTTTCATTTAAAAATAGAAATTCAAATAAAATCGAGTTAAAGGTGTAAAACCATACAAATTTAAGGTTCATTTAAGGCTATTATCATGGGCTCGGGCAATGCTGGGCGGGTTCGTTCCTTTCCAGGTTATTTTTTTGGAATTTTTCCATGGTATTAGCGGCCCGCGTATGCGCTGCCGCAGGCACCGGGGTCACAAGGCAGAGTTTCGTTCGGTTCGAGGTAATTTTTTTTCTTACAGCTGATTATTATTTTTTTTTCGCAATGTTTTTATTTAAAAATAGAAATTCAAACAAAATCGAGTTAAAGATATAAAATCATACAAATTTAAGGCTCATTTAAGGTTGTTATCACGGGCCCGGCCATTGCCGGGTGGGTTCTTTCGGTCCCAGGTTAATTTTTTGGAATTTTTTCATGGTATTAGCGGCCCGCGTATACGTTGCCGCAGGCACTAGGGTCACAAGGCAGAGTTTCGTTCGATTCGAGTTTTTTTTTTTTTTTGTTACAGCTGATTATTATTATTTTTTTCTCGTAATGCTTTCATTTAAAAACAGAAATTCAAACAAAATCGAGTTAAAGATATAAAATCATACAAATTTAAGGCTCATTTAAGGTTATTATCACGGGCACGGGCTTTGCCGGGCAGGTTCGTTCGGTTCCAGGTTAATTTTGGGGAATTTTTTTTTATGTTGTTAGCGGCCCGTCGATTTGCTGCCGCAAGCACCGGGGTCACAAAACAGAGTTTCTTTCGGTTCGAGGTAATTGTTTTGTTACAGCTGATTATTTTTTTCGTGATGCTTTCATTTAAAAACAGAAATTCAAACAAAATCGATTTAAAGGTATAAAATAACACAGATTTAAGGTTCATTTAAGGTATCATGGGCCCGGGCAACGCCGAATGGGTCAGCTTACATATAGTCTTAGTACTAAACGAAATAGACAATAAAAGATAGCAGCTGTTTATTTGGAGGCAGTTTGACTTCACATTGACAGTACTTTGTAGAAAGTGATGTCATATACAGTATTTCTATTTATAAGCATTTTTCCGACTTTCTTTTATTTTAAAGTGAAATGTCTTAAATTATATTAAGGGAAAGGAGGGTAAGAGTACGCAGTCGGTTAAGAGTACGCAAGGGTTTTTTCCCTGTTGGCAACACTGCAAGCAGAAGCGAGTGTGGTCGTATCAACACGTTTGTTTTCAGCTCGCTCAAGAGACCGCCATTATTATTTTCACACTTGCTGTCATTTAGTTATCAGGTAAGATATGGTTTCGTTATGTTAGCATGTAATTTTTCTGTGAAGAAATCTTATTTTTTTTTATAAATAAAGGACTGATGCTTGCTTTCTAAGTAAATATCATTATGAAGTTTGTTCCCTTCCGAACAACGTGGGCACGTTAGAATTTAACTGTTGTGAATGCTACTGCCATCTATGGATAATTTAGAGAAGCAATACATCGGCGGGTAAGAGTACGCACAGACCAGATATGCGTCATACTCATCTGAAGCTGAAAAATGGCCGTACAAAATCCAGGAAAAGTTATAACCCTGTACGAAATTTCAGGGATTTTTCATAAAGCTTATAGCGCCACAGCCAGGGTTCAACTCGCAGAAAAAGCGTTCCGTGTTACAGGTAATGAGCCATACAACCCTGACATTATATGTGAAGATTGCTATTCTCCTTCACTAGTAACTTTAGCACCTTTGGATAACGATTGTAGCACCTGAAGAGAACGAAGTCTCACTCACCACTTCTCAGATAGATATTAGTATCCAGCCAATCGTGCCACTTCCTAGACATGAACAACGAGGAACTAAAAGGAAAAGAAAATCTCAAAAATCTGAGATCATGACTTCGTCTCCAGTCAAAAATGCGTTAAAGGAAAAGGTAGAGAGAGAGAGAGAGAGAGAGAGAGAGAGAGAGAGAGAATTAGAAGAAGCAAAGGCTAATCAAGCTGCTATGAAAAATAAAAATGGAGCCAAAACTAAAAAAGGACAAACTCTGAAAGCAAAGAAAAAACTTATTCTGAATTGTATCGACAACCCAGTTCCCTCAATAAGTTCAGCAAACAATGAGGCGACAATATGCCCAGGCTGCGAACAATCATATGATGAAGATTGGATCCAGTGTGGATTATGTAAGGAGTGGTGGCATGAGGACTGTTCAAGTTATGAAGGCACTGGAGCATTTGTATGTGACTACTGCTAAATTTTCTGGGTGCGTACTCTTGGACTCACGCCCTGCGTACTCTTACCCGCTATGTCGGGTAAGAGAACGTATTTGCTATTTTTTGCCCTTGCATTTTTTAGCATATATTTTTTTAAGATAAAACTTTCATTTTGTGCACCCTTCTTTCTAAGTTAATAAACTATGATTCAGTCTATTTTCGAGGTTCTCTCTTTTCAATTCTTATTTTTATAACGAAAAATCTACTAGGTGCGTATTCTTACCCTCCTTTCCCTTACATGTTTTAACGTGAAATACATTTAAATAATGAAGCGACGATTTTTGAAACATTACGGTGAAAAAAGTGATCGTCGAATTCGACGGGTTCCAGCTAGTTAAAATTATTATTTAAAAAAATTATCTTCCATGATAATGCAGACAATACTGATATTAAAGAAGTCCTATAACACCAAATATCTATAGGTGCGTGTAGTTTGCATAAATAAGACCCCAAATTTTAACACTAGTAGTATTTACATGCTATTTACAATCTAAATGATACAAAGGATGAATTAATTATTGCTGTAGAATGTATAGAAATATAAGCAAGCATTATTACAAATATTCTAACTCAGAGACAAAGTAAACATCGTTCTAAGAAAGTTTTCGTTTCTTATCGCTACCTAGAAAACAAAAACGTTTTTTGTTACCAGATGCGTAAAGTCTTTTTAACTATCGGCAGTGTTGCCATATGGCTACATGACTCCCCCGCCAGTGAACAGGTTAGCGTAAAATGAGAGTTAAAACGAAGTTGAACATGCTTTTGGTAAATCTAGTGGGTCGAGTGACTTGTCTTCCCCCTCTGGTAAAAATTTGCTTGGTAGGTGAAAACGAAGCACTTTTAATTTCCCTATCCTTGATAATATTTTTTTTCGTAGGGTTGGCAGTGGCGGGTAAAACCTGGACATTTTCACTGAGAGTTTTATCGTCAGATAATAAGTAACAAGGCTTAAGCCGATAAGTACAGTAAAATGTTTCTCACTGCGATGTATTACATTATATGGTCCTTCATAGGGTGGCTGAAGACTTTTCCGTACAGCATCCTTTCGTAAGAATACGTGTGAGCACGTTGAAAGATCCTTGAAAATGAAAATATCTTCCTTACTATGATTAGATTCTGGTGCTGGTTTGACGGTGGCAAAATGGTTTTTAAGCTGAGTAGCAAATTCGGATTCATTGATTGAAGCTGGAGTTAGTTGTATAAATTCTCCAGGTAGACGGAGTTGTTCACTGTAGAGCATCTCCACAGGTGTTGTTTCAAAATAATCGCTGATGGCAGTTCTCAAACCTAACAGAACAACTGGTAGTGAACGAGACCATGCAATGTTGTTGTGACACATCAGAGCAGCTTTTAAAGACCTGTGCCATCGTTCGATGAAACCATTTGATTGAGGATGGTACGAGGTTGTACGTTTTGGTTGAAATCCCATAATTTTTTATAATTCTTGAAATAAGCGCGATTCAAACTGTGTTCCCTGGTCAGTGATGATGTAAGATGGAACGCCGAAACGAGAAATCCAGTCACAATAAAGGGCCTTGGCTATGGTTTCTGCTTCAATATCAGATGTTGGAAAGGCTTCTGGCCAACGAAAGTGCCTGTCGATAATGGCGACACAATATCTGTAGTTTTCTGATAATGAAAAAGGGCCAATTTTACCCATATGTATTTCGGTGAAACGCTGACTGACCAAAGGAAAATTTTGGATGGGACTCTTGACATGTCGGGTAATCTTGCTCTGTTCGCAATTGAGACAACTTCTGCACCAATTTTGAATGTCTTTTCGCATTGAAGGCCAAATATAATTTCTTGCTAATCATTTTCTTGTTGAATTATTTCCTGGGTGAGAAATTTTGTGAATTGCTTCAAAAACCGTTCGTCGAAATTGCTTAGGAATTAAAGGACGAATGTTTTTCTGAGAGGTATCACAGTATATTGTAGCATTTGAGCCAACTACTGGAAATTCAGTAATTTTCAAGGATGAAGAATTTTTGTTTTGAAGCAGTTGCTGTAATTCATCATCTGAACTTTGAGATTCTGTTATTGCCTCATAATCGATGGTTGGCAGAACAGATAAACTATTTAATCTTGATAATGCATCAGCAACTATGTTCTCAGAACCGGAAACATGTTGAATGTCAGTTGTAAATTCGGTGATGAAGTTTAGATGTCTTAATTGGTGAGGTGAAGGTTTTTCAGGATTTTGATTCAGGGTAAATGTTAGAGGCTTATGATAGGTATACATTATGAAGGGTCTGCCTTCCACTAAGTAACGAAAGTGTTTCACGGCAGAATAAGCAGCTAGCAGCTCTCTGTCGTAGGTACTGTACCGTTGGTATGTAGGATTAAGTTTTGATGAAAAGAAACCTAATGGTTGCCAGAAATTTTTATTGAGCCGCTGCCCCGAGTCCAAAATTAGAAGCGTCTACAAAAAACGCCAAGAGTGCTGATATTGATGGATGAGCTAGATGAACAGCATTCGCCAAGGGAATTTTACATTTCTGAAGGAATTCTTCTGCTTCTTGTGTCCAATCAATTGTTTATTGGAGTTCTTTTTAATGTCGGATAAGTATATTGTTAGAGGTAATTGATATTCCGCGGCATGAGGCAGTAAACGTCTATAAAAATTGAGCATACCTAAAAAAGGTTTCAGCTGCTTTATTGTTTTGGGTTTTACAAAATTGTTGATGATGTCTATCCGATCCGCCGCTGGCTTTAGCCCTTTGGCGGAAACAGTATGCCCAAGAAAATTCAGCTCAGGCTGGCTGAAATTGCATTTAGAAATTTTTATTACTAAGCCAAAGTCTGACAGACGTTTGAAAACTTCTTTGAGGTGCTCCAAATGCTCTTCTTTGGATTTTGAAGCCACCAAGATATCATCAATGTAAACAAAA
Organism: Salticus scenicus; assembly: GCA_963930645.1. Lineage (NCBI taxonomy): Eukaryota > Metazoa > Arthropoda > Arachnida > Araneae > Salticidae > Salticus > Salticus scenicus. The sequence goes on along the minus strand of OZ005652.1, from coordinate 130,348,514 downwards.
CAGTAATCTAAACCTCTTAAAACTGAATCTCTGAAATGACTGGCCAGCATTTCTTAAACCAAACCTCACGCGGGGAAATTCAAAGAGGCCGAAAGGTGTGCAGATTGCGGTTTTTTCGATGTCGGACGGATGGACAGGAATTTGATGGTAGGCTCTCTCTAAGTCTAGCGTGGAAAATATGGTGCAGCCATATAAGTGGAAAATATAAGTGCTGCGTAAAATCTTGTATATGGGGAATTGGATAATTGTCAGCTTGTGTTATGCGATTAAGCGACCTGTAATCACCACGGGGCCTCCAATCGCCATTCTTTTTCTTCACCATATGAAGAGGGCTAGACCAACAATTTTTAGATGGTCTACATATTCTTTGTTCCATCATATATTCGAATTCGGCTTTAGCAAATTTTAATTTTTCGAAAAATGGGAAAAATTTGAAGTAGAAAAAGTTGAAGCGAAATTAGTTTGTTGGAAAAATTTGAAGTAGCTTTTTTATATCTGAATCCCAGTTACATATCAACAACGTTATACGTGATGTACATAATATTTGCTCTCAAGTTATTTAATCGATCCACCACAGAATGACAGCAATTTCAAGCCAAATATAATATTATAATATGCTATGATCGGCTACTTCTATCGCATAAGACAATTAGTATTATTATTATTACTATTATTATTATTTTGTGGTTATATATACTTCATGCTTAGTTAATAGTAGTTGGTATATAGAAAAATAAATAAATTAATTAATATGTAAACTTGATCATGGTACAGCCGTAATGCCCTTGGCGACTTTTAAATTTTTATTGCCGTGTTAGACCAAAATATAATTTATGCAATTACTGTTCCTATACGCAAGCGAAGTGTGACGTCACTGACCGTCCGTGGATGCAAGAAAATGATTTACTATGTTAATCGCCCATTGGATTTTTTGTAAAAAATTATTAAAAATCGAGGAAAATTATTTTCCGGTTTTAATCCCCATATTTTGGTATATATCTGTATTAGTTATCATGTGCATGTGTTAGATTGAATTATTTTGCTGTCAAATTTACAAAATTTTAATTTTAAATTTCAAAACTTTGTCGTTCTTGATGCTTATTGCATTTGGTGATCAAAAGCGTAATACGAAAATATACATGCCAGATGTATATTTTCGTAATATGCTTTGTACGAAATATTGTTTCATATTATTCATTACTCTCTTAATATAACTTGTTAAAATAACCATGATTTTTTAAAGAATTAAATTATGTTCGCCAAATAATTTGGCGATATTTTTTTTTTTCTGCCAAGGATGACCGATATCAAATCTATTCCGCTGAAACATATTAGTATCTTATATCAGACACTTTATTTAGAGATTTGAAAAAAAATTTGACTTCAAATTATGATAGAATATTTATCTTTTTTCTTTTAATTAGTATATTAGTTGGATATTTGTGTAAATATCATCCTTTAAAATGAAATGTTTGTGTTTTCAATCGAATATGGATGTTTGCCATTTTTTTTTCTAGAGTTTTGAAATTAAAAATTCAAATTTTGTCAATTTTAAAACAAAAATAACTTAATCTAACGCTTCACATGATAACTAATACATATCTATACCTAAATATGGGGATTAAAATCGGGAAATAATTTTCCTCGATTTTCATGATTTTTTTACAAAAAATCCAGTGGGCGTTTAACATAGGAAATATTTTTCTTGCATCCACGAACGGCTAGTGACGTCATCACTTCGCTTGTGTATTTCTTTCTATCTTTTCCTTGGCGAAAAATGTCCGATCTACTTCAGCATCAAAATTCAAAAAATTCTCCAGAATTATCAATAAGAAAATACCTTTAATATAATGCTGAATTAGCTTTTATGCCAAGCGTGTTTCATCCGCCGTACTAACAAAAAAAAAAAAAAAAAAAAAAAATAAAGTAAAAAGAAGGTATATAAAAAATACTACAAAATAAAATTCAGAAGAAATATGTTACATTTGTAATATTACTATTTTATTTTAAAATTATAACGCGTCATTTTCTCATCGACCAATTTAATATTTAGTATTTTTTTATTTTTCGCGTGAAAGCATATTTCATTTTATGTTGAAAAAATAAATAAATAAATAAATAAAAAATAAAAAATACCTCGTAAACATTTTTTGCAACAATTAAAAATTTAAATGGCTTAAATGAAGTCAGTTACCAGTTTATTATTTTCATATTTTGATTAATTATAAAAAATCTAATCAAATTTCCGGTATAAATAGTAGCCCATGTTCTAATCCAGACTAATCTCTATCTCTCTCCAAATTTCATCCGTTTAGCTGTTGTGGCGTGATTGAGTAAGAAACATCCATCCATCACAACTTTCGCATTTATAATATTAGTATAGATTATCACAGATCCGTTTTAAAGGTATTCATTAATTCTTTCGAAAGATACCCATCTTAAAAATTTACTCTCCCGGGGAGGGTTCTTCCCCCCAGGGGAGAAGCGATGCCCCCACGTGCACAATTTTTTTCCCCTAGTTAACTAATACTATTATCAATAATTAATATTAATTTTATAATCACAAGTTAAAAATAACTCTCATTATTACATTTATACGAAATTTTTTCCTATACTATCACGTTAAAAATTAAAAAAAAATGCGATTACAACGCTACCTGTTAAGCGAATGATCCCTAGTACTAATTAGAACCAATTTATGTCAGGATCAACAAAATACCAAGTTTATTTAAATTTCGTACATTGGTTCGTGAGATACAGCGTCCACAAAATCCGTGATACACACACACAGACATTTTCTAAAAACTATAAAATCTTATTCATGACATCGCAAATCGTGTAAATCCATCGAAAACCGGAGTTCAAAAATTTTCACGAATCCAATACTTTCTCTATACGAAATGATTCTCAACCTCAATTGACATTTTCTGATAACAGCTGCATATTTGTACATGTTTATTACTACAAGTTTATCATAAGAAAATTTTATATTTAATTAGTGTTTATATAATATAGAAAAAAAAAACAGTTAATATTATTTGTTTAAAAATTTAAAATCGCCTTAATTATTTTTATTAAAATTATGCAATTTTTAAAATTATTCAGTTTATATTTTTGTCTGCTCATGAATTAATTTAAGTAATAAATAACCAATATTCTATAACATATACAGATTTGACTCTTGAAAATGTTTTTGCTAAATGTCTTTTAATTAAATATATTGTTAACTATTTTTTTTTTATTTTTCTTTATCTATGATTTAATAATGTTTACCAAAATTTGAAGGGTCGTTTTCATCCACTTTCATTTTTTCATAATTGGATTGAAGAAATATTTTTTTTAGTAAAATTATATATAAAAATTTATTTATCATAACTTATTGTTAACCTTACATTTACAGGAAAAAATATATAGAATACTTTGAACAATTTGAGAAAATTTAGCATTTGTTAAGAAAAACTAAATACTTAAATGAAAATGTAAAATATATATATATATATATATATATATATATATATATATATATATATATGAATAATTGTTAACTTAATAGTTATGCCTTTCATTCCACATCTCCATGACAAAATTCTTTATACTGTTCTGAACGCATGATTGATGTCAACTAGAAGTATCACAAGAAAACAATAAAACATATCAATATTATATTTTGTGCAGAAGCTACATAGAGTTTTCTTTTTGATTTTTTTAAAAATATGTTTCTTATTAAATCCTTTTCAAATATTAAAAAATAATTACCTATTACTTGTGGATTAATTCGGCGTTTTAATTTATTTTCTGCTTAAGAGAAAGAACTCTGTTATAATGTTTAACATTAAATATTATCTTTTTTTTTTTTTTTTACAATCGTTTGATAATATCCAATTTTAATTAAATGAGTTAAAGTTCTAAATTTTCGATTAAATTTTATGCACGGTGCCCCTGAATTTATACAGAAAAAACTTAATGCAGGCAATACATATAAATAAGCTTTTTTTGTATAGCAATAGGGAGTCCGAAATAAAAATTTTGTGTGAAATCAATAAATGTTGAGCCGATGAAAACAAGCTCTTTTATTGCTTAATTATACAATAAGCGCCTGTCACCAGCGTTACCAGCGACACCAGCACATGTCACCAGCGACATCGATACAGGTCTCCTAATGATTGGCGTACTCTGCCGAAGATGCCAGATGTTTTAAAATAGTTGCAACAGCTCTGAAAATTTTGCATTGAGGTGCTTATTAAAATGGAAGTCTCGTAGATGAGTGTGTTTCTATTTTTAAAAAAATGGTACATGTTAAATCTGAACGTGTTTCCCAATTGTCCGGTCAACATCGTCCAATACGTCGAAGACCAAATGTGGCATTGAAGTAATACACACATTATGGCTGAAAATGGCTCTATCGGGCTGAAACCACGTGTCATTTTAAACAGCAATGGGGATAATATCAAATAATTTAAAAACAAATCTACAAGAATGAGTCGATATGTTGTGCCTTTGAGTCCATGTGGTACGAAGTATGAGTTGATAAGGAAATCATTCACTATAACCTCCCTCAGATTAATTAAAAAAAAGAAAAAAAATCAATTGAGGTAGTGAATCAACGAATGCTTTGCCAGCTTCGCTGGTCACTATATTTAAAGGGGACTAATGTGCAAGTTGTACCTGACGGGACTAAAGTGAAAGTTGTACCTCAAGGGACTAATGTGAAAGTTGTACCTCACGGGACTAATGTGCAATTTGCACCGAACGAACAAACTATTTCTTTCAACGAAAATGCCTACTAACCCTGGACGATAGGTCTAATATATCGCATCATATTATATATCGTATTTATCGTAATATAACTCAATACTTATTTCGCTTCCTTCTTCGACTCGTTTTAATACGTATTTTTTATATGCATGAGCAGCCCCCGAAAAACAAAAACATTAAATTGTTAAATTCATTTTTTTACTTATTTTTATTTCATATTATTTCACGCGCACTTTTTATTTTCAATATAAAATATATTATATATATAGTAATATATATATATATATAATAAATAATATAGATTAATAATATATAATTAATATTATATAAATAAACGTGCAAATCCATCGAAAACAGGAGCTCGAAAATTTTCACGAATCCAATACTTTCTCTATATATACATATAGAAGAAAGTAAAAAAGTTTTTGTCTGTAGCAAAAATTAATAATTAAATAAATATATATATATATATATATATATATATATTGTGCAGTGACACCTATAAAAATTAGGGATTTTTCCTCTCGTATCCGTATATTATTAATTTAAATTAAGGTGGACTGATCCAAATTCATCATTTGAGATAAAAATGTTTCCACCACTTGTATAAAGTGCCTTTTGAATCGATTTTTATAATAATTTTCATTCAATTTTGTATCCTCTAAAATGGCCTCTTTTTTAAAATTGAATGTCTTCTATTTTCTGATAAAATAAAAGACATTGCGTAATGTCTCCTCTTTTTTCAATAAAAATTCTGGTCACTTTATAAGTAAAAAAGAGTGTGAGTTAATCATATATTGTGGCGAGTAATTTTATTTTTTTTTTTTCAGCGAGTGTAATCTAAGTTGAAATTTCGGGCCCTGTTTATAGTTGATGCATCGCTTATAACAGTAACTTACGTGATTGGATTAACAGTAATGATAACGCAACTGGTTTTGCAGTGGATATGATTTGCTAAGAAACTAAATATCTTTGGTAAGGTTCTTATTTTCACATGATACTTTCTATTTGTCAAGACATTTCTAAAAAAATTGAAAAAAAAAAGTTACTTTTTTTAATCACTTCTTACACACTTTGTCGGTATAATCTTAGTTTGTCATCAAATTTATCAGCAAATTGTTAATGGTTGTTTCAGGTTTTAGTTTGAAACCACAAATAGTGTATCTTTTAATTATTTTATCCATAGCTATTTTACATGCTACAGCTAAATATATATATGTGACAATATTGTATCTTTTTATGCTCTTAGAAATGCAAATAAAAATCTCATTTGAGTTTATACATAAAAAATCGTCAAATTTTGTTCAACAGTGTGTAATTTGTATTTATTTGTATATTTTCTAATCCGCACAAATAAGTTTTCTCGTTTGAATATTTCTAAAACAACTACTATTTATTGAAATATTTCTCATTAATTAAAAGTAAAGTGCTTCTGAAAAGTTAAAATAGTGAAATTATTTTATCGTAAACACATTGTTCTTTAAGAAATGTGTCAAACATAATAGAGAATTATCGTTAAAAATATAAACGCGTAGTATAATCCTTTTATTTCTTTATTTTTTTAATTCTTTTTTGATAAATATATCTTTGTTTAATTTCTTTTTCAATGTTTACAAGCAATCTCATATTTAATAAAACAATGTCAAAGGAAATGGGGAAAAGCGAAAAAAATTAATGCATAGTTAAAAAAAAAAAAAAAAAAAAAAAAAAAAAAAAAAAAAACAGAAAAGAAAAGGAAAGGAAAAGAAAAGAAAAAGAAAAAGGAAAATCCGATGATGTACTCTGTCTTCGCACTGTTCAATTAAAACATTTATTTTCATATTTCTCAAATCATAATTCTCGATCGAATTCAAAGCTTAGATTGTAAAATTATATTTTTAGGTTTAAATAATTATATTTCAATGCTTTAACTCATCAATGCATAAAATGTCAAACACGATGTTATAAAAATATTTAAATAACTGAATGTTTATTTCAAAGCAAGTATTTTCAGTTGACAACATTATTATTCGTTATTTTAAAATACGAAATTGTTTTCACAATTACAGCGTTTTATGCGTAAATCTTCAGAATTTATGAATCAACCCTTTCTAAGGGGATCCGGACATAATATAGCGTTACAAAATATCGCATCAAAAAAAGTAGTATGATCTTTTTGAAAATTTGTATTTGTGTCATATGATATCTCTGTCGAAGGCCACAGGTCCTTAGAAATCTAAATTATTTAAAATTAATTAATTAATTAATACATTATAGAATGGAATTTATTGCTTTATATTTATTAAATTTTAAGTTATTTTATCATTTGCTTTTCACCATTCAAAATACATTTTAAAAATATTGTACTCCACTGCTGACATCAAAGCTGAGCACTGTTCAGAAAACTTAATTAAAAATTTTAAAATAGATAAGTATTATTGAATTCTTCATGACTAATCTTGACAAAAGTTAATTAACATAGCCTTTAAACTCTTTTGAGCAAAATTTATAACAATTTTTGAGGCATATTTGTCTGTATGTGAGTGCTTTGACTATGGTATGTGTTGTCATGAAATTTTATACAACATTAATAATACTTACCAACTCTTTTTTGCATTTCATTCATTTATGTAGGCGAGATTTTGTCCACGCGAGTTTTTGTCCCCAACCCCTTTCTAAGTGACATAAAAATTCTCGATAAAGTACTAATTTCAAGAATACAAAAAAATTCTAGTATAATATTTCAACTAACATTTTCTTTTAACATACCTCTTAAATAAAACGAAAATTTTTGTCGAAAATAATCCTTTAAAAGCCCGCTTTCATGTGTTGAAACATGTATTTCCTTTGCTAAAAATATATTCTTTGAAAATACATTAATGTTTTAAATTATAATATGTTATAGAAAAAAGATATAACTTTGACAACTGAATTCAAAGTATTTTTCAGGTTTGCATTTAATGTAGTACATAGTTATGAAATGTGTCATATTCAATAGCTCGATTTATAAAATTTTGGTACTCTTATAGTTTTACATAAATCGAAGATTTTCTTTCTGTTTCAATAGGGAATTTAGTTGAGGACAATGTGATATGTATAAAAAGTAAGAAGTTTAAGTATTATGAAATAAAACAAATCCAGTTTCTGGAGAAAATTTCGGAATAACGTAAGAGATCTCTAGCAAATATACTTTTAAATGTTATATTATATAGATGACTATTACTGTAGACAGATATGGATTAGGTTAATTTTGAAGTAGAATGGGTGTTTTAATATACGTGTGTTTGATTCTCTCACGCATTCATTATTAGAGTTATAAAGATATGTAGAATTTTCAATCAATATTTTAGGAGCAAGCATTCAAACCGTGTTTTCTCCTTCGGATACAATTCGGATACACAAAAATTATTAAATTAAAAAATAACTAAAGTTAAAACCTAAATATCGTTTGTTTAGATGTATTACTAGATACTAGGAAAATATGTAGACATATCTAGGAAGATATACAGACATACTATTTTTATGTTGAGTTTAAAGAAAAATCACTAACTTAACTTTTTTTTTTATTTTTTTTTTATTTTGGAGAAAACAAGGTTTGAATGTTTGCTTCTCAATTAGTATTGTATGCCTCTTATACTAAACAAGAACGCATTTAAAATGAAATTTTTGCTAGTATTTAATAAAAGAGTTTGACATGACATTGATTCTATATATTTTTCATTTTTCTTTTAACTTTCTTACATTTACATAAAATATGAATTTTTTAATTTTCTGGGTCCAATTTTAAATTTATACCGATATATTTATTTATTTTCTGTTCTTTTTAATATTGAAAAAGTACTGTAATATTAATATATATATATATATATATATATATATATATGTATATATGAGAAATCTTCAATAAGTAATTATCGATATGTATAATGATACTTTCAGATAATTACTCCTCAAATGTATCTATGCATTAAAATATTTATTTCGATACTCACCCGAAGTTAACGATTAAGTTATAATATGTGATGTAATTTACAAATGTCATCTTTCATTAAACATTTTTATTATATCCCAAATCCCTATCATGTCCTAAATCTCTGTACATTAAATGAAGCCTTCGATGGTATTTAATAAATTAGTTTGGCTTGTGTGATGAATTCACCAATATAGACACCCAGATCCATATTTCGAATGGCCGTGTCGAAGTCAATAAAAACTGTTGACTGAAACAATCCTTTGCAGATCAAGTAAGAAGAAACAATTAGCTAAACTGGTGTTTTATTGTCAGCTTCGTGAAAACAATCATCTTCAAAAATATATTACATCTTTACTGAATTACAGATGAAAATATATATCTCGTACGAAAATTGGGACGGGGAGGAGAGGAGGAGCACACAAATTCACGTCTTACTCGAACATAATCAAAAGCGAAAAAGGTAACTAGATCGGCCAGTCTCAGAGAACGTCAAGTGCAACCCCAAAGGTTGGCATCATTAAAATTCAGCCAAAAGAATGCCAAGCTGTTTCTTTGTCCCCACAATGTTTTAATACTAAATTTTGAATATAAAAAGTCGTTACAAAAGATAGATCGATTTGACATTGAAAAGCATCGCAAACTGTCCTTACACTGTAACGTACATAAACCGACAGTTTTAATAGATGCCGCTTAGTCGGCAAAAATCCATTATAAATCTATTTGTAGAACTATAATGACCTGTTTGAAATAATAATAGCTTTTAATGTAAACATAAGGGTAATAAATATGAGCTGAAATGACTGTTTTTTATTTTATTAATAGCTACTTATGCTAGAAATAGGCTGATAACGACTTTTAAATTACCTTCTCAAAATAAATAATTATAGCTAAATTAATTTAATCCATTCGGGGAAATGTATAAACACAAATACTTTTCAAAAACCCCGATTTAAAAATTGCTTTATATTATTCCAAGAGCAATGTGTTTGTAACTACAAAAGGACAAAGAAACGCTATTAAATGAAAGATTTTGATTTGTAAATAAAACGGGAAATTCTATATAATTAATTAATTGAATTACATAAATTTAAAAAGATTTTTTTTTTTTTTAAATTATATATATATTAATCCCTCCTTTTTGTTATAATATTAAATTTGAATAAATAAATAAACTTTTAAAGAACATATGTGTGAACACTCACACAGCATGTTACTGACTCCATATATTTTTCTTTTCTTGTTTTAAGTTCCTTACATTTATATAAAACATGAATTGTTTAATTTTCTATATTCAATTTTAAATTTATTCTGATATATATATATATATATTTTTAATACTGAAAAAAGTATTGAAGCATAAATAAATGTATGGGAAATCTTCAATAATTGATTACCGATATGTATATTAATAAATTCCGATAACAATTTAACACATATATCTATTTATTAAAATATTTAAAGTACAATACTCACCCGAAGTCAACGATTAAGTTATAATATGTGATATAATTTAATAATTGTCATCTTTCTTTAAGCATCCTAATTATATCCTAAATTTCCGTACATCGAATGAGGCTTTCTTTGGTAAATAATAATTTAGTTTGGTATGTTAGTAACTCTATATACTTTACTTTTTTCTTTTAACTTTCCTACATTTATATAAAATACGAACTGTTTAATTTTCTATATACAATTTTAAGTTTATTCTGAGATATTTACTCATTTTATGTTCTTTTTAACATATTTCAACAAGGTTGAAAAGTGTTTATGACTTCGGTTTGTCTGTCTGTCTGTCTATCTGTCCGTCTGTCTGCCCGCGCTCTAACTCCCGTAAATATTTATGAAATTTCTTGAAACTGATATATGTTATTCAAGTTCACTATCGGACGTTCCTTATTGAAAATGGAGTTTATACCTCAACTGGTTTGTGTACAGGGACACCCAAAAGTACTTCAAAGCATTGTGTTCTATGAGAGGCATTTCTATAAACCATATTTTCACGCCTTTACTCTAGACTTATCTGAATGAAATTGAAATATGTTATTCAAGTTCACTATCGGACGTTCCCTATTAAAAATGGAGTTTATACCTCTACTGGTTTGTGTACAGGTACATCCGAAAGTATTTTAAAGCATTGTGTTCTATGAGAGGCATTTCTATAAACCATATTTTCATACCTTTACTGTAGACATATCTAAATGAAATTGAAATATGTTATTCAAGTTCGCTATTGAATGTTTCCAGTATAAAATGGAGGAAATACCACCATCGGCTTATGTACAGGGATACTCAAAAGTATTCCAACGCATTGCGTTCTATGAGAGTTATTTCTATGAATCAAATTTTAATAACTTTACTTTCCACGAAGTTTTAGGAAATTGGTTATTTATATGCACAAAAAAATGCTTTGCATAGATTATAGCATGATTAGCATTAGATTTACATGGTGACACAAAAATATACATTTATATTAAGATCTATTAATAAAAAATTGCTAGAATTGTACTTTCGTTTACATTAAGCGTTTTTTAACACTTTCTAACATTTTTAAGTGTGAATATGATTTCATTTTGTGTATCTGTCCATCTGTCTGTCTGTCTGTCTGTCTGCCCGCGCTCTAACTCCTGTAAATATTTATGAAATTTCTTGAAACTGATATGTTTTATTGAAGTTCACTATCGGATGTTCCATATTGAAAATGGAGTGAATATCTCTTCTGGTTTATGTACAAGGGCACCCAAAAGCATTCGCAAGCATTGTGTTTTATGAGTGTTATTTTTATAAATATTTTCCCTATAGAATGTTCCCCATTTAAAATGACATTAATAGGTCCTGTATAACTAGTTTGTTTACAGGGACAACAACAAAAACAACAACAACTGCAAAAATGCCACTGCGTTACGTTTTAGGACAGAATTTTTTGAAAGTTATATTTAAAAATCTTTCTACTGTAAAAATCATAAAAATATTTAAATGCATTATTAATATTCTAAAATAATGTTTTGTATAGAATATGATATGATTAACACTCTGATTTACAGGGCTACACTAAAATATTCAGAGAGATTAAAAGCTGAAATTATAATCTAATGGCTGCATTTTCTTTTGCGTTAAGCTTTTTAAACTCTTTCCAAAATGCCTAAGAGTAATTTTAAAATCAATTAGTCTATCTGTATATTTTTCAGTCCTTCTGTCTGTTGTGTGATAACGTAGGCAAAAAATATTAAAAGTTATTCGATACAACAATTACGTGCAGTTCGAAAGTGTTTCTAATCAATGCGTACTGCATGGTTTTTCTTTCTTGTTTAAACTGAACAAAGTGCTGAAAAAAAAAAAAAAAAAAAAAAAAGAGGAAATCTTCAATGATTAATTACCGATATATATATTAATACATTTAGATAACTACTTAACAAATGTAACTATTTATTGAAATCTTTATTGCGATATTCACTCGAAGTCAACGATTAAGCTATAATACGTAACATAATTTACTAAATGTTATCTTACTTTAAGCATACCTGTTATATTCCAAATTTCTGTAAATTGAATTTCTAATAAAACTTATATATTTTCTCTTTATTTCTGTCGAATGTTTAACAGTTAATTTTTTTTTTTTTTTTTTTTTTTTTTTTTTTTTTTAATTAGAACTTATTATATCTTCTATGAAAACAACTGGAACAACACTAAATTTGTTTTACAAATATTTGATGCATATATATTTCATCCTTTATAACAAATATATGAAATTGCAGTCATACTTTTCGTTAATTATTATTATTTCTTTATTTTATAAATTATACTGCCTTCCCCAATCAGTAATTTATAGCAAACTTTTCTTAGATTTATTTTCGTTAAATATTTTACGTTTGATATTTTTTTCATACAAGAAATTGTATTAATCTAAATTTGACACCTCACACTCTGAAATTTTCCTCGCTCTCTCCCATCAGTACACAAAAATATATGTATTGTCATTGGGATGAAAATAGTTTGTAACCACAATTCTGCTTACTTAAATTTCTGCTATCCCCCCCCCCCACCCTGCACACACACCCGCTTTCATCAAAAGTTTTAATTTAATATTAAGTTAAAGGGAATTTCTTTTTCTACTTTTCTTTCTTTCTTTATTTTTACTTCCATTACCCTACTACCGTAGGTAATGGAAGTATTGTATTCGGTCTAAAAATTCGATATCGGGTTTTCACCTGATTTACACGTTTTAAGGTCCCCTGAGTCCAAAAAAGTGGTTTTCGGCAATTGGTCAGTGTGTATGTATGTGTGTGTGTGTGTGTGTTGTGTATGTGTGTATGTGGAGAATCTTCTGGCTATTATAGCTCAGAAACTAATAAAGATAGAGCTACGAAACTTTAGAATTAAAATACGTCTGGTGTACAGATGAAATTTCCAAATTTTGGTGAAAATTGAAAAACCGGAAGTGGGACATCGGAAACCGGAAGTGGGACCGTAATTCCGTATCTCAAAAACGGCTCTAACGATTTTCTTCAAACTTGCTATATAAACACTCTATTAGATGTCCTTTCGAATGATGTAGTTGGTTAGTTCAGGAAAATTGATAGGCGTCCTGTATAAATAGCTCAATTTCACACCTCGCAAGGGTGTTCCTTTAAAAACGGTTGTACGAATTTTTTTCAAACTCGCCATTTTAACTCACTTTTAAATATGCTTTTGTATGTAATTATTGTTTTCCTGTCAATAATTGAGTTTAACCGGAAGTGGGACATCGGGAACCGGAAGTGGGTCCGTAAGTCCGTATCTCAAAAACGGCTCTAACGATTTTCTTCAAATTTGCTTTATAAACACTCTATTAGATTTCCTTTCGAATGATATAGTTGGTTAGTTCAGGAAAATTGATAGGCGTCCTGTATAAATAGCTCAATTTCAGATCTCCCAAGGGCGTTTCTTTAAAAACAGCTGTACGGATTTTTTTCAAACTCGCCATTTTAACTCACGTTTAAATATGCTTTTGTATGTAATTATTGTTTCCCGATCAATATATGATTTTTTGTAAAAGTTGGTACCTCAAAAACGGCTCTAATGATTTTCTCTTTAGGTCACTTTTATGTTTTCTGATCACATTATCTCTCAAAAATTTATATAATACGTGTAATAGTGGGTAATCGAAGTCGTGTGGTTGTTATACACCAGATTTTTTCTTTTCATTATTAACATAATCTCACCATTTTAAATTATATATCAATAATGACTTAACTAATTTCAAAACAATTATTATTTTTCTATTTTAAGTACAAATAGTTGATGCTTGAAATTAAATAATATTTAATCCCAACTACATGAATTCCTCAATTTCAAAATAAGTTTTAATAGTTTGGATTCATCTTTATATGCTTCTACTTCCTGAGCTTACCCCCTTCTCTCCGTTTTAATGAATTGTTCCCTCAGTTTAACGGCATATATATTTTTAAGAAACTAAAAATAAACAACATAATGTGTTATTTATTTATTTTATTTATTTATGTATTTTTATTTATAGAAAAATAAAGTAAGTTAAATTAAATTAACTCTTTTGTACCTCATGATTTGCAAAGTGGGTCCGTTTATCGTAATAAGTGCAATCTTGTGATTCGTTTTATTACTATGATATTTTACGAACGGCGGTGACTGCAAGAAGAATTAATATTAAATATTAAAATCGCACAAAACATTTCTTTTCTTCACGGGGAAATTGGGAATTTGTTTGTTTATTAAAATCTTAATAATGACAATTTTTATTTAACAGTTTTAACACATGTTAATCAACTTTATCAATTAGTCTTAAAAAACGCATTAAAGTTTGCAATTTTTTTCAATAAGTCGACAGTTTTCGAAATATTTCAAATCCTGTAGATTAAATAAAAATCTTATTTATTCTTCAAATTTTAATATTTCATTTTATTTTATTAAATGAAAAGTGTTTATTGAATACGCTAAACAAAATACCCTCAATAAATAACTACAGAAACATAAAAAAATGTCTTCAAATTAAAGGATTTAAGAGGGATCTAATGTAATACTGAAACGTGTTTTTTTTTTATTAATCTTTTTAATCATTTAGACTATATTTTCATGTAATGTTACTTTTTATTTAATCAAATTTATTTTTTTGTAAGTAAATACGATTTAAATTTTAAACAATTGTTTAAATTATTTAACGGACATAAAACACAATCATTATTGTCAACTTTTAATGTAATGGAATTATTTTTTTAAAAAAGGTTATTAAAACTAATTTAAAAGTTGAACGGAAGTTTTTCTGAAATTTGCACTTTTTATTCAATTTTTATTGTAAAAAAGGTAATATTTACAATACAAGTGCTTTATGAATTGTGCAATAAGAAATTATTTTTGTTCTAATTTTTAATTTAATGCTTTTTTTTTTTTTTTTTTTTTTTTTTTTTTTTAATCTGTTCCTAAAGACAGATTTTATTGTGTAGGTTTGAACTTAAAAATGAGTAAAATTTGGCAGTAAGATATCTGGATGAAATTATGTTCCAAATTGATAAAAAAATAAAAATAAACTCTTTTAAACTAATATAAGTAAAAAAAAAGTTTTCATTGTTGTTTTATCTAAATAAATATTATGTGCATTTGTTAAAAAAACTTAAAACTATAGATATAGTATTTCGGGTTACTTATGATTGGATTAAGAATTAATTTTATTGTGAAAACTTTTTTTTTTAATCTATTAGGTCGATTCACAAATAATTTCCGATGCAGTATAGTTAAAATTTACACAAGAAACATTACACAATGAATATAAGGCTTCAAAGATAGGCTCCTCCCCCTGCATTTATCATGTAGTGTGATTGGGTGTTACTTGCTTTGGACGAATAGTCAAAGCATGCATACTGCAAATATTAATAAAATTCTTCAAAAGTGTAGTCTTTTGCATATTATGTTCCTTTTTAACCAAAGAGAATAACGATAACCTTTTATTTTAATGGAATTATGCAAATATTTGGAAACATTAGCTTTCAGCCGTCATTAGCATTACTGTACGCATTGGTCTGATTTCACTGGGCGTGTGCCATGCGTCTTAGTGTATAATCTGTGGTTCAATTATTCTTCTAACAATCGTTTTGTCTGGTGTATGTTTGATTAAACTGTTACTCCAAACTCCTAAAATGGAGAATAAAAAAAGTGCATATTCGTCATGTGATGCTTTGGGAATTCAAACAAGGCAATAGTGCTAAAGCGACAGCTGAAAAAATATGCAGTGTATACGGTGAAGGACTAATAACTGATCGGACAGTTAGATATTGGTTTACAAAATTCCGCGCTTGAAATACGACTTTAAAGGACGAACTGGGGACAGGACGTCCTTCCGACTTTGATAACAACCTTGTAAAGGCTATATTGGAACAAAATCTACGCCAATCAACTAGAGACATAGCAGAAAGGTTGAATGCACCACAATCAACTATTTTCCGCCACCTGAAGAAATTAGGGAAAGTCAGCAAATTAGGAGTATGGGCACCACACAATCTCAGCGAACAGAATAAAGAAGTTCGCCTGTCTATTGCTACAAGTCTGCTCTCACGAGAAAAAAACGAGCCTTTTTTAGATAAGATAATAACTGGCGATGGAAAATGGATTACTTATGAGAATATCATCTATAAAAGATAGTGGCTTGATAAGGAACAAAAACCCTTACCAGATTCGAAAGCTGACATCCATGGAAAAAAGATTTTATTGTGTGTATGGTGGGATTGTCGAGGACTAATCCATCACGCGTTATTAAAGTCAAATTTAACAATTTCTGCACACATACATGTTCAGCAACTGCAAAGAGTGAAAGAGAATCTTCATGAAAAACGTCCTACACTCGCGAATAGCAAAAACGTCATTCTTTTACATGATAATACAAGACCACCTACAGAAAGGGTGACTCAAGAAAAAATTCTAGAGCTCGGATGGTCTGTTTTACCGAACCCACCTTACTCCCCGGACCTTGCCCCGACAGATTTTCCCCTTTTCTGTACCTTACAAAACTTTTTTAAAGGAAAAATATTCAAATATGGAGAACAAGTCAGATAGGCTGTCGAAAATTTCTTCCAATCGAAACCAACCCCAATTTACAAGGATGGAATATATAATCTGCCAAGAAGATGAAAGAACGCCATACACAGTAATAGAGACTACATAATAAATTGACATAATTTTGTAACTAAATGAAAGCAAAATAAATGCGTGCTAAAAACAAAGGAAAAACACTTTCGCGACCGCTGACGTGAATTCACGTCATTTGAAAATCTGTAACTCTGCCAGTGGGCGTTTCTTTAGGTTACATAAGTTACATTTTTTCTCAACAATATACCCAATATTCACATTTTTTTAATCAACGCATTACGGATACAAATACTTTGATTAGAAAGAGTATAATTGTAATGTATATACATTTATATTATAAATATGAATGCAGAAAACATTGATTTAGGAGCTTACTGTCAAAAAGGCAAAATCATGCGGTCGCGAAAGTGTAAAGACACCACCTACAAAGACTTAACATGATAAATGTGGGAGGGGCTTATTCTTCGGCAGGAAATAATACCTAATATAGTTTATAATATTCGTTGTATAACGTTATTGGTGTGTATTCTATTTTAACTGCATCGGAAATTATTTATGAATCAACCTAATATTTGGTGTATTACCGAGATATTTCCGTTTTATAGAATTGTTGTGGTTACATATCTTACAAATCAATTTGGATTCACATTTGTTATATTTTTTAATTTCTGTTTTTATACCGAAAATTGTTGTTATAATTAAAATTACTGATAAAAATCAATTAAATTACACATATGTATATATGTATATAACATGTAATAAAATAATGAACACTAAATGTATACTTACGAATGCATGGAGGAGGAGATAAAAGGGAATAACTTAAAGATATACATCTAGGTAGATCCTAAAATACAAAAAAATTTCAAAATGGTATATATCGGCTATAAGTTGAAATCACAGGCAGGATGGGGAATTTCGGAGGAACTCAGTTTCCAGAAAAATCAGGGTGTAACTTTGGAAGTGCGTAAAATAAAATAAAATAAAATAAATAAGTAAATAAATAAATCAACAAATAAAGACAATGGTTAAAAAAACAGCCAGTGTATGTGTACAAGGTATTTTGTCGAACAGTAAAGGCATTGTATACAAGTCCTAGGTGGAGAAAGAAAAAAAGAGCTGGAGAAGGAGTTGAAGAAAGAGGTCAATATATATTTTTTTTACTTGCCCCGAGAAGGAATATTAATTTGGAGTGCTCTTCTGAAGTTAAATGGATTTATTACTTTTCCATTGCATAGCAATGATGTGTAGGAAGCTGCTCTAATCTCTTTAGATCTCAAAAAAGCAGTATATTACTAACTGGCAGTACATGAATGTGATTTTTTGCGTTTACTATGCTTAACAAATACAGTCGGTAACAAAAGTGTCCGAACACTAGCAAAAATTCCTATGTGAAAAAAGTACACTTCATACGGTTTTGTTAAATAAATCCTTGTCGAATCTTGTTCTTAGATAGTGTAAGAACATGATGGAATAAGGATTTATTTAACAAAACAGTATGAAGTGTACTTTTTTTACATAGGAATTTTTGCTAGTGTTCGAACACTTTTGTTACCGACTGCACGTGTAGACAGCTACTTTACTCGCCGTAGATGCCTATCAATCATGCGTATGAAGTTTCTATAAGCGATCTAGATGCCTACAGAATAGTATATTACTAATTAGCAGTGCCTGAATTTGATTTATTGCTTTTACTTCCTACACATTCAATATTCCTAGCAATGATGTGTATAGACTATTCTACGTGTTCAAGATGCGGAGGGAATAATAAATGCACGGCGATGTTTGGTGAAAATTTTAATTTATACTCCTTCTCGATATCCCTTTCTCCTTTTTCATAAAAAATAAATAATTTGAGGTATTTGGATTGTTGTTAATTAGTATATTTTTAAAACTGATATTGACTACTACTTATCATTAATCATGAGATATTTATATGAGTACACATAATTTTTTTAATGATTGAATATTTTTATTTTATTTTATTTTTGAAGAAAGAAATGTTATATAAATATTTTATAGCATTTTAAATTTTATTCAGGATCTTAATAAACTAATTAAATTTAATAATTTGTTTTAGAAAAAAAAAGAATATAACAATACATACAGAACTTTTTTTAATTAAATTATCTAAGTTGTGAAGAAGTTTATATGAAGTTCGGTTAAAAGTAAATTTAGAACATGGACAAACTTCTAAGATGATAAAAATATAGAAAAATTAGTAGAAACAACGCGATTCATTTTATACGTTGGACGTGATTTATTAGACTGATAAATTTCCTTCCAAGAATTACCATACAACAAGTTATTAATCAAAAAAATCATTTGGCACAAAATCTTTATTAAAATGTCACTTGATTTCTGTCACTATACTGTTTAATGTGTGACTTAACTACTATTACAAGCATTAACAGAATAACAGAATATGGTGTGACATGAGCATGAGTTTTTTCCCCAACTTAAACTTTATTGCAAGAACAAAATTAATAACAATCCTATATTCATATGATTATATGCTATGTGTAAATGTTAGCCTACTGACAATCAGAAGGTACAAATGAGAGAAACAAATTGTAGACGTATTAGGTATTTAGAGTGTCTTAAAAATGGCTGCATTTTAGACCATTCCAGTGTCTTAAAAATGAGGCATTTTAAGCCATTTCATGTGTCTTAAAATGGTATCATTTTAACACCTTTGCAAAGTCTTAACTTAACTGCAAATAAAGGTTCCCTAAAATGTAAGACATTTATTTTTCGCTCTTAACATGACCATTTATTTAAGAAACTTTTTAATTGAATTTAAGAACATGACTGGTTATTCCATGGAGAAGACAGTGTATTTCTTAAATAAAGATTAAAACATTTCAAATAAGGTTTAATCATTTGTATATTAGATTAGAATAAATATCAATTTTACACTCTAAAGCACTTTATATATGAATTTTATTACGGAATATATAATTTCTAAAAGAAACACACTTTATTATTCGTATATTTAAATCAACAGTATATCTAAAAAAAAGGGGGTACCCATTGAAATTTCTAAAATTATATTTATTATGGAATTATGTACATATTTTTCTATCTATCTGTATGTGTATATATATATACATACATATATATATATATATATATATATATATATATATATATATATATATATATATATTAAAATAATGTTTCTAGTTTCAATATAAAATTTATTTTTAAGATCTAACTAAATGTTATTTATTTATTTATTTTCATAAGAAAACTTTTTATTTATTTATTTTTTATTTCAAGAAAAGGCAGAATTTTAAATAAGATGGCAATTGTCTGCATAATTTGTTTCGCTATGTGAAATCAAGACTGTTTTTTAAGCAATATGAGACAAGCCATTTATCATTCCACCATCCACATAAAATGTACTATTACAAATCGGTTTGTTAAACGCATTTCCTAATCTTTAAAAATATATTCGATTCATTTCTTAACCTACAGAGAAATCACATTTTGCATTAGCCATTTATATGCCACATCTTTAAAAATGAAACTTCAAAGTATTTGAAACCAGACAATTTTTTTTTTTTCAATTCTACTATCAGTAGAAAATGAAATTATTTTTAATGCATGTTGTATTGATAAACACAAAGATTATTAAAAGTCTGCACAGAATTAAAAAAAAAAAAAAAAAAAAAAAAAAAACGATTTTTTCTCGATTTTTTAATTTATGTACGTTTAAAATTTTTTTTCCACAAGTTAAACCTATTTTAATGAAAAGCTTTTTCTTAAAGTTCATAGGAACATTAATAATTAAACAAATAATTATTACTCATATGTTGTTATAAGTTTTATACTGTTATATCATAAGTATTTTAGTAATTTAATTAAAAGTGTAAGGTACTTACAGGGGGGGGGGGATGTTAATTTTTTAAATTTTATCGAAAATTAAAACATTTAATCAGAAAACTATTCAATTAATAATTTTAAATTAATATTTACAGATGAAAACCGATTTATTTTTTATTTTTTATTTTTTATTTTTATATTTATATAAACCAGAACAATTAATTCTTATAAAATATTTGATTAATTTCTGTACCTATATTAAGAATATCAGAATAAATATTTCAATAACGTTAAGGAATTAAACATTTGTATTTTTCTAACTCAATGACATGATTCCATAGCACTTTTTAAATTTTATTTTATAAGTGGAAAACTAACTTTAAATGGATAAAAAAGCGATGTTATCTCTTCATTTCGTAACACCAGTCTATGATGATGTACCTCTTCTATGAACGACCCGGTTAGTTCCTGTTATCTATTTCTTTGGCCTTCAAACTGAATATCACCACTTGCTTCTGTAACAACTAACCAAATTTCTTTGTGTTTTAATTGAATATAGCATAAATAAACTATTATCTCTTTAACTACGTTTCTTTTATGAAATTATAAATGTATTGTAACCAGATTTTTAAATAAATTATTCATTATTACCATTAACTAATTACTTTATGCTTATGTATTAGTTGCATACGTAACAATAGTTTTTTATTCTTATTCCTTTCTTGTCATTTAACTACTTTACTTAATTGTAAATTTTTCATATTTGTACAATTCAATATTATTAGTGAATTATTCTACAATATTTCTAAAAGTATTGCATACCAAACTGTAAACTTATCTTCTGTTTTAATTTGGATGATGAAACATTTATTATATTTTAAAAATGTTGTTTAAAAATATAAAAATAAAATTCAAAATCCAAAACAAAAAAGGAATTTAAAATCATTTTAGATAACACATTTATGAGAAATTAAACAGTATTTGAGTTAACCTTTTTTACAAAAACATTTGAAATCTAATCTTTTAAAGTATATTTCATGAATTTGCTTTTAAAAGTTTGTTTTCCAGTACTTTTAATCCACTGAACAAAGAAAAACTACAATGAAAAATCTCATAGAGGGATACTTACTACTTATTTGACTTATATTATTTTGCAAACATTTCTATCATTAAAGTTGTTGTAAAAGATAAACTTGAAGTCCCACTAGAGCACAATTTTCAAATTAAGAATGTTCTAAAAGGTTGAAATTTATGTTGCATAAATAAACTAGAAATATTATAATAAAGTATAACCCTTTTAATAAATTAACTTATCATTAAAAATATTATTAATTGTTTGAAACTCATTGGCTTACTTTCAATGCAAATACTTTAAAAATAATGTCTTTGTGTTGCTCTTTTTTAATAAACTCTGTGAATAATTATATAAATTACAGTCAATGTAATATTTAGAAATGTAAATTTTATTAAGTATTTTTTTTTTCATGCACATATTTTAGCGCAGCGTTTCTTTTCCTTCTTCTTCTACTTTATTTTATTTTATTTATTTTTTTAGCTAAATACTTCATGCATAAAATATGTAATTTTTATTCTTTTAAATATCTAAGCTTACCCTTACTAAAATTTAGGTTTTCTAAAACTTTTTTTATGGTTTTTTCTAGGTTTTTAGGCATTTAAAAAGTTTCTTTGAAGTTTCGCTAAAAAATCTTTCCTGAAAAAAAAACCTCATCTAAGTTTTCTTTAGGTTTTATTCTTAAAACCTCCTCAAAACCTGCGTGGTTTTAGGTTTTCTAGAGGTTTCCCAAAGTTTCGGATAAATACATCGATAATAATAAGTTTCTTTATGGTATTTAGATAATACATCCGCTATACTTACAACCAAAAAGTTTTATAAAGGTTTTATTTTTAAAACCTTTTAAAACCTGCACTGTTTTATGTCTTATAGAGGTTTTCCAAGGTTTCAGATAAATACATCGATGATAATAAGTTTTTCTATGGTATTTAGACAATACCTCTACTATACCTTCAATCAAAAACGTTTTTTAAAGGTTTTACTATTAAAACCTTTTAAAACCTGCACTGTTTTATTTCTTATAGAGGTTTCCCAAGGTTTCAGATAAATACATCGATGATAACAAGTTTTCCTGTGGTATTTAGATAATACCGCCACTACACTTACAATCAAAAACGTATTTTTTTAGTTTTATTTTTAAAGCCTTTTAAAACCTGCGCTGTTTTAGATCTTATAGAGGTTTCTCAAGGTCTCAGATAAATGGTTGGTTGGTTGGTGTCGTGTCATGGATAGAAAAAAAAAAATTAAATGGGACCGAAGGTCCTATATACAGCATCTGCGATTTGAAGGCAGTTGTCTTCATATAAGTCTGCCCACGGATTGTCACTTATTTGCTGCAATTGCGCCAGAATAGCAGGACAGTTGAAAAGATGTTTGGGGGTTAGTTCTAAGTCTGGGCAGTTTTTGCAGAGGCAGTAAGTCCTTGTCCCGTCTTTATGGATCTTCATCCCCCTAAAGTGTCCTGTCCGGAGTCTTGTTAGAGTGCTGGTGAGAGTTCTGTTGGTACTGATTTCAGGGATTTGGTGTTTGATTTTAAGTTTCCTATCCTTGAATTTTGCCTTAGCAACGGAATTGATATCGCTGAGGGTGACATGAGTAACTCTGCTGGTGTTTAATTGTCTTGCTTCTTTTGCCAAGGCATCAGCCGTCTCATTTTCAGTAATGCCAACATGCGCGGGAATCCACTGCATGGTGCACTGTTTCTTCAAATGGAAAAGCTTACGAAGTGTACGGTGTATATTTATAATTAGCCCTGAAGAACCCCTTTGAATTGCTTGAAGAGCAGCTCTGCAGTCACTGAAGATGATTAACCCATTGGCTCTTTCATTTTCTTCGAGATTTATATACTCGTCTAGGGCTTTTTGGATGGCAATGAGTTCACAAGTGTAGTTTGAAGCTATTTTGCCTCCTCCGATCTTAAATTGCTTTGTGCTTCCACTCTTTGGGAAAGTAAAGTTGACACCAGCTCCTCCATTGTCTAGAGTTTTATCTGAGGAACCGTCAGTGAAGCAAAGACAAAATTTTCTCTTGAATACGAGGCAATGGTTTTATCACCTTTTGTTTTAATAGCCGAAGTTACTTCTTTTTTGGAACATGGTTCCAGAAGGTGAGTTATAATTTTTGTGTTTTCCGGAAGAGTCGAAGACAAAATTGGCTCTTGCAGAATTTCATATGTGTTATGCTCTAGTCCAGTTTGCTGCCTGACCATTAGGTCATAGTGTAAGGTGGAGGATCGTTTGAGTCTTGTATTTTTGTTCCACTTCAAAAAGGTTTTTTTGCTAACATGTTTCTCCTCACGACTTCTAATATTGTTGGTAAAGTTGATGACACTACATTTTCTTCTGTTATCAAGTAACTGGAGACCACATTCCTGTTGGGATTTAATGTTGTCTGTGGAAGAGACAGCACCAATTATAATCTTTGAGGCTTTTGCCTGTATGTTATCAATCTTCTTAAGTGTTGAAGTCGAGGCGTGAGACCAGATGGACGAAGCATATTCCATAACTGGTCGAATCAAAGTGGTGTAGGTAGTTTTTAAGGTTTTGGGGCATGCTCCCCAATTTGTACCGCATAGGCTTTTCAAGATTCTTAATTTTTTGAGTGATTTATTGGCACATTTCTTTATTTGTTCAGTGAAACGTAGTTCAGCATCTAGAGTAAATCCCAAATAAATAGGATTTTCAGTCTTTGTTAAGGGCTGATTGTTTAGAATTAAGTTTGAAGAGAATAGGTGCCTGTGTTTTCTATCTGTTGAGAAGATGCTGTACGATGTTTTTTGTGGGTTAAATTTTAGCTTTCGGGAGTTTGACCACTCCAAAATTCCTTCCAGGGAGCAATTAAGAGATCTTTCAGACTGCTCAAGACTCGTGTTCGAATGCCAAATGGCAATGTCATCGGCATAGCAAGCTACTTTTGTTTCATTGTGAAGGTGCGTGTGGATATTATTGACATAGATAAGGAATAACAGTGGGCTAAGGACAGATCCCTGTGGCACACCACCCCAAGTCCTTCTTTCTTTCGAGTAGACACCGTTGAAACGCACTTTAATTTTCCTATTTTTGAGGAAGTCTGATATCCAAATTAAGGCATTTCCCTGGATACCCATTTCATGAGCAATCTGTATTAGTTTCCCTCTCCAAACAGTGTCAAAGGCTGAGGTCATGTCAAGGAAGACCACGGTAGTCTTTTTATGTGGTTTGGTCTGCAGGCCATCGATGATAGACTGGCAGAGGAAAAACAGTGCGTCTTCAGTTGAATGTTGTTTCTTGTAGGCCGTTTGATAAGAGTTTAATTTCTTTCCCTTTAAGAGTTCTCTCAACAATCTGTTATGTACAATTCGCTCCATGACCTTACATAAGATGCTAGTTAGTGCAACAGGTCTATAGTTTTTGCATTCCTCTGCAGATTTTCCGGGTTTAAGAATAGGAGCTATGATAGAAGTTTTCCATGCTTTCGGTAGTTTCCCCTTTGACCATGATGTATTAATTATGTCAAGGAAAAAGTCTCTGGCCATCTCTCCAAAGTTTTTAATCATCTCACCGAAAATTAGATCGTTACCAGGTGATTTACCACTAGGGATTTGTTGAATAGCTGTATTCAATTCTTGCTTATCAACAGGTCTGGAGAAGTTGTCGATGGTTTTGTACGTTCTGGATTTTAGTAGTATTCTTCTAACAGTTTTATTGAGATTTTTGTCTTCAGCTTGAAAATCGATTTTGCTCATCTCTGAGTAATGATTTACTAACAGATTTGCTGATTTCTTATTAGTGTTAGCAATATCTTTTGAAGACTGAATGAGTCTCAGATAAATACATCGAGGATAATAAACTTTTCGATGGTATTTAGATAAAACCTTCACTATACCTACAATCGAAAACGTTTCTTAAAGGTTTTATTTTTAAAACTTTTTAAAACCTGCACTGTTTTAGGTCTTATAAAGGTTTTCCAAAATTTCAGTTAAATACATCGATGATAATAAGTTTTCTTATAGTATTTAAATAATACCCCCACTATACCTGCAACCAAAAACATATTTTTTTTAGTTTTATTTTTTAAACCTTTGAAAACCTGCACTTTTTTAGGAATTTATAAAGCTTTCCCAAGGTTTTCGGATAAATACGTCGATGATAATAATTTTTTTCATGGTATTCAGAAAATATCTCCGTTATACCTCAATCAAGAAGGATTTTATTTAGGTTAATTTTTAAAACATCAGAAACCTGCACTTTTTTAAGTTTCTTAAGTGTTTCATGAGGTTTGTGGTAAATTACGCCCGTGCTTATAAGATTTTTCTAATGCATTTAGATTATACCTGTTTTATACATATATCCAGGAAAGTTTTTTCTAGTTTTATTTTTATATATTTTAAAACATTCACATAGTGAGGTATTTCTTAAGGTTTAAAAAGATACCTTTTAAAAAAACATTTTCATGAAGTAAGTGTTAAAAAGGTTAAAGTTACAGGTTTATAACGGTGTACTCAAATAAAAACTTTATCTGTAGTTACATTTAAAAACAACAACAACAACAGCAATAATAATAATAATAATACTATAATATTAATTTTAGAAGCTTTTATTAAAGGTATAGATTCAATATTGCTTTAAAAATATATCAATACATATATAAATAAATATATATATATATATATATACATATTTTGTAAATTATATTTTCTTGACTATTAAAAGTTATCAATATTTTACGAAAATATTATAAAATGTTATTTGAAAATATTTTTTATTGGTTAAAAGGAAAAAAAAAAAAAAAAAAATGAAAAACTCTTTTACAGTCTGCAGCAAAGGTATCGATAACTAGCCAATAATTCCGATATAAAAAAAGTGCACTTATTACTGTTTTTTAAAATAAATCCTTGTCGAATCAGGTTCTTTTACTAAGAACCTTATACTATGAAATTAAGTATAATTTCGTCGATTAATAGTAACTAACATTCTATGACGTGATAATAATTGATAGAGACTATTAATAAATAATAATAATGAGTCAGTAGTATCTCAATCACTGACGGGCCGCAGCCGCCTGGTCGGTAGAGGCCGAGTTCCTAATCAGAAGATTACCGGTTCGATACTTGAGCCGACCGGAGACCGTCGCATCGTGTACATTGATGCAGGCTGATGCACGTAAAATCCACCGTGGCCGTAATGTCCTCCATGTTCTTATCCCAAATTATACCTCTGATGGTCATCGAAACAGGAAGCTATCCCCCCCCCCCGTGAAGTACAGCCGGCAGCAGAATTATTGAAGTGCTAGGAATAATTCCTTTTTAAAAGATGGGTACGTAATACTGTTCTGTCAAGTAAATATTTGCCGAGTCATGATCTTAGTTTTATGCTGTTTATAAAAAAGTAAGTTGATGATAAAAATTAAAAAAAGAAAAAAAGAAACATGAAAAATGTGGATGTGCGCTTAAATAATTTTGCTGCCAACTGTATAAATATTGTGATGGCATGTCTCCTACTGAAAGCTGAGTAGTTTTTACGTCGCAATAGTGCTAAGCTATGGTCAGTTGATGCTTCATTTTCTTGAGACAGCCTTTATTTTAAAGTCATTTTTTTAAGTTTTTAAAAGAATGTAGGAAGTTAATTATTTATCACTGATATTTTATTTTTAGTCCTCATTTATTAAGAATGAAAAAATATATGCATAATTCGATAATTGTAGCAATTTTTAACGTTTCTCTATTATAAAGATCTGGTCACTATATATCTGATCTGGTCACTATAGTCAAATGGCGACGGTCGAAACTCATTGTAAGCGATAAGCCATCACAATTTTGGTCTTTCACGGAGGGGATAGTTCCCCCGCTACTTTGAACCCCAGAGGTACAGTCGCCAGCAAAAGTATCCGAGCACTAGCAATAATTCCGATGGGAAAAAGTGCACTTAATACTCTTTTGTTAAATAGATCCTCGTCGAAGCATGTGCTTAGACTTACTCGACAAGGATTTATTTAACAAAGCAGTATTAAGTGTGCTTTTTTTTAGACAGGGATTATTGCTAGTGCTTGGATTCTTTTGCTGCCGACGGTATTTTGAATGAGAATATGACTAACCTTAGGATTACTTTATCGCCTAGAGTAGCACTAGTGCGACGTAAAATTCACTCAACTAATGCCAACTCACCTAATGAATCTTCGAATAAAAACTGCGGTTTTCAAAATGGGATTATAACAGTGTAACTTATAATGACCAGATCAGAGTACCTTTATAATAGAGAAGCGTTAAAAATTGCTACAATTACACCCAATTATGGATGCATTTTTTCCTTCTTAATGAATGAGGACTAAAAATAAAATATCGATGATAAGTAATTAACTTCTTACATTCTTTTAATAACTTAGAAAAAAGCCTTTAAAATAAAAGCTGTCCCCTGAAAATGGGGACATTTGGTCAGCATAGTTAACAGGACAGATATTAGAATTTTTTCTTGCAGACTGCAAAAACGTACGAAGTCAGGCTTTTTCTCACTTCTTTGTACTTCAGAATGTGCCTCATAACTCATAAGTGTCCCGTTTTGTTCAACTCTGACACTTTTCAAAACAAACATGGCTGATGCCTAAACGTGAAAGGAAAATTAGATAGACTACACATGAGAATGTTCGTTAAGAAATGCTTAATCAAATGTAATACTCACCGGAATTGTATTCCTATATATTTAGGCAGTATAATCTAGAAAACAACGCATGTAAATGTAGAAAGTGCCAAGAAATCAGAGTAAAAAAGTTCTAAGAGCTACAACTTTCCATTAACTAGTAGTCTCGAGGCGGGATGAACTGAGAATGGTGTAACGACGGCCGAGAACAAGTTTCTGTAGTCGTCCGCTCGATAGCAGTACTACCCAAGCAGCACCGAAACGTTCTCTGAACGTTCAAAAATTGTTCTGCAAACACTAAGAACGTTCACTCTGAACGTGTTATAGACGTCTATCTGTCCATCTTGAAGACGTACAATAGTACGGTTCAGAGAACGTTCAATGAACGTGTAACTATCACCATCGGTGTTATAGAAGCGTTCTGAGAACGTTCTATGTATACGGTCTCAGAACGTTCTAAACGTTTTTAGAACGTTTTCAAAACGTTATACACATTTTCGAAACGTTCTAGAAAACGTACTATAAACGTTCTAAAATAGTGTAGAAACGTTCTGAAAACGTTCTATACACACGTTCTCACAACGTTATGTAAACAATTTTTGACCGTTCTTTGTACGTGCTAAAAATGTCTTTCATGTATAATAAAATGGAAGAACTCGCAACAATTGTTCCGGGTCGAAAAAAGACACGACCCTTCGTCAGACGAACATAGTAGGCATGAGTGCTGAAAATACAAGAGCTACGTTTCAGTTTTTCTTGCAGCATTCGTGCCTACTTTGTTCGGTTGATGAAGGGTTGTGTCTTTTCTCGACCCGGAACAATTGTTGCGAGTTCTTCCATTTTCTTCGAGTTCTTGAATTTTATTGTGTCTATTCAAAGTTCTGCACTTGTTGTTTTATTTACTTATTTTTTTTTTCTTTTTTTCCTTCCTTTCCTTATTTATCTTTTCTTTTCTTTTTGTGTAGTACATTGTAATATGGTATAACAAACGATCAAGTATTTTGAATATTCTGGATAAATATTTGAATTCAAAAACAAATAAATAAATTCAAGATTTGGAATATTTTGAAAAATTTTAAGATATATGCCCCCTTCTAACTAATTATTATCCCCCCCCTAGATTTTGCATCATTATAATTTAACAATAGAATATAACCACATTTGGATATTAATTTTAATAAGTTAAGAAAAAAAACTTAAATATATTTTTATGTCTAAATTTTGAAACTTCCTGCAAACTTTTAGCATTCAAACACAAAATTTTTTTATTAAATTTTAAATTATCAATGGAATCTCAAATTAATGCCCAGATATGTTACACATTCTATTTTTAAACTATAATAATGCACAATCAATGGAAAACAAAAAATAAAAATTAGTTAAAAGAAGTACTCAAGTGTACAAAATTAAAACAATAAACTGTTTCCTCGTTTTCTTTTTTTCCATATAATTCTTAAACAAATAAACACAGAAGTATAAAATTTGGATAGCATGTTTTTTAAAATACCATGAATCGAATTTTATATAACTTTAGCATAAGTAATAATTTTTAAACTAAAAATCAGTAAATTTTGAAAAAATGAAAAATTTCAGCAATTTTAGAAAAGAAAACTTAATGAAAAATGGTCATGAAGGTGCATTACAGATAGGTTAAAGATGTACGTGCATCCATATTTTATTTGTAGCTTAAAACCGTATAATTTTTCTTGTAGTCATTTATTTTCTTTCTTTAAGTTTTCTTTACTAAAATTGTTGAAATTTTTCATTCTTTCCAAAGCTTACTTTTGAGAAAAACTAATAATTATTACTTTAAAATTGTTGTTTATGCTAAAGTTATGTAAAATTCGATTAATGGTATGATAACGAACATGCCAGCCAAATTTTATGTCCATGTGATATTTGTTTAAAAGTTATGCACAAAAGAAGAAAATAGGAAAGCAGGTTTGTTCCTTTAATTCTGAACAGCGGTGTATTTTAAATACGTTTAAAAATATAAAAAATAAAAATTATTATTATTATTATTTTTTTTTTTTTTATTTAAATAAATTCCGTGAAATTTCCTTAGTATTTTCATATTTCAAATCATGCGTATGCAAAATTTATTTAAATTATTGATTTTGAGTTTATAAATTTTACATATACCATGCAGTGAAATATAACAGTATAAAATGTGGTAAAACTTTTTGAAAAATAAATAATTAATTAATTAAAAGTTTATTCTGCAAACAAAGCAAATAATAAAATAATAATAATAAATAAAATAAAATAATTTAAAACATTTAGAAATATTAAGAATCACCTTCATATTGTTTGTCTATGTTTTTTTTTTTCTTTTCTTTCTTCCATTTTTCTTACTTTTGGATTTTGTGATTCATTTATATGTACGTGAGCCTTTGTGTTATAAAATTTTACGTACATGTCTTCAAAAATAATAACATATAGTTTTTTTTTTTTTTTTTTTTTTTTTTTTTTAACTATAATTAAAGAAAACTGAAAAGTTTTAAGAT
The DNA here is from genome assembly GCA_963930645.1 of Salticus scenicus. Taxonomy (NCBI): domain Eukaryota; kingdom Metazoa; phylum Arthropoda; class Arachnida; order Araneae; family Salticidae; genus Salticus; species Salticus scenicus. The sequence continues at coordinate 130,317,701 of OZ005652.1, read as the reverse complement.
GCTCCTTACTGACTAATTATTATTTTTCCCTTTGATTTTACATTAATATATTTTAACAATAGAACCTAACCATATTTGGGTAATTAATTTGCGAATTTCTTGTTAAGTTATATATATATATATATATATATATATATATATATATATGTGTTTAAATACTGAAACTTATTGCAAACTTTTGGCATTCAAACACAGAACTATTTTTAAAACTTTAACTTAACAATGAATTCACAAATTAATACCAAGATATGTTATATATTCTATTGATAAAGAGTAATAATGTACAAATGATGGGAGAAAATAAAAATATTTAAGAGAAGTATTTAAAAAAAAATTAATTAATTTATTTATTTATTTTTAATTTAAATCGAATTTGTGAAGTTTTAATTTTAAAGTATTGATTTAGTGTTTATGAATTTTACTTACACATGCATTGAAATATAACAATATAAAATATGATAAAATTTCTTGAAAATCTTTTAAATATAAAATAAATAAATTTTAAAATTTAAAATATTTTTAAAATTTTTAGAGAGCCGGCTGCTAACTATTTTTTCCCTTGATTTTACAATACTACAGTGTAACAATAAAATTTAAACAAATATACTTAAATATATCTAACATTAAACTGTAATAATACAAAATCGAATGTGGAAAAAAATAATAATAATAAATAATTAAAAGGTAGTTAGCATGAAAAATTTAAAAAATTAAAGTTTTCAAATTATTATTTTTATTATTATTATTATTACTCTTTATTTATTTATTTGTTTATTTTTTATGGTTTTTGAAAACTTTAATTTATTTAATTTTGTTAAATTTCAATGCAGATTTGGTCAAAACTATGCAAATCCTAGACTATACATATGAAAATTGTGTAGAATAAACTTATCTGTGATAGTGTATCCAAATGTCAGGAAGAAATCTTAAACCTAACGCAATGAAAATGACGGCAGAAAAAGTTACCGTTATCTCTCTTTGACCTTAGAGTTCGTGTTCGTGCTTCCGTAGTTGCCGTTCTGGCAAACCCAATAAAAATTTCACAGTTTGGCGAATTTTTTCGTTATTTTTTTAAGATTCAAGATTCAGCAAAATGTATGTCTTTTTTATATTATTATTTATTGAAAAGGAATTAATTTTAGTTATATTTATTATTTTTATGAGAAATACAGAACTCAAGATTTTTATTCAGATTTTTTTTTCCTTTTCTTTTTTTAATATTACGTGTTATTGTACGTGTTATTATTACGTATTATAATATTTTACAAAAAGAATTGACGTTTATTATGAAGTAAAATATAAAAATTTGAGCGTAACTAAAATAATCGCATGCCTGCTTATATGAAGCAATTACAATAAATTACAGGAAATGTTAAACTAGTGTCTTGTGACTATCATACAATTCTTTTCTTTATTTTCTAATACAATTCACATAGTTTAGATCAAATCACACATTTTACACAGTAAAATTGAAAAACAAAATAAAATAAATAAATATATAATAATATTAACCTTTTTTTTTTTTTTTTTTTTTTTTTTTTTAATAAAAAAAATATTGATAACTTTGTTTTACATTATCACAGATAATTGATTCAACCGTTCGTTTTAAAAGATATCAACGAGTAATTTTGAAAAAATATTATAAAATTTACACACCCGAGGAGGGGGGAAGGATTGCTATTCTTCCTGTTAAGTCTTCATGTTCACCGTTAATATTTTTAAAAAATCAGTTTCACAATGTTCAACTAAAGAAATCCCTATTGTGTGTATTTATAAGAAATTTTTTCCTCTATTGTAATATTAAAAATTTGAAAAAAATAAATGACAGCGCGACCTGTTGAGCGTTATATGTGTAAAAAAAAAAAAAAAAAAAAAGGCTGGGGGGGGGGTAATAATCACTAACTGATATCAACGGGGAGCTAAATATAAGTTTGCAGGAAATTCTGTTCATTAGTTTTTGACCTAGAGTTGACACAAGATTCTTATCACACATATCCAGACACACAGACAAACTGGCATTTTCTAAGAAATATCAATTTTTTATTAGAACATCTTAAAAATGGAAAAATCTATCGGAACGCGAAAGTCAAAAATATTTCCGAATCAAACCTTTCTTCTTTTTATTATAGAAGAATGTAATAAATAAATAGGGAAAACAAAATTTTTAGCTACTTTTTTTATTGTTTCAACTTCTAAATTTACAATATCATAAAGATCATTTACAACGTATGATCACTGTTTATTATTAAGTTTGTTACTTACATAAGAAAAAAGCACTAGATTTGTGAAAATGTTCAACTTCCGGTTTTCGATAAATATACACGTTTTGTGACTTCTGAGTATGATTTGGCTTTTTTGGTACTTGAAAATGACTGTGAGTTCGTTAAAAAAAAAATAAATAAAAATAAACGTGGACGCGGTTTCTCACAGAGCAATTGACTCAAAGTAACATAACATTTGAATAGACCGGGAATTAAATTAGTGCTTATTAGCATTTAAGATATTATCGTCCATCATGTGGCGCTGATATAATGTGAACCCATTTAAGGAAAGATTGTATCACAGCTTGTTTGATACATAAATGCACTAAAGTTATATATGAGATCAGCATTATTTATATCTCTGCTGATTCAATTTGGGTGCATATCGGTCGACAGGTGCCTCTGCTATGTTGCAATTTAATCTTGCTAACGGGAAGGCAGTATATCAGTTTCTATGATATTTAAAGCCATCGCATTTCGTTTGTGAGATGGCTATTGTAAAGTTAAATAAATTAATTTTCCATATCGTCTATGTTAGGTAGCGCTACTACGTTGAAGTTTTACCCGTTTAGTTAAAATTTTATTTCAACTTCTGTCATTTAAATGCACCAAACTTAGTATGTGAAAAATATATTATTAAAATTTATTCTGATTGAATTCGGATATAAATTGGCAAACAAGTTGTGCTACTATTACTTTTTACGATTTCTAGATGTCTACATTTAAGCATCTATTGCTGAAAATTACACGAAGTTACATATATAAAAAGTTTATTATATGAAAGTAAATTGATTAAAATTCTGTATATGCTAATCGTAGGTAACGCTGTTCATATAGAATGATATAAAAGAAAGTTTTGTGATGGTCCCAGAATAACTAATTTTATATTATAACTGAGTCACTCAACGAAAAAATAGTTATATTTTTATTGATACGAGTATAATACAGAAATTATTTATTTTTTAGTAATACATTTCGTAATAAACAAAAGAGAAAAATAATTCGGACCTCATACTTTATAAGAAATTTTCCATCTCTACTTCACTATATTGTTTAATTTAGTGATAAACGCTAGAGATAATGCCTTAAAATATGCTTGATTTCAAATGAAGAAGAAGAAATCTCCCGAAATCTATCTTTAGAGCTTTATATGGAAAATAAAAGTTTAAAATAGGTTATTTTTTAAATAGCTCTTATATCGTATAAAAATTTCGTGCACATTATATGCTGTGTAACAAAAAAGCATAGAAAGAAAAAAAATTCATACTATTGAATATTTACAAGGAGCAATTTCGAATTATATGTCACATTTTTTCGAAAAATATTTGTGAGACCTTTTAAAACAATCATTAATATTAGTCATAACATATACTACACGTTTTATTTTGCCAAATCGCAATAAATATGCCAAAATGATATCCATTCCTGCTTCCTGTAGTTTTGCAGATGGCCGCAGATTTTTAACACATGTGGCGGTATAATCTGCTGATTAGGCGAAATACACTTCATACATTTACATCCGCTTTTGATTCGGAATTTTTATATTATTTAAAAGTAATCTTTATCTTTTTCTAAACTAGTATATTGCGGCCATTACAAATCTTTCTTTTATGCTTTTCTGTACAAGTACATGATATTTATTAAAATTATTATTTACCAAAATTATTCTTCTGTAATGAATACAGGCGATTTTCATTTGAAAGAAGTAAAACATTAAGCATAAAAAAAAAAAGATCTATGGTATACAGAAGATATCTTAGGAAATGTGTTTTATAAATAAAAAATGTAAAAAAATTATAATATTGTTTTAAATTTTCACAGATTTTTAGGATTCAAGCATTCGTTTTAAAGGTGTGGGTGACTTTCTTTGTAAAACACACATGTTGAAATTTTAACCCATAGGAAAAGGCGATGCCCTACACAAATCAACCCTAGATTTTTTTTTCTAGTTGACTATTACTATTAAACACACACACACACACACACACATATATATATATTACATAATTTCAATATCACATTTTTATACTATTTTAGTTTAGAGCATTTATAAGTAATAGAAATTAAGCTATTGCTTTTCCGTTAACGAAATTAAATTGCAACATACCAGCGCCATCTGTCGATCGATATGCACCCAAATGGAATCAGCAGAGTTTTATATGATATCAATATTCCATATCAAGTGTGTATATTTATAATCAAGTGCATTTATAAGTATTATTGTATTTATAATAATTTACATCACAAAATCTGAAAAATTGCTTTATGTTGGCGGGATTAAATTGCAGAACAGCAGCGCTACCAGCTGGCGAATATACGCTTCTAAATTAGATCAGTGTAATTTTACATAATATCTTGCTTACATGTTAAGTTTGGTGCATGTATACACCGTAGAATCTGAGATATAACTTCCCCGATTTACAAAATAGCATCGCCACCTTTCATTCGATAGATCCAAAGACAAATCATCAACAATTTAGGTCAAGATCTAACTAAATATCAAATTTTGTGAAATTCCGTTCATTGGTTTGTGAGATACAGAGTCCACAAAATTTTTACAATACACGAACAAAAAGACGGACACGCAGATTGAAATTTTCTGAAAATGGTCGAATTGTGTCCTGGATATCTCAATACTGTATAAACTGTTGGAAAACCAGAAGTCAGAAATTTTCAATTATAAAATACATTTTTCTCAGAAGAAAGTAGAAATACTATTTCTTTAACTTAATATACATCTGCTAAAATTTTATGAAACATATAATATTGAATTTCTAAAAAAAAAAAAAAAAAAAAAAAAAAAAACGGAGTAATATATTTTATTAAATTCAAAAAATGAAATTATAAATACAGATACTTAAACTTTTTTTTAACATGTTAACAAATTGTAAAACTAAAAATAAGGCAACATAAACAGAGAAAAAGGCATTTTGTCACATTCGTTATAACCACACTTAGACAGAACGTGTTACGACGGTGATACACTAGAACGTTTTTCTTAGAACTAGAATTGTACGTTTTATAGATGGTACAAAGCAAACCTTTTCAAAACGTTCTAAATATTACTATTTCTTAACGTCTAATAGAACGTTCTTTTTACACGAAACACCGTGTTTGAACGATTGTAACCGTTATTAGACGTTCACAGAACGTTCCCGTGCTACTTGGGTAGAGAGGTCCCTAGGCGACGTAACCCGTTTTATCCAACTTTCCCCTATATCGTTAAATAAATGAACTGTCAATATTGCATAGATAAATCACTGTAGTGGGAGATGAATTTTAACCTCTCTCTCTCCATATATATATATATATATATATATATATAAATATATTGTTACAAAATTGTAAGTAATTATGTTTATTTTTGTATAAATTCTTTCAAAGAGGCTTAGTAAGTTGATAAAGTGCTAATTTTGTGCATTTGTAGTAGTTTTAGCGTTGAAATAGCCTTATTTTCCCTTAACAACGCATTAAAAAACCCCAATAATGCAGGTAATAGATTTGGCGCCAGATTTGGCGATTTTTTGGCAACATTGGCGAGAAAATCCTTATTAGGGATAAACCAAATATGGAAGTTCTAATCTCATTGGCTGATGAGATACAGAAATTTCTGGAACTTTCCACACTTTTCTACAGGGGTATATAAAGGCTGTTTTCTTCGCCAAGGCTGGTCAGTCAGTTCAGTTCAGTCTGAGAGCAGAGTCGGTCAGCTTGCATTGCTTTGAGCCTCTTTGAAAGAGACTTGCTTTATGTGTTATTGCTATACAGTTTGTACTGTGGATTTGCTATTGACAGCTGTTGTTTAAGCTATGTTTACTGGTTGAATTGAAGCTGATACTTGGTTTATAGACCTGTATTTTTCCAGAAATTTCTGTGAATAAATTATTGAATTTTCGTAAGTTTCGCCTTTCATTCTCAGACAACTCACGAACCCCCAAGTACACAACAATATATATATATATACATTGGGGGGGGGGACTTTTTAATCAAGTGTTTATTGTAGTATGATCGCTTTATCGCTCTGCTAATTGCTCCAAACAGTTTAAGTACTTGTTATTGATTTCTAATTACTTATTGGTACATTTTGCTATCTACATGTTACGCGTAAATTGCAACTTATATTATACATGTAATTACTTTTGTTACGAAATTAATTATTGTTCTGTTAACTCAATCTCAAATATTATGCAAATGTACTCCATATATACTATAAAGGGATACTATTATTGAAAAAAATCGAACTAACATTATTGATTATATTGTTACTGCGTACATTTTACAAAATTGAACTTCATTTCGTTGAAAAGAAAAAAATGAGTTTTTCCTAAAAGATTTTTTTTTTCAAAATATTTTCAGTACTTTCCTACAAAGTTGAAACATGTATATTGTTTCAGTTTGCCTGCCTATTTAACAGCGCTCTGTATGAAATAAATTTCAGAAATTCTTCAATCTAATATCCCACCTGCCAACATCAAGATGTGAGACTAAACTTTTTACGAAATTTTAATTAGAATTTGGGCAATTATGCTTATATATATATACTTATATAGATTAACATTAACATGAGTTTAAAAGAACTGGCATCAAACATCCAGAGGCTTTCCCATTTGGCTTTTTTAGACTGTCATCCTGAAACACGCATTAATCTGGCCCTGGAATATTTCATTTATGCTGTCGGAGATCCAGAAATTCAAAAATCCCTCAGATTCTCCGGCGTGAAGGATGTGGAGTCAGCCTTAGTGTATGCCCTAAAGATCGAGGTAGCCCAACAAGCCTACAGTAAACATCGCCAGAACAGCACAGCAGACAAAGTGAACGGCTCTCAAGATTATCTTAAAGTGATTCAGAAAATGATTGTAGATATTAATAGAAGATTACGCATTCTTGAGAGTAAGAAAGAAGGGAAGACCCCAACAACTAAATGCTGGGACTGTGAAAAAGACGGGCATATCAAACGAAGCTGCCCAGTAAGAACACCCAGGGAAGCAACCAAGAATGTCTCTGAAGTATGCCACCCTGAAGGAGCTCTTCGGAAAAATCCAGATGCCTTCTTGCGGAAGCCTCCACCTGAAGGTCATAAATACAGCTCTAAAGCCGAGGACAAGCACCAAAGAATAAAGAAAGTTGCTCGCCACGTTACTGTCGCAACACCATCAGAACAAGATCCCGATCCATGAAGTGACGAAGAACTTAGAAAAGCCCAGTTGGAAGATACTGACATAAAGCCAATATTACAACTGAAGGAGACAACCAGCAACAGACCTACCTCGCAGGACATTTCCAGATTTAGTCCCATTATGAAAAGTTATTGGGCACTTTCGGACTCTCTTCATATCCGAAACGGCGTATTATACAGAAAGTGGGAATTTGATGATGGGAAAAGCTTCAGATGGCAGATTGTATTACCAAGATCAAGAATTCCAGATGTTTTAGAACAACTGCATAGTGGCTCTACCGGAGGCTATTTTGGGGTAATGAAGACTCTGCAGAAAGTTCGGGAACGCTTCTACTTGTGCAATGCAAGGGAGGACGTGAAGAAATGTTGTAAATTCTGTGATGCTTGTGCGGACATAAAGGCTTACAGAAACGAAGTCGAGGAAGACTGCAACGGTATAAAGTGGGAGCACCATTTGAACGGATTCCACTCGACATCTTGGGTCCTTTGCCACGGACCTCCGGTAGAAATAAATGCATCCTCGTCGTGATGGACTATTTCACCAAGTACCCTGAGGCATATCCCATTCCCGATCAAGAGGCATGCACAGTCGCAGAGGTCCTAGTGCAGCAATGGGTGGCAAGGTACGGCACGCCCCTACAACTTCATACTGACCAAGGTACGAACTTTATCTCTGCTGTTTTCATAGGACTGTGTAAACTACTCGGCATAGACAAAACCCAGACAATAACCCTTACATCAGCAGACGGACGGCATGGTCGAAAGTTTTAACCGTACCATCCTGAATAACCTCTCTCTTCTAGTATCAAGGAACCAGCAAGATTGGGACTTGAAGTTGCCATTGTTCCTGATGGCTTATCGGAGTGCTGTCCATGAAACCACCAGCTATACTCCAGCCCAGATGTTGTTTGGACGTGAACTTCGTCTCCCATGTGATCTCCTGTTTGGTTGTCCACCCGATGCGCCTTCATCGCCCGAGGAGTACATCCAAGATCTCCAGGAACGATTTGAGGACGTACATAGCAATGCGGATTCACATAGCAACGGAGAAATTGAAGACAAGGTACGATCAAAAGGCTACACAACATGTGTTTCAGGAAGGAGATAAGGTCTGGTTGTGGAATCCTGTTCTACGCAAAGGAATCTCTCCCAAGTTACAGTGCACCTGGGATGGACCGTACACAGTCTTAAAAAGGCTGAATGGTGTAGTGGTGCGGATCACTAAAACACCTTCTTAAAAACCGAAGGTGGTGCACTATAACAGGCAAGCCAAGTACCACAATTAACGGTAATATTAAAATTTAAAATGTAGATATTGGTACAATTTGCGCATGCGTAATGTAAATATTTGTATATATATACTTTTAGCTATTTGTGAATTTTGTAAATATTTCTCACTTGATTTTTATTTCTATTTTATCGTTATATGCAACTTAGTTTTTGTAAATATGTTTAGTTTCGCCTCTTGACCAAGGGTTGCACTGTCCGGGACGTGCAGTCCTTGGGAGGAGGGCAGTGTTACAAAATTGTAAATAACTGTGTTTATTTTTGTATAAATTTTTTCAAAGAGGCTTAGTAATTTGATAAAGAGCTAATTTTGTGCATTTCTAGTCGTTTTAGCGTTGAAATAGACTTATGTTCCCTTAACGCATTAATAAGCCGCAATAATGCAGGTAATGGATTTGGCGACAAATTTGGCGACTTTTTCCCACCTTGGCGAATTTTTTTGGCGACCTTGGTAAGAAAATCCTTATTAGTGATATACCAAATATGGAAGCTCTAATGTCATTGGCTGATGAGATACGGAAATTTCTGGAACTTTCCACACTTTTCTACATGAGTATATAAAGGCTATTTTCTTCGCCAAGGCTGGTCAGTCAATTCAGTTTAGTCTGAGAGCAGAGTCGGCCAGCTTGCATTGCTTTGAGCCTCTTTGAAGGAGACTTGCTTTATGTGTTATTGCTATACAGTTTGTACTGTGGATTTGCCATTGACAGCTGTTGTTTAAGCTGTGTTTACTGGTTGAATTGACGCTCATACTTGGTTTATAGACATGTATTTTTCTGGAAATTTCTGTGAATAAATTATTGAATTTTTGTAAGTTTCGCCTTTCATTCTCTGACAACTCACGAACCCCCAAGTACGCAACAATATATATATATATATATTTTGGGAGGGGGACTTTCTTATCAAGTGTTTATTGCAGTATAATCGCTCTATCGCTGTGCTAATTGCTCCAAACACTTTAAGTCTTTTTTATTAATTTATAATTACTTATTGTTACATTTTGCTATCTACATGTTACACGTAAATTGCAATTTATACTATACATGTAATTACATTTGTTACGAAATTAATTATTGTTCTGTAAACTCAATCTCAAATATTATGTAAATATACTCCATATATGCTATAAAGGGATACTAAATCAAACTAACTTTATTGATTATATTGTTACTGCGTACATTTTACAAAATTGAACTTCATTCCGTTGAAACGAAAAAAATGAGGTTTTCCTAATTTCTTTTTAAAAATATTTTCGGTACTTTCCCACAAAGTTAAAACATGTATATTGTTTCAGTTTGCCCACCTATTTATCAGCGCTCTAACGTTTGAAATAAATTTCAGAAATTCTTCAATCTAATATCCCCCCTGCCAACATCAAGAGGCGAGACTAAACTTTTTACGAAATTTTAATTAGAATTTGGGTAATTATGCTTATTTATATATATATATATATATTAACATCAACATGAGTTTAAAAGTTATACATATTATTATTTTATATATAATGACTGTTATTTTTTAAATAACATACACTATTTAACATTCTATAAAATCATTGCATCTTTCTAGACTTAAATACTTTCGATTTTTTTGTAAATATTTAATACTTAAAATTTACTTAAATCGAACTCTTTCTTCAAAAATATAAGAAAAAAATGTTACATTATAAACAGCTACTTTTAACAGAATTTATATATATATATATATATAACATTAACATGGATTTAAAAATTATACATATAATTATTATATATATAATTATTCTGTATATATAATCAGCATTATTTTTTAAATAACCAACGCCATTTAACAATCTGTAAAACATTACATATTTCAAGACTTAATTACTTTCAATTTGTTTTAAATATTCAATACTTAAAATTTACGTAAATCGAACTCTTCCTTCAATAGGATTAGAAAAAAAAAAAAAAAAAAAATCTTACATTATAGACAGCTACTTTTACAAAATATTCAGATTTTTGTAAATTGAATTTAATATTCTTTATACGTTACTCTAAAAACATGATCCTCGATTCTTTTCGTGAAAAGGACTCAAAAGAATGAAAGCAAATATCCCTTATTCTATTTAATATTCCTTAGAGTAACTCATTCTTTTAACTTTCTTCCTTTTTTCCTTTTTTTTTTTTTTTTTTTTTTTTTCATTCTAATTATAACTGATATTCCTAATTATTTCGGAAGCATATAATTTTCGTTCCAATATATATATATATATATATATTAGGGTGGTTCGAAAAAATCGATTTTTTTTATTTCGGAATCACGTTACCTCTCAAAAGTTGTAGTTTGGTATCTTCAATTGGGGGAAAAAAAATTCTAAGTTGACATCTTCAGTTCGCGCATAAGGTTGAAAGTTTGAAAAAGTATGTTAAAATTTGAAATTTTAAAAAAATAATGAGATTACTTTTTTTGCATTTTTACTTTCTCTTACCCATAAGGTAGAGAAAGTATTGTTTTTGGGTCAAATTTTCGAACGCGAGATTTAGTTATATTTACACGTTTTGAGGTCCCCTGAATACGAAAACCATGTTTTTAGCAAATGTGTCTGTCTGTGTGTCTGTCTGTATGTCTGTGTGTCTGTCTGTGTGTCTGTCTGTTATCAGCATGTCTCAAAAACAAATTATGGCAGAAAGTTCAAACTTGGTATTCTAAATGTGTATCATAAAGGGATGCTACAGTAAGCTTTTCGTTAAGATCAAGCTAATGGTTTGTGTACACGGACAATCAAGAGAATTCTAATACATTACATATATGGGGAAATTGCAGGAAACTAGAGTTTAACGTCTATAGACTGCACTAAACCAAATGAAACGAATATATATATTTTGTAATAGAGATAGTTAACTGGGAAACCTTTTTTGTGTATGTAGGAGCCTCGCCTTCCCCCCTGGGGGGGAAGTCCCCCTTTGAAGGGAGTAAATTTTCATGATGAGTGTCTTTCAAAAGAGCTCACCAATACCTTTAAAACGAATGGTTGAACCATCGATCTGCGATAATATAAAACAAAGTTATCGATTTTTTTTTACTTTTAACGAAAATAAAACTGAAAAAAAATCGTACTTTTTTTTTTTTTTTTTTTTTTAATTTTGAGAATAAAATGGATTTTTTTTTTTATATTTGGTGTTATACTACTTCTCTAATATGGAAATCGTCTGCATTATCATGAAAGATAATTTTTTTTTAATAATAATTTTAATAAATTATTTTTTAAAAACAGACTTATTTTTTAATAACCGAATTAAATTCTATATAAATGTAGGTGCATTAATGAAAGGGGGGGGGGTTAAGTGGGGCGGTAGCCCCCCTCACACAGAACTAATTATCATATAAAACTCTTCAGAAGCCTAATATGAATTGTTTAACATAGGTTTGCATAACAGTACTCATTATCTTACCTATTAATGTGCAACCTGTATTTATTGTATTAAATTTCAGGGTAAGAGAAATTCGTGTGAGTGACACACCAGATTATTTTATAATGAAACAGCCATAAATTGTTAGTATATATCGTATTTTAAACCTAAAAAAATGTATATATAACTTTTAGATGATATATTCTGTTCGCGCATGAGGCTTAAAATTTGAAAAAAATGTCAAAAACTGAACACGAACAGTAACTGACAGGCAAGCGCTAAGTTGGCGCCGCGCAGTCGTATTCTTATTCCACCTCCGACTTGTCTAGACAGTAGACACATTCTAGTAGACAGTTTAAAGGCTCTGCTCTCACTTTGCCAGTCAGTTAGCCTAAGCAAGCAGCATCTTTAATTTGTAACTGTAAGTGAATCAAAAAGTGCAGCGTGTTTTGCTTTGAGTGGATTATTTGGTAAGTTAATTATTGGAGATTTTTATTCTCAAGTTTTGTTATATTGTTCTCCGCTCTCCAAATAATAAATAATGGGACCCCGAAAATTTGTAAACGCTTAAGTGTTTGTCTGTTTTTCTGTGCACCAAAAGCGTTAAGTCAAACGCATAAGCGTTTCTCCGTTTTTTGGTGCACCAAAAGCGTTAAGTCAAAGTGTTTTACCTATATGTGCAGATGTTTTCTTAGCTGGTTTTGAAGAAACAACAATATCTGAAAAAAACGAATCTTTTTCAAAGATTTCAGATTGCATTGCTGCTCAGATAGAAGAACTGTACTGTAAAGCTTCTATACCAACGGTCAGTCATGAACGTTTTTTTAAATATAATAAAGGATTACCATAATAAGTACTACACTTTAACTCTTTCGGTCCCATGAATATGAAATTTTCATCTACCTCAGGATCCCGGACAAACGGCTTACATTTCACCCTCACGGAAGCACAGAACGGCTTCTTTTTCTATTAATGTGCGTGTAATTTCAACACGCCTTAAGATTAGGGGAGGAATGGATTATTGTCTGGTCCAGTTTCACTGCAGAGTGCAAATCTTTAGGACAAGAAAACTCCCTTCCCTATCCCTTCTCATCACCATAAAGTTAACCCGCCCACTTGTCATCTGCACTGACAACTAACCGCGGAAAAATGACCATCGCGAAGATAAAAGAGCGAAAAGAGGGGATGAACGATCTCAGGCGTTTTAGGGCCGGAATGGGACTGAAAGCTTTCGGGGGGTTTCGGCCGTTACGGGAACGAAAGAATTAGGAAAGTCATTTAGAGTCTGGAGGAAAGTATCTGTAACATTTCACACCTCCAAGGGCCACTGGAAGTGAAATAGTAATAGTATCTTTTGCTATTTAGAAAACAATAACTTTGATTATGTTAAGCTTGTTGCAATTGGATGTGACGGAATAGCGACTAACACAGGATGGAAAAACGGTGTTATTCGTAACCTTGAGCTTAAACTTGGTCGTCCTTTACAATGGTTTATATGTTTATTACATTTCAACGAACCTCCGTTCAGACATTTGTTTGAAAGTGTAGATAGTGACACTACAGGACCGACAAGTTTCTCAGGACAAATTGTCAAGAAGTTGACTGACTGTGATAAACTCCCTGTCGCTAATTTTGATTGATAGTGAGGAGATAAATGTGACCAAAACTGACTTAAGCAAGGATCAACAGTATTTACTTAATATTTATCGAGCAGTCAAGACAGGAGAGTGTGCGCCAGATCTTGCTGTGAATGATCCTGGTCCACTTAGTAACTCTAGGTAGTTAACTTGTACAAATAGGATCTTAAGAGTATATATTTCTGAAGTAAAACCTTCTGACGAAATTATACTGCTGGTCAGCTATATTGTGAAGATGTACGCTCCAGTATAGTTTGGAATTTAAATATATCCCTCTGTAAAGTTTGGAGAAGTTCTCGTGTTTAAATTAGTACAGAAGACAAGACAACTGCCAGACAGGGTACGTAAAATAATTCATCCTGTCATTCAGAGGAATGCGTATCTTTGTCATCCCGAAAATCTTTTAATTTCAATGATGCTACATGTGAGAGTGCACGTAAGGCAGCTAGCTTTTCGAAGATTGCTAAAAGCAAGAAAACAAGAACCATGCAATGTTATTATATGCGTATAAATGTGTGTAATTATACTTGTACGTATAATACTGTAATAACAGTTTATAGTCAACAAATTTAGAATTTTTAAAATACTTTTGAAACGTAAATATGTATTATTTTATATTAAAAACGTAAATTTCAAATTGTAGGTGATTTTAGCCCAAATTAAGTTGTATGCGCGAACAAAAGGCATTATGTAAAAGCTATAAAATATTTTTTTAGGTTCAAACTACGATATATACTGACAATTTATGGCTGTTGCATTATAAAAAATTTAAATAAAAACAAATTTTGTTATTTTTGAAAATTTCAATTTTTAACATATTTTTTCAAACTTTTAGCCTCGTGCGCGAACTGAACATGTCAACTTAGAATTTTTATTGTTTATTTTTCCCCAATTGAAGAATCCAAACTACAACTTTTGAGAGGTAATGCGATTCCGAAGTAAAAAAATCAATTTTTTCGAACCACCATAATATATTTATATATGTATATATATATTAAAAATATTAATTGAAACTATTATAAATTTGTAATAACTTTTTACTTTCTCTTACCCTTACGGTAGAAAAAGTATTGTTTTAGGGTCAAATTTTCGGAAGTGAGTTTTTGTTATATTTACATGTTCTGAGGCGCCCTAAATACGAAAATTATGTTTTTAGCGAATGGTCTGTTGTGTGTCTGTCTGCCTGTCTGTGTGTTTGTTATCAACATATCTCAAGAACAAATAGTAGTAGAATTTTCAATCTCAGTATTCTAAATATATATCACATAGGGATACTACACTAAGTTTTTCGTTGAGATAAAGCAAATGATTCGTGTACAGGGACACTCAAAAGTATTCAAATACATTACGTCTATGAGGGAAATTACAGGTAAGTAGAATTTAACATCTATAGACTGCATTAAACTGAATGAAACGAATATATAACTTTTGTAATAGAGATAGTCAACTGGAAAAAAAAATGTGTATCTAGGTGCCTCGCCTCCCTCCTGGGGGGGGGGAAGTCCTCCCTCGAGGAGAGTAAATTTTCATGATGGGAATTTCAAAAGAGCTCGCCAATATCTTTAAAACAAATGGTTGAACCACCGATCTGCGATAATTTAAAATAAAATTATCGAGTTTTTTTTTTTTTTTTTTTAACAAGGAAAAAAAAATAATATAAGTTTGTGGCTAGAAAAGTTTGATCAATATTGATAAGTTTCAAGGAATGTTGCGTGTAAAATTTGTCTGTATAATTTTAAGTAAAGTTTTAATTTTAATAACAGAATTATTCTTTATAAATGTAGGTCCATTAATTAAACGGGAGGTTGGGGGGGTAGCCCCCTCACACAAAACTAATTACCATATAAAACTCATCCGAAGCCTAATTTGAATTATTTTAACTTAGGTTTACACAACAGTGCTCGTTATGTTACCTCTTAAATTCCTACCTGTATTTATAGTATTAAATTTCAAGGTAAGAGTATGTCCTGTGAGTGACACACCAGATTATTTGTTTAACAATACCTCTGATAAAATTCATTTAACTCAAATAACTAAATTTCATTTAGATTATGTGTAAATACAATATATTTTTACTATGCGATTTATCTGTAAATGTAGAGAGGGAATGATAGGTGTTTAAAAATAAAATTTAATTACGCGTAAATTTTTTTAGAGACGTTTAAAAATCCTAAAATAAACTTTTAAGTTGATATCATTAAAAATCGGCCTATTGCGAACAATTAATTTTTCTATCTCTCTCTGCCACATATTTTAGACAGAATGTGTTTAAATTTTCATGTATACATAGACCATATACAGGCTGTTCTCAAAATTTATATATGAGCTTTATGTGCCATCTTGTTTCAAAATGGCGGATAACTTAAATGCCGATAACCTCGGCAGCTGAAATCAGGCTGTTGCATGAAAGTATGTTATTATCATAACTTTTAAAATACTGAATCAATTCGAGTCAAAGTTTGACAACGGACTTATTTGTCAAATATCTTGGATGTGTTCGCTGGGTTCCTTGCTTTTCCATAATGTTTCCAAATTGGGCCACTTGAAACCCGGCTACCATTTCAAAATTTGTCATCACGATAAATTTTACATTACTGAAGTTTATTGAACCAAAGTTGGATAGTAGACTTATCTTAGAAATATCGTAAACGAAATCACTATGCAATACGCTCCGCCGTTTAAATTTTTAGTGGTGTACACATCAAAATTTTCATTACGATCACTTTTGAAATACTGAATTAATTCGAAGCAAAGTCGGACAATAGACTTTTTTTTATGCTTCTGATCTTTGTCATCAATGAATGCTTTTGACTTTTAATTGGTTTGAGTCAGAAAATTTAGTTTTTATGACGCCGATAAAAAAGAATCATTTTTAAAAATATTTATTATTATTATTATTATTATTATTATTATTATTATTATTTTAGATATACACTTGAAAAAGTCTCTGGGTCCAGTATATTTCACTAAGGTTCGTTTTAATAAACAAAAAGTGCTAAAGTCCATTTGAGAAGAATCAGGTGATTTTACAGGTATTTCATTGAATGGGATAAATTTTATTACTGTTTCTAATTCTTTCGTTGCTAAGTAAGCGGCAGTTGATTTAGATGTGTGGCTAGGAACTTTGTCCATATGAAGCTTAACTTTGCCAATGTCTGTTCCATATAAGGTTGGATTTCCTTCTTCAAAAACTGGTTCTAAAATATTTTGATGATAGTAGAGTGAATTAATTTTCGTTTTACTTGAGCCTTTATTATTATTATTATTATTATTATTATTATTATTTCTTTTGAAATAAAATCCTGCAGCTATCACGAATCTCGTTAGAAACTTTTCTGAACACTGACGTTGGTCATTCCTGTTAGCTAATAAATAGAAAACTGATCCTTTTTATTTTTATTTATTTTTTATTATTATTACAGTCATTTATTATTATTACAGTCACTTAAATGTGCTTATTTCTCATCGACTACTACTATAAGTTTCTATCTTTCATCAACTAGCTATTTTTCTTATTGTTTCTAAGCAGATGTACTCTCCGTTTAAATATCTATTTTAACTTCAAACCTTCATAAATGATTTTACTTACATATCCAAAAGACATTCTTAGTTTTAATGCAATGGATCTTTGAGTGGGCGGTTTTTTTTCTAGGATCAGAGATTTCACTTTCTTGATCTTTTACCTACTTTTAATAAATATTAGTATGAAGTTCTACCGTCATAATTTTATTCTTACTGTGACTTACACACTTTTTTTTACTTCAAATTAAAAGAAAAAAAAAATTATAAATACATTTTTTAAAAATTTAATAACCACGGTTTTTAGACCGCTTTATAATTTGGGGATATTTTACGGAATGTTCAGTTACGTAACCTTTAAGCCATCTATCAATTTTAGAAGCAATTTTCAAAATAAATCAGTTATTTTTACATTCCAATCAAAAGTTAAAAGTAATAAACTATTATTCTAAAGTTACGAAATTTTTATTTCAAACTGCAAAAGAGGAAAATAAATTATAAAATCGTTTCCATAAAATGCGAAAAATTTTCTGTTGCTTAACCCACGGCAATCTCTTTCCAAGTTCTTTAACAAAATTCAACCAGCATCTTTTTAAAAATTGTTGCAACTTCATCTGTCTATCTATCTATCTATCTATCTATACATATAATAAAATGAGATGTTTGTGTGTGTATGTGCGTGTGTGTGTCATTGTGTATGTATGTCTGGAGCATTTTAGGAAAACTGCTGATCGCAAAGCTATACAAATTTGGACAGATGTTCGTAATGACCTCTCCTGATGCACCTCGAAAGCCAATTTTCGAATTTTGCATTAATTTTCTTTAAATTAGAATTTCTTTCTTTTTTTAATTAAATTTTGCAATAGTGTTTTCATGTCACGCTAAAAAACAAGGCGTTTCCATTTGAAAGTAAATGTGAAGTATCCCTTATGTTGGTCAATCCCTCAGTCAGTTAAAGCGTCAAGTTGGTAAAGCGATGGTCTTGGGTTCAATACCCGGTGGCAGATGTGTTACTTTTTTTGCAGATAATTAATAGATAAGATGTCAATTGTAAAAGAGAACATTTCATTGTCTAGAGAGTATCCTGTGAAATTCTGATTAGATTTTTTAAAAGTTTTCTTTTAGTTACTAAAACGCAGAAAATAAAAATTTAAATGAAAAAAAAAAAAAAAAAAAAAAAAAAAAAAATCAAAGCAGACTTTGGGGACTGCCGATAGAAGTGGAAACTAAGTAACTTGTGAATTGCACCGTCGAGCTATTAGATTGTTATTTTCGAATTATTTTTGGTTTGTAAAGAAGTGTTTATGATCTGTATTTTATGATTCGGCACAATATTTGTAGCTACCCAAATTATATGAACTAAGCCTTATATTAGGTAAAATTATTGATTACTTATGAAATTATTTTAATTAGTAGCTGAGATACAAAGAAAACCGATTCAGGACACCTCAAAACGTGTAAATCAGGTGAAATCTCGAATTCCACTTTCGATAATATAAAAGTACTTTAAAATATCTTTTGAATGATATATTAAAAATAATTTAATCATAAATAGAATATGAAATATTGAAATTTTAAAATATTATAGCGCCATCTGGCGGTGATATGTCTGTAATTTACTTTCCTATTCCAAATCAACAAAGCTTTCTAATGAGGTATTACTTACGAAATTATTTTAATTAGTAGCTGAGATACAAAAGAAAACCCATTCAGGACACCTCAAAACGTGTAAATCAGGTGAAATCTCGAATTCCACTTTCGATAATAGAAAAGTACTTTAAAATATCTTTCGAATGATGTATTAAAAATAATTTAGTCATAATTAGAATTTGAAATATTGAAATTTTAAAATATTATAGCGCTATCTGGCAGTAGAAATTTCTGCAATCTACTGTTTGATTCCAAATCAACAAAGCTTTCTAATGATGTTTTACTTATGAAATTATTTTAATTAGTAGCTGAGATACAAAAGAAAACCCAATCAGGGAACCTCAAAACGTGTAAATCAGGTGAAATGTCGAATTCCACTTTCAATAATATAACTTTATTTTTAATACATCATTCGAAAGATATTTTAAAGTTCTTTTATAGTATCGAAAGTGGAATTCGAGATTTCACCTGATTTACACATTTTGAGGTTTCCTGAAGCGAAGCGAGCGTAGCCTGCTAGTAAGGAAAAAAAATATTTCTGAATCCAATATGTTTATTTTGAAATATTGAGCACACCTATACAAAAATATATAGTACTTTTTAAATATCAGAATTTTATTAGTAAATAACATAACTAAAGAATACAATTTCATTAGTTTTTTTTTTCAGCTTATTTATATATATATATAGATATATTTCTGTGTATATATATATATATATATATATATATATATATATATATATATATATATACATGTATATATACATGTATGTATTTGTCAGTAATGTTTATATATATATGTGTAATAGTGTGTGTATAATGTCAGTATAATGTCAGTAATAGTAAAATTATGTCAGTAATGTTTACATTTCTATCCCTATAAACTTTTTTTCTCAAATATATATATATATATTAAATTCTAAAAAAAAAAAAAAAACACTATAAAAATAAATATCTAATATTACGAAACTATTCTCTGTTTCGTTAAAAGAGAGGTGGGGAATTTATCAGTACTCACGTATAATCATAGAAAAACTTCTAAAACCGTTTTATAATGCGTTTCGATTTAGTAGGAAAATATATTTCCTCAAAATAAATTGTTCAAATTGAAGAGTCAAATTGACTTTCTTTTTCAATTGAAAATTGTCTCAGATTAGGTAGAACTAGAAACTGTTCTCATTTAAAAGATTTTTTTTCCATTTAGACTTTGATTTTTAGCTTATCTTGATCAAAATATTTATTCTTTAAGCTTTAAACTTCTAGTTTTTAGTTCCATATGGCAATTACTAATCTTTTTAAAATAACATGGCACCTGTCACAAGCTCAATTGTATGTTAAAAAAAAAAAAAAAAAAAAAGTAACTTTCTATATATATGACTGATATTAAAAGAGTGACAAATAAAAATGTTATAAGGCCTGGTTATAATAAAATAATAACTGTAGTATTATTCATAACAATATTCACAACAATTGAAATGGTGAATTTTTACAATTTTTTTTTTCAAACACTGCTCTTATTTTTATTTATTTATTTATTTTTATTTTGTCGTGGTTATTATTTTACAGGTTTTCCAACATATATTTTGCCTGGCAGTAAAATCATACCTTCAACGAATTGTAGCGTTTCATGTCTCTAAAGAAGCTTTATGTTGTGCTTAATGGCTACTGTAAGTGGTAAGCCCTAGGAGTTAAATAAAGGAAGTATCTTTCACAAGCAGAACTTTGCTGAAAAAATAACTTGCTGTGCACGTGTGTTATGTTATTTTATAAGTTCGTTGGTTTCAGAAGTTTACGATGTATATTTTAAACATCCTATGTCAGTATATAGAAGAACTGAAGATATTTACATGTTATAAATTTCATTACTCAATTGTTAATCATGTGATTTCGTTTTCTTCTACATGTTGCTTTTCTAAGCAACTATTATATGAGGTTTCTAATAACTCTTTTTCTTTAAATGATGCGTAAGTGTCTAAAGCATTATTTCTTTTGGCTTCTAATTAATTCCAATAAGATTTAAGATCTATATCCTGTTTTATATACTAGGAATATTAGTTTCATAATTAAAAATGCGTTTTTAAAACAATAATTAATTTAAAAGTATTAAATTTCTTTGAAGCACATTTTTTTTTTCTTTCAGTATGAGAACATGAACATATGGAAATTATAATGAAAAAGATATGAGGAGAGTGAGCTCAACATGCGGTTATAGATATGCAGGGTTTAAAGAATGTTACCCGCATTATAGAATAACAATACCGTTTTAAAATAACATCTAAATGGTAAAATTACAAATCCAACGATATCACAAAACCAATGTAGCATTCCATAATGCTTATTAAAGCAAAGTCAGAATTTGCTAATTGCATAAATTTAAAAAATCTCCACCTTTTTAAATTTAATATCTTAGTTGTATGCAGACTAGACTTTAAGATCAATGAAACAAATCGTATTTCCCACGCATTAAACATTGGGTATTATTGGCTGGAAAAAATGGTATTTATGGGTCGTCACAAAGTTATTTTATTACATGAAACTTTGTTAACGTCCTTGGCCAATGTATACAAGGAAAATATCCGTATTTATTTTTATTCCTAAGGAATCTGTAGATGAAAATGAAAAAAACGTAAATGCAGCTGAAAATGAATTTAGAGAAATCAGAATCAACAACCTCGGTTTCGGTTCAAGAGGTTTTAAACTTTTAACTGAAATCAAATAAAGCAGCTCCATAATCTAAGATAGCGAAATCAGTTTGGTTTACGTTAATTAAATCATTTGCTTCTTCAAAAATTTTTTTTTATCATTTACGTTTAACAGGACCAATTGTTTTGCTTTATGTGTAAGGCTTAAACAATTAAAGAAATATCTGCATAGAAAACAGTGCCGGATCAGAGTTCAAAAGAAAAAAGATAACAAAAATGTATTTTAAAACTGTAACTAAAAAGCAACCAAGCTATATCTATTTCTAAAAGATCTAAAGTAATTTTATCGTTTTGTAGTGCAATTTATATAAGATTTCATACAAAAAATTACATACCTATTTAGCTAGAGATGGTATGGTTATATTTTCTGTAACTTTTCCTCTTATAGTATTTATAAAAAAAAGCCTGTATAGTATGTCCCGACGATTAATGAAGTTAAATTTTCCTGTATAAATAGAGTGGCGGAAGAATTAAGGCAGATTGGCGGGACCGTAGAAAAACTTTGCTGAACCTATCATCACAATTGATATTCTATAAACGTATAATATCATTACAGTATTAAATGTTAGAAAATTGCAAAGCTACAAGTTGTATTCTATAAAAAACATATATCTTAGAAAATACGTTGTATTGTCCTTTGCTTTTTAATTTTTTTTCCTCGTTGGCACGATTTATGGAGCAGGTTGTACGAATTAAGAAACCATTTTCCTAAATCGCCTGTGGATCTGTCGGAAATCATTAATTTTTATCACCTACTTCATAATTATCATTATCAAAAAATAATTTAAGAAACTGAATAACTGTACCTAATCATTAAAATATTCCAAATATAACTGAAATTGATTTGTGATAGTTAATTTAACCAGGAAAAATTGTACGATATAGACAACTTTTGTATACCATATTTCAAAGTTCGAATGGAATAGGTTTGTCTCTCCGATTTACCATATTTCGAATTATGATATTTGTAATATTTCTTTAGAGCAATTTAGAGCACGTTTATTACGTTTTGGTGATGGAACAAACTTTTGTATTGGAGTAGATGTTTACGACCATCATAAGGTCCGTGAATCATATACGAGCTGTCGGCTAGTAATTTTCACTATATTGTTTACTACCATTCTTAATACCTAATTATTATAAATTTCTGCCAAATTTCATCATTTAAGTAATTTTAAGGTTAATATTTCTTTTTAAGTTTTCTCTATGTATATTTAAAGTTAATAGTTCTAATGATTTTTATTAAAATGAACAAAAATAAACTTTTTATACAAATATACAATTTTATTTGATAAAAAATATCATTCTTTGTTTTCTAAAGTCTGTAATTTCTAGTAAAAATTGACACTTCTGTGTATTTTAATCTAAATGTTAACGTTTGTATATATTATATACAACTATGTTTGTCTGGGAAGCTTTTGAAACCAATAAAAGTTTCGCTATTTTTCCATTTATCAGAATAGTGTAGTTTACGCTTAAGGCCAACTGACTACATATTGATCCTAGGCCTCCGTGGAAATAACTCCGCTTTTTATAGGGTTATAACAGTATTCAGACGAGATACGTAGGTAATAACGTAAAAGTGCGATATGCTACAGTGACCAGCGTGGTCTGGTGTCAAACTCATCATGATGACTCATCATGTCACATCAGCCACCTTGCACATCAGAAAATCTGGATCACTAGTGAAGCATGCTTTTCTGTTACGTAATAAAAATGAACTTTAATAATTTTGTGTCCGATATTTTCATTTGCTCAAAAATCATATTTGACATTTATCATCTTAGAACAACTATTGAACTGCACATGTATCGAAAAGGAATGTGCCGTTCTCAGTTCTGCTCCCAAAAACTGCTTGTATCAGCAAATTAACAACCTCTCTCCTCTCGCGCTCTTTCATTTTCTCAGTAGATGTATTTATCGCTGTAAAGCAAACATGTAGCTAAACTAGCAGAGCCAGTGATGCCAGATTGGGGATTTTCTCCCCATTTCGGGGGATTTTTGAGGCTTCTGGGGACAATTTTGAGGATCAAATGTTTGTGGAGACTTTTTCGGGGAATTCTAAAATTTTTGGGGACAAATCTGGGGAGTTCTTCAACTTTCTGTCAATGTTTGGCAACGTAATGATTTATCCCTACGACTAGAGACTTTCATTAGCTTTATTGTTATTTGGGGATTTTTTTCAAAAATTGCCTTCATTTGGGGAAAAATCTGAGCTAAAATCATAGAAAAACCTGCTTGATATTTTTTTTTTGAAAATTTTTTTATTTTCCCTTTTTAGTAGAAATCAAGTTGGGGATTTTTTCGAAAAAAACTCCTGATTTGGGGAAATTTGAAGACCTGTTTGGGGAAATAATTTTCGACCATCTGGCATCACTGAGCAGAGCGTTTGAAAACGCTCTTATACCTAATAATATCAATATATATATATTAAATCCTGTTACTTTAATCAAGAATTAAATAGCGTAAAATTACAAAATCGTCTAATCATTTGAAGATTTACACGAGAGAGTTAATAATTTAAATTATGTTTAACAGTCTATTTTCAGCTTGATTATGCAGCACAGTTTGACGACAGAAGGTGTAAATCCGAGGG
This sequence comes from Salticus scenicus, assembly GCA_963930645.1. Taxonomy (NCBI): domain Eukaryota; kingdom Metazoa; phylum Arthropoda; class Arachnida; order Araneae; family Salticidae; genus Salticus; species Salticus scenicus. The sequence goes on along the minus strand of OZ005652.1, from coordinate 130,293,501 downwards.
ATTAGAACTCTTTTACCAGTGCTGTATTCCTTTTCCAGATAAGTGGAATCTTACCTGTTCATTAACTTTTGATTATAAAAATACTTAATAAGCTAACGCTCTATAAGAAATATATGTATGTTAAGAGTACAGCAAAATTATGCGCTCTATTATTTTTGTGATGAAAAAATCATAAGATGCATTTAATTTAACGCAATATTTTTTTTAGAATAATGTAAGAAAAGTAATACTTGTTTGCTACTAGCGCATGTTGAGGTAGATTTTTAGACCTATTTTCATATTAGCCAGTCTTCATTACATGTTTATCCACACTACGGAAACTTTCATTATTTCAGGAATACTGTTTTTTGTATCTCAGGCTGTTTAAAATGAATAAAAAATTACATTATTCCTTTTCTTGGGATTTATAATGAGATTTTTTTTATGAAAAAATGTGAAACTATTTGATATGTATTGCGAATTAACAGAATTTATGATGATAAATTTATAGACGAATCATCAGTGTGGAGACGTTTTCGACAGAAAGAAAGAAGAGTGTTTTTGATTGTGAACAAAGCAGAACCCATTTATCATTACGGACTATTTGTTTCGGTGTCTTGATTAACTCATTTAAAATTCTAGAAGTTATACACATAAATTATTTAAAAAAAAAAAAAAAAAAAAAGAAGAAGAAGAAGAAAGAAAGAAAGAAATAGTGAGTGAAGAACTTAAGAAAATGGAGCTTACAGTTCTGAATGCACTAGCAGCAGAGGGGTACAGGTACATAAAAACTTATTATACAGTATGATAAATACTTACATTCATGTGATGATTTTGTGCAAAAATAGTATAATGTATGCATAAACACGGTGTTAGTCAAAAGATATTTACAGATAAATATAATTACATGATGCACTCTAATACCAAAATAATCACATTTTACCCTTTTAAATTTTATTTATTTTTGGAAATTTGTATTATTGAAATTCAATTACAACAACTTTCATTCCTAAAAGTTTTCTTAAAAAAAAAAAAAAAAAAAAAAAAAAAAAAGTAGGAAAATTTAAACGAAATTTTGAAAAACATTTGCAAAGGGTAATAATAGAATTACTGAATAATAAAATTAAGCAGATACATCATCATTAAAAACATTAAGCAATGAAGGCAAATGTTTTCTTAATTGGGTTATGCTAATTTCATTTTTAATTCTCAAGTGCCTTAAAAAAAAAAAAAAGTAATTATCTTTTTTTCTTATACCGTAACTTATATTTACGTTTATTTTACTGTTATCGTAAAACAAAAACGATACAAAGTAAATTTCATGATTATTAAACAAATTACAGAGCAATTATATAAACATTCTAACCATTAAATTAATTGCATTTCTTTTCTCAAAAGTTATGTATAATAATTATTTTTACTATATACCTTAACTACTGTATTTTATTTAAGTATGCAAAACTATGTAAAAAGCACTAAAGCCACTAATGATAAAAATGGTGGGTTCTAATGACGTATTTTTTCACATGTTTTACATTCATGGGGGAAAAAAACATGTATAACTGTATTTAAAAAATTGTATTGCTGCGTCAGAAAACTTAGTAAAACAATTCGAGAATTCTACATGAAGGTATTTTTCTAAGTACTTTTCTAAAGAGAAATTCCTAACTAAATATTTTAATAAAGTGTTTCTGTCCTGTCATTGAAAAAAGCTTCTAAAATGGATTTTGATTTGCTGCAGTTTTGAGTATATATATAAATATTGAAAGAGTAAATCTGATATTTACAGTTGTTCATCAAAAATGTCTGATGCAATACAGATAATCGTTCACGCTTTATGGAAAGTAATTTTATTTATTTATTTATTTACTTATTTTTATGTAAGAAAGGCAAAATTTCGATTCTGTTTTATAACTTTGATTCTTAACTATAAGATATAGCTGAAATGTTTCACAAAACTAAGCTTTTTCGGGGCATTTTTATGTTCGATCATGCAATTGCCATATTACCTATTGATTATTTTTTTTCTGTATACTGACGAAAGTATTTTATATGATCAAATTTAACTAATAGTTTATAGAAAGTTGCAGTTTTTATTAGCACCTCAATACATTTACACTTCATTGATTATATTTTCTCTTTTTTAATTATCTAGATGCTTTCTATTTAATTTTTTACAGTAAATTTTTATTTTCACTTAATGTTAATCGGTGGCGGATATTTTTTCCGTTTGTCATGTCTATGTCAACTACAACAAAATAAAATAATCCGGTGTGTTATTCACACGACATTCTCTTACCCTGCATTTCAATAATATAAAGATAGATTGCATAATAAGTATTAAGATTATTCGCGTAAAGTAAGAAAGTTCAATGTACTTTTAAAATAATATAAAATAGGTTTAGGAACAATTTTATTTGGCATATAGTTCTGTGTGAAGGGGGGGGGGGGCACAACCCTTTAACCGTTCAATTACAGTGCATAATATTACTTTAAAATATGAAAGATGTTATTAATTTGCTTTCAAAGTTTCTAATATTGATCAAATTTTCAAGTGGCAACCTAATCCGGACTTCAAAATATTAAATTTGAATTTTCTGAAGTTATTTGTTTTGAAGTAAGCAGATAATAGATATACATACAAATTGACAACTAAAAATTTGTCTTTCGCAATCAGGAACCTCAAAACGTAATATTAAACAAAATGTCAGAGTTGAAAATTCAAAAAACTCTTTGTTTACAATATGCTTATAAAAAGTTAATTTTGCACTCTGAGCAGTGGTCGTCAACATAGGAAATTGTAGCAAAGCACTTCCATCAATTACATTCAATTGAATAGAATGTTTAGCTTAATTTTAGGTAGTCTTGTATATTGTCTATAATCAGTATGCACTATAAACAATACTGTGTACTTAAATTCAGTCTTATTTGAAAAATATCTACCACAAAAAAATTTACAAGTCCAACAATTTCCAAATATGGCCGCAATATATCCTACTTTGGGTAACACTGTAAATGAATGATGAATTATTTCCATATCACAATCTACGCAAAACATGCTTTTATGCATAAAAAAGAAAAGAAAATGTTCATTCCGTCTTGTTTAAAGCAGCCAACACATCGTAAAGTGTACTTACCTGCAATTTTCCACATAGATATAATGTATCTAAATTATCCCTGTACACGAACCATTTGCTTGATCTCAACGGAAAGTTTAGTGTAGCATCCCTATATGATAAATATTTAGAATACTGAGTTTGGACTTTTTCTGCTATTTGTTCTTGAGATATGCTGATAACAGACAGACGCACACACAGATACACAGACCAACCGCTGAAAATAGGATTTTTAGATTCAAGGCATCTCAAACCATGTAAATATAGCAAAAACTCAATTTCAAAAATTTTGTCTCAAAAACAACACTTTTTTAACCATATGGGTAAGAGAAAGTGAAAAGAGTTTGTTTTTACATCCAATAAGCTGTAATGTTAGAGCTGACTTTCTAAAACAAGATTATTACTAAAAAGTATTTGCTTTTCAATTTTCATTCATTATATATAGGTGTATAACACATTCATTAGCCTAATGTGAAGATATTATGCATAATTAATATATGCAAAAAAATAATTGGTTTAATCATAGAAATTTTTATTTTAAATTACGAACATATGAAGAATAAACTACAGTTGTATTTATGTATGTTATATCAACATTTTATTTAAAGAATTTATCTATAAATAATTAGATACATATAATTCAAGATATCAATAAAATTATGCAATTATTGATTTATGAAATAATATATATCGCCTAAAAAAATTATTTTTTTATGTAAACAATTATATTTAATATAGCTTGAGTACAAAAGTAATCTGGTGTGTCACTCACAGGACTTTCTCTTACCCTAAAATTTAATACTATAAATACAGATTGGAGATTAAGAGGTAAGATAACGAGTACTGTTATGTGCACCTGTGTTAAAACAATTCGAATTGGGCTTCGGAACAGATTTATTCTACAAATAATTTTATGTGAGGGGGCTGCCGTCCCCTTAACACCCTTTTCCTTATTATACGTACATTTAGATAGAACTGAAATCTGTTACTACACTGAAGGGTTCATTTAAACTTATTCAGTCAACTTTCACACGTAACATTCCTTGAAACTTATCAATATTAATCCGACTTTTCTAGTAACAAACTTCAAAATATTAACTTCAAAATACAACATTTGGATCGTCTGAGATTACTTGTTTTTAATTTATTTTTAGAGACACAGGCAAAGATTAAAAGTTAAAAACTTGACTTCGGTAATCAGGAAACCTCAAAAGGTATAAATATTTAAAAAAAAAAAAACCATGAATATTTAGCATAATAAAAGCATTAGTTACCATATAGCTACGAGTAATTAATTTCAATTTCTGAGCTGCTTTCCTGGACATGGTAAAATATTATTGTAAAGAACCTCCGCTAACAATGAAAAAAAATATTACAACATAAATATTGGCAGCCCTGTATAGCTTCTGAAGGTTATGTACACACCACATGTTGCAAATAATTATTATCCTATATTAAAAACACACGGCACAACCTGAAATACACTTTCATCAATTTTCAAGTATCATCGCACTATAATCTAGTTATTTTATGTAGCCCTATAAACGAACAGTGAATAAGTTTCATACCATGTTCTACATGAATCATGTTTTTACGCATATAAAAAATATATATTTGCTTTATTTTGTTTAGTGCAGTCTATAGTTCTTTAACTTCTTTTTATCTGAAATTTCCCTCATACACGTAACGTATTTGAATTCTCTTGGGCGTCCCTGTACACAAACCGTTCGCTTGATGTCAACAAGAAATTTGGTGTAGCATCCCTATCTGATTCAAATTTAAAATACCAAGTTCGGAATTTCTGCTATTAATAATTCTTGAGATATGCTGATAAAAGGCAGATACACACACAGACCAACCTCTAAGCACGTGATTTTTGGATTCAAGGAACCTCAATACTTGTAAATATAACAAGAACTCACTTTCGAAAATTTGACCCCAAAATAATACTTTCTCTACTATACATATGTGTAAGAGAGAATAAAAAGATAGAAATTTGTAGATTTTTCTAGTTTTAGCTCATTTTGAAGACTTTAAAATATTTATACGTATATATTATTAATTTTTTGAAGTAGACGTTTTTAGTTTCACATATTTTACTATGTATGTAGTATAATGCATTTTATAATGTTGTGTAAAAATATATTACTCAGTATTTTAAGCACGTCTTGTCTCGTTAGAAGAAAATATACGATTACTAACTTTCAAAATTGCTGCAAATTGCGTGCATTATATTTATATAACTTTTTTCTTTTCAAAAATGCTTATCAAAACTAAGCCACTTGTCACTTTTTATGATGTTTTTTGTATAAATTGGTTTTTATGAACTCATTTCAAATAATTTCTGAATACAAAAATTTAAATTAAAAAGATTTTAAGTTTTAATATCACAGAGTCTCATTATTATATAATCCATGCTCTGTTTTATATAATGCTTCGCAAAATGTAAAGTTGATTAATATGTTTTCGTTTGATTGAATAGTTAATTAGATTTATTCTTTTTAAAAAAAAGCTCAAATCTTGAGATTTTTTTTATAATATATATATATTAAAACTTTGTCCTAAATTTTGTATGTATAATTTGGTATAAACGTACTATTATAACAAGTGTTATATAGATAATACACGCACACACACAGAGATATATAAATATATATGTATTAGAGTACCGTTAAAATTTTTTTTTTGTAATTCTCAAAATGAAATAATGATCAAAACACAAAAGGTCATCATTTATATTGAGTAAGAAAAATACTGAATTTTAGAATTTAAGAAATCTATCGTAAGGTTTACTGTTCACCAAATTTCATAAATTTTGAAGCATTAAGCATTTTAATACTATTTATAACATATAGAAAATGTACTTTCTAATGTCTGGTATCCTAAAAGAAAAAAAAGAGTTTTTTTTTTTCTAAGCGCTGCTTAAAATTCTAGTAATAATAGGAAATATCCAGAACCTTGACTACAATAAACAGAGAATTACAAAATAGTAGAAATAATTGCTTGATAAAAAATGGTTTCAATTATAAGCATAATTGCACAGAAATTATTAATGCTTTATTTTAATTTAGCAGGCCACGCCCGCTTCGCTGGTCACTATATTTAAATGATTCCTCAAAACAATTGAATCACTGTTTATTTTTTATATCACATTATCAAAAAAAAAAAAAAAAAAAAAAAAAAAAACCTGCATTGGAATCGCCCTAAACCTTGCTTCGGCATCCTGCTGCCTACGGCAGGTCTTTTTCCGGCCGCACTGCATCGGGTCCAGGTGAACACTGCCTTTAGAAAGGTCTATGCCGGGTACTTCAATTTGGTTATTTATCGGTGAAAGGTAGGTTTGTTATTATTATGGAACTACAATTTCAAAGATGATTGTATCTCAACATCTATTAAATATTTTAGTTTCATTATTCAGTAGCAAAATTTCATTCTTCGCGTGAAAATATATAACTTTTTTTGTGCAAACAATGAATTGGAAAACTGTTTTGGCAACAACAATTAAATTTAAAACTAATATCTTAATATTAATAATAATTAATGAAAAAAAAAAAAAAATCAAAAATCTAACAAACCTAAAGTGAATTTCGAATGTTGCTTTCGAATGCTTTTTAAAATATTTTTATTAGTTAAAATATTTCATCTTTTGCAAAAGGGAAACATCTATATTTTTCTTTAAAATTTACTAATTGATGAAACGTTGTTTTTTTTAAAGCCATATCTCTTCAAAAGTAAACATTTATTTTATAATTTTTAGAGCTCCAGTTTTTTTTTTTTTTTTTTTTTTTTTTTTTTCACTTAAATTTTTAATTTGTGCGTTTTAGTAACTAAAAGAAAACTTTTAAAAATCTTATAAGAGTATCTTAGGATACTGTGTAGAGAATGAAATGTTTTCTTTTACAATTGAAATCTTATCTATTAATTATCTGGAAAAAAGTAACACATCCGCCACCAAGTATCGAACCCACGACCATCGCATTAACAACTTGACGCTTTAACCGACTGCGCCATTGACCAACAAAAGAAACACCTCACATTTGCTTTCAAATGGAAACGCCTTGTTTTTTAGCGTGACCACTACGGTAAAATCCAATTTCAATGATAATAATAATAATAAATAAAAAAAAATCTTTTTAAAAGAAAACTAATGAAAAATGGGAAAATCGGGCTTCGAGGTGCATCAGAAGAGTTCATTACAAACATTCATGCAAATTCATGTAGCGCAGCGATCAGCCGTTTTCCTAAAATGCTCCGGACAGTCATACACAATGGCACACACACACACACAAACATCTTATTTTATTATATGTGTAGATAGATGATGTTGACAGTGCAGAAATCGAAGCTTCAAACCATCATTCTAAATATCTCGATTCCAATTTGTGATTTTATTTAATTTTTGTTTATAAAATCGAATGCATATTGGCCATCGAATATCTTGAGTAAAAATAAAGCTCATTTCCATATGTTACAGTGTGCAGCTATAGCTGGTGCATGCGTGTTTTAATAAGTACCTGTTCATGTTTCAGCAGCTATCACATTCTCTACATTGCATGCATCTACAGCCATTTCATTCCAGTTTTGTACTTATTTAAGGAGGTCATGTTGTTAGGTATTAAATCAATATGAACAATGCTGTAAAGCTCTGTAAGTTTTATCACTTTTATGGAATTAGACAGTTTATTTACCACAATGTTTATTTAAGATAAATGATAATTCAAAGGCCAATACACGGAAAATCTACGTGTAGAGTTAAATTCTTTTATGAAAGTACAGTGTCTGTTTAGAAAGTGATGTAACTGTATTTTTTGAAGCAACCAGAAAGCCAAAAAAGGCTGTTTTAGGGTTGACGGGTGCTGTGGACTCTCACCTACAGAGACTGATGAAAGTGAGTTGTATTTGTGTCTCTGCAGCGCATGGATAGCTCATGAAGCAGAGACGTGTTTAAAAGTGGCTGGAACACAGTTCCTCCCCTGCGTTTTCAGAATGCAGCAGATTATCGATCAGCTATACGCCATAACATTTTGAGCAAAACTAAACAAATGATTACTGAGATAAACTACTGAGACAATTATCATGTTACAAGAAGCTTGCATGAAGACTTCTTTGTTTAAATCTCAAGTGTTTAGGCGGCATAAAGCCCTGAAAGTTGGATAAGAGATCGTTAATCACGAATAACACACAGGGCGTCTATTAAGTTCTAGAAGTTCAAACGCAGCGTCGCAACACTGCCTCAACCACAGTATAGCCCCGATATGTAAACGCTAGATTTCTTTCTATTTCCTCGGTTCAAATCTGGCTTAAATAGTCATTCTTTTGTCAGTCTGGAAAACTTAAAAAAAAAAAAAAAAACTGTTTTCAGAACAGCATTTCACGAGGGCATCATTAGGTGGCAGATTCGTTGGCAACGGTGTAATAATGTAGGAGGAGGATATTTTGAAGAGTATTAAAAGTCTGTATATCTTTAACTAAGCGAATTTTATGGAATCAGTCTCATTGCTTTCTGGACAGACCCTATATCATATATTCTGCGTTTCTAGAAGCACGATATGCTTGATTTCTAAATCATTACAACTTTTGGTTATGGGATATCTATGAAGACATGATTTAACAATTTACCTATGTTTAATGTAGTGGAGTTGAGAGATGGTATCATCCGCTAGGTGTTTCTCATTTCTGGTAACGAGAAAATGCTCTACCTACAAACATTTTCTGAACAGGCTTTCCCAGTGAAAACGTCCTCTGCAAAAATCGCCTCGGGAAATTTCATCTTCTAAAACTCTGTCAGTTGTATTTAATACATTAGGAATATAATTACAGTCTAAGGATCGAAACATACTAATATTGCGCCGATTGCTTTTCAATTAATCTTTCGTAGAACTCAGCTTACATTTAGTTCGTCTGAAATGCTTGATGATTTTTAATCGAAGGGAAATTAGAATTGGCGTCATAATTAAACCAAAATAATAATACATGTAGGGAAAAAAAAATATTAACTAGATTATTTAGAATAATTACCATTATATTTAAAAATAAATAATGCAGACTACTGTTATGCAAGAAAAAATGTATTACATTTAACTAAATATGTGAAATTGATTTTATTGATATTGATTTCCAACAATAATTGGTTAATTTAAGTTTAAATTAAAAACTACAAAATAATTACATACTTTCAACTTATCCCATAAATTTAAAGTACTATTCGTATATACTTACGACAAATATTACGTAACTATTTATTGCTGATACATAAAACATTTTTAATATTACACGAAAATCGGCCTAATGATTTACATAAACACACATTTGAAGTTTAATTCGGTTTTGTTGCGTAAAATTGCAGCTATTGGTATTTATATATGGTAAGTAAAATTTTATTCACCCTTTATTTAGACAATCATATAGGTTATTTTTAATCCATCCGTATTTCTGTTATCAGTCTTCATAATTCCTATGTAAAACGAAAAATTTTTCCTTATTAGTTTGCTTCATATGAAATTATAGTAATATGTGCTTTCATTATTAAGGGGACTCTCTCATTAACGATAGCGAAAGGCAACGATATTCTCTAGGGAATTCTACCTCATTATAACTTCATAAATAAATACACATGTTTAAATTTTATTTCCACATTCAGAAAATTTACAACAGTTAAATTTGTTTTCGTTTTTTAAAATTGTTTTTTTAAATTTTCATATTTTATTTTGCAGCTGCAAAATACCGAATTTTTACCAAATTAAGTTCTGGTTAAGTTTATTATGTATTAGTTTTTACATATTAATTAAAATAAAAATGGGGCAAAATTCAATATAGTCTTCGGCTATAATAATGAATTTCTATTCCATGTATTGACCACGGTTTCCGGGGATGATATGAAGAAAGTACCCATAATTGCATACAAATAGTGAAATCTAATAACACTTTCTTAAAATATAAAAGCACATTACTTCCTATTTTTATAACAATGCATTTATGTTTCTTAATTCCCTAATTCTAACCATTTGATTTAATTAATTAGAGACTGTATTTTTCTACAATTTTATGAGAAATGTTAAACACATATTAAAAACAAATATTTAAAACTAATTTTTCTGCAAATAATATTTATTTTTAATACAGAAAATATTTTTATTTGTTTATTAGACAAAACGCACATATGTCTAAGATTGTTAACATGGATTATTAAAATAATTTTTAAAAGATGGGAAAAATTCTTGTCACATCAAGATCAATATCAGGTCTACAAAAATTAAAAAATATCATAAATTAAATACTTTGATGTCTAGCCATTCTTAATTGAAAATGAAAGACGTGTTTGGATTTGAATCAGCCAAATTTTTTTCGGTAAAAGAGTAATATTTATTTTTAAAAATATAAATATATGTATATCAAGGAACGTGGTAGCGTTCCGCCCCGCCAAGCTAAAACAAACATTAAGAGAAAAACAAATGAAATTTACAAATTAGGAAAGTCAATAGTGAACGCTACAAGTGTAGATTATGTCGACATAGCATCTCGGACTTTTCGACTACCTGTATCTCAGCTCCCTGATTCCCATGAGCTATGATTTTTTGCACAGACCTTGAGCATAGACTTAAGACAAAACATACAAATTTGCATGTTGCTCCGAATTAAGAGGCCGGAGTTATATAACTTTGAAAACCCGAAATTTGCTGGTTACATTCTTCTTCTTGTTGTTATTTTTAAGACACCAAATGTTGGCAGCGATTGAGCCTAGAGTTCTGCAGCTAATGAGCTGAAAATTTGTATGGACATTCCTTCTGACTTGTACTAGTGCGTTTTGCAATCAAATGTTTTTTGGTCAATATACAGGGTAGTTATTTTCAATTTTGTGATATTTAACCCAAAAATTTGGTGAATTCGTCAAGAGATGGCGCTCGTACTAAATAAATTTAATTTTGTCATTTAATAAGGCGTTAAATAAAAACAAATTCTGTTTTTATTTTTCTTTCTTTCTTTACTTTCTTTTACTTGCAAAAATGGATTAAATAAATTAAAAGACACATTTTTCTTAGAATTTTTACAAGAAACAAGTTTATTAATAAAAAAAAATAATAATAATTGATAAATTTGGATTTTGTAATAAATAAATGCTTAAAGGACGCGCTAAACAGACTTTTAACAAAAGTAATGTGGCTAATTAAACAAAAGAGCGATTCATTAACTTTATAAAATTTAATGAATAATGGAAAAATACCTATAATTAAATTCCGATCATGAATTATATAAGAGAAATATTAACATGGAAAAATTCAAATTTGACATTTTTGTGTTACCATGAGTTTTGAGGTCTTGTGAATTCATTTTTCATTTTTAATAATAAAGAGGTATGCATGTATGTGTATCAGTGAATACGATAGCGTCTAAAAGCTGCATTTGTTATGTATGCTGGAGGTTACCCACAACTAATGATTTTAATGATGTAGAACTTAGTTTTTTTTTTTTTTTAACCATGTTTTTATTAACTTCGATACTTATTCGGTTGTTTGTTTTTCCAGTACAAATGTTGCAATCGATTTTTAACTAACTTCCCGACTAGCTAGACATTTTCAACTTTCAGGATAGCTCAGAACACGGTGACAATACATTTTTAAACAATTTTAGTCAACTGTTTCAAGTCCCTACTACCTTTGGCAGCGTTTATATGATTCGACAAAAAAATTATTTAACTAGTTTCCCGACTAGCTAGACATTTGAAACTTTCAGAATAGTTCAGAATACGGTGAAAATGCATTTTTTTAAAACTTTTATCCAACTGTTTTGGGTTACTGCTGCCTTCGGCAGCATTACCAGTACACATCTTGCAATCGCTTTTTAACTAACTTCCCGACTAGCTAAACATTTGAAACTTTCAGGATAGCTCAGAACATGGTGACAATATTTTTTAAACGCTTTTAGTAAACTGTTTCAGGTCCCTACTGCCTTCGGCAGCGTTTATATGATTCGACAGAAAATTTATTTAACTAGTTTCCCGACTAGCTAGACATTTGAAACTTTCAGAATAGTTCAGAATACGGTGAAAATGCACTTTTTAAATACTTTTAGCCAACAGTTTCGGGTTCCTGCTGCAATCGGCAGCATTATCAGCACAAAGATTGCAATCGGTTTTTAAATATCTTCCCGACAAGTTAGGTATTTGAAACTTTCCGTATAGCTCAGAACACGTTTACAATACAATTTTTAACACTTTTAGTCAACTGTTTCAGGTCCCTACTGCTTTCGGCAGCGTTTATATGATTCAACAGAAAATTTGTTTAACTAACTTCCCAACTAGCTAGACATTTGAAAGTTTCAGAATATTCAGAACACGGTGACAATACATTGTTAATGTTTTTAGACAACTGACTTGTGTTCCTGCTGCCATCGGCAGAGTTACCAGTATACAGCTTTCAATTGCATTTTAACTAATTTCCCGACTAGCTAGAGATTTGAAACATTCAGGATAGCTCAGAACACGGTGACAATACATTTTTACCAATTTGAAAATCATTTGAGGACAAATGTTTTGAATTTACAAATTTGTCCTCAAGTGTCCTCGTATTAAAGCATAATTTAACTGTGTCCTCATATGGACTTTCAAATTGAGGACACTGCGATGAGTTGTCCTCAAATTGGGTTTAAAACTTTTGGTCGTCTTAGTTAAACCCAGTATCAACTTGAGTTTCACCAGAAAACGCAGCTTAAATAACAGCTGACAACATATAAATCACGGCACAAACGATACCATAGTCATAACATACAGAAATAAACTACAATTCAATGGTAGAGATATAGTCAAGCAGAATATTCTATTCCGTAAAGTCTTAGAGACAACCTTACCTCAGTGGTCGAAACGGGACCCCTTTTATAGCCTGCCATTAATCCTGAATTTTACAGTAACTTTCGTAATAATCGAGTTACAGCCTTGACAATGGGTCTATCGATAATAAAGGTTTTTTCACCAAGGTCGTCAAAATAGTTTTCAGTCGCCAAATTCACCGCCAAGTTCATTACGTTTCAAGATAAAGTGTGTTTTTAACGGAGAAGGATCTTTTTTAACGCTGAAACAAGTTAGAAATGCGAAAAATTGACATTTTATAATGTGACTAAACCTGAATAGCTGCCATTACATTTATGACGAGTTAAGGCCCATCGCTCTGCTCTATATTCAAGGTCTCCAAAGCGCAATATTTAAGCAGGACATTGCATGACCGCAAGTTGTCCGTATTGGCCAGACTTTCTTTAATCAGAATATGTTCGACTGTTGCTCTGCCCAGCGCGTTTTTCAGATCTTGTACCAATGAAAATGACTGCTTGAAAAACGACTGTTTCCCCCCACCACTCACCAGTAACTACGATCGATGAATTGTGGTATTAAATCGAAGCTTCATGAAGTGCGCTACCCGTACATGTCATCCAACTGCCGTCTGAGTCAATGCCTAGGCAGATAAGTGTTGTTATTGTTCAAAGATGTCGCTTCTTTATGTACTGTTTTCTCCGTACATATTACTCAACATTTTCTGAAAATTTAATCAATAGGTCTTCCTTCTATAATGTATACGCCCAATAAATATCATTCTGATATTCTCTTTTTTGCAATTTTCACAAACATGGGTGTATGTTGGGGTAATTGTTGTTAAAATGTTCTGATTTTAAGGAATTGAAAAAGCATTGGAACTCTATTGTTTATTTTTATATAGTAAAATATACAAGTACACATTATCACAAATATTTAATCTGTTTTAAGGTTATCTAATTTTTGTGTAAAGTTCCTAAAAATATGTGTTGATCATTAAAACGCAATAACTGATCATAATGTTAAGCCCCGAATACAAACTCTTAATTGGAAATAATTGTACGTTTCCCAGGAAATAGTCCAATAGCCTCGTTCCCCTGAGTTCAAAATTTATTCGCTGGCTTATACGTCACAAAATATACGAAATTGTGAAATCGGATTATGTCAATAATAATATAAATAATGTCAATAATTACCTAATATACAGAATTATATTACATCTTAATGGAAATTATTTTTGGCCCATTTTATCAACCATTTTTTAAGCACTTTCGAACGGAAGATATTAGGTAAAATTCCACGCTAATATGAGATATTTTCTGTGACCTCTTCTTTGTTCTATACGTTCAAACATATATGGTCACATGATTCCATGTACCTATAAAGATTTTTAAGTGGATTTTGAACAAAGCGTAGAAGTCTCATATATATGATAAATACAATTTATAATCAATCTATCTAAATCTATTAAGCAGATTTCTATATTACTATTATAACAGCATTCTGGGAAAAAAAAAGCTGCATTTCTTGAATTTATATTGGAATTCATGGAAATATTTTTTTAATAAAAACTTATATCTTTCATGAGATATTTTTATTTATTCAAAAGTACGATAAAATAATTATGTTTTTTCCCCCTTATGGACATTTTAAGCATTTCAGAATTTCTTCATATGCGCATATGCGGCATTTATGAACAAAAATTAACGAACATATAATAACATTATTTCAACAATTTAAATTTCAAAAATAGCTATTTTTAATATAATATGAGAAGTTATTTAAATGAAAATGGCTGAAGATTATAAAAATACACTGCGCCATAAAATTAAATATAAACAGAAATTTCCAAACGTATTTTTCATAAATTATTGTTATTATTTAATCATGACAAAGTATTGTGTATTAAAATTCCGTTTCTTATTTAGTATTATTCATTTTAATTATTTTGCAAAATTATATCCTAATAATCTTCTTCATATTAAAGGCCAAAATTTATCAAAACTAACACTGAAATTTACACCGAACTAAAACAATTTATTGGAATAAAGAAAGTAGAATTGTATGATTTTACTAGTGATTTCAACTAACTAAAATAAGACTAAAAGATATTTTAAAATAATAGATGTAATGATATGTAAGTCTCAACATTTGGACATTTATCGGTTTTCTTTCTCAGCTCCCTTACAAAACAGATAAGTTATAGTCAGAGCATTGAGATAAATTAGAGGAAAGCGTAAAAAAAAAAAAAAAAATAAGTACAATTATTATACTAAATAAAAATAATTAATAATATTTAAAAGTATGAACCGCTTGGTGGACGAACACTGACTAGTTAAATAATGTTTAACAAATTCAAGCTGAATAATTCATAAATCTACAATAAATCATACAGATATTTATCACTCAATCTTTCCCAGCAAAACCTCAGATGACGGCCAGCATGAGGCCAAGTGCTGGTTGCCAGCAGTAACTGCAGATGGCCCGTCGGTGGCAAAAGTTAACGTTGCCGCAGGGAATATGTTACGCCGGCCGTCAGTAGGCCATATTCAATCGATCCACTGTTGGCAGCCTGCAGTAAGTTAAAAATAAGTTAGTGGGCCAGTGAATGGATCGCTGCTGGCAGCTAGCAGTATGAGGAAAATAGGTAATGGGCCCACTATTGGTAACCGAGATTAGGTTGGAAATTGTTAGTGGGCCAGTGTTGGGCTACCTGGTGGCAAACATAATTTTTCTATGTTATTGCTGGAAGCCTGCAGTGGGCCAGTTGTGGCAAACATAAAAAATTATATTACTGCCGGCAGTCTTCATTAGTCCTTTATATTTTCCCATTAAAGGCCCGCTTCACTCATCGTCGCCGGAAGCCGAAGCCAATGTTATTCTATGGGAAATTTTCTTTACAAATAACTTATTAACTAATACATATTTTTAAATTCTGTTTTCATATTCTGAAAATTCCCAACTGTTAAACTGACGGACCTTTTTTTAAAAAAAATATTTTTTTATTTTTTTTATATTATTTTTTGAAGCTGTAAAATACGAATTTTCAATGTATGAAATTTTTCATTTTGCAAATTCAAAATAAAATATTAAAAATTAAAAAAATACATTTTAAAAAGGTCCGTCAATTTAACAGTTGGGAATTTTCTGAATGTGAAAGCAGAATTTAAAAATATGTATTAGTTAATAAGTTATTTGTAAAGAAAATTTCCCATAGAATAACATTGCCTCGGACTTCCGGAGACGGTAAGTGAAGAGGGCCGTTAATAGGCCAGCAGTGATTTAGTTATAGCTAATATATTTATTTTATTGGTGATACCTTTAATTTTATTCGTGCTTTTTTCTTTTTCTTTCTTTTTTTTTCCTCTCTCTTTTTTCTGATGAAGTAGCAGCCAGTTTTTTCTTTGCATCCAATATTTAATTTGATTTTGTACATATTCATTTTTAAATTTAGTATTTGATTCATACACTATGGTTGTAAATTCAGGATTTCCAGTGCAGCATATAGGAAATAGTCAGTTGATCCATTTTCCTTATGATAAAAGATTAATTTTTTGTTTTCAGTGCAAATACTTATCTATATTACATTTTTTGGAATAAAGGAGATTATGTTTTTTTTTTTTTTTTTTTTTTAAGTGTTCAAATTTCAATATGTTTAACTTTGTTATGCTATTTGATATAAATAAATGTAACTTTAGATGTGAAACTTATAGAATATTGAAACAAAAATTGTTATAAAGTGAGCATTATAAAAACACCATAAACTAAATAATAATAATAATAATAATAATAATAAATAAATAATAAATTGCAGCAATTGTTTCCGGTTGAAAAGCACGAAGACCCTTCACCAGGCGAAACAAAGTGGGCACGAGTGCAGCAAAAGTAATTTGCTGCAATCGTGCTTTTTGTTAAACTCACGAAGGGATGTGTTATTATTTCAACCTAAAAGAACTGATGCATTTTTTTTTTTTTTTGGGGGGGGGGGGCAATGATTATGTTTATTTACAAATTTTTCTATTTATTACTACATTCAAAATCTCAAATCCGGAATCGTCCGGACAGTGGCCTTTCCGGATTTTAGGTCACTTTCTGATTTACGGCAATAAAAAAACGGACATCTCCATTCCGAACGTCCTTTTATTTAATAACTAGCTTACGCCGCCCGAGGGTGCGATTTCTTAAGAAATTGCAGTATACTCTCAAGTAACATGTACAATACTTTGAATAAACACCATAAATTTTTGCAAACAAAACGCAGGCAGCAACGCTTGCGCTTTGTTTGCCGCACTCGTGCCTACTTCGTTAGCCTGATGAAGGATCACGTTTTCTTTCCATCCGAAACTATTGTTGCGAGCTCTTACATTTTATTGTGTTTACTCTTATTACTTTTGAACACCAATTCTGTGGTGCTTTTTTATTATAACTCTCAAGTATCCAGAAAATCTTGAATATTTTTCTTTTCCCCTACATCAAATGGTACCCAATTGATAATTTTTTTCCCTTCTTTTTAAAGCAGTAGGCAGATGATCAAGCTTTCTTTTTTTTCTCTCTGTGTTTATCTTCAAAGTCGCACATTTGAAACCACAGAAATTATCACTGAGAAATGTAATCGGCGATTTAGAATTAATTATCACTGCTGTCACTCTTAACCAGGCCGCCACAAAGAACTTTTTCGCGTTGTTGATAGTCCAATGGGACCTTTACTCTCTCCCCAACTCTCTTCAAAGTCCATGAATGAATAATTTTCCGACACGTGCGATACCGAAAGATGATTTTGCAGTTTTATACAGATGACGTTATTTGAACTTTAAGCGAATATTCAGCATTTGACCTGTGCCAATTAATTTTCATTAGATTTGGAAAGCAGATTTTTCAGCTGAAAAAAAAAAAAATATATATATATATATCGTTCGGTTGAGTAAAGAGATAACGGAATTAGGGAGAAAAAGGAGAGTGCGTTTGTCTTTGTAGCTGTAAATATTTGATAAATTTATCCGCGATTACCTATTTTAAAAATACTTTTAGAATTCCATAAAACTCATATACAGGTTATCGAGATTTAATATAGGACGCTTGTCATAAAAAGTTGTACAGGTAACCCAAATGGTTTCAGTATAAAAATTCATAAAATAATTTGGATACATTACAGTCAAAGAGACATTTCTTATCAGCGCACGTAAAAATCTTTATACAACGCTAAAATACAGATCAACATAAATTTTATAGATGCAATAAGAAATGGTTCCGATCAAAATTGATAAAATAAATATTTGTGGTTCATTTAATAGTGATGCTTAAAAATATTCTTATACGTTACGGGAAATTGAGGGGGGGAGTATTTCGGTTTCGTAAAAGTGAAATTATTTTTCTCACTTGCATTTGAAAAATAATAATTAATAAATAAATAAAATAAAACAGTTTGTTACGGCTACCACTTTTTTTTCCCCTATAATAGTTTATAGAAATTACATATTAAAATTATTATTTATGAAAATTATTTTTTGTGGTGGAGGGTTTTGAGATTCCTGAACACGACTTGACCATTTTTAGAAAGTTTCACTCTGTAAGTGTGTAGAAAAAAAATTGTGGGCGCTGTATCTCACGAACCAATGGACGAAATTTAACCAAATTTGTTATTTAACCAAACTTGATTAAAATTGTTCCCGATTACATTTGTGGATCATTCACTCAACACATGGCTCTATATTTCTACTTCTTCGTAATTTTCAATATGACACAATATAAGAAGAAATTTTACATAAATGATTTCAAATAAATGATAATTATTTTTTTAATTTTTATTATGAATTAAAAAATCAATATTTAAATAACTAACAACGAACTAGGAAAATTTTTTTGTATAAGTTGAAGAATCGCTCGCCCTTCCCCATGAGGGGATAAATTTTCAATGCTGGTATTTTTCAAAAGAAACTCATCAATAACTTTCAAGTAAATGACTGAATTAAATTTGTGGAAAATTAAAGCAAAGTTATAAATTATTAAAAAAAAAAAAAAAAAAACAAGAAGAAGAAGAAAGCATTTTTTCAGAAGTTGGCACAAAAATGATTTTATTATTATTATTATTATTATTATTATTATTATTGAGAAACACTGTTCTAAAATGAAAATCGTTTGCATGCATTCAGGAAAATGATTTTAACAAATTATTTGCACTACGCGAATTTGCATAATAAAAAATATAGAAGAAAGTTTTGTGGTGCCACATCATACTAGTTTTTTGTCAAAAATTAAAAAAGCAATAAATAATAATAATAAATAATAATAACAATAATAAAATACTAGAAAGTTAGCGGCTATCATAATTTACTAAAACGGGTCAACTGGATATTTGTTATATATTTCTAGAAATCCTTTTGTTACAACAATAGCTTTAGAGTCAAACATTAAAAAAAAAATAGTATTTAAAAAATAATACAAAAACGAATTAATAATTGAATTACTTACTCAGATATTCTTTTTACGAGATTTTCAATCTCGCACCCGCAGACAACAACAACGACAAGAACTTCGTTACTTCGTATGAAATGGCGGACAGCGAGGGAATTTCAAATCAACAGAAAAAGAATCACAGCGCCCTCTATGCATACACATTGGTTATGACCTAATAATTTGTGGCCACAACTTGAAAAACATGATGTTGGCCGTGTGGTGATAGCCTGCATAAGGCCAACTGTGTTTATGCCACTTGTGGGCCACCGACCATTTTTCTTTAGGCTCCCATCACAGCTGGCAGCCACAAACGGCCCGCTTCTGGAGTTATATGGGGCAACCGGCAACTGATGACAAGTGCAGGATGCCAGCAGTAGGCCATAACGAGCCCACCAGTATAAGTTTTGCTAGGTTGCAATATTTCCACACTAACACTAATGATAAGAGGCAAGAGGATTTTAACATTAAATCAATTAAAAAAAAAAAAAAAAAAGTTGTTATGCAAACATTTTTTAAACATTTTGTAGCTTATTTTATAATTATACATACTTCCCATCAAAAGTTATAAACAAATTCATAAATGATGTCAAGTGACTAAAATTCATTGTTTCACCACGTGAATCACGCCAGTATCATGCTTATTTACTCAACTGTGTTTTCTTAACATTATCCGTAAGATTTTGAAAAAAGAAAGAAAGAAAGTCGATACCTATTGTTTTAAAACTTTGCACACGTTTATGTACAGGGCATCATCAAAATAGAATAATATTTAGGAAAACTAACTTTATTTCGTTTTTATTATTATTGTTTTAATTTTTAAATTAAGAAATATTTTTTAAAATATTCATTTAAAAATGGCAAATTTTAAAACAGCTCTAAATTATATAAATAATCTCTAAAAGAGATCTTTGTTAAGGCACGTGTATTGATATTAAGATTAAAAGCACTTTTAAAACACGTTTACTAAAAATTATACTTTATTTAAAAACATTTTAAAATTATCCAAAGCTTTTCGCTTTGAAAAATCAAAGCAACATCAGGGATTCATACATATTTCTATAGGGCAGTTCCTTGTTTGTAAAAAACATCTCAACTTTTATGAGTGGTTGGCAAAAAGGCTTGGGAAAAGCATAGCGATGGCGGATCACCAACGGAAAATTATGTGGGCTGGGCGCGGGAAAGTCGAGCACGCTTTTTTGCCAACCACCAGACGTCACGAGGAAATGCTCTATTGAGCAGTTTTTATAAATTTTACATTTCACGGTTGACAGCTAAATCATTTAATAAGTTGAGGTGTGTTGAACAGAAGCAATAATAACTTGTGAAGTCTGGTGAAAGTTGGATGAAGGAGCGAAGAAAAAGAATGAGTGGAACTTTCATGATTCGTTGGACTTGACACTTGTGTTCTCTTATTTTTACAGTCGCGTTTTCCGCTTTACTACTTATAAATCCTCAAAATTTTTAAAGTTTACCTCTCAAAATTATAAAACTGCCGGATTTATTTTTTATTATTTGGCTATTTTTACTAAGTTTTATTTATTTATTTATTTTTAAGTGTTAGTTTTGTTTGCTGCTTTCTGTCGGGATGCCCGAAAGCGATCTCTGATTGGTCTGAGCCTCGCTCTCTGATTGATCGGGTCGTCTAGTACATAATTCCGTGGTTTTTAGCTCTAAAATTTTCAGAGAGGATTGAGAATATTTTGCGGGTTACTGACTGGACCACGGATCCACCTGAGAACTTAGTTTCTGGATGGAAACCGAGATTCGATCTGAAACACTGCATTTTTTTTTTCTTTTTAATCCTCCTCTGAATTTTCCTTATTGTTTTGTGTTAGAAATTTTAGGGAAAAACATTATGCCCCACCCCCTTTTTTTATTAATTGCGGAACTCTGAGAGCGATTTCCTGTGCCCCTCTGCGCGCCCTGCTCAACTCTTAATTCCTTTTCGCCGTCCAGACTGTCTTCGTCAACGCACGCAACAGTTTTCTGTTGCACTTAGGTTTTTACAAGGATATTTTTATTTTTAATTATTTATTAATTTTAATTTTAATTTTAAGTTTTACTTTCTTCTATATGTAATATAGAGAAAGTATTGGATTCGTAAAAATTTTCGACCTCGGGTTTTTGATGGATTTACACGTTTTGAGAGCTGTAGAATACGATTTGACTATTTTTAGAAAATGTCTGTCTGTCGTCTGTCTGTCTGTCTGTCTGTCTGTGTGTGTGTTTGTGTGTGTGACAAAATTTTGTGGCAACTGTATCTCAGGAACAACTGCACAGAATTTCATACAAATTGGTATGTAGTTGCACCTTGACATAAATTAGTGCCTATCAACTTTTGGTAAAAATTGTCTTACAGGTTGCGTTGCCATCCCGCTTTTTCTAAATTTTTAACATGGTGATATAGGACAAAATTTTGTATAAATGTGCTTAAAGAGAATTATTTTTTAGTAATCATTATGAAATTTACAATAATTATTTATAATAGAGATAGTCAACTGGGAAAAAAATTTTGTACGTGTAGGAGCCTCACCACCCGCCCAGGGGGGGAAGTCCCCCATCGAGGGGAGTAAATTTTCAAGATGGGTATCTTTCGAAAGGTCTCATCAATACCTTTAAAACGAATGGTTGAACTATAAATCTGTGATAATTTAAAGCAAAGTTATCGATTTTTTTTTACTTTTAACAACAACAACAACAAAAAAAAAACTTAGAAAAAAATCGTATTTTTTTTTTTTTTTTTTTTTTTTTTTTCAATATTGTTACTGGTTGAATATGTACTACTTTTAACAAAAAAAAAAAAATCGTATTTTTTTTTCTAAATATTGTTACTGATTGAATATGTATATAGGGAAATATAGAAGAAAGTCTTGTGGTGGCCACAACATACTAGTTTTTAAATCTTCTGCTGCGTCACTTAGAAAAATTTCTTTACTAACGTGGGGAAATTCCTGAGACTAAATTCTAAATTTATTTTTTAATTAAAAAACCGAAAGCCTTCGGCTTTTTAGTTTTTTTCTTTTCTGTAAAATTATTTTTATGCTTTTGGCACTTTCCATGGAGATAAGCATTGGTTGCGACCATATGCAGTTACTCCGAAGCAACTACGTTGACGTTGACTATTGTGTTTTCTCTTATATTCTACTCATTGGGCTAGAACCTTCATTTCACTTTGGTTGAAGGGGTGCACAATCTGACTGCAAAATTTCTCTTAAATAGTCTTATATATATATATATATATATATATATATATATATACACAGCATGTTTGTATGTCTGTTCCAGAATGCTCATTATAAGGCTCTTTTGCGTTTCACACTTTTCCTCAGCACGTTAAATTGACTATGGACAGCACATATGTTAAATATAATCTGTGTACTGAGTCACACTTTTATCTGTATCAGTTGTAAGTATTGTGGGTGTACGCGTGTAACTTTGCCTAATATGTAACAATTCTTTTCTTTTCAAGTTTGAAGATAAACAATTAACTGTTTTGATCAAAACTTTTTAAGTAAATGAAATTTCATTTGTTTTGTTCTTGTTTACACATTCACTGGTAACATAATATTTAGATTTATTTAAATAAATAAATAAATAAATCAAAATATTGAATAAATTTATACTAGTGGATCTGCAGATCAGGAGCCTCAACGTCCTATTTGCATCAGTCATTATTCAAAAGGTCATTTTTATTTAGTCCTTATTATATAATAGTATATATTGATTCGATCGACTTATTACCATAATCAGATACATTCCTGAGGGGGGCTGCCGCACCCCCTCAACCCCCCGCAGTATCTCTCTTTGTTTACACATTTGTATATCATATAAAGTGTTACGGAATTCTAAATAATTGTACTCATTTTTGTATAAATTTTTACAAAGAGGTTTAGTAACTCGATAAAATGCTCATTTTTTTTTCATATCTAGTCGTTTTAGCGTTAAAATAGCCTAATTTTCCTTTAAAAACGCATTAAAAAGCACCATATAAGGGAAGAAATGGATTTGGCGTAAATTTTGGCGACTGTTTAATTCCTTCGCGATTTTTTTTTCGCGACCTTGGCGAAAAAATCCTTATTAGGGATATACCAAATATGGAAGCTCTAATCTCATTGGCTGATGAGATAAGATAATTTTCGAGAACAATCTGTGTTCGATAGAATAGTATAAAAGAGCATTTTTTTAGCCAAGGCGGCCAATCTCAGATCTGTGTCAGTTTCGTCAAATGCTTGCTTTGCTTTGAGCTTCTTTGAATGAGACTTGCTCTGTGTGTTATTGCTAAAGAGTTTATACTGTTGTTTTGCTGTTAACGGCTGTTGTTTAAGCTATGTTTACTGGCTGAATTGAAGCTGATTCTTGGTTTATACACCTGTATTTTTCTGGAACTTTCCGTGAATATATCACTGAATTTTTGCAAGTTTCGCCTTTCATTCTCAGGCAACTTACGAACCCCCAAGTACGCAACAATATGAATTCTTAATAAACGACGCTCTTATAACATTTTCCTGAAATTCATAAATACCAAATTTCATACAAACAAAAAATTACATAGCATATCGGAAATATATTGCGTAACCTTTAAACTAATCATAAATTCTATGCCCACATCTTTCAACTCGAAAACATGCTTTTAAAACTCTAATGAAATTTCATTATATTCGATGGGGTGTAACCATGTTAAAATGCACTTTTAAGAAATACAGACTATAGACCGTAATAGTACGAAATTCCTTTATGTATCCCGGAAAAGTCCACAGTCATTATAAACGCCAATAATAAGAGTAAACCAAATTAATTATTACTCAATAATTTTTCAAACTAATTTGACATCATTTGGATGATTACAGTACATACTCGGAATTATTTTGTGTGGTCCCATAAATTATTTAGTCTATGCATAACCTTTTTTAAGAGAAAACATGATTTTAAGCATATTTATAATGTATGTTAACTTTATTAAGTTCAATTCAGCATAAACGCATTAAAGTGCGCGCTTAAATTAAAAATTTGTCTATAGGCTCTAATATTACGAAATTCTTTCGTGTGTCTTTGTAAACGAACCATAAACATTGTATACACCAGTAAAAACTACTCAGCTTATTTTGCGTTTAAAATTAAGAATGGTTCCAAATTTAACATCGTTTGGATGACTAAGTGAAATTGTCAGAACACTTTTGTGAGGTCCTGTACATTAATTAGAAAGCTTAAGAACACATATTTTCTTCAAACAACATAAGTATCTTACTCACGTACACAAGTTTCATTTTCTTCCTTGCAAAGTAATGATATTAAAATGCGTTTAAACGAAATTCACCCCATACGCCGTAATGTTAAGAATTTTGACGTGTCCCTGTACACAGTTTATAAAAAATATAGCACCAAAATTTATACAGCTACTTATATGCAAAGCTGGTACATGTGCGCCAATTTGCAAGCCAATTGAATGATTTTTGCGGCCGCTATTGCGGTACATACAAATTCTTCCCATAGGCCGTAATGATAAGAAAATTTTTGGCGTGTCCCTGTATACGAACTACAAATGGAATACATACTAAAAACTGTACAGCTGATTTCGTGGGGCTCATGAACATGTGTACCAAATTTGAACTCAATAGCGCTATTTTCGCGGCCGCTATCGCGATACATACAAATTCCTCCCATAGGCCGTAATGATAAGAAAATCTTTGGCGTGTCCCTGTATACGAACTACAAATGGAATACATACCAAAAACTATACAGCTCATTTCCTTGGGCTCATGAACTTGTGTACCAAATTCCAAATCAAAAGCGCTATTTTTGCGGCCGCTTTTGCGCGACAGACAGACAGACACAGCCCAAAACCGTTTTGAGTCTCAACAGAGGGCCTCCACTCACGTTTCGGCAATTATACTGCACAACTAGTGGATCTGCAGATCAGGAGCGTCAACGTCTTATTTGCATCAGACATTATTCAATAGGTCATTTTTATTTATTCCTTATTAAATAATAGTATGTAATGATTCGATCGACTTATTACCATAATCAGATACATTCCTGAGGGGGGCTGCCGCCCCTCTCAACCCCCTGCTGTATCTCTCTTTGTATACCTATTTGTATGTCATATAAAGTGTTACGGAATTGTAAATAATTGCAATTATTTTTGTATAAATTCTTTCAAAGAGCCTTAGTAAGTCGATAAAATGCTAATTTTATGTATTTCTAGTCGTTTTAGCATTAAAATAGCCTAATTTACCTTTAAAAACGCATTAAAAAGATCCAATAAAGAAAGAAATGGATTTGTCGCCAAATGTGGCGACTGTTTCCCTCCTTGGCGATTTTTTGGCGACCTTGGCGAGAAAATCCTTATAAGGGAGATACCAAATATGGAAGCTCTAATCTCATTGGCTGATAAAATACAAGAATTTTCCAGAACAATCTGTGTTCGATTGAATAGTATAAAAGGAGCATTTTTTTAGCCAAGGCGGCCAATCTCAGATCTGGGTCAGTTTCGTCAAATGCTTGCTTTGCTTTGAGCCTCTTTGAATGAGACTTGCTTTATGTGTTATTGATAAAGGGTTTATACTGTTGTTTTGCTGTTAACGGCTGTTGTTTAAGCTATGTTTACTGGCTGAATTGAAGCTGATTCTTGGATTATAGACCTGTATTTTCTGGAACTTTCTGTGAATATATCACTGAATTTTTGCAAGTTTCGCCTTTCATTCTCAGACAACTTATGAACCCCCAAATACGCAACAATATGAATTCTTAATAAACCACGTTCTTGTAACATTTCCCTGAAATTCATAAATACCAAATTTCATACAAAAAAAATTACATAGCATATCGGAAATATATTGCGTAACCTTTAAACTAATTATAAATGCTCTGCCCACATCTTTCAACTCGAAAACATGCTTTTAAAATTCTAATAAAAATTCATTATATTCGATGGGGTGTAACCATGTTAAAATACACTTTTAAGAAATACAGACTATAGACCGTAATAGTACGAAATTCCTTTATGTATCCCGGAAAAGTCCACAGCCATTATAAACGCCAATAATAAGAGTAAACCAAATTAATTATAACTCATTAATTGTTCAAACTAATTTGACATCATTTGGATGATTACAGTACATACTCGGAATTATTTTGTGTGGTCCCATAAATTATTTAGTCTATGCATAACCTTTTTTAAGAGAAAACATGATTTTAAGTATCTTTATAATGTATGTTAACTTTATTAAGTTCAATTCAGCATAAACGCATTAAAGTGCGCGCTTAAATTAAAAATTTGTCCAAAGGCTCTAATATTAAGAAATTCTTTCGTGTGTCTTTGTAAACGAACCATAAACATTGTATACACCAGTAAAAACTACTCAGCTGATTTTGCGTTTAAAATTAATAATGGTTCCAAATTTAACATCGTTTGGATGACTAAGTGAAATTGTCAGAACACTTTTGTGAGGTCCTGTACAATAATTAGAAAGCTTAAGAGCACATATTTTCTTCAAACAACATAAGTTTAAGCATCTTACTCACGTACTCTAGTTTCGTTTTCTTCCTTGCAAAGTAATGTTATTAAAATGCGTTTAAACGAAATTCACCCCATACGCCGTAATGTTAAGAATTTTGGCGTGTCCCTGTACACAGTTTATAAAAAATATAGCAATAAAATTTATACAGCTACTTATATGCAATGCTGGAACATGTGCGCCAATTTGTAAGCCAATTGAATGATTTTTCCTTCCGCTATTGCGGTACATACAAATTCTTCCCATAGGCCGTAAAGATAAGAAAAACTTTGGCGTGTCCCTGTACATGAATTACAAATGGAATACATACCCAAAACTATACAGCTGATTTCGTGGCGCACATGAACACGTGTACCAAATTTCAACTCAATAGCGCTATTTTTGCGGCCGCTATCGCGATACATACAAATTCCTCCAATAGGCCGTAATGATAAGAAAATCTTTGGCGTGTCCCTGTATACGAACTACAAATGGAATACACGCCAAAAACTATACAGCTGATTTCGTGGGGCTCATGAACTTGTGTACCAAATTCCAAGGCAAAAGCGCTATTTTTGCGGCCGCTTTTGCGCGACAGACAGACAGACACAGCCCAAAACCGTTTTGAGTCTCAACAGAGGGCCTCTATTGACGTTTCGGCAATTATACTGCACAACTACTGGATCTGCAGATCAGGAGCGTCAACGTCCTATTTGCATCAGACATAATTCAATAGGTCATTTTTATTTATTCCTTATTAAATAATAGTATGTAATGATTCGATCGACTTATTACCATAATCAGATACATTACTGAGGGGGGCTCCTGCTGTATCTCTCTTTGTATACCTATTTGTATGTCATATAAAGTGTCACGGAATTGTAAATAATTGCATTTATTTTTGTATAAATTCTTTCAAAGAACCTTAGTAAGTCGATAAAATGCTAATTTTATGTATTTCTAGTCGTTTTAGCATTAAAATAGCCTAATTTTCCTTTAAAAACGCATTAAAAAGCTCCAATATAGAAGAAATGGATTTGTCGCCAAATGTGGCGACTGTTTCCCTACTTGGCGATTTTTTCGCGACCTTGGCGAGAAAATCCTTGTTAGGGATATACCAAATATGGAAGCTCTAATCTCATTGGCTGATAATATACAAGAATTTTCCAGAACAATCTGTGTTCGATAAAATAGTATAAAAGGAGCATTTTTTTAGCCAAGGCGGCCAATCTCAGATCTGTGTCAGTTTCGTCAAATGCTTGCTTTGCTTTGAACCTCTTTGAATGAGACTTGCTTTATGTGTTATTGATAAACAGTTTGTACTGTTGTTTTGCTGTTAACGGCTGTTGTTTAAGCTATGTTTACTGGTTGAATTGAAGCTGATACTTGGTTGATAGAACTGTATTTTTCTGGAACTTTCTGTGAATAAATCACTGAATTTTTGCAAGGTTCGCCTTTCATTCTCGGACAACTTAGGAACCGCCAAGTACGCAACAATATGTATTCTTAATAAACGACGGTCTTGTATTATTTCTCTAAAATGTATTGCCGAAACGTCAGTGGAGGCCCTCTGTTGAGACTCAAAACGGTTTTGGGCTGTGTCTGTGTGTCTGTCTGTCGCGCGATAGCGGCCGCAAAAATAGCACTATTGACTTGAAATTTGATACACATGTTCATGAACCCCACGAAATCAGCTGTATAGTTTTTGTTATGTATTGCATTTGTAGTTCGTATACAGGGACACGCCAAAGTTTTTCTTATCATTACAGGCTATGGGAGGAATTTGTATGTATCGCGATAGCGGCCACAAAAATCACGCTATTGACTGGCAATTTGGTACACGTGTTTATGTGCCCCCCGAAATCAGCTGTATACTTTTGGGTGAGCATTCCATTTCTAATTCGTGTACAGGGACACGCCAAAATTTTTCTTATCATTACGGCCTATGGGAGGAATTTGTATGTACCGCGATAGCGGCCACAAAAATCTCGCTATTGACTTGCAATTTTGTACACATGTTCATGAGCCCAACGGAATCACCTGTATAGTTTTAGGTGTGTATTCCATTTGTAGTTCGTGTACAGGGACACGCCAAAGATTTTCTATGATTACGGCATATGGGAAGAATCTGCATGTACCGCGATAGCCACCGCAAAAATGAAGCTATTGGCTTCTAATTTTTGCCAAAACGTCAGGGGACGCCCTCTGTTGAGACTCAAAAGGATTTTGTGTTCCGTCTGTCCGTCTGTCTGTCGTGCGATAGCGGCCGCAAATATCACGCTATTGACTTGAAATTTTGTACACATGTTTATGATCCCCACGAAATTAGCTGTATAGTTTTGGGTGTGCATTCCATTTGTTGTTCGTGTACAGGGACACGCCAAAGTTTTTTTTATCATTACGGCGTATGGGAAGAATTTGTATGTACCGCAATAGCGGCCGCAAAAATCCTTCGATTGACTTGCAAAATGGCGCAAACGTTCCAACTTTGCATATAAGTAACTGTGTAATTTTTATTGCTATATTTTTTATAAACTGTGTACAGGGACACGCCAAAATTCTTAACATTACGGCGTATGGGATGAATTTCTTTTAAACGCATTTTAATATCATTACTTTGCAATGAAGAAAATGAAACTAGCGTACGTGAATAAGATGCTTAAACTTATGTTGTTTGAAGAAAATATGTGCTCTTAAGCTTTCTAATTAATGTACAGGAGCTTACAAAAGTGTTCCTACAGTGTCACGTAGTCATCCAAACAATTTTAAATATGGAACAATTATTAATTTTAAACGCAAAATAAGCTGAATAGTTTTTACTTGTGTATACAATGTTTATGGTTCGTTTACAAAGACACACGAAAGAATTTCGTAACATTAGAGCCTATGGACAAATTTTTAATTTAAGCGCGCACTTTAACGCGTTTATGCTGAATTGAACTTAATAAAGTTAAAATACATTATAAAGATGCTTAAAATCATGTTCACTCTTAAAAAAGGTTATGTATAGACTAAAGAATTTATGGGACCGCACAAAATAATTCCGTATATGTACTGTAATCATCCAAATGATGTCAAATTAGTTTGAAAAATTAATGAGTTATAATTTATTAGGTTTATTCTTATTATTGTCGATGATAATGATTGTGGCTACTTTTCCGAGATACATAAAGGAATTTCGTACTATTGCGGTCTATAGTCGCTATTTCTAAAAAGTGTATTTTAACATGGTTATACAGTTTTGCCAGACCTGGGGACTTTTTTATTCAACTCTCACCAACAATTTTGAGAAGTGGAATTCGACATACGTAATAGTCGATTATTCTTCGAAGTGATTAAGCAACTGTTACAATAAAAATTTAGTGGTGGATGTTGAATAAAAAAGTCCCCATCCAATTTAATGTAATTTTATTAGAATTTTAAAAGCATGTTTTCCTGTTGAAAATTGTGGGCGTAGAATTGATAATTAGTTTAAAGGTTACGCAAAATATTTCCGATATGCTATATAATTTTTTTTTTTATATGAAATTTGATAGTTATGAAATTTGATATTTATGAATTTCAGGGAAATAATACAAGACCGTCGTTTATTAAGAATACATAAATATTGCGTACTTGGGGGTTCGTAAGTTGTCCCAGAATGAAAGGCGAAACTTGCAAAATTTCAGTGATTTCTTCACAGAAAGTTAAAAAAAATACAGGTCTATAAACCAAGTATCAGCTTCAATTCAAGCAGTAAATATAGCTTAAACAACAGCCGTGAACAGCAAACCTACAGTATAAACTGTTTAGCAATAACACATAAAGCAAGTCTCATTCAAAGAGGCTCAAAGCAAAGGAAGCATTTGACGAAACTGACACAGATCTGAGATTGGCCGCCTTGGCTAAAAAAATGCTCCTTTTATACTATTCTATCGAACACAGACTGTTCTCGAAAATTCTCGTATCTCATTAGCCAATGAGATTAGAGCTTTCATATTTGGTATATCCCTAATAAGGAATTTCTCGCCAAGGTCGCGAAGAAGGGAAACAGTCGCCAAATTTGGCGCCAAATCCATTTCTTCCCTTATTGGAACTTTTTAATGCATTTTTAAAGGAAAATTTGGCTATTTTAACGCTAAAACGACTAGAAATGCACAAAATTAGCATTTTATCGACTTACTAAGCCTCTTTGAAAGAGTTTATACAAAAATAAATGCAATTATTTACAATTCCGTAACACTTTATATGATATACAAGTAGGTATACAAAGAGAGATAGAGCAGGGGGTTGAGGGGGGCGGCAGCCCCCCTGAGGAATATATCTGATTATCGTAATAAGTCGATCGAATCAATATATACTATTTTATAATAAGGAATAAGTAAAAATGGCCTATTGAATAATGTCTGGTGCAAATAGGATGTTGAGGCTCCTGATCTGCAGATCCACTAGTAAACACCATATTTCATAACTATCAAATTTTATACAAAAAAAAAAAATTACATAGCATATCGGAAATATTTTGAGTAACCTTTAAACTAATTATCAATTCTATGCCCACAATTTTCAACAGAAAACATGCTTTTAAAATTCTAATACAATTTCATTATATTTCATGGGGTATAACCATGCTAAAATGCACTTTTATGAAATGCCGACTATAGACCGTAATAGTATGAAATGCCTTTATGTAGCCCGGAAAAGTAGCTAGAGTCATTATAAACTCCAATAATAAGAATAAACCTAATTATTATAACTCATTAATTTTTCAAACTAATTTGACATTATTCGGATGATTACAGTACATACTTGGAATTATTTTGTGTGGTCCCATAAATTATTTATACATAACCTTTTTATTAACACTTTCCAACAAGGTTGAAGACTGTTTATGCATTGGGTTTGTCTGTCTGTCTGTCCGTCAGTCTGTCCGCGCTCTAACTTCCGTAAATATTTATGAAATTTCTTGAAACTGATATATGTTATTCAAGTTCACTATCGGATGTTCCCTGTTCAAAATGGAGTTTATATCTCTACTGGTTTGAGTACAGGGACCCCCGAAAGTATTTCAAAGCATTGTGTTCTATGTGAGGAATTTCTATAAACCATATTTTCATACCCTTATTGTACAAAAATCTTAATGAAATGGAAATGTGTTATACAAGTTCACTATCGGATGTTCCCTATTGAAAATGGAGTTTATACCGCTACTGGTTTGTGTACAGGGACCCCCGAAAATATTTCAAAGCATTGTGTTCTATGAAAGGCATTTCTATAAACCATATTTTCATACCCTTACTGTACAAAAATCTTAATGAAATTGAAATATGATATACAAGTTTACTATCGGATGTTCCCTGTTGAGAATGGAGTTTATACCTCTACCGGTTTGTGTACAGGGACCCCCGAAAATATTTCAAAGCATTGTGTTCTATGAGAGGCATTTCTATAAACCATATTTCCATACCCTTACTGTACACAAATCTTAATGAAATTGAAATATGTTATTCATGTTCACTATCGGATGTTTCCTGTTTAAAATGGAGTAAAAACCACCACTGATTTGTGTACAGGGACACACAAAAGTATTACGAAACATTGTGTTCTACGAGAGGCTATAAACCATATTTCCATACCCTTATTGCACACAAATCTTAATGAAATTGAAATATGTTATTCAAGTTCACTATCGGATGTTTCCTGTATAAAATGGAGCAAATATCACCTCTACAGGGGCGCACAAAAGTATTCCAAAGCATTGCGTTTTATGAGAGATATTTCTATAAAATAAATTTTAATAACATTACTTTACACGAAGTTTTATGAAATTGAAATATATTATTTAAAAGCACAAAACAAAATGCTTTGCATAGAATATAGCATGATTAGCATTAGATTTACAGGGTGACACAAAAATATTCAGTTATATAAAGAGCTATTAATAAATATTTGCTAAAAGTGTACTTTCGTTTACATTAAGCGTTTTTTACCTTTTCTAACATTTTTAACACTTCCCAACAAAGGTTGAAAAGTGTGAATGACTTCGGTTTGTCTGTCTGTCTGTCCGTCTGTCTGTCATTCTGCGCTCTAATTCCCGTAAATATTTGTGGAATTTCTTGAAACTGATATATGTTATTGAAGTTCACTATCGAATGTTCCCTGTTGAAAATGGAATTTATACCTCTACTGGTTTGTGTACAGGGGCACCCGAAAGTGCTTCAAAGCATTGTGTTCTATGAGAGGTATTTCTATAAATCATATTTTCATACCTTTACTGTACACATATCTTAATGAAATTGAAATATGTTATTCAAGTACACTATTGAATTTTTTCTGTATAAAATGGATTAAATACCAACTCTGTTTTATATACAAGGACACTCAAAAGTATTCTAAAGCATTGCGTTCTATGAGAGATATTTCTATAAATAAAATTTTAATAACTTTACTTTCCACGAAGATTTACGATATTGAAATATGTTATTTATATGCACAAAAGAATGCTTTACATAGAATATAGCGTGATTAGAATTAGATTTACAGGGTGACAGAAAAATATACTGTTATATTAAGAGCTATTATTAAAAGTTTGCTAGAATTCTACTTTCATTTACATTAAGCGTTTTTAACACTTCCAGGCATTTTTTTAAGTGTGAATATGATATCAAATTGTGTATCTGTCCGTCTGTCCGTCTGTCTGTTTGCCCGCGCTCGAACTCCCGTAAATATTTATGGAATTTTTTGAAACTGATATATATTATTCAAGTTCACTATCGAATGTTTCCTATTGAAAATGCAGTTTATACCTCTACCGGTTTGTGTACAGGGATATCCGAAAGTATTTCAAAGAATTGTGTTCTATGAGAGTATTTCTATAAACCATATTTTCATACCTTTACTGTACAATATCTTCATGAAATTGAAATATGTTATTTAAGTTCACTATTGGATGTTTCCTATATAAAATAGTTTTCATACCACCACTAGTTTATGTACAGGGACACTCAAAAGAACTCCAAAGCATTGCGTTCTTTGTGAGATATTTCTATAAATCAAATTTTAATAACTTTACTTTCCACGAAGTTTTAGGAAATTGAAATACGTTATCTATATGCACAAAAGAATGCTTTGCATAGAATATACCATGGTTACCATTAGATTTACAGGGAGACACAAAAATATTCAGTTATATTCAGAGCTATTAATAAAAAAATTGCTAGAATTGTACTATCGTTTATATTAAGCGTTTTTGACACTTTCCATCATTTTTTTAGTGTGAATATAATTTCAATTTGTGTATATGTCTGACTGTTCTTCTGTCCATCTGTCTGACTCTCTGTTTGTTTTTTGCGCTCTAATTTCCGTAAATATTTATGGAATTGCTTTAAACCGATATAATTTATTCAAGTTCACTATCGGATGTTCCCTATTGAAAATGGAATGGATACCTCTTCTGGTTTGTATACAGGGACACCCAAAAATATTCGAAAGCATTGTGTTCTATGAGAGGAGTTTCTATAAATCATATTTTAATACTTTTAATGTATAGAAACTTTAATGAAATTTTAATATGTTATTTAATTCCCTATCGGATGTTTCCTATGTAAAATATAGTACATTTCTAACTGTTTTGTGTACAGGGGCACTTGAAAATACTCCAAAGCATTGTATTGTATTAGAGTTATTTTTATAAACCAAATTTTAATAATTTTATTTTTCACAAAGCTTAATGCAATTGAAATATATTATTCGTATAAACAAAATAGTGTGCCTTCTATCTAATATAGTATGGCTAGCATTAGATTTACAGGGCCACACAAAAATAATCTGTTATATTAAGAGGTATTAATAAAAATTTGCTGGAATTGCACTTTTGTTTACATGAGCGTTTTAACACTTTCTTATAATTTTAGTGGGAATATGATTTCAATTTGTGCATCTGTCTGTCCGATAGTCTACCTTTCTGTATGTTTGTCTCCGGCTCCTATCATCCGTGAATATTTTGAGATTTTTTCAAAAATTATACACACAAGTTCCCTATGGAATGTTCCCTATTTAAAATGTCATTAATACAGGGTTGCTACGGCACCTGGAAAACAGGGAAAACCTGGAAAACTCAGGGAATTTGAAAATCTATTAAAAAACAGGGAAAACTCAGTAATTTTTCAAAATTTATCGCAAAAACAGGGAAAATTCAGGGAATTTCGAAATTTTTTGGAAAAACATTGGAAAAATTTTTCATAATCAAATATTTTTTAAAATTCTAGTGCATTATAATGAATTAATTATGTTTTTTTCCCCCAACTATAGTAAAGTAATGAT
The DNA here is from genome assembly GCA_963930645.1 of Salticus scenicus. Taxonomy (NCBI): domain Eukaryota; kingdom Metazoa; phylum Arthropoda; class Arachnida; order Araneae; family Salticidae; genus Salticus; species Salticus scenicus. Next base: position 130,258,360 of record OZ005652.1, on the reverse strand, counting down.
AATTAATATACCCTAAATATGTTCAATTAACCAGTAAACATGTTACATTCTACTGCTGCGTGATTGCGTGTCATCTATTTTACTTCTAAAAGGGGCAGGGAAAAGTCAGGGAATTTTTTCTCCTGATTTGTGTAGCAAACCTGTAATAGGTCCTGTACAACTAGTTTGTTTACAGGGACAACAACAACAATAACAACAAAAATAAAAGCCAATGTATTACGTTTTAGGACAGAATTTTTTTAAAGTTATATTTAAAAAACTTTCTTCTACAAAAATCTTAAGAACATTGACATGTATTATTAATATTCTAAAATATTGTTTTGTATAGAATATGATATGATTAACATTCAGATTTACAGGTCTAAAGTAAAATATTCAGGGATTTTAAAAGCTGTAATTATAATCTAACGGCTACATTTTCTTTTGCATTAAGCCTTTTTAACACTTTCCAAAATGCCTAAGAGTAGTAATTTAAAAATGAATTCGTCTATCTGTATGTTTTTCAGTCCTTCTGTCTGTTGTGCGATAACGTACGCAAGGAACATTAATAGTTATACGATACAACAATTGTGTACAGTTGGAAAGAGTTGCTAATCAATGCGTACTGCATGATTTTTCTTTCTTGTTTAAGAGTAAACATGATTTCAAGCATCTTTATAATGTATGTTAACTTTATTAAGATCAATTCGGCATAAACGCTTTAAAGTGCGCGCTTAAATTAAAAATTTTTCCATAGGCTCTAATGGTACGAAATTCTTTCGTGTGTGTTTGTAAACGAACCATAAACATTGTATACACCAGTAAAAACTATTCAGCTTATTTTGCGTTAAAAATTAATAATTGTTCCAAATTTAACATCGTTTGGATGACTACGTGACATTGTCAGAGCACTTTTGTAAGGTCCTGTACATTAGAAAGCTTAAGAGCACATATTTTCTTCAAACAACATAAGTTTAAGCATCTTACTCACATACGTTAGTTGCATTTTCTTCATTGCAAAGTAATGATATTAAAATGCGTTTAAACGAAATTCACCCCATACGCCGTAATATTAAGAATTTTGGCGTGTCCCTGTACACAGTTTATAAAAAAAAATAGCAATAAAATTTATACAGCTACGTATATGCCAAGCTGGAACATGTGCGCCAATTTGCAAACCAATCGAACGATTTTTGCGGCCGCTATTGCCGTACATACAAATTCTTCCCATAGGCCGTAAAGATAAGAAAAACTTTCGCGTGTCCCTGTACACGAACGACAAACAGAATACACACCTAAAACTATACAGCTAATTCAATTGGGCTCATGAAATTTTCAACCAAACTGCAAGTCAATAGCATTATTTTCGGAGCTGCTATCGCGGTACATACAAATTCTTCCAATAGGCCGTACTGATAAAAAAAAACTTTGGCGTGTCCCTGTACACGAACAACAAATGTAATGCACACCCAAAACTATACAGCTAATTTCGTGGGGATCATGAACATGTGTACAAAATTTCAAGTCAATAGCGTGATTTTTGCGGCCGCTATCACACGACAGACAGACAGACAGACGGACAGATGGAACCAAAATCATTTTGAGTCTCAACCGAGGGCCTCCACTGACGTTTCGGCAAAAATTGGAAGTCAAAAGCTTGATTTCTGTGGCTGCTATCACGGCACATACAAATTCCTCCCATAGGCCGTAATGATAAGAAAAACTTTGGCGTGTCCCTGTACACGAACTACAAATGGAATACACACCCAAAACTATACAGCTGATTCCGTTGGGCTCATGAACACGTGTACCAAATTGCAAGTCAATAGCATGATTTTTGTGGCCGCTATCGTGATACATACAAATTCCTCCCATAGGCCGTAATGATAAGAAAAACTTTGTCGTGTCCCTGTACACGAACAACAAATGTAATGCACACCGTAAACTATACAGCTAATTTCGTGGGGATCATGAACATGTGTACAAAATTTCAAGTCAATAGCGTGATTTTTGCGGCCGCTATCGCACGACACACAGACAGACGGACAGACGGAACCCAAAATCCTTTTGTGTCTCAACAGACGGCCTCCACTGACGTTTCGGCAAAAATTGCAAGTCAATGGCTTGTATTTTTGCGGTGTCTATCGCGATACATAGAAATTCTTCCCATAGGCCGTAATGATAAGAAAAACTTTGGCGTGTCCCTGTACACGAACTACAAATGGAATACACACCTAAAACTATACAGCTGATTCCGTTGGGCTCAGGAACATGTGTACCAAATTGCAAGTCAATAGCGTGATTTTTGTGGCCGCTATTGTGGTACATACAAATTCCTCCCATAGGCCGTAATGATAAGAAAAACTTTGGCGTGTCCCTGTACATGAATTACAAATGGAATACATACCCAAAACTATACAGCTGATTTCGTGGCGCACATGAACACGTGTACCAAATTGCAAGTCAATAGCGTGATTTTTGTGGCCGCTATCGCGATACATACAAATTCCTCCCATAGGCCGTAATGATAAGAAAAACTTTGGCGTGTCCCTGTACACGAATTACAAATGGAATACATACCAAAAACTATACAGCTGATTTCGTGGGGTTCATAAACATGTGTACGAAATTTCAAGTCAATAGCGGGATTCCTGCGGCTGCTATCGCGCGACAGACAGACAGACACACAGACACAGCCCAAAACCGTTTTGAGTCTCAACAGAGGGCCTCCACTGACGTTTCGGCAATAAATATTTGAATAATTTTATATATTTAAACTAGTGGATCTGCAGATCAGGAGCCTCAACGTCCTATTTGCATCAGAAATTTTTCAATAGGTGATTTTTATTTATTTCTTATTATATAATAGTATATATATTGATTCGATCGACTTATTACCATAATCAGATACATTACTGAGGGGGGTTGCCGCCCCCCTCAACCCCCTGCTCTATCTCTCTTTCTAAACCTATTTGTATATCATATAAAATGTTACGGAATTGTAAATAATTGCATTTATTTTTGTATAATTTTTTTCAAAGAGGCTTAGTAAGTCGATAAAATGCTAATTTTGTGCATTTCTAGTCGTTTTAGCGTTAAAATAGCCTAATTTTCCTTTAAAAACGAATCGAAAAGCTCCAATAAGGGAAGAAATGGATTTGGCGCCAAATTTGGCGACTGTTTCCCTCCTTGGCGATTTTTTTTGGCAACCTTGGCGAGAAAATCCTTATTAGGGATATACCAAATATGGAAGCTCTAATCTCATTGGCTGATGAGATACGATAATTTTCCAGAACAGTCTGTGTTCGATAGAATAGTATAAAAGGAGCATTTTTTTAGCCAAGGCTTCCAATCTCAGATCAGTGTCGGTTCCGTCAAATGCTTTGCTTTGAGCCTCTTTGAATGAGATTTGCTTTATGTGATATTGCTAAACAGTTTGTACTGTTGTTTTGCTGTTAACGGCTGTTGTTTAAGCTATGTTTACTGGTTGAATTGAAGCTGATACTTGGTTTATAGACCTGTATTCTTCTGGAACTTTCTGTGAATAAATCACTGAATTTTTGCAAGTTTCGCCTTTCAATCTCGGACAACTTACAAACCCCCAAGTACGCAACAATATGCATTCTTATTAAACGACGATCTTGTATTATTTCCCGGAAATTCATAAATACCGAATTTCATAGAAAAAAAATTACACAGCATATCGGAAATATTTTGTGTAACCTTTAAACTAATTATCAATTCTATGCCCACAATTTTCAACATGAAAACAGGCTTTTAAAATTCTAATAAAATTTCATTATATTTGATGGGGTGTAACCATGTTAAAATACACTTTTAAGAAATACCAAATATACACCATAAAAGTACGAAATTCCTTTATGTATCCCGGAAAAGTAGCCACAGTCATTATAAACGCCAATAATACGAATAAATCTAATTAATTATAACTCATTAATCTTTCAAACTAATTTGACATCATTTGGATGATTACAGTACATACTCGGAATTATTTTGTGTTGTCCCATAAATTATTTAGTCTATACATAACCTTTTTTTAGAGTAAACATGATTTTAAGCATTTTTATAATGTATGTTAACTTTATTAAGTTCAATTCAGCATAAACGCATTAAAGTGCGCGCTTAAATTAAAAATTCGTCCATAGGCTCTAATGTTACGAAATTCTTTCGTGTGTCTTTGTAAACGAACCATAAACATTGTGTACACCAGTAAAACTATTCAGCTTATTTTGCGTTTAAAATTAATAATTGTTCGAAATTTAACATCGTTTGGATGACTAAGTGACATTGTCAGAACACTTTTGTAAGGTCCTGTACATTAATTAGAAAGCTTAAGAGCACATATTTTCTTCAAGCAACATAAGTTTAAGCATCTTACTCACGTACTCTAGTTTCATTTTCTTCATTGCAAAGTAATGATATTAAAATGCGTTTAAACGAAATTCACCCCATACGCCGTAATGTTAAGAATTTTGGCGTGTCCCTGTACACAGTTTATAAAAAATATAGCAATGAAAATTATACAGCTACTTATATGGAAAGCTGGAATGTGTGCGCCAATTTGCAAGTCAATCGAAGGATTTTTGCGGCCGCTATTGTGGTACATACAAATTCTTCCCATAGGCCTTAAGGATAAGAAAAATTTTCGCGTGTCCCTGTACACGAACAACAAAGGGAATACACACCTAACACTATACAGCTAATTCCGTTGGGCTCGTGAATATGTGTACCAAATTGCAAGTCTATAGCGTTATTTATGGGGCCGCTATCGCGGTACATACAAATTCTTCGCATAGGCCGTAATGATAAAAAAAACTTTGGCGTGTCCCTGTACACGAACTACAAATGGAATGCACACCCAAAACTATACAGCTAATTTCGTGGGGATCATGCACATGTGTACAAAGTTTCAAGTCAATAGCGTGGTTTTTACGGCCGCTATCGCACGACAGACAGACAGACAGACGGACGGATCGACGGAACCCAAAATCCTTTTGAGTCTCAACAGAGGGCCTCCACTGACGTTTCGGCAAAAATTGATGTCAATAGCTTGATTTTTTCGGCGGCTATCGCGGTACATACAGATTCTTCCCATAGGCCGTAATGATAGAAAATCTTTGGCGTGTCCCTGTACACGAACTACAAATTGAATACACACCTAAAACTATACAGCTGATTCCGTTGGGCTTATGAACATGTGTACCAAATTGCAAGTCGAAAGCGGGATTTTTGTGGCTGCTTTCGCGGTTTATACAAATTCTTCCCATAGTCCGTAATGATAAGAAAAACTTTGACGTTATCCCTGTACACGAATTACAAATGGAATACACACCCAAAACTATACAGCTGATTTCGTGGGGCACATGAACACGTGTACCAAATTTCAAGTCAATAGCGCTATTTTTGCGGCCGCTATCGCGATACATACAAATTCCTCCCATATGCCGTAATGATAAGAAAAACTTATCATTACGATTTGTAGTTCGATTTGTAGAACTACGATTTGTAGTTCGTAGGCGTGTCCCTGTATACGAACTAAAAATGGAGTACATACCAAAAACTATACAGCTGATTTCGTGGGGCTTATGAACACGTGTACCAAATTTACGATTTGTAGAACTACGATTTGTAGTTCGTAGGCGTGTCCCTGTATACGAACTACAAATGGAGTACATACCAAAAACTATACAGCTGATTTCGTACGGCTTATGAACACGTGTACCAAATTTCAAGTCAATAGCGCTATTTTTGCGGCCGCTATCGCGATACATACAAATTCCTCCCATAGGCCGTAATGATAAGAAAAACTTTGGCGTGTCCCTGTATACGAAATACAAATGGAGTACATACCAAAAACTATACAGCTGATTTCGTGGTGCTCATGAACACGTGTACCAAATTTCAAGTCAATAGCGCTATTTTTGCGGCCGCAATCGCGCGACAGACAAACAGACAGACAGACAGACAGACACAGCCCGAAACCGTTTTGAGTTTCAACAGAGGGCCTCCACTGACGTTTCAGCAATAATGATATGGAAATATATCAACATTTTTATATTAAATGCTTAAATTACTTTGTTAATTATATATTAATATTTCGTAGCACACAGCATTAGCTTTTATTTGTTAGATGCTCCAGACTTTATTTTTACTTCCATTACCCTACTACCGTAGGTAATGGAAGTATTGTATTCGGTCTGAAAATTCGATATCGGGTTTTCACCTGATTTACACGTTTTAAGGTCCTCTGATTCCAAAAAAGTGGTTTTTGGCAATTGGTCAGTGTGTATGTATGTGTGTGTGTGTGTGTGTGTGTGTGTATGTATGTGGAGAATCTTCTGGCTATTATAGCTCAGAAACTAATGAAGATAGAGCTACGAAACTTTAGAATTGAAATACGTCTGGTCTACAGATAAAATTTCCAAATTTTGGCGAAAATTGAAAAACCGGAAGTGGGACATCGGAAACCGGAAGTGGGACCGTAAGTCCGTATCTCAAAAACGGCTCTAACGATTTTCTTCAAACTTGCTATATAAACACTCTGTTAGATGTCCTTTCGAATGATACAGTTGGTTAGTTCAGGAAAATTGATAGGCGTCCTGTATAAATAGCTCAATTTGAGGGCTCGCAAAGGCGTTCCTTTAAAAACGGTTGTACGGATTTTTTTCAAACTCGCCATTTTAACTCACTTTTAAATATACTTTTGTATGTAATTATTGTTTTCCTGTCAATAATTGAGTTTAACCGGAAGTGGGACATTGGAAACCGGAAGTGGGACCGTAACTCCGTATCTCAAAAACGGCTCTAACGATTTTCTTCAAATTTGCTATATAAACACTCTATTAGATGTCCTTTCGAATGATACAGCTGGTTAGTTCAGAAAAATTGATAGGCGTCCTGTATAAATAGCTCAATTTCAGGTCTCTCAAGGGCGTTCCTTTAAAAACAGCAGTACGGATTTTTTTTCAAACTCGCCATATTAACTCACTTTTAAATATCATTTTGTATGTAATTATAGTTTTCCGGTCAATAATTGATTTTTTGTAAAAGTTGGTATCTCAAAAACGGCTCTAACGATTTTATCTTTAGTTCACTTTTATGTTTTCTGATCGCATTATCTCTCAAAAATGCATATAATATGTGTAATAGTGCGTAATGGAAGTCGTGTGGTTGTTTCACACCAGATTTTTAATAATATTTCTGTGGTATAATATTTTGCTTAAATTGTGATGTCATTATATTATAAATAGTTTATTTTCTCTTTCCTTATACTTAAGAGTTGGGGAGCCTTTTTCTTTTTTGGCGTCGAGGAGAAATATGGGAGCAAGTTGCTCACATATTCTTTAAATGCATCTAATTTATTATAAAATTAATAAATACCTAATTATAAATTAAAATAAAAACATTTTAGTAATAGTAAAATTTTAGTAATGAATTCATGGATCTCCTTTTAAAATATTGCAATATTTATATGAGGGACCTTTAACATCATTTTCTTTCTAACGTTCCCCGAGAATAATAATTTTTATCATTTACAATTTAGAAAAGGCGGCTTATATTTCAAAGCAATTATCAGAATAAATCTATTTATATTCCTACCTATATATATATATATATATATATATATATATATATATATATATATTTCCATTGTAATTTATTTATCTATCTATCTATTTATTTATCTATCTATTTATTTATTTTTGTTTAACTTTAAAAAGCTGTTATCTTTTATTATAGACCCTATATGGTTGTAAATTGCGGTTTGGATTTGGATTTAATGTTTTATTTTCAGACTTCGGGTCCCTGTAACAAATATAATTAGTTTTTTTTTTCCTAAACTGCTAACGGTTTTTATTGGCGAACAAATTTATGTCAGATTAAGGGTTGTACTATTTCAACCATAATTTCAATTTTCAAATTTTACTATTGAGTTAACATCGAGACAAAGAAGTATGATTGGCGCTCTGGCGCATAATATTTGTATTCCTATCAATTTTTTGGGATGTTTAGAAATTTTTCTTGTTCGCTGCCAGCGTTCATTCAGTCTCGGGACTCACTTCTAGTAACATACCAAAATACCGTTAGAGCCCTCTTCCTCAGCTCTTCATATCCGTAATATGCAACTTCATTATAAAGATTATTTATTTGCCATTGGTTGACATTATTTACCAATTATGATTTTTTTAAAAATAAAACAAATTGGATTCGCACTGTCATGTCTTTCAATTTAAAGTTGTAGTTTTTTCTACGGACTTGTGTTGTTGTAGCAATGTACTCCATCGATCTCGGCACCTTTATCAGAAAACGCCGTAATAGCTCCTATGTTAAGATAATTGTAAATTTTGAATAACTTACGAAGTTTGAAGTTCGAAAAATAGAGTACCCATAGTTAATTATGATAATGCCAGTATCATACATAATTTTCAAACACTTCGCCAACATTTTTATGTTGAAAATAGTTCTTTTATACCATGTTTATGCGAAAATGTTCCCTATTATCTGAAGTTAAGGAAATCGAAATTTTTCAATAACGTATGAAAATTTTAAAACACAGTGTCCATAGTCAATACTTATGATGCCAGTATCATGAATGGCCTTTTAAAACTGGTTCTTTAATTTTACGGTTAAAATAATCGTTACGGTTAAAATTCGGAATTTTTCTCTATTCTTCCATATTAAAAAAGTCACTATTCAATAACTCATGAAGTTTTGAAATTAAAATGTTGAAATTAAATAGTATTTTTGCCAGTATCTTAATTGATATTGTAAAGCTGTTTAACATCTGTACTATCAATTGTTCATGAGGTATCGTGTAAAAAGTGCAGGACACTAACAATCTGACACCTTAAAGACGAACACCATATCGATTCAGTGATTTATGCGTTCATCACACTTCAAAACGTGTCAGAACATTCAAACACTGAGGTCGAAAATTATACAAATATTCCATACATGCATTGCACGATGAGGAACTATAATATATATTCCAGTTGCAATTTGATATAAATAAAAAAACTTTTAATATGTAAAGATTTTTAATTGTTTTATTTTCCCATAAATAATGTAGTAGGAAGTATATCAATTATATTATATATACAAAAGTGAGATTTTGAAACTATACAATGTTTTTTCCTCCAAAAGTGCATTTATATCCCACAAATCGTAATAATTAAATAAACATAATGCACAATGACAAAAAAAAAAAAAAAAGTGCAAAAGAAAAAATTTGATTCACATATTTTTTTCCGGATGCTTGCTGTTTTGTCTTCCGTGAAGTGTTCTTCTAAAAGCATTTTTGAATGCGGTTTTAGGTTCACTTCCGTTTTCATATCTACAATACATTATTGATCAAGTATGCAGAGTTGTACCTCAGGGATTGTGCATTTACGCTTCGTTTCTTTTTTTTTTTCCTGATTTTAGTTTTAGTTTGTTGCATTTTTAAACTTTGGAATTTCTTTCTTTCTTTCTTTCTTTCTTTCTTTCTCCTTCTTCTTCTTTTTTTTTTTTTTTTTTTTTTTAATATTTGTTTCTTAAGGTTCGGTTTATATTTTGCAGAAAAGTTTACATTGTATTTTGCTTTGCTTAACTTCACTTTATTTAAATTCAAGTGGTCTTTTTCTTAAGAAATTACTTTGTCTATAAGAATAACAGTTGTACCTTACAATTGTATTGGAAGCTGCATAATAATGAGGAAAATTGCGTTAAAAAATTTTCTAGTCATATAAAGAAATATTTACTCGAATAAAATTACACAGAAGATAAAGTTATAATTAACGCATCAAAAGTTATAGTACGGATAGTTAGCAAGGCCACGCTAAATATACTACAATTGGTCATAGGGCTCTAAACTTCCTTTGAGTAATGTGACAAGAACAATCCTACTAACCAAACTGCAATGTTTTAGTTTGTAGCATATTGTAAAGTAATATAGCTTCATAACGCAATAGAATATTTTAACTTATGTAAATAATTAATCACGAGTTTTTACATTATTGTTGAAATATGAATAATACTCTAACTTTTTTTGGCTAAAAAAACCTGCTACTGAAAAACAGAAGAGAATGAAAAATGTAACAAAAAATATTGTTAAATTCTTAATTAAAAAATCCATATTAATAAAATGCATATTAATTATTTAAATACATATTAAACACAATACAAAATTTTGCATATTTTATATAAAGTATAGAAAAAACACCAGTGTTTTGATTTTGATTGTGCATGCTTTTCTCATTAATATTATAAAGTATTTTAAATTTTCAAAATTTTCATTTTCAAATGGTTTTCGATAATTATCATCAAATATCAAATTTTATATTTTATATTCCCATTTTTTTTTTTTTTTTTTTTTTTTAGAAATGAATAATATGTATCACATGTTTTCATATTTAGATTGTTATTTAAATTTTTATGGTTGCCAAACTTACTCATTTTATATGAAAACACCTAGAGAAAGTGAGGGAGAGTTACAGGTATTTTATAATTATGATATAAATTCATAATATAAAATCTTGAAAAAGATTATTGTTATTTCTAGTTATTACCAAATTGTTATTAGAAAATAAATTCACACATATAATACAATTTAATACGTATTGTCAACTATAGGCTAAGAATAATAATGAAATAACAGAAGTTAAATTCAATTTTACTTTATATTTTATTATTATTGTTATTATTATTAGTATTGTATTAGACTACAATGATACCAACTTATAATGTAATAATACCAAGAAAAATTTATTTTATAATCGTGTTCCTTCTTGATTGGATAGCTATGTGAACGTCTGGTAAGACAGTTTAGAGATCTTCTCAAATTTTCAATATTCCTTGTCAACGGTAATAAAATGAACTGAATGTTTTATTTATTTATTTACTTTTTTATTTTTTTACTGAAAAATAAACTATCAATTTTTTTATTTACTTGTTTACTTATTTTTTTCTAAATGGAAAAACGATGAACGAAATGAGTTTTCAAAAGGAAAAGCTGGCATTTAAAATTATATATCTTAGTTGATGAATATATTTTATATATATATGTATAAAAAAGATAAAATAACCTTAGATTCTGTCGTAAACGACGATAAAATGACGATAATAAAAGGATTGTTTAAAAAAAAAAAGTTTCATATTTTAAGATTACTAGATTATTTCTGTTGTGAACTAATTTTTTTTTTTTTTTTTTTAGATATTTTCTTGTTTGATATGCAATCTTCCCGCAGAGTGTAATAATTCTAATTTTTTTTTTTTAATAAGAAGGTAAACATTATTTCCTCTATTATTCACTTTATTCCGTACACTAATGATTATATTAATCTATCCATTCTGAAGTATTTTGTTGTCTATGAAATGCATTGCAAAATTGAAAATACTTAGTAAACACAAATAAAATAAAATAAAATATTTGATCACTTCATTTATAATCTTGCATTAAGGCGATATATATATATATATTATGATAGTAAATCTGTAATTGCACTGTATTTCACTGCATTTTTAGATGATAAGAGAATATCTGTAATAAACTGTAAAAAATAAATAAATAAAAACATTAATTTAAAATAAATATGAACAGTTTCATTTTGTTAAAAGTAACTAAATTCTTTTAAAATGAATCGATTTGTAAGACTTAATTTACAGAATTATTCGTTTCAGAAATTTAAGTAAATCTACCCTTACAGTAAGGAGAGATTTCAAAAAGTTCTCTTTAATAACCAAAAGGCTCGCTTTTGTTGCTGATCTGAAGAAAAAAAAAAGTTGTAAATTAAAAAAGAAAAAAATTCCCGAAACGAATCGATTCGTTCATTTTATTTTATTTTAATTTATTTGCAGTGTACAAGAAACTGAAGCACGCCATAATCCCTAAATTACATATTCTCAAAATCTAATCAATTTAAAATGCAGATAACCAAAACAAAAATAGATCTATGATTATAGGAAACTTTGTAAGGTCAGAGTCTTGTAAATAGTCATACATTTATTGAGTAAGAAAGACAATAATGCAAAAGGTAAGGAATATTAAAAAAAAAAAAAAAAAAAAAAAAAAAAACTAAGATTAAAGCTGAAAACATTTATTTATGTCAAATACAGTAATTTCACGATCATAAGGGTAAGAAAATGTAATTAAAATTTTTAATTGTTTATTATACGCATATATATATATATATATATAGCATAATTTAAGAAAAACTCATAAATTAAATACGATGGAAAATAATTTTACATCTTGATTTTGTGTAGAACTGCACATTGCCTAGAAATTGCGTACGTAAAGTATTACACAACAAACGTATTTCTATATCAAGAACTCTTTGAAAATTTGACCCAAATATAAAACTTATCTAAAAGAGAAATAAATAAATAATTAATTAAATAATGGTTATATATATATATATATTGTATATAATTCTTAAATGTAATCATACAGGATTTTATTAAATATATTCAAATTTTAATTATAATGTTAATTCAACATTCGCTATTAAATATCCTTTGGAAATAAAAAATAAAAAACGCATATCTATAAACAGAAAGAAACAAAAATATTTGTTTACATTACAAATTTAAAAATTCAGATTCGTGAATAAATTTTCCAACTTTATGTCACAAATAAATTGAATCTATTTTGTTACAAAATGCATTGTAAAGTAACTTTTTTTTTTTTTTTTAATTTCCAATTTGCTTTTATCAAGGGAAAGTAAAGTATGTGATACAGAAAATATCTTTGAAATTATTCAAGTCATGCTTAGAAGTTTGATACATTAAAAATGCTTCGACACGTGTGTTAGCAGATTCTTAGAGTATAAAATTACCTATTGTATGCAAGGGAAAATATTTTGAAACACTTTAGTTTTAGATAAATTGGGTAAAACAGTTTTAAAACGACAAAAATGTAAAGGTAAATATTGAAAATTTAAATTTCTATAACAAATTTTTTAAATCTATATATATACATAAAAGTGTATTCCCCGTTTGTTGAATTTAAACTATATAGTGTTTTTTTAGAAGAAATTGGGACTGCAAAAATATTTTGTGAAAGGTAATTACTTGGAATATGCCTATATTTGAAAAGCTAACACTGGTCAATATTATAAATAGTAAATGAAGTTCAGTTACTAGAACATTTGTATGTTAAAATATAAGCAACAAATTATGAACGAAAGAACATAATTATAAGTATTTCTACATGCTAGATGTTACATATAATAACCATGGTTGTAAAGAGAATCACATTCTTATTACAATATTTTGAAAACTGACTGTGAAAAAATACATTATTTGCATGTTGAACCACTCTAAACGCTTACCTAGAGATGACGGATGTCTTAAAAGAAGCATCTAATCAGTGCCATTTTCAAAAACACAAATATTTAGATAACGATGTGACTAAAACTGTCGGGAGGATAACTAAAAACGTCCATTTGAACATAAAAATTGAATAACTGAATGCTGTGCTTCCTTTGATGAATCCATGACATAACCATCAAATGTTCTGGAAAGTATCTGGTTTTAAAATCGAAACACGACTAAATAAATATAACAATATCTCTTCTTTGAGCATACAACACTATCTAAAGCATATGTTGGAAAAATATTTCTGCCAAAACATGATTACTGATATCACAGTATAACTTTAACTTGAAAAATTCTTATTTATTTGAATAATTAAATAATATTAAATAAAGCACTCAGAATCTTGCAATTTCTTGTCTGTTTTGAGAAGCTATACATTAAAATTTTAAAACGATTTATTCTTTAAAATATTTCAAAGTGGTCATTTATATTTTATCCTTCAGGACTAATATTTACTGTACTCCAATATTCAGTTGACACTTAAAATAGTAATTAACAATTTACGTAATAATAAAAGATTATAATTATTGTGGAATACTCAAAATTCGCTTGATTTAACCACCATCTGAATTTCAATAATACATTCGGTATACGATATCATCGAAAACTGTTAAATACCGCATTTATTCGCCTGATTTGTAAAGTACTTCTATCCTTTCAGATGAAATGTCATAAACATGTCTTTGATATGATATATAACACTTTTTAGTTATCCCCATACTTTAAAATCACAAAGATTCAGATCAAGTGACTTTCGTGGCTATGTTATAGAAAATTTATTATTCTGCCTCCCGAGGAACGTTGTGAAAAGATTTTCTTCATCCAAGATCCGATGTTACTAAATCTCAAACTTGTGTGAAGGCATATGAAATCCAGATAATCTTTTTGGTGCAATTGTAATATCAGAACATTTTAAAGTTTATCGTGATACTTAGAAGAATAAAAGGAATAAATAAATATTCTATATAACTACAAATATTTTCATAAATGTAAGTGCCGAATATAAAAGAAAAAGTAAAACTGCATGTCGTGTTAATTCCATGACTTATTCTTTAATTTAAAAACTCTAATGCTACACTTAACATAAAAAAATACGTGAAAAATAATTAATTTTTAAAGTACAATCTTATGTTTAATTAAATATTTAAACTCAATAAAATTAATTTGATTCTGTTGAAATAATAACTTTTAAAATTCACTTGAATCAGTTTTATTTACGGTATGCAGAATTTTATTTTACAGAATGTGGATTTTTATCACAATTTTAGGGGGAAAAATATTCTGTAAAAGAAATGTTTTTATAATCAACTCTTCTTCCCTCTTGTCTTTGCTGCTGATTAGAATTCAATGTGTGACTGCACCATATCTTTGTATATCGTTGACAGTCATTTACTGACGTTTTAGATTTTGGAAAATCACAATAGCTTTCTATTACTCGCAGTTGACGATTTTTCTGTTTCTGTAAATATTCACAAAGGGATGCATATTGTTTCTCTCTCAAATTAATTGGATGTATACTCGTTATTTTTCTTTCGCATGATAATATTTTGCTCATTACTATGATTATTGTACATACATTAGCATTTTATATGTCCAACATTTATATTTAAGAAATATTTTAAGTATAATTTAAAGAAAATAATATTAAAAAAGAAACAATTTACTCTTCCCTTTGCTGCAAAGATTAGTTCTTACATTTTTTTTTTTTTTTTTTTAAATATATATATATATATATATATATATATATATATATATAAACTTAAGATTATATATGGAAATCATAACGGACTAGGAGTATACAATAATTTTTTTTTTTTTTTTTTAACTTTATTCAACTAATATTCTGCGAAATATTTCATGCTATTATTAGTTCTGTAGAAGAAATCCTTCTTTTAAATATATCTAGTTTTCTAAAGTTTGCAGTAATTTTGATGGCAATAAGATATCTTAAATTCCGTTAGTATAATTGCTCAAGAAGACATATCGTAATTCTGATGCCTTTACATTTTATCTATTTTCATAACGTATATTTTGAATTACCGCACAATAATAGAATGTTCTGTGGATTGAAAAGAAATATGTAGACACTTGACTAGTTTTATGTTAATACCAATACAACAGCTGTGTGTTTGTGTATTTATAACGCCATGGAAATAATATTGCGCAATAGAAAATAAATAAAAGCATGGAATAATAAATTATTCCAGAAAAACTTCATCTACACTTTATTTTGTAATAGAAACCTAAAAAAAAAAAAAAAAAAAAAAAAAAAAAATTGATATTTAATACCCAAGGAGTATGTGTTGATGGGGTTAAATTTACAAAGATAAAATTTCAAAATATTATTCAGCATTTTCTACATTGCCAAACATAACATATCCATTTAAAGTGATATCGCTTGTGCACAGTTGGTCACTTGAATAATCGTAACATCCTATTCCACTTCAAATGTTATAGCATTATCAATTTGACTCTTAAAAAGTTTTTAAAGACAGGTGAATCAGAGACATTTGTTAAGTTAGTGTAAGTTAAAATCATATAAAATAATAAATGTTTCATGCTATTATTCTTGAACCTTATGAGTATGTACTAGATTTAACAAGTTATAGATCACAACTGTAAATCAAAGATATTTAAGATAGGATTATGTTTTCGAATAAAACTGCGCATGTGCTTTAATCTAGCAGGATGAGTCTTCGTGAACTAACCTTCCAATCAAATACGAGATGGAAATTATTACAGACTGATACCAGCTATTTTTCTTTTTTTTTAATTCAGCTACATGATTTAATACAGCTGCATCGTGAACCGAATTTCATCAAAAACCATATTTTTTATAGGCACGTTTAAACTCTTTAATGAGGAAATAAGTAGAACACCAGTCTCTCCAATGTATGTAGATTCACAATTTACAGAGATATACACAATTACAAGAGATATAATATACATCACAGGTATGTTTCAAGGGGTGATTAAAGATTTGCTGCTGTTTCATTATTTTTATTTCTATGACATGAATGCATTTTAGTGTTATTTATTTATTTTTTAACTCTTTTCGCAAATTCAATCCTCTTCATAAATCTTTCATTTTCTGGAGTTTACAATGGGCAGCACTGGCTTTTTCGCTGATAAAAGTACTTGAAAAATAAAGCCCGTTCACGTATCAGGAATCACATTGAAAAACACCATCTAGAAATGTGTACACTAGAAATTATCTATAATTTCGTCTATTCATTTTATTGGCGTGCCTTACGTGCATAGCTCGGAAATCTATATTTCCAGTTAAGGGATTTAGAAAATGGCCACTTATTCATTCTAGAGAAAGGCGGTACAGTTTTTCCCCCCCTCAGTGTAATTTTAATACAATTAATTCAGATTTGAAATATCTGAATTCAATTTTTTCGGAAATAAATTATTCGTTAATTGTATTTCTAAATTTTTAATATAATACATATCGACTAAAAGATATTCTTTGATAATTATTTATGCTGATTACCCTCTAACTCTTATAAAATGAAGTCGCTTTTAATAATTAAATACTTCGAAAGATACTTTTCAAAAATATGTATTTCTACAAAAACTTCCCAAAACTCGATTTTCCATTTTCGAAATTATTTTTTCCTTATGTTACAGGCCGCCAATTATCCATTGTGCAATACTAGTGAGACGTTAAACCCAACCAACCAACCTTGTGTTCCAGTTATATTAAAAATAAAATATACAGTATTTGATCTTAGAGTGTTGAAAAAACTGAAATTTCCAAGTGAAAATTTATATAAAGACTAATTAAAATGGATTAGCAAAGAAAAAAAAATATTGTTAACATTTTTCATTGTTACGTAAAATAACTTAGAATAAATGATAAAGATTTGAGTTTTTAAAGAATATCTTAAAGTTGAATCGAATGTGCTAAGTTCGCAAATGAAATCGATACCATTTCACTTTTCCCGTTTTAAAAGTCTTTTTACTTTCTGATGGAATGAGATTTCTTTTGGATTTAAGAAACTTTATTTCTGAGAACATTCATCTTTTTATCTGAATATATTTTATACGAAAAATATTTTAAAATAAACAAAATACAACAAAAGATTGTAACATAGACAGAGAGAAAACTAAATAAATAAATTAATAAATATTTGTGTGTGTGTGCTTAAAATATTTTTTTAATTGTTTCTTTTTCTTTTTCTTTCTTTCTTTTTTTTTCTTAACTGTAAGATTTAATTTACTGCACTTATAAATGCATGATACAATTTCGAAAGTTAAATTCTATCACAAGGTTTGTAAAGAATAGTCCGAACACTAGCAAAAATTTCTATGTAAAAAAGTACACATCATACGGTTTTGTTAAATAAATCCTTGTCGAATCCTCTTCTTAGTCAGTCTAAGAACACAATTTATTCGATACGGATTTATTTAACAAAACCGTATAAAGTAAAGTTTTTTTACATTCTATCACAAGGTTTCTAAAGAATAGTTTTAATTATTTACAGTCGGTAACAAAAGTGTCCGAACACTAGCAAAAATTTCTATGTAAAAAAAGTACACATCATACGGTTTTGCTAAATAAAACCTTGTCGAATCTTGTTCTTAGTCAGTCTAAAAATAAGATTCGACAAGGATTTATTTAAAAAAAAAAAAAAAAAAAAAAAAAAACAGTATTAAGTGTACTTTTTTATATAGGAATTTTTGCTAGTGTTCGGACACTTTTGTTACCGACTGTAACTTCACACTGTACAAATCACAATGAAACTCACATCAATTGTACATATATGTTCTATAGAATATGGTAAGTTTAGCGTTAGAAATTACAGGTATAGACTAAATTATTCAGATAAATTATTGGCTACTATCGGAAATTTCTAGTGTTGCAATTTTGTTTTTCTTAAGCGTTTGTAACACTTTACAACAATGTTCATGAATAATTATGATTTTTTTAAAAATCTATCTATATTTCAGTCTTTCTGTTTGTCTGTTTTATGTTTACATAAGCAAAGTACATTCAAAGTTAAACGACCAACGTGTACGTACAGTTGGAAAGTGTTAATAATGTATCTGGGACCGTTTGAGTTTTCGGTGTTGTTTTCTATTTTACATAAATTATAATTTATTTATATTTCATTTTGACTAATTGATTTAAAAATGTATAACTATTTGCAAATTGATTAAATAAGGCCAAGTTAATGTCCACATGACTTAACCTCATTTTGACACATAACAACACCATTTAAAATTACTCACATGTTCTTTCAAATTTATTTGAAACGGAATACATTATATGGGAGTAGATGGACACAAGCACACACTCCCTATAGCCACGTAGCTTCTCAGTGCCCAAACAGGAATAACGGTCACCAAGGTTTTCGCCAAAATCCTCATCAACACGAAACTTTAACGTATGATTCATGTATTAAACGGGAAGCAAGTTTCAACAGTATTATGCCAAATTGCAACAAAATGGAAAAAGAAATCCAAATTAACCATAAGAATACAAAGTGTTTGATTGACACAGAAAATGATTTGAATCTCGTGAATTATGAAACTTATATGAAAGTTGGCTCTCCAGAAAAATTGTGCAATAATGTAAAATTATCGGGTATCGCCAAAGACGTATTGCAACCTCTAGGGTTTTTTCCAACGGAATTGTGTATTGATGGCATTGTGGTTTCTACAAATGCTTATGTTACACAAGATCTAGCGTATGGAATTGTGTTATTATTAAACTTGTTATTATTAAACAACAAATTAAACTTGTCTATAGATGAAAGAGGATTAAAAGTTTTAGGCAAATGTGAAATTTTTGGATCTGCTATATTAAAGTCACAAACAAATTTAAAAACGGAGATAAGAAATCATCTGAAATCCGAAATTATAAATATAAAAATACATTTCAAATAATTGGTTTTTTGACGTGCATGTAGTAAAATCAAGTCAAGCACAAATGCCAATCTAGAAACAATCTAGAAACCAATCCGATATGACATGCCTGAATAGTTGTAATAAAATAAGCCTAAATTCAGAGGAAGTGAATTTCAGTCATTTGACAAAATCAGGTTATTAAGAAGAAATAAAGAAACTGATCAAAGATTACATGTACAAAAAACAAAAACTACCGAATTAAAATGAATTTTCGAGGTAGAGATTCTGGAGGTAATCCAAATAAAATGGAATTAAGAGAGCCTAAAAATTTGGAGGAGCTACCAATGACAAATCAAATAGAAATGATTCTGATCGCTTTGATTCAAACAGAGGTAGAAAACACATTTTGGAAAAGAACGTCAATTTCCAAGAAGAGATAAATCTTACAATGACAGACCGAGGGACTATGGTTATGGACGTGGTGAACCAATGATGAGACGCAGACCTCCTATCCCAACGTCAGATGACACATTTTCTGACAGATTCCGTAAAGATGACAATTTCTCCAAAAGAGATGATCATGGCAGGAAAGACTTCTCGAAGACTTTTTTATGGTGATGAACCACCAACAGACCATTACAGGGATCATCTACGTCATAAAGAAAGACCTGGAGGTTACAATTCTCTATTTGATAGACCTTCTTCAAAGATGCCATACAGTTCCAGACCAATGAATTTTCCATCTGATGGAAATAAAATGTCATATTACGCTGAAGCATTTCCTCGTCCGAGTGAATGTGAAATTATTGTTGTCTATAAACAGAAAATAGTCTATGCTGAGTCTGTAGAAGATCGCGTAACAAATATTGGAATTTTAAACGATATATTTTTCTTAAAAGACGAAGCACTGCTTGTCCAAACAAAAGATTACGTTACACGCCGTGGAATTTTGTATGCTATGGTTATTAGCCCCAGAACGAGACTCATGGGTCAGTTACAGAAGATGCTTTAAAATTTCTAGCTCATAACTTCCATGATCATTTACGTTCACAAAGAGAATAATTGAATCGCGAACGATCTCAAAGGAGTCAATACGCAGGAATTGTCGCATATCGTGAAATACATTTTCTGCTAGGAATGATAGCTGATGGTAGTTGGATATCAGTGGCAGAGATCAACCTTGTCATAAGATATTTAGCTGAAATGCGAGATAAAATGCAGGCAACAGTAAGCGAAGATCCAGTGCTGCAGAATATGTGAAGCCCTGATCAAACGATTGTGTTGAATGGTGTCTAGAATAGCTATCAACTTGAACTGATTTTATTTCATTTTTATTCTAAATTTGTTTTACTCTCTTTGTATTTTTCAAAATTTTCAAATTATTTATTCAGGTAATCCAAATTTCAGTCGAAGACGACAGAACTGTCAGGATGGCGATCTGGGGTAGTAGGTGGACACAAGCACAAACTCGGGAATTTCTTTTTAACGTGACTATGACTTTTTTTTTTTACAATCTCAAGCGTACGCTCTAAAGAAAAGGGGCCAGATGAAAATACTTAAAAATGGTTGTTGTTCTAAAGATTTGAATGTAAAGATTAGCAGCAAAATCTTCTGCGAGTTTTAGAATGTATATCTGGCACTGTTATGAATTAAAATTTCATCTTTTTTATCACTGTTGAAATTCTGCTTTCCATATATATATATATATATATATATATAATAAAAGATATGAAATATATGTTTATTAAATAAAGATATGCTGTTTAAAAATTCATGTAAGATTACGGGGAAAGCCCGGCAGCTAAATCCAGACAAATCCCGTAAAAAAAAAAAAAAAAAAAAAAAAAAAAAAAGTAAATGGTGTATATATTATTTTCGGCCATTATATTCATCATTTATGGTCTAAATGTTTTTGTGTTTTCGGGCTATATCTGGAATCTCTACTGCCGGGCTTTCCCCGTAACCTTACATGATTTTTTTTAACGGTGTATATATGTATACACATATATACAAAGCGGGCAATCTATATATTAAAGAAAAAATAGAAACATTAAAAATAAATTTTTGGTTAAAAGGCTCGCTAAATAATATGGTAACTGACATGCATAAAAATATAATAATAATAAAAAAAATGCTATCGAAAAATGATACATTTATACATAAAAGTAGCTTACCAATCAAATTTCTATCAAATTAATATTAAACAAAAGTGTAACATTTTATTTTATTCATACACCTACAGAATTGAACACTATCACTTTGTCTTAGAAATAGGACGTTTTATACTTTAGATGAAAAAAAAAATAAATCACCCCTTGAATTGCATTTTTACTCTCGGAGTAACGCGTCTGGAGGTCAGATATCACTGGCAAGGGTCCACCTGGACACCCTGACATAGTTATAGGGTTAAAAAAAAAAGTAATAGAGTTACCTTTATGTTTAAAATACTTGACTTAACACAGCACCTTTCTTTAAATAACTAAAACAGTGCTATATCAAACGTTTTGTCAAATATTAAAAAATAAATAAATACTTTGCAAAAATTATATTAAAACTTTAGGAATGTAAAAAACACATATTATCTTATATATTTTAAGTTAAAATCTCCACAGAAAGCGAAAAGGGTGAGATATAAAAATAAAAGATTCAACGGCATGTTTGTTCCCCCTAATAATAATAATAATAATATATTAACATATATATATACACATATATATATAACATTAAAATATTCCCTGCAAGAAATAATGTTTGAAATGCGTCAAATAATTATAAAACCCTATTCATTTATTTGTTTTCATTTGTAAGAAAATTGCACCTATCTTCACTAGGATATAAGTTTTTACTTATAAAATAAATGAATTAAATTTGGATAAAACGAAGTTCAAATTGAATTCTTCAGAACAATGATAACTTTTCGAAAATTCAAGTTAAAAATAGTTTAATAAAAATACTTATATTGCATCAAATATGAAATATTTTTATATTAAAACTGCAGTACGTTATCTCTGCTATGGCAAATTTTGGGAAAATAACATTGAGTTAATTTCACTGAGAAAAATTTTGTACCGCCTTCATCTAGAACGAAAAAATAGTCATTTTTTTAATCCCTAAATTAGAACTTTAGATTTTAGAGTTATGTTTACTAGGTAAACAAATCAACTAAATAAACGAAATGATCGAGAATTTCTAGTCTATACTTTTCCATATGCTGAAACATTTATTTATTTATTTATTTAATTTTTGAATATGATGAATCCTTTTCATTGCGAGAAATTTTCGTTTATTTTTCTAGAATCCGGTCATATACCAAAATTACAGATACTAAAACTCTCGTCGTATGTTCGCATTCATTTGCAGAGATTTTTTAAATAAATTTGACATCATTAATACAGAGGCCCGTTCCAGAAATTGTAGTAAAACGCTATATAAGTTATTATCAAAGGGAACTAGGATTTATAAGAATTATATGGAACTACTTATACCATAACTACAATTAATTTTTTAGATACTAGTCACGGACTTTTTTTTCAGTATCGAATGACCTAAATATTACAATAAAGCAATGTATATAAAACTTCAATTTCAAAAGAAAACCGGACTATGAATAAACATGTTGCTTTCATGCTAAAGTATGCATGCAATCAAAAGTTATATAATTATAATCAATACTATACCATATGTCACCACTACAAAGGATTTTCAAGCATTGTTTCTTACAGAATGATTTTACCTTAAATTTTTTACTGGTCTTATTTTTCTTACAGGAAAAACTCTGGATGAAATATATCAGGCATGTTCTTTGCACTATTGAAAGTTTTAAGATGATTGCTCTAGTAACTTTTAAGATATTTGATAGAAAGTCTGAAATCGAAAGTTTCGGAACATTTATGGAAAAATGGTATATCTTGATTGTGTGTTTGTGTAAGGATTAAAGCTTAAATGATTACTTGAAGGTCCTAGGCCTGTGTGGATATTCCTCCATACAAGGAACTTCCTAAATGGTCTTAGCCCGTACTTAAACGAATTTTCGTGTAATGTTTTTTGAAAAAGCAATTTAATGTTTCGAAAGAGGCTCCAGGCAAGAGATCATTGTGCTAGATCTATAAAAATATCTTTGCATTTAGTTTTTAAAATATTTTGAAAAAGCAAAGGATTAAACAACAAACAAATGAGGATTTTAAAAAAAAGTGCAATTTTTAAATTGTTTTTTTATATTTTACATGATAAAAATATTAAATGTATATTCTATCATTATTTATACGAA
This sequence comes from Salticus scenicus, assembly GCA_963930645.1. NCBI lineage: Eukaryota > Metazoa > Arthropoda > Arachnida > Araneae > Salticidae > Salticus > Salticus scenicus. The sequence goes on along the minus strand of OZ005652.1, from coordinate 130,234,881 downwards.
TTATAAAACAAACGAAAAGTTAAGTTATTTTGTTGATTAAATAGCCTTATACAGAGCAAATGTTCAAGTTTTTTTCTTTTATTTTTCTCTTAGACAAGAAGAAAGTGATTATACAAAACATTAAATATAAGAGAAGACACTTTATCAGAAATGGTTATCATAGTATTCTTTCTAGTGTTATATATATATATATATAAACAATCACTACTTGAATAAAATAAAAATTTATACATATATACTAGTTTTTTACATATATAAATCATTCATGGGTATAGATTAGCTACGCTATTTTAACACAATATTTGTTACCTACTACTATCTGTTCCCAAAATCTGGATTATCAATATAAACAATGAATTTCAAAATGATTATTGATAACAATAGACACGATATAAAATAATGTCTGAATATCACTTTACAATGTTTATCACTTTTAGTTCTATGTGTTATATGCATCAAAATCCACGTCATTAATTATGAAAAATAATTATTAATAAATCTGAACGAGACAAAATATGATACTGTCATTTATTTTACTTATTTTATTATTAATGACTTTAGTACAGCGCATAGGAAGAAAATATATTCATTAATTTCCCTAAACATGTTTTTCTTTTAAATTGACATTAATGATTTTCTATTATCATAAATAAAAATAATGATTTTTTTATACATTTTTTCTAATACATTTCAAGTGAAAATAAGCTTACGAAATAAAGTTTACGATATTTAACATTTAAATGATTTTTTTTTTTTTTTTTTTTTTTTTTTTTTTTTTGAATCCCCTCTAGCATTAGAAAGAATAAATTGAAAATCATTAGATATCGTAATGTGTCAAAAGAGTTTTGGTTTTTTTTTTTTTTTTTTTTTTTGTAAGTAAGCCAATCAAGCAGTACATATCTGAGATAGAGTTTTTTTTTTTTTTTTTTTTTTTTTTTAAGATAAACGCTAAATATCTTTTTTTTTTTTTTATGCTTATTAGTTGCATTATTTTGAAATAAAAATTATTATCTTATTCTGTTAGATATATATTCTAACAAAATACCTTTTTATTTATTTATTTATTTTTCATGAAAAAATTTTCTTATGTATTTAATCATAATTATCCCAATGCATATGCAATCAAGAATTACTTTGACGATAAAATCAGTTAAAGTTTTGATAATGTCTTAAATATAAAAATAGTATTACAAAAAAAAAAAAAAAAAAAAAAAAAATCTTTAGTAAAAATCCAGTTTAACATGGAGCTCTTGAGCTTTTTTTTATTATATATATGTATATATTTACATTATTGTGATAAAGGGATGCTTTTCAGATTTGTCAAACTGTTATCAGTATTTTTTAATAAGTTATTTTTTATATTGACAATGGAAATTTCTGTCCATAATAAACGCATGTGGTGCATTTTATAAAATATTATAATTACGAATCGCATATTTTTAACATTTTACAACTTTAATTTTTGTTAAAAAGTAAAGCACGTCTAACTTATTAGATTTTGTAACGCATATATTAAAAACATTATCTATGCATCCTAAAATATTTTTAAAATAATAAGAGAGCAATTTCATTTAATTTCAAATAGTAGTTATAATATATTAATTTAAAAATTTATATATATGCATGCATATAGTGTTGAATTTATTCTATTAGACATTGGGTATATATATATATATATATATATATAATCTAAATAATAAATAATAAGATGAAATAACGAAGAAAATTAATGTGTTTTTGAAATTTTCAAGTGGCTGCCACTTGAAAAAAAAAAGTCGGAGCAACTTGGTTAACGTGCTCATCCAAGATATTTATAAGATCAGTCCACTGTCCAAATTTGGTTGGATTTGGAGTATTATTTCGGGAGTTATCGTGATGACAAAATTTTTATTATAGATAGATAGATATATAAATAAACGAAGTGATTCCAATAGGTCGATTTCTAAAGAAATCTACCTAAAAGTTACAAGAAAATTTTCTAACAATCCCTTATCGGATTCAAAATATAACACCATCTACATTTTTAAAGAACTGCCACATAAGTACAAAAAAATTAACTTAAATAGTTTCTTTTTTCTTTTTTTTTCTTATTTATTAATTTATTTATTTTTTTATTTTAACCTCTTATTAAAACCTATATTTTATAGAATAATGTCAAAATCACCTGAAATTTTACAGGTGCTGAAAACATTAATAATACATTTATGTACCTTTGTGTGAAACTCGTAAAACTTTTCAAATTTTTTTAAAACTGAACTCTTTTATTTCGTAATCCAACCTAATATACGCATGAATTTGTTTAATTTACTCCCATCTGCGAGTTGAGTTGAGTGAAATTTAATGTTGCACTATAGCTACGCTTTGGGAAATTGATGACTACTTACTTCCACGGATAGTGAAAATTGTGATGACATGCCTCTGGTCACTTTATCCCATACAAGTTCACTATCGCATGTTGTCCGTGGAATATAATCTATGCTGAACAACTCGTTTAACTACTGTGACTCGATAAAACATTTGTAATGAATTATGGTTTTCAGAAAAATTTAAAACAACAAAATTTTAAAAATCAACTACATTATCTGTTTGTATGTCCTCAAAAATTTTGTTACCAGAGCCTAAATTATTTTGTTGCTTTAATTAAAAAGTTTTGTTTATTCCGTTTATCGCTGTCTCATTTCGTGCATACAAAGAGATCTATGACTTAGCTTATTTAAATGTACAATGACAATTATACGTCCACATTATTTAGTTAATCCACGCAAGTTAATTTGTTTAACTTAAAAAAAGTTTTTGTTAATAAATAAATAAATAAATAAATAAAATAAAAATCAGTAAACAAAAATAAATTTGTTTTGTTTTTCAGCAAAACAACTATATTAGGGTATAAGAGAAGATAAATGTACTTTTAACGCATAATTTAAAACTTTTATTCAACAAAGAGCATAACAAAATTACTATATTTTTTTGTGATACACAAATTGATTTTCCCTGAAAAATAAGGTGTAATTGGTTGATTTAAAAGACAAAACAAAATTGTTCTAAATCATTATTAGATATAAAGGAAAATTTTCAATATAAACCGTTTTGAATTTTTTATTACATCACATGGTGCGTTTGCAAAGATTAGATGATACATGGGGATACATGTAAGCAATTTTTCTAATGCAATCTCTTTAGAAATAAAGCTATAAAGATTTATGTGTTAGACTTTTTACTAAATTGCTTTAACAAAACATACTTTTGTAGGCTTGCTGTTTTTAGATAATATACTGTAAAAGTAATTGCCACATAAAACCGCAATCAATGCGGTTTGCCTAAAATAAATAAATAAGCTAAAAAATATAATAATAATAATAAAGAGGTGAGTTTTCTTCCTTCGTAAATAAAACAAAATGCTTTTAAGATGCCTTAACGAAAAATTTAAATCACAGGGTGCACATACATCTGGGAAGTGCTTATAATCTATGAGAACTGAACTATTTCCAATTTTTGTTTGAAATTTTGTTTCAGTTAACTTGTAATTACCCCAGTATCACAGTGGTGGAAACCAGTATTCGGCGATATTGTAGCAATATTGGTCAATATTAGGCAATGTTGCACCAATATCGCTCAATATTGGTTTCCATCGCTGTGCTGCTGGGGTAAATTTAAATGTGACTCACATTTGTTTAAAGAGTAAATTTTCAAAAGCAAAATAACACTTTAAAAGTAAACGTAAAATTATATCTCCTTTTGATAAAATATTTGTCATGACTTGTATTTTTTTTTTTTTTCAATTAAATTTCTCCCAGCGAGTGTCGTTCACTTAAAGACAGAGACTGGGATATCTGCACTTTATTTTATATATCTTGAATAATTCTACTCTAGCATTTAAAATAATTTTGTGATTTATGTTATACTAACTTAAAATCGTATAAGCGAGAATACATTCTAAATGATGAAACAAACCGTTACCCTTTATTTCAATGTTCAAGATTTTAATTTTGATCTTTGTGCAATGCGATATTTCAAAAAGGAATATAACTTTTCTACACCCTTTAAGCATTTCTAAATAATTGAAATCGTAATCAAAGTAGAACATTAATTACTTATTATTTATTTCGTTTCATGTAATGATAATTTGTCGGCGAAATTCTCAATAAAAATTTTGAAGGATTTTACAAATTTAATTTTCTAACCATAAATCATGTATTTCATTAATTTCATCATATCTTATTTCACATACAGGCGCTAGTTATTTAGTGGTTATTAAGAGTCTGTTTTGTTATAATTCTATAAATGTAAAATGTCATTTGAACAGATTTACAAAAAATTTATCAACAGTTTTTGAACATTGTTATAAAGGTGTAAATTTGGAAAATAATTGAATCTGCATGAAAAACCGTCTCCAAACTGTAACCCAAGCTCAATTCGACGCAGTTCCTCATTATTAAGGTCGTAGTTTCTCCTCAAAGAATCGACATTCCAAGCACTGATATGTAGAAAATATCTGCACCGATTCATATGACTGGTCTTCTTTCTGTTACATGGTACACATACGCAAATAAATTTCTACTATTTTATTTCAATTTCGCTGCAATGATTTTATTTTTAAAAAATGGTGTAAAAAAATAAATAAATAAAAATAAAAAATACTGTCTTATCGGACATTTAAACTTTTTCTGTAGTGTAGATTCCTCAAGCAGTTCTTGTCCACAAAAATATTTAATGGAAATAATTAATTGTATTATTAATTTTTCATAAATCTTAATTTTATAGAACATACAAAAATTTCAGGAGTAATTTATCATGTCGCGTTAAATATATTTTTAAACCGTTCTTGCACACTCATTCGAATGTTAAAAGAACATTTCTTCTTCTTGTTGTTTTTTATGTATTTTAGAAGGTAATTTTAATTATGAAATCACAAAGTACTGTTGTATAAACTTTAGATTAAAAATATATGCTAAATTTATAAGCTAATTAGATTTAAAATTATAAACGATTTCAATAATGGATATATTGAAATTTTACGAAGGTTTTAGCAAAAGTTACTTTCATATTTTTTACTATTCATTTTACAAAACAATGCCTGTAAGAAAAAGGTTTTGGTAGATATATATTTTAATATAAATTAGAATAATAAATATAGCGTGCTTTTTAAAAAAATTACATTTTATACATATTTTATATTGATGATTTTTTCATTTACATTATGTTTATTATTTTGTGATTTAATGCAGTTTGAGATTTAAAGTATTTAAAAATTTTTCGAGTAATTGCTTTTGTAAACCATTCAGTTTCTTTTATATTTTTTAACACGCTTTTATTAGATTCACCTGTATGTATGTTTGTATGTATAATGTATGTATGTAAAATGTATGTTTGTAACCGCTCTGGGAGCAAACAAAAAATCTATATTGTAAAAAAGACTTTCCTACGGGAACACTGTGGCTGTGAGGTAAAGTTACGCGCTACAAACCTAAACGTCTAGCTTTCGAGCCCAGTCAGGGGAGATTTTTAAAAAAATGGTTTTTGTTTAATTCTAAATTATTTTAATTAAAGATTTAAATGTATGTAAATATTATGGTGTGTCACTCACACGATTTTCTCTTACCCTGCATTTTAATACTAAGATAGATATTTTGTGCTTTTTAATTCACGTTTCTATAAAAGCATGTTCTTTAATTTTTTAAAACTGTAATATTATTACTATTTATTTCATAAAACAATGTTTCTAAGAAAAATGTTTTGACATAAATATATATATATATATATATATATATATATATATATATAATATAAATTAGAATAATAAATATAGCGTGCTTTTAAAAATTTACATTTTATTCATATATTATATCGATGATTTTTTTCATTTACATTATATTTATGATTTTGTGATTTTGTGATTTAATGCAATTTAATACTTAAAATATTTTTAAAATGTTTGAGCAATTGCTTTTGTAAACCATTCAAAAATGGAATGACGTAATGGAAATATTTCGGAACAGCGCCAGATTGCCCTGTTATATCAACTTATCTAACAATGTTTAAAATACCATGAGATATGTTTTTGACACGTTGCCAGATGATTAGAATCGCTATAACACAAGACTTTTAACGACTTATCACGACAAGCATTTAGATAAAGGGGCGAAAATAATATCTTATATTCAGTTTCGTTCGAAAATATATTAAATAGGGACGAGCTTTCGTTTTATGATTAAGAATGATTCATTGTCACTGTTCTTTAATAAATATAATATATATATATATATATATATATTGGATTTTATTGCATTTTCAAGACGCTCATAAATATGATTCTTATAAAAATGTAATTTATATTTTTTGGGAATATTTGCAATACATAATCTTTTTTAATATTTTGAAATCAGTAATGTAATTAACGTTTTATTTTTAAAAGATATTGTATAGTATTTTGATTATTGTTTCATACTTTAAGATTATTTTACATAGATATATGTAGTAAGAATTATGCATATCACCTCACCATAGCAATTAATAAAGATGTGCGAGGTGGTACATAATAATGGTATTATGAATGACTTTACAATCGTTAAAAAAAAAAAAATGTTCTGAAATATGTATATTAATGTACATAAAATGTTTTTACATATTAAATGTCATATATTTTAGTAATTTTGTTAACTTTTGTTATACAATGTCTCACAGCAAACATAAAAATTACAATAAATATGAGAAAAAATTAGAAACAAAATTTAATTTTTTAAATAAAGTTTTATATCTTCATTGTTTTAATACCATTCTCCCTAAAATGTGTATTAGTATAGCCCACAACATTAAAATAAATTGTGAAAAATTATAAATATTTCTAAACTTTACTACACAATGTAACCATAGATTTATTTTTTAATTTTGTCACTGTTTTAAAGAGGAATTTGCATTTCAATCGCCAGTTTACAGTTTGATTTTCAGTATATGATGTGCATTATTTAAAGAAAACAAATGCCATATATTTTTCTTAGATATTAACTTTCGGGTGGGCGCGCAAATTGTTTTGCACGAGCAGGCGTGTATCGTATTTTTTACGGAATACTTTTTTCTTCTTTACGCTGTTACAAATGCGATATATTTCATAATACTAATATGAGATTGATTAAAAAAATGTATTTTACATATCAGTGGAAAAAAAATCAACTTTAATAATAGTTGAAAACAGAAAAAAATATATAGAGTGAGAGCAGTGTAAAAATTATTCCTCATGTCATAAAATTTGCGAAGGCGCGCCCGGGGAAAGGTTAAAAACTGTATTAATTCAATGTGTGCAATGTTTTTTATCAGCAAAACATTTTAAGTACTTAAGTTTTCTCCAACCGACTTTTAAAAATCAGGCTAAATGACGTGATATACACCCAAAAGTAAAAAAATCTTTTATTAAATCCAAATGTAATTCTGGTAAAATAATAGAAAACAAGCGATGAAATGTAATTCTCTAATTGAGTTATGTATGAAAATAATTTTTTTGTGCTAATTCTTGAAAAGATACGCTAATTTAATGGTCTATGGATTGATACATAAATATACATTTTGCTTTATGTATGTGTATATATATATATATAAGAATGACATCAGATTATTATAGGAAAACCATTTTTTAAATAATTCTTTTGGATTCTTGCCTATTAGAAAGCTTTATCTATCGAGTAAATATTAACTAATGATAAAATATATTATTTTGTATAACGAATGACAATATATACGTTTGATTAAAAAAAATATTTATAAAATAAATCACTCTAAATAAAATTTTTTCTTTAACTAAATTGATAAGTATACATTACATAAATGCATTAAAAAATAATCACTTGCCACAAGTTACAAGAGAACGCAACAATAGAATCATACTAATTAATAATTGTTCTTTTACTATTAAAGGTATTGATTTCGGATAATCTAAATCGGAAAGAGATGTAATATCGAATGACATTTATTACTTTATCTATGCAGCGTATACAGATTTATTTTATTTAGATTTTTATTTTGAATATATTTCGAAAGAATCCAGACAATGAATTACAAAGCAATAACATTATTAAAATATATCACCGAAAAAAAAAAAAAAAAAGTACACATTCCAGTTTTTGCCATGGTTATCTTTTGGATGCATAGTTGAGTTTTTAAATAAACAATCCATTTTCGGGGAGGGGGGGGGAGGAGTAATGTAATGGTAGATAATCAGATAACAGTTATAGTTTCATTTAGCTATTACTTTTTTTCTTCTATCTATATATATATATATATATATATATATATATATATAAAAAAAAAAAAAAAAAAAAATGGTACAGGATCGCTGAAAAATTTCAAATTTGGATTTTTGAAGTTTCTTACGTTTAAAGAAGTCCTTTGCGCTTTTTGTCTCTTTTAGAATCATCTCACTCTTTTTCTGTGTGTGCGTAACAAACTTTTTCCGCTTCTATAAAAACAATTATGGCATCGAATTTAATAAAATTATATATTTAGCTGTATATAAAATACATATATATCTATCAATTTTACATGCATATTGCTTAATATGCGGCGCATTCGCCCTATATATGTTTCATAATTTCTATTAAAATAGAATAGGAAAAACTTATCATAAATTTAGACAATAAATATTATATTTGATCAATCTTTTTCAAATTAAAATATTAATTTAAATTTATCCGAGTCAACCAGGATATATATATATATATATATATATATATTACATACGTCAAGCATCACTTTCCGTACAGCACCATATTCAGTTGTAACTTCCGATATCAGTATTTCTCTTCAATACTTTTAAATCAAAAGATTTCACGAGACATAGTATTGATAAAAGTTCGTGAAGATTCATATCGAAAAACAAAAAGCCTATTATATATTGTCGATAGAAACAAGGTTCAAATTTGATTATTTTTTATTTTATTTTAATTTTAATATAGAATATACTTTTTTAAACAGAAAATCGTATACATTTACCATAAAAAATAATTTATAAATAATACGATAAAATTTGTTCATGACACAATATGCTACTTTTAAAATTGGTTTCGTATTTCCAATTTTAAATTTTTGCTTAAAACGGTATATTCAAAATATTATTTCTGGTAAACTAAAACGGAAAAAAAATCAAAATAAAAGTAAATGTTTATGGAAATTTTAAAGAAAACTTACACACTCACTCACACACACACACACACACACACATATACACACATATATATATATATATATATATACACTACCTTTCCATAAATGACCGAACACATTCGATTTAAGGCGTTTTTTGAAATATCTGAAAAAGCACAAGACAAATCATGATGAAATTTCAGGAGTGTAAGGAACATGTTATACTCCATACATTTCAGTTAAAGTTTTACCCCAAAAGAAAAGCGGGACGAGTAAAAAATTAAAGAAAAATGCAAGTTTTTGGCATAACCCTGTCAAAAGTAACAATTAAAATGCGATCTGGCTGTAGCATGTGATTATGTGGCTTTTTCTTATTATCTGTATAAATTTTTATCTCTCTATCGCATGCAAACAAGGAGATATAACGGTTTCTTCAAAAAATTGCAAGGGAAAAAAATCACTTTTTTAGCTATAATACACAAGGTATTAGCCCTCAGGAAATTAGACATAAATAATTAGACACAGTATATTGCAATCTAAATGAAAATATATTAAATATCTAATGCATTTTTACTAAGTAATTTTTAACTGCGTATTCGCAAGGTTTAGCGAAATTTAATTTGTATAATTTAATAGCCAAATATATTGAGCTACTTACATAAAAACACAAAACATGTATCGTGTAAACTAAAACAATTGTATACGGTAGAATAAACTGAATTTCAGCTGTTCCCAATAATAAGAAAATGATAAGGTTTATTTTCTCAATATTTATTTACGATCATCGACCATGCATTGAAACAAAATAATATTGTGATTAAAACCCCCTATAGATTTGCTTTTTTTTTCGAGAGAAACTGAATAGCAGTTCATTCTATCGAGCACAACTTTTTGCGTTTATACAATACTTGTTCGGAGTTTTTATATAAGTAGCTCAATACATTTGACTATTTAATTATTCAATTGAATCTTCGCTAAAACTTACGCATGCGCAGTTAAAAAAATATTTTGTAAAAATGCTCATATTTCGTTAGATATTTAAGAGTTTTTTCATTCTTATTGCAATATACTGTGTCTGACATTGTGCGTCAAGTTTCCTGAATATAGCTTTGCACTGGGTTTAATAAGGTGCGTATTATAGCTAAAAAACTGTCGTTTTTTTTTTCAGTTTTTAAAAGATATCATTATATATACCTGGTTAAATACAGTAGAGACATAAGAATTTATACGGGTAATAAAAAATTGCCTCATAATCACATGGTACAGCGAGATCGCATTTCAATGATTGCTTTTTACAGGGTAATGCCAAACACTTTCATTTTTTACTGCTACCCCTTTTACATTTGGGCAAAATTTTAACTGAAATATATGGAGTACAACATATTCTTCACACACCTGGAGTTTCAAGATGATTTGTCGAGTGCTTTTTTTAAGATATTCCAAAAAAAGAAAAAATTCTGAAATCGAAGGTGTTCGGTCAATCATGGAAAGTTAGCGTATATTAGTTAGAGGCTAGACGAAGCTAGTTATATATCTGTATCTATTAATACACACACACACAGACATGTATATATGTATATATATATATACATAAACCAACCAGCCAAATAACGCCACTCAACCTCCTTAATCAAACAGCTGCTTGCGCGCCCCCCACCTTTTATTGCCTGTTACTTATATTATGATTATTACTATAAATATATATATTCATAAGTGAATATTAAAGTTTAGTGTATGTAGAACATTTAAAAGTAAAAGAAAATGAAAAGATTTCACAATATTTTCAAAAATGTAAACGAGACGCCAGTTAACAGACCTGTTTCTATATATTCACAGATTATTTATCGTGTAATTTGAACTTAGCAAAAGTAAATTAGATTTTTGAGATATTAGAAAGGTAACCGATTTGAAGCATTATTTTATTAACCGATTTTAAGTATAATTTTTTATTCATATGATTTGCAACATATACGTACATCGATGTACGCAAGACAGGTAGAAAAATTATAATAATAATTTTTATTTTTGAGGTTAAAAAAATAATGAAGGACACAAATAAAATTTTGGTCGTTCAAGGACGTTTAAATATTCTTGTACAACTTTCACATAACAATACTTTAGCAACATTTGAAGAATTGTCGTCATAATGGCAACAAATAATTTTGGTATTTTTTTTTCTTTTTTCTTTTATTAAAAAATATTGTGTCTGGTTTTGAAGATGCCTACTATAACTACACCTTTTAATTACATTTTGGAAATATTTTATATTCTGTTTATATATCTTAGTGAAGTGGGATTTAACATTGCTAAATATGCAGGGTGACTAAAATTAAACTTGGCCTATTGAGCGCTCTCTGTAGCTGTAACTGAAATACGAATTAAGTCGAAAACTTGCATATAGACAATTCAAAAGATGCGCTTAAAGATTCTTCAAAATAAATAAATAAAAATATGAGTAAAAAAAAAAATCCGCTAGGGGATGGTGGGGCTACATCAAGTTACAAATTTAAATACAAACATGTTTATTTATTATTAGAAACGATTTTGCTATTTTGTAGAGATTTGTTAGCGGTGGAAACATATATTGTTCAATATGGGTCCCATCATACAGTTGTAAAATCTACAGCCCAGGAACAATGTGTATGTAAATCAACAGATGACTGCAGGTGATCGCTAGTGGTCTATCGCACGTGCAGTGTTATGCAATCCTTCAATTCAACCAATGTTACAACATTTCCATGATAAAGAAAACACTTGAAATGGCCCATAACCAAATTTTACATGTATTATGATCGATAGAACAGGTTTGTCAAGGAGTGGGAAATGAATGGCTTATCGCTTTGTCATCTATAAAAATGTTGAAGCAAAAATTTGTGCAAAGTGTAATGATAACAGTTTTAAAAGTCGTAAGGTTTGCAATTGTTAAAATAGACCAAAGTTGCATACCATTTCAAGCATTTTGACTGAAATGCATGCAATAAGATAAATTTTTATAATTTAACCTTTTTTTTTTTTTTTTTTTTTTTTTTTCTTACAGAATCTTTGAGCGCATCCTTTGTATTGTCTATATACAAATTTTTGACTCAATCCACATTTTAGTTACAGTTATAGTCTACGTTAAGTTGTCCAAGTTCATTTATAGTCACCCTGTATGTACACATTGGACAATTGGTGATGTCCGGAGAAATGCCATCAAATTCCCATCCTCTGTGTATTGTTTATACGTCCAAAGTATAGTTCAGCTTTAAATAAAGCTTGTAGAAGTAAAGATGTATACTTAAAACAAGTAAATTTTCTATAAAGCGAACAAGTTAGACACATTGAAAGAAAATAATTTTCGTGATTATTGTTTATGTGTTATTTTTCCGCCCTTTTTTTTTTTATAATTGCTTCATATTTAAAATGCGCAGATAAACTGTCTGCTGCGAATATCAAGTTATTTGCAGAAAACACCCTGATATATTTCGGCAGTAATTTTTAAAAGTCGCTAATGAGTTCCTCTACTAAATACCTATGTTTTTCGAATTTTATAGATTTATTTTAGTTCTGAGATTTCTACAAATAATAAATTATTTCTATTAAACTACTCATACTATACATATAGACACAAAGTTGTTTTTAAAACCCTAATGAGACAATTTGTGCATGCGCTAACATCTTGAAGCCAGTCCGAAACGTTCACGTTCCCTTTAATGTCGATGGACAATATGAACAATCGGGAAAAAAAAATCATTGGAAACGAAGATAAGAATGTTAAAGGTGAATTGGTGGAACATTGTACTAGAGATACATTGCCTAGAATACACAGTGTGGAAAGCGCTTATAACTGAATGTATAAAATACTGCTAAAACAGTTAAGCGTCTTAGATAGTGATGCAATCGAATTTTTTGCTCAAATTGTAAACATTGCATAAGAGTTGATTGGCTTTTCCCAATTTCAATAGCTCAGTCACATGATCTAAGTATTTAAATAAAGAATAAATATATTACTTTCGTTCTTTCAAGATGAAATCGATCGCACTGACCTCTGGTGAGAGGCTTAAAGCCCTAGAACTTAGGGCATTGATTTGTTGGTCGCTTTCCACCATATGTATTCTAGGTTCTGTACCATAGAATGAGCATTAAATGCGGTCATGAAGAGGTGTATCCAGAGTCATGGCATCACAATTTTCATACTCATGCACTTTGGATCGATAAATATAAGAGAGGTTAATTAAATTTTTATGTAGAGCTTAGCAGTGGGGAATTGGCGACTATCTGATTTCACTCTTGTACATGAACCTAAAACATGTTATTAAAGTTTTAATCCTCTATATGTGTGATAGAAAAAAGAAAGAAAGAAAGAAAGAAAGGTGTAATATATTTTATTTTTTATATTTTACAAATTCTTTCATCAAAGTGTTTCTCTTTTAAATTATCCTTATATCGTATTTCATGCATTCTACAATGATTTTATCATTTTAATATATCATTTTTAAGCGGTTAAAAAATAGATAAATTCAGTATTTGATTTCTGAATTTGTTTAAGAAATATAATAATAAACATTTTAAAAGGTTATAGTTTAACATTACTGGCGTACTTTTTCCCCGATTAAAATGTTAATGTAGTCTTAACAGCTGATAACAGTTTAACAATATGTTAATAATAAAATAAATTCAACAGCTAATCCGTTCTAAATAATTCTTTTTTCCAACAACACTGAAGAAATGGTATTTATCACTAGTATCATGATATTTTAAAAACATAGCGAGTTGGTTGAATATTTTTTTCTTTCAAAAAACCGCTATTTTGTAATAAAATGGTTGATCAATTAATTTAAAAGATAAAACTTGTTAAGACCTCAGAATGAGCTGTGCGCATGCTGAGTATCACGCTAATTCGCTCAAACATACGTTTTTTACGTGACTTCAGCTTTTGAAAATTGCATCAGGTATTAAAGAAAATGAAAAGTTTATTTGGACTGTACCTATATGCATGCTGAGTTTATGTAAATGAATGGAAATTAAGTACGGTGCGTCATTGCGGGTATGTAAACGTTTCTACGCCAGACGCTAAGCTCAAAAATTTTGTTCACTGAGTTACCAGAAACTTAAATGGGTAAATACTCTCAGCCGATAATAGGCTTACAAAAGGTTCATTTTAAATGCGTTTTTAATGGAAAATTCAAGCAGAATTCATATGAAAGAAGATGGTGGATCAATCTGGACAACGAGCTCATCCAAGATGCATTTTATAGATGTGCACTGTCCAAGTTTAGGACGAATTGGTTAAGCATTTCGGAAGTTTTCGAAAAAATCTTCAAGTATGCACGTGGTTAAAAAAAAAAAAAATCAATTTTGAAATAAGATGGCTGATCAATATGATAAATAAATGTAATTGACACTTTAAAATTATATATCAAATTTTAAGCAAATCAGTTTATAAGTACGTTTTTCATGTGAGATTGAAGTTTTAAAATGGCCGTCACTTGTTATAAGATGGCGGATAAAAAAAAAACGACGACAATCCAAAATATGCCCACTGTGCATGTTTGCTCCTAAGTTGCCACGATGGCATTTTTTTTCTATGTATAAACATACATAAACCTAATGCAAATAGTTCGAATTCGAAAGAAATCAGAAAAAAAAAAAAATGAGAGAAAGAAAGAAAGGTGTATGCAGAATAACTCCGTGGGCAAGTGTGCATGTATACGTGATTCAAAAAAGATAATTTTCTTCAAAAACTTGTAATATTACACCTTATTTATTTATTTATTTATTTTTTTCAATATGAATAGTTTAATTTTTCTTTTTATAATACTTATCATTTATAAAACTAGTATGTTCTGGACATCAAAAACGTTTCCTTTGCACTTTCAACATAAATTCCAGAAATGTCAAATTATACTTATTTTTATTTTTATTTATTATTTTTTTAATTTATTTTTTATTATTATTTTCGATGGAGAATGCAGAATATTTTCACGTCAGAGGAGTGTAAGATTAAATATCGAAGAAAAGTCTTTTTTTTTTTTTTTTTTTTCTTTTGTTCTATAGAAGACACATGAGTGATTGCTGAGTGAATGTTTATATTTCAGATTTATATTATTGATATGAGGACATTTTATTTTCATTTTATTACTTTTTTTCATTTTTTCTTTTCTTTTTCTGGTTAAATATGAAAACAAATAATAACGTTGTTTCAAATTATCACAATTGAATGGCTCAACCATTTTTTAAAAAAGATATTGACGAGTTCTTTTGAAAAAAAAAAGTACTCTCATTGAAAATTTACTTACACACATATCCCCACATTTTGGGGAGGCAGCGATTATTCTGCATGTAAATAAGGTATTCCTTGTTATCTTTTACTATTATAAATAATTCCGTTTAATTTCATAATGATAAGTTAATAGTAGTAATACTGTGCATATTTACATGAAATTTCGTCATATAATGCCACATTAAAAATTATGATGAAATGATATAGGAATGCTACCCCCCCCCCTCTTTTTTTTTTTTTTTTAACGTTTTAAGGTGCTTATTCTGTGTAAAGTTCCAACTACATGTAGATTTATATGAAATTCTGTTCATCAGCATTTAAGTTAGAGCTATTAAAAAAAAAAAAAAAAAAAAAAAAAACTATACAAAGACAGACAGACAGACATATTTTAAAAATGATGAAATCGTGTTATAGAGTTCTCAAAAAGAATAAATCCTGCAGAAGTCGGAAAATCGAAAAGTTTTTACGAATCCAATACTTCCAATACTTCCTTCTATTGAATGCAGAAGAAAGTAAAATAATAAAAAAAAGAATAATAAACATACATGATATTCTTTGATACCAAACTCTTAAAAGTTAGATTCAGTTCTACTATGCATTTGTAGATAATTATTAATATAAAATCACATTTCAGCCGTTTTTGTTTGTAATATTTATTTATCACTTATTTACTTAATTCAGATTGCATATATATATATATATATATATATATACCGGATGATTCAAAATAGATGTTACAGCAATTATCTTGTAAACTAAGAAAGATAGAAACATACTTCCAATTACAAAATTAGAGCAAATTAAGAGTAGATTTCAGATATGGCATTTTTTTGTCAAAGGGGCTGTATACATATTAAATACGAAATTTAATTTTTATACGGTCCCTCCTATCATGTGACTTATATTTAGAAATATATTCTCCTCGCTCTGACAAGCAAAATAAAAAAAAAAATCATCTCTCTAAGTAAAAATCTCGCAGAGTTATTGCAATTTGAAAATGATGACTTACACCACTTTTTTTTCAATTTTGGCATCTATTTTTCGACGCCAAAGGGCTCACTTTAGGGGGTTATCTATGAGATGAGAAAAATTAAAAAAAGATCCTTTATTTTAAAATAGCAACTAAAATCGTTCAAACACGTGAAACCAACAATTTTAAGAATTTAATGCAAATTTACATTTTTTTCGTATTGTTAAAAAATTTAATAGTTAAATTTCTTAGGGGGTCACCTGCAAATTAAAACACGTTAAGAGAGGGAAAAAACTAAAAGACTAGCAAAACCGGGTGAAATTTTCGCGCTTTATTTTTACCGCTTTCTATCATGGTTGATAAATTTAATGACTTCGGCTCTTTAACAATTCCAGCAAGATTGAAAAGTGTTAATGACTTCGTTTTGTCTGTCTGTCCATCCGTCTTTCTGTGTGTCTGCGCTCTAACTCCCGTGAATATTCATAGAATATTCTGAAACTGATATATGTTATTTGAGTTCACTATCGTATGTTCCTTATTGAAAATGGAGTGAATACATCTGCTAGCTTGTGCACAGGGACACCCGAAAGTATTCCAAAGCATTGTGTTCTATGAGAGGTATATTTACAAACCATATTTTAATACTTTTAATCTATGCATATATTAATAAAATTGAAATACGTTATTATAGTTTTCTATCGGATATTTTCTCTAGAAAATGGAGTAAACACCATCACTGGTTTGTATACAGGGGCACCCGAAAGTATTCCAAAGCATTGCGTTCTATGTGAAGATATTTCTATAAACCAAAATTTAATTACTTTGTATAAATCTTAATGAAATTGAAATATGTTATTCATGTGCACAAAAGAATGTTTTCTATACTGTACAAGTACGATTAACACTAGATTTACAGGGCACGCAAAAATATTCAGTTTCGTTAAGAGTTAATATTGGACATTTGCTGGAATTGTATTTTCGTTTACATTAAACAATTTTTAACAATTTTTAACTGTGAATAAGATTTCAATTTGCATTTTTTTTTTTTTTTTTTTTTGTCTGATTGTCCGTCTGCCCGCCCCCAGCGTCTGTAAATATTTTCAGAAATGATATATGTTATTCAGGTTTACTATATGATATTCCCTATTTAAAATGGCATTAATTAATTCTTTACAATTGGTTTATGTACAGGAACGCACCAAAAATGCCAGTGCATTGCATTTTGGGACAGATATTCTTATGAATTACATTTAAATAACTTTATACTGTAAAAATCATAAGGAAATTCATGTTTATTGTTGATATTCTAAAATAATGTTTTGTATAGTATATGATATGGTATAGATGTATAATTCTATGCCAGGGGGTTACCGCCCTTCTCAACCCCCGTTTAAGTATAGTGCCTATACTTATCAAAACAAAAATCAAGTCTGTTATCAATTTCCTTGAAACTTGCAAACCTTCATCAACTTTTCAAGTGGCAACTAGATATGGAATCCAAAGTACCAAATTCGCATTTCCTGTACTTATTACTTTCTTATACCCCTAAGGTAGAGAAAGTATTGTTTTGGGCCCAAATTTTCGAAAGTGAGTTTTTGTTATATTTAGACGTTTTGAGGTCCCCTGAATATGAAAATCGTGTTTTAGCGGTTGGTCTGTGTGTGTGTCTGTCTGTTATCAGTTTATCTCAAGAACAAATAGCAGCAGACATTCCAAACTTGGTATTTTAAATATGTATCATATAGGGATGCTACACTAAGCTTTTCATTGAGATGAAGCAAATGGTTCGCGTACAGGGATACTCAAGAATATTCAAATACATTACGTCTATGTGGAAAATTGCAGGTAATTAGAGTTTAATACCTATAGACTGCACTAAACCAAATGAAATTATTATATATTTTTTATATACATAAAAACATGCCTCATGTAGAATAAGGCAGGGAAATCATTCACTGTTCATTTACAGGGCTACACAAAATAACTAGATTATAATGCGACAATAGCTGAAAATTGATGGAAGAGTATTTTAAGTTGTGACGTATATTATTACTATAGGTTTATATTTAGGTGCACTTTGTGGTTTTTACATATTCTTCAAAAGATATGTTGCAAATATTTAAGCTATAATATTCTTTTTTATTGTTAGCGAAAGTGCTTTACTATAATATTTTACCATGTCCAGGAAAGCTGCTCAGGAATGGAAATGAATTCCTCATAGACATATGATAAATAATGTATGTTTTTAAGCTATCGCTTGTGTTTTGTGTATTTACACGTTTTAAGGCTTCCTTATTAACAAAGCCCTATTTTTTAATGTTTGATTATTGACTGCGTCGAATAATTTCAGGAAACAAATAATTTCCGGAGATCCCACCTCACACAGAACTAATTATCATTAACTCTTCCGAAGCCTAATTTGAATTATTTTAACGTAGGTTTACATTTATGTCACCTCTTAATTTCCAACCTGTATTTATGGTATTAAATTTCAGGGTAATAGAAAGTCGTGTGAGTGGCACACCAGATTATTTGTTGTTAAATTATGCTGATAATTCATATATATACAGATCAACGAATAAAAATTTACCTTTGGTATTCAGGAGGCCTCAAAATGTGATATTATACAGAAAAAAAATCGCTCTCCAAAAGCTACTTTGCTTACAGTATGGGTATGAGAAATTAATTTTGCGTTCTGTGTCAGCAGTGTTCTTCGAAAAAAAAATTGCAGCAAACACTTACACCAATTACATATAATGAAATATAATAAATTATATAATAAATTAATAATAATAATAAAAAAAAAAATGTTTACCTTAATTTTGGGTAGCCCTGTATATTGTCTATAAACTATATACACATGACTTCGTGTACGTAAATTTAGTGTTATATCTAAAACAAGTAAAACAAAATGAAATACACTTCCAGCAATTCCCAAGTATAGCTCCAATATATCGAAATACTCTGGGTAACCCTGTAAATGAATGATGAATGGTTGCTATACCAGAATCTACATAAAACATGCTTTTATGCGTATAAAAAATTTGTTCTTTTCATTTTGTTTAATGCAGTCTGTACATGTCACACTGTACATATGAGAAATTTCGCTCACAGACGTAATGTATTTGAATTCTTTTGGATGACCCTGTAAACAAACAATTGTCTGATCGTAACGAATACTTTAGTGTAGCACCGCAATATGATACGGATTTAGAATGTCGAATTGGATTTTCTGCTATTATTTGTTCTTGAGATATTCTAATAACACACACACACACACACACAGAGAGAGAGAGAGAGAGACCAACCACTAAAAACATGGTTTTTGAATTCAGAGGATCTGAAAACGTGCAAATATAACAAAAGCTAATTTTCGGAAATTTGACTCAAAAACAATTCTTTCTCTACACCGTGTATATGAGTAAGAGAATGTATAAAGAAAGAAAAATGAATTTGAAAATTCCCTTTCAGTACATAAATTATTCATAAATTTTATTTGTTAAATTATCAATGAGTATTCTCTTGTGTATTCACTAGGGAAAAACAGGTTAAAATAGCCGTTTTTCCCTGAATGATTTCTTTTTCTTTTTTCTCCCCAAACGCTTACAAAAGCAATAGTAATTACAATTTCTCACTTTTGATACAACCCCTTAAGACTTGGCGAAAAATGCTAGAATTTTCAAATTGCAATAACTCAGCGAGATTTTGACTTAGAGAGATGATTTTTTTTTTATTTTGATTGTCAGAGCGAGGAGAATATTTTTCTAAATATAAGTCATATGATAGGAGGGGCCGTATAAAAATTAAATTTCGTATTTAATATGTATACAGCCCCTTGTACAAAAGAATGTCATATCTGAAATCTACTCTTAATTTGCACCAATTTTGTGATTGGAAGTTTGTTTCTATCTTTCTTTACGAGATAATCGCTGTAACATCTATTTTGAATCACCCGGTATATATATATATATATATATATATATATATATATATAATTATTTACAAGTTAAATAATTATTTTATTTATTATATAATTTATTTCAATTGTATTTAAAATTTTATTTAAAAAATAAAATAAAATTAAAATATATTATTGAATTTGCTTTGAAGCGCTATCTTATATAAAACTTTAATTTTAGATAAATTAAAAAAGAGAAAAAAATTTCAGTGCGTCTATTTTAATAGAAAAGAACTATTTTAAATAAACTATGCAAAGTTTTTAAACACAACACTTACGAAGAAGAATTTAGGACTGTTCTAGAAAGAAATCTTCATAAAAGACCTTTTCACTGAATTCAATTGAATAAAAATTCCGGCATATATTTATTTACCAAAACTTTCAATAAGTTAGGAAAGTTGAAATAAGTAAATTTAATGCAGTCGCACATTCCTAATTAATTTCTAATGCGTAAAAAATAAAGAAAATAATGAAAAAAAGAAAAAAAAAAAAAGAAAGACTCACCTGTATATTTCTCTGAAACAACTTACAAAGAAAGATAATTAGTTTGTTTTAATAAAGTTTACTTGTATGTGTATGTATTCATACTTGCATTTTAATTGCAAAATATAAATAATATATTCAGTAAGAAAGTTTTTTCAGAGAGAAATTCATATTTGAATTTTTTTTAAGTGTAAAGCCATATTTTAATAAAAAAACTTAAATTTTATTTTCAAATAATTTCCTTCTTTTCTTTAACTACAGTTTCGTCCACAGTGTATATATTTATAAAAATTACTATAATACAGATGATTTTGGATTTTGCTTTTCATAAAATTTTAAAAAGGAAGATTTTCCTTATATCCTATTATTAGTTAATTAGCATTATTGTAAAGTTAACTTAAATAACTTATAGATTAAATATACACACTAGCTGGAACAAGTCGAATTCGACGATCATTTTATTGACCGTAATGTCTCAAAAAACAATGCATCATTATTTAAATGTATTTCAAGTTAAAACATCTAATATAATTTACGAAATTTCATAAAAAAAAAAAAAAAAAAGAAAGTCAGAAAATTGCTTATAAATAGAAATACTATATATGACATCACTTTCAACAAAGTACAGTAAATGTGACGTCAAACTGACTCACAATAAACATTTCCTATCTTTCATTTTCTATTTCGTTTAATACTAAGACTACATGTTAGCTGACCCGTCCGGCGTTTCCTGGGTCCATGGTAATAACCTTAAAGGAACCTTAAATTTGTATGGTTTTACATCTTTAACACAATTTTGTTTGAATTTCTATTTTTAAATAAATGCATCGTAAAAAAATAATCAGCTGTAACCAAAAAAATTGCCTCGAACCGAACGAAACTCTGCCTTGTGAACTTGGTGCCTTCGGTAGCGCATACGCTGGCCGCTAATAACATAAAAATATTCCCATACATTAACATGGAACCCAACGAACCCGCTCGGTGTTGCCCGGACCCATAATACCTTAAATGAACCTTAAATTTGTATGATTTTATACCTTTAATTCGATTTAGTTTGAATTTCTGTTTTTAACGGAACTCGGGCTCGTGACACGGTGCATGTGACAGTGTATATACAGGCCGCTAATAACATGAAAAATTTCTCAAAAATTTACCTTGAACCGAGCGAACCTCTGACTCGTGTTACCTCTGCCTGTGACTGCTGCACTGTATAGCAGGAATGCATGCTATACTAGGGTGGTTCGAAAAAAACTTTTTTTTTAAATTTCAGATCGCTATAGTGCGGAAAAGTTGCCTTTGGTATAGACATGAAAAAAGCACTAATTATTTTTTTTTTAATAAATTTGTCTTCCGGTCGCGCAATGCCATCAAAGTTAGCAAAAAAATGTGAAAAACCTTAATTTTTCATAATTTTTTTAAGCACACCAGATGGTTTTAATTGCGTTCCTATACCATGAATTAACTACTTAAAGTATGTAAAATCAATATATATGCACTTTTTATACATTTGTTTCATATCTTCCGGTCGCGCAACATAGTACAAAATGTGCAAAATTAGTAGTTTTTGACTGTTTAGTACATTTTAATCATACGACTTTTAGAGATGCTAAAGTTTAATTCTATTACAATAATATATTTTAAATCCAAGCATATAAGATAAATGTGGCTATAAGATAGGCGTGGCGTACGTGACGAATGCCAGCGATGCGCGCGCAGCATTGCCAGTCGGCGCCATTATCGTTTCCCGTTATTTTCTTCAGTCTTCTCATGCCGCTAGCTCTAGTCAATACTAGATTGTGTTGTGCTTAATTCCGTATTCTACTTTTGCGTTCAGTGTTTGTACTTGAATACGACAGTTATTGATACAATGAAAGTACCAATGAAAGTTGGCATAGGTACAATAACTAGAAAAGATTTTGATTGCCCTATTTTTGGTCGCCCACGAGACTCGTTGCACAACAAGCTTCCTACTCATGAAAATGTCCTTCGCTGCTGCTTTCAAAAGAGATTCAACATAGTTGTGACAATAAACAACAAGAGCGTATCTTTTTCAAGAGTAGCCTCAACAGTGGCAAAGAAAATTATCGGTTTATATGACAAAGCCTCGATCCCAACTGTTACGGAGTACAGAGTCATCTAACTAATTAGTTCTTACTACTAATCATACAGTAAACTCAAAAAGTCGTTTCATCGTGACAAAGATAAACCAGCATTCAAACTTAAATTTGACAAATTCAAGGAGAAAGTATGCTCTCATTTTGATGTCGCGGCGTGTAAATGTGCAAGTGCATAAACCTGAATTCCAAAGGTGATTTTTTTTCTTCTTTCACAAATGCAGTTCTCACTTAGAGGGCATACTCATGTATCTGGAGATTTCTTACATGAACAGCCATTAGCAACAATTACACATTTACACGCCGCAATATCAAAAAGAGAACATCCCTTCTTCTTCAAATTGTCAAGTTTAAGTTTGAATGCTGATTTATCTTTATCACGATGAAACGACTTTATGAGTTTACTGTATGATTCGTAGTAAGAACTAATTAGCTGGATGATTCTGTACTCCGTAACAGTTGGGATCGAGGCTTTGTCATATAAACCGATAATTTTCTTTGCCACTGTTGAGGCTACTCTTGAAAAAGATACACTATTGTTGTTTATTGTCACAATTAGGTTGAATTTCTGTTGAAAGCAGCAGCGAAGGACATCTTCATGAGTATGAAGCTTGTTGTGTAACAAGTCTCGTTGGGTGACCAAAAATAGGGCACTAAAACATTTTCTAGTTATTGTACCTATACCAACTTTCTTTGGCACATCCATTGTATCAATAACTGTCGTATTCAAGTACAAAAACTGAACGCAAAAGTAGACAGAAAAATAAGGACTTAAGTACAACACAATCTAGTACTGATTCGAGCTAGCGGCATGAGCAGACTGAAGGAAATAGCGGGAAACGATAATGACTGCGATTGGCTGCGATGCGCGCGCATCGCTGGCATTCGTCACGTACGTCACGCATTCGTCCCGTCTATCTTATAGCCATGTTTATCTTATATGCTTCCATTTTAAATATATTATTGTAATAGAATTAAACTATAGCATCTCTAAAAGTCGTATGATTAAAATGCACTAAACAGTCAATTTTTGAAATTTTGCGAAAACTACTAATTTCACTCATTTTGTACTATGTTGCGCGACCGGAAGATATGAAACAAATGTATAATAAGTGCATATATATTGATTTTACATACTTTTAGTAGTTAATTCATGGGATAGGAACGCAATTAAAACCGTCTGGCATGCTTAAAAAAAATATGAAAAATGAAGGTTTTTCACAATTTTTTGCTAACTTCGATGGCATTGCGCGACCGGAAAACAAATTAATAAAAAAATAATAATTAGTGTTTTTTTTATGTCTATACCAATGGCAACTTTTGTGTACTATAGCGATCTGAAATTTAAAAAAAAGTTTTTTTCGAACCACCCTAATGCTACACCCGCGTTGCATATTCCACTTTCCTCCACCAGGGGGTGCAGTATGTTGTATACGAACATCACCAATCGCCTTGAATTTCCAAGACTTTTCAAATAAGGTGTCACTGGTGGTGTCAACTGCAAAATCCTTTAGTTGCCCTTTCCACCGCCAGGGGGCACAGCGTGTTCTATACGAACAACACCAACGGTAAGGAAATACCAAGACCTTTAAAATAAGGTGTAACATGATAGGGTCGACTGCAAAATCACCTAGTTCCATTTTTAACCACCAGGGGGTACAGTATATTGTGTACGAACATCCCCAATCAACCTGAAATTTCAAGACCTCTATCACCAATCGTCTTGGATTTCCAAGACCTTTCAAATAAGGTGTCACATGGTGGTCTCAACTGCAAAATACTTTAGTTGCACTTTCCACCGCCAGGGGCGCAGTGTGTTCTGTACGAACATTACCAACGGTCAGGAAATATCAAGACCTTTAAATAAGATATAACATGATATGGTCTACTACAAAATCACCTACTTCCATTTTTCACCACCAGGGGCGTACTATATTGTATACAAACATCCCCAATCAACATGAAATTTCAAGACCTCTATCGCCAATCGCCTTGGATTTCCAAGACCTTTCAAATAAGGTGTCACATGGTGGTGTCAACTGCAAAATAGTTGCACTTTCCACCGCCAGGGGGCGCAGTGTGTTCTGTACGAACATCACCAACGGTCAGGAAATACCAAGACCTTTAAAATAAGATATAACATGATAGGGTCTACTACAAAATCCCCTAGTTCCATTTTTCACCACCAGAGGGTGCACTATATTGTATACAAACATCCCCAATCAACATGAAATTTCAAGACCTCTATCACCAATCTCCTTGGATTTCCATGACCTTCCAAATAAGGTGTCACATGGTGGTGTCAACTGCAAAATACTTTAGTTGCACTTTCCACCACCAGGGGGCGCAGTGTGTTCTGTACGAACATCACCAACGGTCAGGAAATACCAAGACCTTTAAAATAAGATGTAACATCATAGGGTCTGCAGCAAAATCACCTAGTTCCATTTTTCACCACCAGGGGTCGCACTATAATGTATGCAAACATCCCCAGTCGACATGAAGTTTCAAGACCTTTAAAATGAGGTGCTACATGCGTGGGTCTAGAACGGATTTCCCTCTCAAACTAATTTCCCCCTTCCCCCCCCCTTCAAATCTAATTTCCCCTTCCCCCCCCCTTTAAAATCGAAAATTCCTAATTCGCAGAAAGTGATTTTTTAGTATTCGACTCTAGTCCCCATATTTACAATTTCTTCACCGTGAAGTAATTTGAAGCTTAGTTAAGCTCGTAAACGTGTTTTTAACCCGTTGGAAAACTTTTCGACTTTTTTTTTTATTTTTCTCTTCTCATAGCACATCTACAGATCAAGACCTTTTTTTAGACACCTCAACCAAATTTTTACACCAAGTAGTTCTCACAGTATAGTGGAGAGAAAGAAAAACATGTTTCAAATTAATGTATAGATAATATTTAAAAAAATATAAATATGAATAATCTCTCTCTATATAAATGGCTAAGAGAGTTTTCTTCCTGTTTGTCCGTTACTGGACGCAAGTTGATTGGCTAATAGAGATTTTTTTCTGTTTATTTGTGTGTTGTTGCCACCAGCTTTTCATACTTTAGTTAATTTTAAAAATGTCACCAGCTTTTCATACTTTAGTTACATTAAAAAAAAAAAAAAAAAAAAAAAATCTGATTGTCCAGTCCATAAATTAATTAAACCGATGGATTGAGAAAAAATGCTTCTTTCATTTGGTACCTTATTTGTAACGAAATTTTGATTAGATTTTTTAAAATTAGTTAAAATGTGAAAATAATACCGTAGTAAAAGCTTTAAAAATAGACCTTTAAATTTTTAATTATTGAAAAAAAATAATAATACTTTTCTCCCTCTTTTCCCTTTTTTTTTTTTTTTTTTTTTTTTTTTTAAGCATAAAATGAAATATGCTTTCACGCGAAAAATAAAAAATTATAAAATATTTTACTCATCCACATGAAAAAATAAAAATGGAAAATGGAGTAAAATAATAATTTAGATAAAGTTGCACGTGAGTTCCAAAAATTAATGGAAATATAAATGAACGTTAAATAAATAAAACAGTCGTCTGCTCAATCGCGTGATATTGAGAAACAAAGAATCGAATTCAGTAGATATGGAAAGGAAAGGAAAACGAAAAGAAAAGAAATAAACAAATAATAAATAATAATAATAATAATAATAATAATAATAATAATAACATAAACCAACGGGAAACCAAACCGGGCTTTAAAGCAATTTTATGATTTCTTTAAATTTTATTTTTGTTTGTAAAGCGATATAGAAAAGAGTTTCCTTTAAATATAATGACCCGCGAAGCGAGGAAAGCCTTCGTTGATGTCATAAATTAAAAAATGGTTTCGTTAACAAACTTTGATCTATTGGCACGCACGCAGCATCCGACTGAGTTTTGTACATTTCGAGTTTGATTTTGAATTTTTTCCCGCATTCGAATTCGGTTCGTTCCTAAACCGGGGCTTTCCTAGTGATATAATAATACAATAATAATTTTTAAAAGTAATTTCATGCTAATTATTTTGCAATGACAATATTTTTGAACATTTATCTCTCAAAATCAAGATTTACTAGTGGTATAGGGCATAAATGTTTACTCTTACGACAATAGAGAACTGTTACGGGTGTTAGTATTAATCATAATTTGAGTTTATATTTT
Organism: Salticus scenicus; assembly: GCA_963930645.1. Taxonomy (NCBI): domain Eukaryota; kingdom Metazoa; phylum Arthropoda; class Arachnida; order Araneae; family Salticidae; genus Salticus; species Salticus scenicus. The sequence goes on along the minus strand of OZ005652.1, from coordinate 130,207,813 downwards.
ACGTTTAAAATGAACATTTCTTTTGAACCATCTGAATAACAAAATGGAAAAATGAGTTATATTTCTTGTTTAAAACTCTTTTAAATTACCACATTATTCTAAAGCTACTAAAAGTAAAATACAAGAAAAAATTTAGTTACAAACAATGTTTGTTAAATTATTAGAAGGTAATCCGCTTAAAATTTAAAAGGCGCATTGGTTTAAGAGCCCAAATTTATTGTAAATATTTTGTAATTATATAGTTTTTTTTTCTTTTTTGTTTAAAAGAGGTAAGCCTAGAAGTTTTAAATGATAAATTTAAAAAGAAAGTATATTAGTAAGAAAAATATGCTAAATTAATTTATAACTACGTTGAAACGTATGACTTCTTCTTCTTCTTTTTTTTTTTTTTTTATGAAAAATTTTTCTAATTAAAAATTAAAGGTTAAGTTACATATTACTAAAATGATGAAACTTTAAAATTAGTTTTATACTTTTACAGAAATTAACTCTATCCTGGTTGACTTTTTATTATTTTAAATAAGGGTGTTTAATTCAATAAAGATAAGTTTAAATTATTTCTCTATGTGTACATTAGGGTGGAACGAAAAAACCAACTTCTGATTTTTAATTTGGAATAGCGCTGAAAAGTTGCCTTTTGGTGTAGATAAGATAAATTAAAAATATGAAAACTATTGGAGTACGTCTTGAGGTGCCGCAAGGACATTAAAGTTTCATAAAATTGAAAAAAAAACGATAAAGCCAACTTCTGATTTTTAATTTGGAATAGCGCTGAAAAGTTGCCTTTTGGTGTAGATAAGATAAATTAAAAATATGAAAACGATTGGAGTACGTCTTGAGGTGCCGCAAGGACATTAAAGTTTCATAAAATTGAAATCTTTGCTATATTTTAAAGGGTTTTTTTGCGGGTCTCGATTACAAAACAAAATATTTCAAATAGGCGTTTTATTATGAATAGAAACAGTTTTACTATTGCATTGGCATCAGGAAGCATATGCTTCCTGAGTCTTCGCCGGAGCAGATGTTGTGAGGGAGAAGGGGGTGGAAGGAGGCGGAGATTTGTCTGCGTGTACTGACACGTGACACCTGACAAGCTCAGAGCAGGTGTCAGGCTTTGCGAAGTTCAGTTGAGTGGACGGCTCGGCACCGTTTAAGGTATATTTTGTTAGTTTTAGTTTGCAAAATACTTTATTTTTGAGAATAAAAATGGCTCAGTCTAAAATAGTTAAGACAAGACAAATGTCGGAATGTCCCATTTTTGGGAAATTTGGTGATTTGTGTGAAGTTGAACTGCCTACTTACGAATACATTATGAAGTGTTACTGTTATATTAGACATAACCTCAAAATTGCTTCAGAGAAGGATCCTACTGTAAGTGAAATTTGTTACATTTTAGTTCCCAAAATAGAACAAATATGGTCAAGAGCTTCTATTCCCGTTGTTTCTAGCAAAAGAATTTTACAAATGGTAAAAGCTTATCATTGTAAATATAGGAATTTATTAAGGTCTAAAAGCAGAAAAGGGTCAGATAAGTTTGACTGCAACCTTGCAAAATTTAGAGAAGAAGCGAAACGTTTATTTGATATTGCTGCCTGTAAGTGTGCAAACATTAATACTTGTACTTGTATAAAAGAAAAAAAAGTACCAGTTATGGAACAAGAGTTTCTGAAAGATCAACGTTCTAACAGGGCAATGGTTATAGGTAATATTGATAAAGCTACCACAAGCGCTTTGAGGAAGAAAGAAGTCAGAAAAAGTAAAGAACTACAGAGAATAGTTAAGTTTAATCAAGAACGGACAAAAAACACCAGTGCATTAGAAACGGTTACTGGCAACAATGACAGAGCTGAAAGGCAGCATTGTTCTTTACAAGAAGAGGCAAACCAACCAGGTCCATCAAATATACAAGAAGTCACACATCTACCAGGGCCTTCAAAACTGAAAGAAGTGAAAAACACTCAATGCGTATTAAATTGTCATCTGTAGCTTCCATTGCTGACCGTATCGGAATATCAGATAGAGCTGCTGCAGCAATAGCTAGTGCCGCTTTACAGGACTTGGGTGTAATCACAGAAGAAGACAAAACCAATGTAATAGACAGGATGAAAATTAGACGAGCAAGATCAACAAATCGAAAATATCTCATTAATGACAGTCATTATCGTCCGATAACAGAAAATAGAGGATTGTTTTTTGATGGAAGGAAAGACAAAACAATTGTTCGAGAAAAGAAAGGAACTAAGTTGTACACAAAAGTTGTTTCAGAAGAGCACGTTTCACTAATAGAGGAACCAAACTCAAGGTTTTTAGGCCACGTAACACCTAAATCTGGCACCGGAAAATGCATAGCAGACAGTATACTGCAGTTTCTTGAAGATAGAGAACACAACAAACAACTTTTGAACTTTACTGCTATTGGCTGTGATGGAACCGTTGTAAACACGGGACATAATAATGGTGTGATTTCTTTGATTGGAAAGGAAATAGGAAGACCTTTACAATGGTTAATTTGTATGTTCCATGCTAATGAGTTACCATTGCGACACCATTTTTGTCATTTAGATGGTAAAACGAAGGGACCCAATGAGTTTAAAGGCGAAATAGGTCAGCAGCTTGAAAACTGTGCTAATATTCCTGCTGTTACTTTCATGCCAATTGAAAATAACCTTCCTCTTTTGGATAACAGAAATGATTTAAGTACAGATCAGAAGTATTTATTGGATATGAGTATAGCTGTATCAAGTGGAAATTGCTCACTAGATTTATCTTTAAGAAACCCTGGAAAACTTTCTCACTCTAGATGGCTGACATTAGCCAACCGCGTGCTTAGATTGTATGTGGCAACTGAAAATCTTAAGACTCTGGCTGAGTACATTGTGAAAGTGTATGCACCTGTGTAGTTTAATATTAAGTTAAAACCTTCATGTACTTATGGTTCCAAACATCTGTTTAAACTTATCTCATATTCACGCTATCTCTCAGACGACCTCAAGAACGTTATAGATCCGGTTATTCAAAGAAGTGGGTATTTTGCTGCCCCGGAAAATCTCCTTTTGTCCATGCTATGTGATGAACGCAAAATTCATAGAGAACTTGGTTTACGACGTGTTTTAAAAGCAAGAACAGAAAGTAGAGGGGGAGTCAGGAAGTTTAAAGTTCCAAAGATAAACTTCGATGCAAAGGATTACATGATCTTATGGCCTGAAAATGACGTAACTGAACCTTCCTTATTAAAACATGTTTTACGTGACACTCTGAATGACTTTATACGGAAGACATTTGAAGCTGAACCAAATAGTAAAGTGGACCCGGTTATCGACTTTCCCCGGCTTCCTTGCCACACGCAAGCAGTGGAAAGAGCTGTGAAACTGGTGACCGAATCGGCTCAAAATGTCTGTAGTTCAATCGCAAGAGAAGGATACATAAGAGCAAAAATTGACTCACGTGAGAAAATGCCAAAATTTAATACGAAAAAACAGTTTAATTTGTAAATGAAGTAGAAACAAACATTTTGCAGCTGTAACATTTGCAATTTTTAAGAATACAGAAGTAAGAAATTTACAAAATTTAACATTACAAAATATTTTTTTATTTTTATTATATTTTGTAAATAATATTTTTTCACAATTCTAATGTTTATATTATATATGTATTTGAAACGATTTTTTGTAACATTATATGTAGGAGAAATTCATAAAAAAAAATTTATCAAAGTTTATAATTTTTCAATTTTTGTACAAAATTTAAGCTCTTTGCGGCATCTCAAAACGTTGTAATATTGCAACCAAATTTTTAAAAATTCTTTTTTAACCTAAATGGCAACTTTTCCCCAGTATTTCCAAAATAAAATCTAAAAAAAAAAAAAAAAAAATTAAAGGCCTATTTTTTATTTTTCAATTTTTTCAATGTTTTTACAAACTTTAAGCTATTTGCGGCACCTCAAGATATTATAGTATCGCATCCAAATTTTTTTTACTTTCTTTTGAGCCTAAAAGGCAATTTTTCCCCACTATTACCAAACTGATATCTAAAAAAAATTTAAAAGGCCATTTTCGTTCCACCCTAGTGTTCATTCATGTGCATGAATGTAAATATTTGCTGTGCTTCCACATTAAAAAATAAGCTAAAACGAAATGACAGCACCACATGATGATAAATATGAAAAAGAAAAGAAGAAGAAGAATCTGATAATGGCCAACTGTGCATTAACTAAAGCTGCAACGAAATGTTTGTAATACACAGACAAGCCTTTTCTAAACAAAAAGTGTTTAAATCTTTTTCATGCCCTGTCAAAACGTACAAAATCATTATAAACCATAATTTGAATTTGTTTACGAATTTAATATTTTTTTTTTTATATTAAATTAAATTAAATTAAAATACATAATTAAATTGAAATTGCAAACTAAAATCTAATTTAAAATTATTCCTGTAAAAATATTGTCCAATTGTTTCTGCTATGTAAATGTACTTAAATATATTCATAAATAAATTTAAAGTTTAAATAATTTTAGTGCTTTACCATCTTGCTTTATCATCTTTTTTATTGCTTTATTATCTTAAAGATTCTATAAGTTTTTCCAGATGTATTTTATTACTCTTTCAATGTATTATAAGTCAGTTATCGGTAAACTTTAGTATGTTAGTTTCTATATTTGAAGAGCTTAAAAAATTATACTTCTAAAAATTTTTAATTTAATTTTGATAATCCTAATGAAATGTTCTTTAGTTAAAAAAATTAACGAGTATTTATTTATATTTTAGATGCTAAATGTTAATAAATTTTTGTATGCGTTTAAGTGATGCCAATTTATGACTAGGAGACACATAAAGATACGTTGTGAAATACTAGACTGCATGTCTTAAGAAGTGAAATAATTTATTTAAAAAATTTCTGAGATATTCATAAGTTATATTTAAAAAAAAAAAAATTGAAAAGAAAAATAATAATACCACGCAAAAATGCACGACGTCCTTATTATTATTTTTTAAATAAACTATAATATCGTATATACAATGTTATATAACAAAGTAGAGCCGTAGTGCAATACTTCATTTATATATTTAAGTTGTTTAAAAAAAGTAGATTCATAAACTAGTTTTATATGTTTATTTATAGATTAGGATGATGTAATATTTATGACTAAAGTAACTACAATCGACACTATAAGAAAGTATCCGGACTTTTCCAGTGTTTTTCTTAATTTTATAGAATCTGACATATTTTATAGAATCTTTTATATAATCTGAAGTCTAACTTTTAGGTATATACAGTTTACCGTTCAAGTCTTCGGACATTTTACAATATATATAATAAATATTATGTACTAACCAAAAGTTCCTCTGGAGAGTGTATATTGAAGATAATTAAATAAAATTACTGTATTATAAATACTTTTAAATGCATCTAAATTTACCTTTTAATAACTCTTAAAAAATAATTACGTAGACAATATTTTGTGATGTTAATAGACACTTTATTAGAAAACTATATCAGGACCAATTTCAGTTCCTTATAACCTCTTCTCATGCAATTTTGCATTGTTTAGCATATCTGAAAAATCATTGTGTTGAAACGCATTAATTTTATCAGAATATATTTGGATGATAATTTTGTTACCGATAATTATTTAAGTTTAATTGGCGATTTCTGTTCCGTATAAACGCTTGTCAGCGCAATTTCATATTGTTTAGCAAGACTTATATAAGTAAAAAATGTGTCGAAAGAGTGTATTTTTCAAAAGTTTCTTACTATAATATTCCTCACTTATTGCGTATGTTAAAACAATGCAGGACATTCTGAAGTCTCTTTAAATTTCTTTGAATTTAGTTACTTAAATCTCATTCGGAGAGTATTTGGAATTGTTTAGCATGACTGGAGGATGATAAATAAAATCATATTATATATAACATCATATTATATACAACATCATATTATATACATTATATTCTATTATGTATGATATTACATATGTTACCCTAAATAACCAAAATCCGTTAGTACGCGTAGCTACGAGTAAGAATACGAAGTGTCTACGAGCGTTTGTTACTTCGCGTTCTTACTAGTAATTACTGGTTATTACTACTGAGGTTAGTAAGAAAAGGAGTTAAAATTTTACTTCGGCTATTTCCTAAAACTTTCAATTAGAACCCGTTCTTACTACATGTATAACACTAACTTCTCAGAACAACACGATAGATGGATGATTTATGCGCTGATTGGTTCCTTCTGCTCACGTTGTGCTTACACGAGTTTCGGGAAATTAATCTAATGAATCTGGCAAAGGCAAAACTTTTCTTGAAACACTTCACCATTGTTTAGCTAGAACTTACTATAAATTAATGTAATACGTGTTCTTTATTATTATTATTATTATTTAGAATTATTTGTATTTTTACTAGTTTATTGCATTAAAAATACATACTACGTTGAATGATAGGAAAGAGAAGTTTACCAATGAGTTACAAAAAGAGAAGATACGACATTATCTAAATACATAATTATGACCAAAGAGTTAAACAGGGTGTCTTTTTGTCTTCCTAATCTAAAAATTGTTTATAAACTCTGTTTGTCTGTCCGACATCTAATTGGCATAAATATTTGTAAAATGTTTTAAAAATGATACGTGCTTTTTGGTTTATTATAGCATACTCGCTATTGAAAAAGTATATAAATATCACTGATGGCTTGGGTACAGATTCTCACAAAATTATCCCTAAATATTTCGGTCTATGCGAGGTTTTCCTTTAAAGCCTGTTTTAATATCGTTAAACACTATTGCACAAAACATAATGAATTTCACATGCAATACATTTATGTAAGTATGTGCATTTCCTAAAGAACTGAATATGATTAGCATAAATTATTATTTTACAGAGTAATATATACATATATATATATTCACATATATTTTCAAATAAAATGAATCTGTTTTCAAATGGTATTTTTTATTATATTTTATGAGCTTTTCTTTAAACAATTTTCAATTAAATCGAAAATATTTTATGATTTGGGTTTGTCTGTCTGTCTATCCATATGTCAGCTCTGACTAACGCAGATATTCTAAGAATATCTTGAAATTGATATATGTTATTCAAGTTTATTAAGGTATGTTCCGTATTGAAAATGTTATAAATAGTACAACTGGTCCGTATACAGAGACAACCCAGAATAATCCCAAGGTATTGAGTTAGCGAACTGTATTCTTTTAAAGCATATTTTAAAGGATTTGTATTAGAGAAATGGTTTATTATTCGTATGCACAAAATTTCGTTTTCTATGTAGAAAAATGTTTGTAATATAGAATATAATTTGCATTAAGATCTTCATGGTTACATTAAAAAAAGAAAAAAAAATGGGCTTTAAGTAGAAATTGCTATAACTGAATATTTAATTACATTCAGCGTTTTTTTTTTTTTTTTTTTTTTTTTTCATTTTACAACAATAGTGTTTATACCTTTAGTTAATCTGACCATGCTCTAACTTCCGATAATATTTATAGAATGCCTTGAAATCAATTAATATTATTGAAATACACTACGGCATATTCTGTATTAAAATGAAGTAAGTTTTTCAATTGGTTTGAATACAGGAACTGGCAAAAAAAATTACCATGTATTACAGCCTGTATGAGGCATATTTTAATGCATATTTTGCTAATGCATATTTACACTACATACAACATACTGAAATTCATATTTGTTATTAAGGTACACAAAATTATTTTGCCTGAAAATAACTCGTGATTAGCTTAATTTGTTGGTTTACAGCGTCCCACAGAGTTATTTTTATTCGTAATGAAATATGTGGAAATTATTCAATGTAAATTTCCAATATTATCAGGATTATTTTTGAACAACTGATGGTGTATTGTATATACAAAGTATGGAATATATGGACTATATCATGTACGGACTATATCATGCGCCCATGTATAGTATTAGATAACTTTATATTTATTATATATTTCTTATTTAACACATAACTATACGAGTGTCAATGTCATTCGCAACATTAAAAAAAGGATCTCCAAACTAATCATGTTCTATTAGAAGTCATTTTTTGGGGGGTAAATACTGTTATATGTGTAATAAAAACATGTTCTAATTGAAAGTTTCAGTAACTGGCCGAATTAAAATTTTATTTCGTGTCTTTCCAAACCTCAGTATTTATAAAACGTTGTCATTACATTGTAAAACATTTTGTGTAAGAATACACAACATTATCGAGAGAACTTAATTTCTCAACCATGTTGAGCAATGTTATCAGCTACAGATGTGTAACAGATACATACAGAGGCATGTTACGCAATTACAACTGGTAACAGCTGGTTACAACCTCAATATTGGGACAGCTTGCTTGTCGCAACCATGTAGAGAAATGTTACCAGTTGCAATTGTGTAACATGCCTATGTTACACAGCTATAGTTGATAACATTTCTCAACATTGTTAAGGAAAGTAAGTTGCCTCAATAATGTTGTGTATGCTTGCACATTTTCTTTTACAATGTAGTAAGAACTCGGAATTACAGATGCTGGTAGAAATTTCGAATTCATATTAGCATCTACGCGTAATAAAAAATTTCGGCTATTTGTAGTAACATATGCATTAAAAAGTATAAGATTAGCTTGAAGTAGGCCGGACTAATAATGATTGAGCTTACTAAGTCTATCAGATTGCTACTACAATATAATATTTTATATATTATTTCTATTTTACCTGAAAACTTTTAAAATACCTTATTCTTTTCAGAATAGAAAATTTGAAATGATTATGAAAAGCAACATTGTATGTCCATAAGTAAATGAAAATTTAAAGCAATAAAATATTACCATTTTAGATAGAAAATTTCAAAATTTAAAACAAAAAGAATTCTTATTTCTTATTAATTTCTTAATTAAAAAAAATAATTAATGAGCAAATAGTTTATGAATATAAGTAATAAATTCAATAAGCATAATTAATTAAATCGGACATTTTCACATTTTAATTAATTTTGTAAATTTAGCATAAAATAGGCAATTTTTTTTTAAATTCTTCCAAAAAAAAAGTTTTTTTTTTTTTTTTTTTTTTTTTTGGGGGGGGGGAGGAGATGGAGGATAATTAGCTCTAATTTTAATTTACTTACTAATTAAAATAAAATTAAATACTATGAATTGTTTTAGTAACACATTTATTTCAGACTGAAAAAATTAACTCCTGTAAACCGAACTTTAAAAATAGAAACTCACTATAGAATGCATTTTATGATAATGTAATAACGTTTGTGAATGTTAAAAGAGAAATCTAATCTGATTTGTTACTTTTAGAAAATTAGATACCAGATATTTTACTTAAGGATTTATTCTAAGCTATTTCGATTGAAAAATGTTCTATTTTTAAACAAATCACGAAATACATTTAAACAAATCACGAAATTAAACAAATTAGTTAAACGAATCACGTAATCACGTTCATACATTTTATTATATATATATGAAAGAAATGTCTAATTTAAGAGTTAATTAATAAAAACCATTAAAGAATAATTAACTGATCATTTATATTTTTTATTTAATATCATTATTATAATTTATTTATTTATTTATTTTTGTTGTTTTTATTAAAATAATATGCTATATTTTTTCGTGAAATGTATAGCAAACATATTTTGTTATGGATGTGTGTGTTTGTCTTGGATTTAAGCACAATTTGCCACATGATGGTCTCAGGTAGGGGTGGTGTGCCATGGGGATTTTTCTAAGGGGTCATAACGCGTATATACCCGAGATTCGGAGAAAGTCACAAAAATCTCTAAACGGCTAATTCAACCTGAGGTTGATATTGACACTTGCCGTCTACCAGCTTTAAGAGTAGAAATGCGTAGAACTGGTGGATGTACCGTTAAGGGAATATATATATATATATATATATATATATATATATATATATATATATATATACAGGGTGTTCGAGATTAATTTGACAGTTTTGGATTATAGTAAAAACCAGGGAATATCGTCCTGAAAATACATTTATTGGCCTAATGGAAATCGTACAGCATGGGGGGACACAATAAAGAAGACACACTCAAAAAACCCACCCTTTTTTTTTTTTTTACCACAACTACTTCAAAGCAGCTCCTGAATCTGGAACATGCAGCCTCTCGATCTCTCTAGGGAGAACTACAATTGCCACTTTAATAGTGTGAGTAAGCTGGTCGTTGTCTTTCAGGCAGAATGGTCGGTGTGTTGCTCCCCCACGTCAGATTCCTGAAAATCCACAAGATTGTTGTCAGGGGAGTTAGGGGACTGGATCTCTGCAACGATGATATAATTTTCCTTGATGACGGGGTTGTCTTGCGCCTTTTCAGTCAAGAGTTGGCATTTCTTGTAGGAGTGATAACGAAAGTCTTTCTTCAAAGCCAGTTTCCTGGTTGACGAGGCGACACACATTATCCGCGCTAGAGCTCGGATTTTCTTCCCTGGATCTCTCTTCACTTTTCCCTTGCTGTTGTCACATGAATTCCGGTGTGTGGTGGCAGTCGGATCGTCTTCTGAAAACTTGTCTAGCAACAACGGATTCGTAGACATCGCTGCACTTCTGCATTTTACTTCGTATCGATTTAGCTACGTTCAAAGAGCAATGCACAGTTGTTTTGATTGCATAATTGGGTTGGACGGTGCAAATCATCATGATGCAGGTAACCTTATTCCAATATTTTGGTGGCTTCCATCCGTCCTATGCAATTCGGTTTCACTTCATAACTGTATCGTGAACCAAAAAGAAGTGATGTCTGAGAACGTTGGCAATATCATCAGACAATTCATATGTACACTCAATGTAACCAACTGTTAAATTTACACAGAACACCCTATATATATATATATATATATATATATATATATATATGTATATATGTGTGTGTGCATGTAATCAAAACATTACAATTCCGTTACAATTTTCATATAAACAATATTATTTAAAAGACCAATCAAAAGAATCATGTGAGAACTAAATTTCTTTTGTATGTTAAAAAAATAAAGTAAAATAAAGATAACATTATTTACATTATAAATTCACTGTAATGTTATCAAATTCGGATGCCATTAAAAGGACATGTTGCGAAAATGCCAGAAGAGTCACAATATTAAAGAAAAAATTAAACATAATTAGTAGACTTTTTTCCCTATTGCTGTAAAACATAATTTAATATTATAGATGTTACTAATTTATAAATAATTCTTAGTTATTTTTTTGTAAGTTCATTCAAAGAGGCTTAGCCAAGTGATAAAATGTTCATTTTCAGCATTTCTAGCTTGCTTTATTTGCATTAAAATAGCTCCTTTCCCGATAAAATCACGTTAAAAAGCCTCATTAAGACAGGTTATGGTTTTGGCGCCAAATTTAGCGAATATTTTGGAGACTTTGGCGAGAAAATCCTTATTATCGATATACCGAATATGGAAGCTGTAACTTGAATATTGTACGTGTTTCCAGAACATTCTGAATTTTATAGAGGGTGTATAAACGGAGGCCCGGTGCGGCCAAGTAGTCAGTTTCTCGCTAACCGCTATACGATAAAGTGATCTCCTGACTAGTCTCTTTCATTACAGCATAGCTGTGTTTTAATGCTCTGATACAGTTTGTACTGCGAATTTGCTGTTGTCAGCTGTTACTTGAGCTGTGTTTACCGGTGAAACTGAAGTTGATACCTGGTTTATAGACCTGTAATCTTCTCGAATTTTCTGTAAATATTATGAGTTTCTGCAAGTTTAGTCTTTCATTCGGAGAAAACACAATACAATAATTCACTGTAATGTTATGAAATTCGGATGCTATTGAAAGGATGTGTTGCGAAAATGCCAGAACAGTCAGAATATTTAAAAAAAAAAAAAAAAAAAAAAAAAAAAAAACTTAATTACTAGAATGTTTTCGCTATTGCTTTAGAACATAATGTTACGAATTTATAAATAATTCGTATCTATTTTTATGCAAATTCATTCAAAGAGGCAGATTTCAGGTGGTAAATTGTTAATTTTGAGCATTTCTAGCTTGTTTTTGCATTAAAATAGCTCCTTTTCCCGTTAAAAACATGATAAAAAGTCTCATTAAGGCAGTTAATGGCTTTGGCGTCAAATTTAGCTACTTTTTTCACGTCCCTGGCGAGAAAATCTTTACTATCTATCTACCAAATAGGGAAGCTATAACTAAAATATTCTATGTGTGTTTCCAGAGCATTCTGGGTTTTATAGAGGTGTATAAAAGGAGGCCCAATGCGGCTAAGTAGTCAATATTTTGCCAACAGCCTTATGATAAAGTGCTCTCCTGACTAGTGTCTTTGATTACAGTCTTGCTTTGTGTTAATGTTCTGATACAGTTTGTACTGCGAATTTGCTGTTGTCAGCTGTTATTTGAGCTGTGTTTACTGGTGAAACTGAAGTTGATACCTGGTTTATAGACTTGTAATCTTCTCGAATTTTCTGTAAATAAACTTCTGAGCTTCTGAATGTTTCGCCTTTCATTCGGAGACAATCCCAATACAATAATAAATTGAGCTAAGGTATTATAATGATCTTAAAGAGAATATTTTATGCAATATGTCTTTGAAAAAACGTGATTATGTAAAATGAATCTGTCGTGTAAATGAATCTGACGCCTGTAAAATGAATCTGTCGTATCCGTCATCTTTGAATGGTCCATAATACTACCTTTTATCAAATTCTACTGTAAATAATTATTTTTTATTATTTTTCATGTGTTATTTTAATAATGTAAATGCAAGTTATATAATGTAAAATATGTGTTGTACTGTTCTAGATATGATTGAAAATTTTCTCCAAAAGCAATAATTAGGAAACGTTCCCAGTTAAATAACATGACAATAAATAAATAAATAAATAAATTTTGGATATTTTTCTGCACATTTTCAAACAATGTGATAGAGAATTAGTTTGATTATTTAACAATGCGAGTACTTAATCAGAATATAACTTTTTTGCCTAATTATCCTTAGGCTATTTATTAAATGCTTAAATTTTCTTTTTTTATAGCCTCTAGAAATATATGAAATATTTCGTAAGATTTAATATAGGAATGGAGATTTTATCATAATTTTGATTTTATATTTTAAAAAACGCATAAAAATCATTTAAATAATTATTTCCCAAACGTTTTTCCACAAGAATAAATTAGAAAAATTATATCCCAAAAAAATGTTTTATTCTTCCGATGAGAAGTTGCTTGTTGTAAATTCCCAATCACTTATCACTAAAACATTTCCTATCCTTATAAAAAGTATCTGATCCTTTTTAACGAAATAGCTTCCTTTTGAAATTCTAGGAATTTCCAAACAAACATTTTAAAATATAAAGAAGAATCAACGGTTATATATCAGAAAGATACGTGAAAGAAATCCTTATAACACACTGGTCTTTAATCAGAAAAGGATTAAATGTACATATAAAAAATGATGTTTTACAATTTAAAAAACTAAGATATAGAGCGTTGTATTATATAAACAAAATGTTCATACTAAAAATAGAATACAAATTATGCTTGAAAATGCTTTAGGGTACAGGTGTTTTTGCTGTTATTCTTTAGATATGGGCATATATATTAGTCATATTTCTTTTGAATTCAAGATTTTAATTGATATTGAGTACTGAGGTGTAAGTTTTATTATTATTATTATTATTATTATTATTATTATTTAATAGCTAAATAATAAATTTAAATAGATAAATTCATTAATTAACACTAGAAAAGCTGTATTATGACATTGTAATTAATGTAATTTTAATGCAATGTACAACGTTGTGCCTTACTATAGTTATTATAGTTCTCTATCAACTTAACACCTTGGAATTTACTCTTAAAAATAATGCTAATAGGTTCATAGAAAGTTTTGCGTTTGTACAACACATTAAATAACAAAACATTTCAAAAATAATAATTTATATTATTAATCATTTATCAATCATTCATTTGAAATGTGAATAAATAAAAACCTTTTATTAAACTTTTTTCTTAATTAAAACGTGCTTTTTTCTAATGATATTTTCGCAAAAGGGTTTTTCTACTAAAAGCATTTTCACACTATTTAATGATATATTTTTATACAGTATTTTATGTACAGTCGGAAAAAAAAAAAAAAAAAGAAAAAAAAAAAAAAAAAAAAACGCAACACTCAACGTAACTTTGTTGCTAATCGATGTAGAAAAATGTAATAGGTATCATTCGACGGGGAATTGAGAGTAATTTCAGAAAATGAACTGAAATTTTGAATTGGGAATTGTCTACATATTAAAACGCGCACCAAATTTGATTTTCAATGGTAATGTCTCACTTTTATTTTTTATTTGAATTCCTGGAATCGCGACAACACTAAAAAAGTATATTGGTTGTATATTTTACCTATTTTTTCACAGAGTTATACGCGTTCAAAATTTGAAGGTACTAATGTTAAATTCATATTTCAAACTTTTATTAATATCTTCACAAAAAATAACTTGATCGATATATATATATATATATATATATATATATATATATATATATATATATATATATATATATATATATATATTTACGAGATACAATGAAGAAACCCAAACATAATCCATCATTACTTTTGATTCTGAAAAATATTTCTAATTCTGAAAAATATTAACCCGTTAGTAGTCGCTAGTTGGTCGATTTTCCGCCCATCCTTCAGTGTTGCCAGATTTTTTTACTCAATAGCCACCAAAAATTTTTAGAAGTGGCATTTGATATACATAAAATGCGAATAAAATCGAAGAAACGTCGATAACATCACTTCTTAAAATTATTGGTGACAGTTAAATAAAAAGTGCGCAATCTGTAATAGGTGGCGCTGTCTATAGCGACTATTAACGGGTTAATAAATTCATATGAAAAAAAATTATGAATTATGACCTATATTATTTTTTACATAAAATGAATCCGAATGCTGAAAAATATGAGTATGCAAATTTGAAGCTCATTGCAGTTATTAGTTATTGAGATATAAATAAATCTTTCTTTTGGAGTGGTTTAAGGGACCATCTCTTATAAAGTTTTGCATGAGATAACTAATCAAATAACAAAGAAAATTAAATAAAATATTTTTATTTTTTATTTACGGGTCAAATTATATAACAACAACGTCACACGCAAAGAAATGAAACAAAAATGGTGATTTTTAAACATTAGTGTTAGCATTAAGAATTCCTGTTTTCTAAGGAAGACAAGCCCCACCTTCATCGTTCTTCAAAACAAAACCATACAGAAAAGAAAAGCAAATGTGACATTGAGTGATGAATTCGCATTAAACCCCTTATTTTATGTTGACAAAAATATGCACAGGTGGTATTTACTTCACCGAATGCTGATGATAAATTTGGAAACTTTTAAATGAACACTAGAAGAAAAAAAATACCTAAATAGGCGGGGTTTACTGTTTTAAATAAAAAAAAATAGGTTTAATGTAAAATTGTCAGTAAAAAAAAAAAAAAAAAAAAAAAAAAAAAAAAAAACGAATGGAATTGGAATTGAATACAGACTTGTAAAATCTTTTCTTAACTACCGTCATAGTTAAAGGATTAATTATTTGATTCATATATTGCTTTATTTATTTATTTATTTATTATTTATTTATTTATTTTGTACTGAGAAGGATTATTATTTTAAGGATACTTTAGTCTTTAAAATTTTATTAATATATTTTAACTATATATATATTTTAAAATATACTTAGCTTTTATAAATATATTTTAACACTTTTTCTGACCGCAAGATTTCGTCTTTTTGACAGTAAGATCCGCCTACCGGCGTTATTCTCTCAAAGTACAATATTTCAGAACAAATTTTCTGTATTCACAATTATATTACAAATGGATATACATTATAATTATATTCTTTTTAATCAATATATTTCTATCTATAGTGTATTTTATTAAAAAAATATGAACACTGGGTACACACTTAAGAAATATGTAACACATAAATTACGAAAGAAACGCCCACTGACATAGGTACAGATTTTCAAATGACATGAATCTACGTCAGCAGTCGCGAAGGGATTAATTAGGAAATTACATTTTCATAGAAATTACAAAACGAATCGTGCAGTTCCAAAGAGTTCAACTGACCCAAAACTGGTAAGTGCGATTAAAATTGTTTAATATTTACTTCATAAAACCTTGCAATAATTTATCCGAAAAATTTTAGTTTATACGTTGTTATATATATATATATATGTATATATATATATATATATATATATATATATATATATGATAGATAACGTAATAAAATTTAATCTTAAAATTTAGCAATGAATAGAACTAAAACAATAACAACATACAAAAATATAGAACTGAATTTAACTTAGAGGAAAGACTGACACAAAATGTTGCGATTTAGATTAAGAACA
The DNA here is from genome assembly GCA_963930645.1 of Salticus scenicus. Lineage (NCBI taxonomy): Eukaryota > Metazoa > Arthropoda > Arachnida > Araneae > Salticidae > Salticus > Salticus scenicus. The sequence continues at coordinate 130,191,397 of OZ005652.1, read as the reverse complement.
AATAAGATACAATAATAATTTAAAATACTTACGCCGACATGAATTATAATAAAAAAGATGATAATAAATAATATATATATATATATATATTATTTTATTCCGTATATTATGTTACACCTACGAAACAAAATTTAAGCTTTATTGGTGATCAGTATAGCCATAATAGACAATTTTACTTGAATAATATTGCCCTTCTTTCAAAGTGTACTGTCTGGACCAATCGCAAGTGTAATGCATTTAAATAGACCTAAAATTATCTAAAAAAGTACTGAAGTATATACAGATCTAAAAAAACTGAATTTAGGATAATTAAGTAAATGGAACAGGGTCCATGTTTTTATTAATTTTTATAATTTTTTTTTTTTTTTCTGAAAGATTTTCGCTGTGAAATATTAACATTTTGTCTATTTTTTATAGCATCTTAATTTTATTTTTCTACGTTCACAGATAATCCTCTAACACATTTTTGGTTATAACTCTATAAATAATGAAAATAAAGTATGCAAACAGTACACTTTTACAACAGCCAGACTCTCAGAAATTCGAATATGAAATCAAAATTTGGTGTTGCTATTCAAAAAATTAAAGTTGGTGCTCATTTCAACTTGTAAATGACCCCTAATTTAAAATTCGACGACATTTTCAGAAATTGCATTTAATTTCCTGTTGAATCATGTCTATTAGATGTTCCTGAGTCAATTAATAACGAAATTACAGCGGGTGTTGCGTTTTTTCCCCCCGGACTGTACAAAGTATATGTAATGCAGTAAATATAAAACATATACCATTAGAAAAAAATGCTAATATATAGAGAGCATCTATTTCTAACTAATCATGAAAGATTAGTTCGTTGAAAAAGTTCCATCGGTTTTATATATATATATATATATATATATATATAAACTGATAATAAGTGTTAATTAAACCAAAAGCACATAGGGACCTTCTTTATATATATTTATATTTTTGTACTTTTGTATTATTATATTCATATATCTACTATTGTACTTTATTTGAGAATTTAATTGTTTTTATAATGCTTTGTATTAATTCAATTCTAATCTTTAATTCGTTAGCTTTATATCTTTGATTTCATCTATGAGAGGTAAGGGGCTAGAGACGTATTTTTTGGTGAAGAGGCACATGTTTCTGCAGAAACATATCAATTTCCATTCCCTACATGGGGGGGGGGGGTTCCCAGAAGAAGACCCTCGTGTGTTTTGGTATTACTTTACAATTATTTTTAGTTTCATTATTTATTTCGGTTTTTTATTTAATTTTTCTGCATTTGCACATTGGTATATAAAAACTCTTGGCTATGAAGCCAACAAAGAATTTCCGACTAAGTTTCATTTTTATGAATTTCGATTTAGGGTTTATTAAATTTAGAATCTCGGATTAAGAATTTCTAGCGAATTTATTTTAAATTCAAATTCTGCAACGTTACTCAATCACAAATCAGAATAACATGCATATTAATTAAATGAGAATAAGTTTAAATCTACTTACCCTCTCTGCCAGCGTTCCGAAGATTAACGACTCAACCACTAAATCATTAGAATATAATTCGACATTTGAAGAATAGCTTTATTTGTCTTGAATACTTAATTACGAATTTTTATTAATATTTAAGAATGATGACTGGAAATATAATGAATACGATTAGAAGATTTTAATAGTTCTGATTTTATAGTTCAGAGATACCATGTACCTCGTCCGGATTCGAAAAGCGACTGAACTCAAACTGCACAGCGCCGTTCCTAATCAGTTCAGATGTGCGCATCACCTTCTCCACTCCACTCCTCCCCGACATCCTCCGGGGGGGGCTGAGCATGGCAGACTGGCGATTCTATTCACGGGTCTTTTGATGATTCCAACTGGCGTCTTCAGCGTGACCACTCGAATAATTCCATCCTCACCCGGATGGACGTCCAGGATGCGTGCTAGACTCCACTGAGCTGGCTGAATAGAGGGTTCCAACACCAGGACTTGCTGACCAGGTTGCAGATGGGTAACACCGCTCTTCCATTTTTCTCTTGACTGGAGGGAAGTCAAATAAGACTTTGCCCAGGTGCTCCAAAAGTGCCTCTTGATCTGCTGGAGGAGTTTCCATCTGGAAGAAAAACTGGTACAAAATTGATTAGTTAGGTTAAGAGATTGTTCAGGAAGCTGAAGAAGCGGAGCCCCAATTAGGAAGTGTCCTGGTGTAAGTACCAGGAAATTATTGGGTTCGGTGGAAAGTGGTACTAAGGGGCGTGAATTTAAGCAGGATTCAATATTTGTTAGAATAGTGTCACATTCCTCAAAGGTCAGGCAATTGCCTTTACACGCTTTGATTAAATGGCGTTTGGCCAATTTAACCGAAGATTCCCATAGGCCGCCAAAGTTAGGCCCGTAAGGTGGCATAAAATGCCAATGAATTTGCCTAGTTGTGGCATAGTCTTGAATAGTATTGGTTTTTGAAAGTTTCACGAGTTTCTTTAAATGGGCATGGGCACCAACAAAGTTGCGTCCGTTATCGGAGTAAATGTCAGTAGGATAGCCTCGACGCCCTATAAATCTTTGTAGGGCATATAAAAAATGCTCGGTATATAAACTAGTGACTAATTCGAGATGAATTGCCTTGGTGCACATGCAGATAAATAGGCAAATATAGGATTTAAATTTGGTACTTTTCCGTTTGTGGTCACATTTCGTTAGAATGGGACCTGCATAATCCAGGCCAACATGTTGGAAGGGTCTACAAGGGTTGACTCTTGCACTGGGTAAGTCCCCCATCAATTGTTGAATGGGGGCCGGTTGGACTTTGGCACACGTGACACATTTTCGAAGCTCCTTTTTCACAGTGGACCTACCATCAGGAATCCAGTAAGACTGGCGAATTAAGTTTAATACTAGGTCGACACCTGCATGCAGACTGTTCACATGAAAATGTCTGATTATAAGAGAGGTAAAAGTGTGATTTTTAGGCAATAATAACTGATGCCTAGTGTCATAGGGAAGGGTCTTGGCTTTATCAATTCTACCTCCCACTCTTAATAGATTTTCGGAATCAATAAACACATGGAGAGGTTTTAATTTACTGTTGTTTGCAACGGGTTTGCCTCGCTGCAAAAGGGTAATTTCTGAAGCAAAGGACCTTTGTTGGACAAATTTAGTCACCAGTCTTTTAGCTTCTGAAATTTCTTGTACTGAGACTGGTCCTTTCAACTTTGTAGGATTTCTACTATTATTTATAAACCGCTTCATAAATGCAATTACACGAAAAAGTTTTGTACTTGAAGAAAATTTTGAAACCAAGTCGTCTATCATGGAGTCATTCATTGGGTTTGACTCTATTAGACTTGGAGTTTTCACAACTGTACATTTGACTGAGGTCGACATTTCTGAATCATGCTCTGAGACCTGGATCTTTGGCCAATCAGGTCCAGACCACCACAGGGCAAATGTTTGTAATTTGTTTGGTAACAACCCACGAGTTTCACAGTCAGCTGGGTTGTGTTTGCTTGGTAAGTGTTGCCATGTGGTTGGATCTGTCAGAGCCGCTATTTTGTTGGCTCGGTGTAGGACGTATGTGTTGCCCTTTAAGGGTGGATTTAAGATCCAACTGCGGGCGATTGTGTAGTCTGTCCATAGACGAATTTCCTCCACCGGAGAATCTAGTGAGTTCTGGACGACTGACAAAAGTTCCAAAACAAAACAGCCGCGCATAGCTCCAACCTAGGCAAGGTAATGAGTTTTAAAGGTCCTACACGGGTTTTAGATGCAATCAATTTCAAAGGTGCGTTCTGTCTGGGACGTATATAAATTACAGCAGCATATGCCTTTGTTGACGCATCACAAAATCCCTGTATCTGGTAAATGGATTCGGATTTCAAGTCTAAAAATCTGGGTACTGACATGGCCTTAAAGGAAGCAATTTTTTCATAAAATTCGTTCCACCTGGATTAAATGTCTGGTGGTAAAGGATCATCCCAACCAAGTTTTTGCTTCCAAACATCTTGTATTAGCAATTTTTAAAGAATAGTGGCAGGGGATAACAGACCCAAAGGGTCGAATATGCGTGCAATTACGGACAATAATTGTCTTTTTGTTTTTACGCTTTCTTCGGTGTTAACTCCAACCTGCAGGGTATCCGATGTTAAATTCCAGTTTAGTCCTAAAATACGTTGGGAATGATCGGGGTTTAAGGATAATTCCTGATTTGTTGATTTTAAAGTTTCTGGGATCTGAACTAGAGCTTCCACACAATTTGAAGCCCATTTTCGCAGCTTGAAGCCCCCATCATTAAATAATGCCTGAAGGTCTGTGACCAAAAATTGAGCGGCTTCGATTGTTTCAGCCCCTCCAAGGAAATCGTCCATATACAGGTTGTTGCGGGCAGCCTGCACAGCTACGGGAAAATTGGGTTCTTCATCGTTTAATAGCTGTAGTAACGCAGGGCTAAAAATGGTGCACAGGCTGTGCCATAAGTAACCGTGTTCAATTGATAAACACGAAGTGGGTCTGACACATTGGCTCTCCAAAATATTCTTTGGAAAGTCCTATCATGCTCTGCGACTAGAATTTGCCGGAACATTTTTTCTATGTCGCTCGAGAGGGCGACTTTATTTAAACGGAATCTAATTAGATTGCTAAAAATGCTTGTTTGAAGTTTTGGCCCTTTATGCAAGTTAGAGTTCAGGGACTTGACATTTGTAGTTAAGGCCGATGCATTGAACACTACTCGTAGTTTGGTAGTGCTACTATTTTCATTAATAACTCCATGATGGGGCATATAATAATTGGGTGTACTGTTAAGTTCCTCAGCTCTTAGTAGCGTCATATGACCTAAGTCAGAGTATTCACACATAAACTAACAGTATTCCCTTTTGAGATTAGGGTTCTGAACAAATCGATTTTCAAGTTTTTTAAACATTTTTAGTGCACAGTTGGCACTTTCACCTAAATCTATCTCATCATGGAGGGGTAATTTCACCACATAGCGACCTTCGGGATTGCGCTTTGTGGAAGATTTATATAGTTCCTCAGCCGGATCGGCTTCGGTTTCACTCTTAGAAGATATTATTGGCTGATTGTCAAAAAAATCGTTTAAGTTTAGGCAGTGTAACGAGGAGCTATATGTTGATTCTGGTTCCCTTGAGAGGGGGCCACTGAGTAAGTACCCAAGTGAACTGGGAATGGCAGATGGTTCTCCTGGCCTTCCCGGTACTGGTGTGCCACAAATTAGTGACGCAAAAATATCTGCGCCTAATAATACTTCGATTGGTTGTGGCTTGAAAAAATTCATATCGGCTAACTGAAGATTTCTTGTATGTGGCCATGACGTCGTTCTCACCCGGAAATTTGGCAGAGGGGTACTAACCTTATTTACAACTAGCGCTTTCAAGTTCCTATACTCGTTAGCGAAATATGGCGAGAATGAGAATTCCGTAAAATTTAAAACAGTTTCTGCGGAAAGACCGTTTATGCCTATAAGTCGATGAGAAGTGCCAAACAAAGGCAAATTTAGCTTCTCAACCCACTCCTTTGTTATGAGACTATTTTGTGAGGCACTATCAACTAACTCCCGACATTGAATAATTTTGCCGTTAGGTGACCTAACCTTTATAAGGGCAGTAGCCAATAACACCTTTTGGTTATTAAAATTTGCATTAGATTGTGAACTATTGGCCACCGACGTAGTAACAAGGCCGCCTCCCTGATCTGCAGAATTCTGTGCATAAATGTGCAGAAGATTGTGATGTGAGCCTGCACATACTTTACAATATTAATTCTACATTGAAGTACTTGATGGTTAGTTCGCAAACAATTTTCGCACAGTGATTTTGATTTAACTAAGTCCCATCGCTCTTGAACAGTAATTCTATTGAATTTGGGACATTTAAACGATTGATGTACTTGAGAACAGGCGACACATTTATTTTCTTTTAATATTATGGAATTATTGACGCAGGCTTTTTTTACACTACTACCTTCTACTGGCTTCTTAAACATCCCTGGTTTATTTTCAAGTTTTGTTTGACTCGACGCCTCCTTTTCTATGAATGTACGAAACGAATTTAAATCGGGAATAGTTTGCGTATTCTGTAGACTGAGCTCCCACCTATGCCTAACGGATGAATCCAATTTTGAAATCATGAAATTTATAAGAATAAGATCGCTAAGAGGATTAGATTCCAATCCGAGGGTCGATAAATTTCGCACCGCTTCGTTACAAGTATCTATTAAATTGAAAAACGATTTAGGATCATCCACTTTGTTAACCTTTACCGAAAAGATTTTATTTATTTGAGTTATAGCTAATTGGCGTTTATTTTCGTAGCGCTGAGTAAGGATTTCCCAACAGTGTTTAAGATTTTCCGATTGTAACGAAAATCCACGAATAAGTTTTGATGCACTACCTCTTACACACGATTGGAGGTATTGTAGCTTTTCAACCTCACTAAGGCTGTCATTATCTAGAATAGATGATTTAAATAAATTTTTAAATGACAACCAAGATTCATTATCCCCGTAAAAATAAGGAATTTCAAGTTTGGGAAGACTAATATGCGAATTAACAGAAGTCCGTGGTTTGGTACGTGCATCATTATTTACATTTGGGGTATTTGATTGCGATTTACTCTCCAACACTACAGACAACTCCAACAGAATGTCCCGATTTTTCATCACTTCTTCAAAGTTTTCATCGTTTTCCTCTTCGGAAAAATTTGTAACTATTTCCTCGAATTTAACCTCCAGTACATTTACCTTATCTTTTAGGATCTTTAATCTGGCTTGATCGCTTTTATCGCAATCATTGAACTTCGATTTTATAAATTCTATTTCTCTAATAACATTTTAAAATTTTATCACTTTATTAGATTTTGGGAACTACGCACTCTTTTCGGCGTCATTCACCCTTGTTTTCCCCTTTCTACCCATCTTTTGAGCAAACTAATTACAAACAATTAAATTTAAACATGAATTAATCGATCGAATTAAATTATTATTCTTCAGATCAGGAAGTAAAACAAAACAAAAAATATAAGAACAAATGAAAAGAAACACACATATAGAATAGATTTTTTTTTTTTTTTTTACTGAAATAAATAAACTAATAAAATATTAAATGCACCCTTTTCATTCTCATACACTCATTTATTCAACAATTATTTAACATGAATAGCTATTTCTTAAATTCCCTAACCGAAATTGTTCCGGTTTGAAAACCAAATTATTTTCAATTACGTTTTCTCTAAACCAAAACTTTTACGTATGCATGAAATCGAAACCACTTTGAATTACGTTTTATATCAAAACAATTTGACTTCATAATTATGATTTATTTCACAATTAATTTTAATTTCCTTTAAAGTTCTTATACAGATAATTTAATCCTACGTAAACAAAAGAATTTTTTCAATTTACATTTTTTTTTTTAATTTAACGATTTACGATTAATTATCTAATTAAATTAATAGATAATTAAGCCTCCGTGAATCGACGGACCACTATGGCTATGAAGCCAACAAAGAATTTCCGACTAAGTTTCATTTTTATGAATTTCGATTTAGGGTTTATTAAATTTAGAATCTCGGATTAAGGATTTCTAACGAATTTATTTTAGATTCAAATTCTGCAACTTTACTCAATCACAAATCAGAATAACATGCATATTAATTAAATGAGAATAAGTTTAAATCTACTTACCCTATTTGCCAGCATTCCGAAGATTAACGACTCAACCACCAAATCATTAGAATATAATTCGACATTTGAAGAATAGCTTTATTTGTCTTGAATACTTAATTACGAATTTTTATTAATATTTAAGAATGATGACTGGAAATATAATGAATACGATTAGAAGATTTTAATAGTTCTGATTTTATAGTTCAGAGATACCTTGTACCTCACCCGGATTCGAAAAGCGACTGAACTCAAACTGCTCAGCGCCGTTCCTAATCAGTTCAGATGTGCGCATCACCTTCTCCACTCCCCTCCTCCCCGACAACTCTTTTTCAAGTTTCTTTTTTCTTTAAATAAAATATCAAGTTTTATTTCTACTAATTTTCAAGATTTATTTTATATATATGTATATATTTGTAATTTCTTTGAAAAATAAAAATCAAAAGTGAACTTTCACTAAACACATTTAGCCATTGTTTTCAAAATTGCAAACTTTATTATGAAATCTTGTGATATTTTAACTGTTTCCAAGCATTATATTTATTTATTTATTTATTTATTTACATTTTAGCGTTATTTTAAGTACTTAGTTTCCGTATAAAATTCCTATAGTTTCGTATAAAATTGAAATCAGCCAAGTTATTTAATAAGCCCTATACCAACGAAAGTACTATTTGAGAATGTTTCTTTCATTAACAGGATTTTTAGAAGGATATTGTCTATTAAGTTAATTTAACAGTTATTAATGTACTTATACGATTAAAACAATTGTAATATCGATGCCATTAAATTATTTATCATTTTATAGTACTCATATGTGAATTATAGATCTTCTTTTCTCATTGCAATATAAATGCTGATGATATTTTTTTTAAAATCTGTAATTTGTTAATAGTGTATATATTATATATATATATATATATATATACGGATACGTACTTATTTTGAATTCTTAGAACTTTCAATATAAATGACTTCTTATCTTTTGCATTTCCAAGGTTATTGTAAATTATATTATAACCTTATTCACATATATAAATGGAGAAATAAAAGGTATGCTTTGCTATATTTTTGGAAAAAAAAATTTATCTTAATTCAAACCATAAATTAAATACTGCTTATTAATACAATTTATGCATGAGAATATTTAACATCAATTCATAACAAATTTGGAAACATAATTAAGTTTTATATAGAAATCGCATTACTGTTTTTTTTTTTTTTTTTTTTTTTTTAATTCATTTTCCAATTCGTATTAAAATGTTTCGTAATCTGTTCTGTAAAAGTGATTAATCTTACGTAATTAGTCTATCACTTTTTGCTTCAAAACCAAATTTCTGGATTTTTTTTTTTTTTTTTTTTTTTTTTTTTTTTTTTTTTTTTTCAAGTTCTAGTTCAAAGATATTTACTGTTTCTAAGGATGTTAACATTCAAAGGAATTAGTCATTGCATTTCCAGTTTTTAATTTTAAGAATAAAAAATAATATATTAATACGGAAATTTGAAAACCGCCGTATGTTTAAAGCATATTTTTAATAGGAGTAGAGTCTTAAATGTAGTATTATTCGAATGATAGGGTTAATGACAGTTGCCGAATAAACGTAATCTTATATATGGCCAAGAAGTCTGACGAAAATACCATTATCTTTATACACTTTTTTATTCTATATGCCTTATTTATCTTATTCAAAATTCATATCGAAGAATGTCGTTTAATTGGCAGATGCATTTTTTAAAATGCAATGCAACGGCTCGTGATTCAGTTTATTTTCTAGTATCAAATTTTCCTTTTTCTTTTTTACTTCTCTGGCAACAGAAGTAAATATAACTTAACATTTTTTACCATGTTGTTATTAGTTTGCTTTCTGGTCATGGTGTCTGTTCGGAAGAAACATTCTAATCAATTTTAAACTAATGTTACGATGAGCTAGAGGTTTGAAACTTAAGCCATACCTCAGAAGTGGATGACAATACAATAACGGAGCAATAATAGCAATCTAGTAATAACGGATACAATGATGGAACATGAGAACTTTGGGCACAATGAGTGTTAAAACGTTCTTTCGAATTTTAACGCACTTCCTGTCATCAGACTGAGTTGAAAATATTCGTACATGTATATGTCCCATTCCGGCCCTAAAACGCCTGAGATCGTTCATCCGCCCTTTTCGCTCTTTCATCTTCGCGATGGTCATATTTCCGCGGTTAGTTGTCAGTGCAGATGACAAGTGGGCGGGTTAACTTTATGGTGACAAGAAGGGATAGAGAAGGGAGTTTCCTTGTCCTAAAGATTTGCACTCTGCAGTGAAACTGGACCAGACAATAATCCATTCTTCCCCTAATCTTAAGGAGTGTTGAAATGACACGCACATGAATAGAAAAAGAAGCCGCTCTGTGCTTCCGTGGGGGTGAAATCTCGGCCGTTTGTCTGGGATCCTGAGGTAGATGGAAATTTCCTATTCGTGGGACCGAAAGAGTTAAGGTACAAAGGCCTTGCAATTCATATTATTTTTTGATTAAGCTACACTTTTTCATACATATAAAACTCGAATGACAATAAATACTGTAACAGAAATAGATGCATATAAGAGCACCTTAGGGGCCCTGGTTTCCCAAATCCAGATAATTCATTTCAAATTTTAATCACCTCCTGTTGTGCAATTAATCTAAAATTTTGCACTCCTGAATAATTCCGATAATAGTACGTACTGAAGTAGAAATGGACTTAGGAGGCTCCAGCGGCTGTTAAAACATGATTTCAAAATTTATCACGCTTCCTATCATTCGATTGTAATGAAATCATGCATACATGTATAATTTGAGTGGCAAAGTATTCTGAAGATAAAACATAATTAGGAAAAGACGGCCTGAAGGGGTCCTGGGCCACCAATGCAGTTAAATATGATTTCGAAACTTGCCACACTTTTTATCATATGATTAAGCTATTTTTTTTTTCATACATGTTTAAGTACAATGATAATACACGCTGACGCAGAAAAAGACTTATACTGGATCCGTAAATCTAGTTAAAATTCGCAGATCCGGCATACCTGTATAATCCGGATGAAAACATATGCTGAGCTGAAACATAGTTTCAGTGGAGTCCATTTGGTATCTATCGTCCGTGGCAAATAAATAAATAAATAAACCATATTTAACAGATATAAATGTATATGTATGTGTGTTAACGTTTATATTATTACTGTAATCTCTGTTTATCAATATATATATATATATATATATAATATAGTATATATACATGAGAATAGACAAATAAGTCTCCAAAAAACATACAAAATAGAGAAATACCTTCAAAAACGTATTCAACACAGTAATAAGAATGAAAAAACATTTTAAAATTTAAAATATAATGCTAATCAAAAATCGAAATCACTTACCAAAAAATTTAATGACTAAAACGAGATAGTATCACACGATCTGATTATCAAACTGTTTATTTGTGGTAAAACACAATTTCAAATGAAAACTGAATTTATAAAAGTCAAAATACGTAAAGAAATCACAAAATTATACTAATAAAATAAAAATAACGAAAAAATTTCCTATACACTTAAAATAACATCATATTTTAAAAATCAATTAGGACGATAACGAAGTAATACTGTTTCAACGACAGCGCAATTTTGCGAGTTACGAGCGTTATTGCTTTTAACTGTATTTACTGTGTACATTATGCGCTGTGTCAATGTGCCTCCCTAGTATCACCATTTGGAAATGAAATGGAAAAAACTAATCGATTAAATGAATTTGAAGTTGAAGCATTTCGTATTGGGAACAGCTTTAGTATAGGACTCCCTAATCAAAATTTGAAATTTTGCACCGAAATAGCTCAGACGTTTCTTCCAAGGTCGTTACTTACACAATTGTGGCAGCTATATTTGAAAATAGGTACTAAGTTTTAAACGAAGAATTATGCTAAAATAAATTTTAAAGAATTAGAAAAGCATCAACAACATGGCAACAAAAATATAAATGTCACCATGGGGATCTTATACTAAAGTTGAACTTTCTGGGGAAGTAACAGTATATAAAATTTATTCTAGTAGTATTTTAAACTGAAATATACCTGAAATTTGCCTCTTATCTCTATCATAATCTCATCAAGGTATATAAAATTTCACAAACAGAAGACTAAAAAATAATAATTAATATTATTATTATCATTTAAATAAAAAAACATTTTCAATATACTTTTTTCGTAAACGAATTAAAAAGTATAAAAAAATTCTCCTAGCCTCATAGAGTTATGTAACCCTCATACATATTCCCCTGAAAATTTGTGAATTTTTAATAGCTATGTTAATAACGTTAAGATTTAAAACGAAAAACATCCGACGCATACAATAGGTGATTCATGCTTGGATAGTTCACCTAAGTGAATAACAATTTTATTGTACTGCAAATGACATAAACTGCTACGTTTATTTTTTCAGTGACAACTACTTCCTAAGCCCCTTACTAGTACCAATTGTATGCACCCCATGTTTTTTGTTTTAAATCGCACGATTATTTTCATAGCTATTAAAAAAAATCACATTTACAAATTTTCAGGGGAATCTGTATTGGGTTTACCTATTTCTAGTGGATTAGGAGAAATTGTTTTAAACTTAACCCCTTAACGCGCGGTGTCCTCGCCACGAGGACGCAAAATTTAAGAACCAGCTGCAAAAATTCATCCCGGAAATATTTTAGCAAAAATTCACGTTTATAACATATCAGAAAAGGCCGGTTTTTTAAACCTTAAAATTTAAAATTTCTTTTACTTTAATTTAGTTCATGAATTCCGGTGGCAGTATAATTTAAATGTTTCAAATTGTCTTGCGCCGCAAAGGGTTAAATCGTCGTTTACACAGAAAATTTGTATTTCTATATTTATTATTTAAATTTATGTATAACAGCCATGCAATATATATATAACGGCCATGTTTCGACCACTAAGCGATACTTCTATGCATAAAAGGAATGAAACCTTTATCAAAAATTAAAATATCTAACTGAAAATTGGCAGAAAGAAATATCTAAGCTGCATTCAGTGAACCATTTTTTGTGAATTAAACTGTACAGAAACATGTCATATAAGTAAATAGACACCATAATTTTTAAACAATGTTATTTATTTTATGGTATCTAATGATACAAAAACAAAATATGTATGTTAGAACTTAGTTGAACCCATGCATGCTATTTTCAAAGGCATTACTCTGTCTGCCATAGAGCCAATGAGTTCTGCTATCTTAGCCTAAGGAGTTTTAATCTACTCCTCACGTAAACATTGCAAAAGTTCTTTAGGAGAATTAGATTGTCGTGGACGTCGCTTAAGTGCACGATCAAGCAGAGCCCATACGTGTTCTATGGGGTTCATATTCGGTGACTGATTGGTCCATGGAAGCTGTCAAATGTCCTGTTTTGCTTCCCATTCTTTTTATCCATATGGCGAAGAGCGGCATCTTCCATGAAAAGCGTCAATGATTTATTCAGTACTAAATATGAGAATACTGGCAAAAGCCCCTTCTCCAATATGGTAATGTATTTTTTACTATTACTATTACCCACACATTCCACTAGCTCTGTTTTTCCAGTGCTCGAAATCGCACCCCACACGAGAAGGGAAAATCCACCATGTTTACGGTTGGTTGTAATCGATTTAGGCTAAATTCTTGTGTGGGTTGTCTCCAGCTACATGAAAACTGAGCAAAAGTGGACTCATCTGAGAAGATGACATGCTGCCAAAATGTCAAATCATTCTTTTCTATTCTTAATATTGGCTGCAGTGAGAAGAGGTTTGCGTCTAGCAGCTCTCCCATGATATCCTAACTTATGAAGATAGCTAATAGCAGTACGGCGACTCACATTAAGCTGTGTTCTTACAGCTGCAGCCTTGCAACGAGGATTCTTTTCGACGATCCTTTTGGCAGCTCTCATTTGGCGTGCTGTTGGTCCAGGTTGGTCTGAACAGGGTTTACCAGTTTTTTTGTTTCATTTTTGAATTGCACGATCACCCGATTGCCAGCTGAGAGAGGAATCTGCAGCTTTAAGGCGATTTGCCTCTGACTTCTAGTAGCTTCACATTGTCTAATTATTCCCCCTCTTTGAAAATCACTCAATTATTTTGAACCAGGGTTTCGAGGCATATTTTAAGAACTTGACAATATATTCTTCTATACAAACCTGCAAAAAAAAATAATTAAAATAAAAATAAAATAAAATAATATCAATTGTTACCTCGAAATTTATTAATGTTCATAAAATTCAGGGTGCCTATTTACTTATGACATGTCTCTGTATGTTTAAGAATGTTTATATATACTAACTATTGGAAAATATAAATAAATCCACCAACTCTTATTTAATATGATTATATAAGAAGTTTGCCCAAGTAGGAAATAAATGATGTAATATATAACATTTGAGTGCATGAAAATTTTAGGAAAGTTATACATAGTTTATAGTCCGTTGAGTTTTTAATTTAATTTTCGTTATAAAACGTATTAATTATTTTCGCCTACACGATCATTCGTACATCTTGGAAGTAGTTGTTACCCTATCTAGGGGATACGATTCTGGTATTTTCACTAAAAATCACGTTAAAAAAAAAAAAAAAAAAAAAAAAAAAAAAAACTCCCCTTTCTTTATCCCCAGCATGGAAATAAACAAGCAATGAGATTCAAGGTAAAATGCATGTAAACACTCATCCACAATCACAAGTGTGAAAAAAGAATTCAACTGGAACCAGTCAGAAAATACAGGTAAAACAGTCAAGACGAAGAAATTCATACAGAAATCAAAATTCAAGGTAAAAATTATACAAACACACACACAATCACAAGTGTGAAAAAAGAATTCAACTGGAACCTGTCAGACATTTTACATTTAAAACTTACAATAAATATTTTTTCCTTTTACACAGATAATTAACTGCTAATGATATACTTTAAATAAACTAAAAATATTCAAAGGCATGTGAAAATGTCCCTTCTTTTTTAATAATTAAAATATGTAAAAAGATAATAATAATTGATGGTTACATGTTATACAATTGCATGTAAACATACTTTTCGGATAAAATAATAATTGTTGTTTATGCGAAAATAAATCACGTTTTTTTAACAAAAGATAAATATTTGCAAAATTTAAAAGTCATTAAAAGGCTATAGTAGTGATATGTTTGCACAAACCGATTATTGGAAAACGCTTAAGTATGGCAATTAATAAAATTTATAAAAAGCAGTTTTAAATATTTCTCTGCACAGACATGTTTTGTCAGATAAAAGGTGTTAAATAACACTTTTTGTTTATTTATCTCGACATTAAACAGCTTTTGAAAATGAGAAAAAAAAGGTTTAATTTCTTCCATAATATTTACAGAAAAGATAGAACATTTTAAAAATATTGTATTGAGTAATAATTAGAGAAGTCGACGATGGAAATTTTTTCTTCAAGATGATATGTTGTTCTGATGTATTTTTGGATGCTGAATAAAGGATAACTATTCAAAAATTTCCATCACGTACAGTTTTGACAAAAAATGGGACTGTATGAGTCTAAAGATCCCCTTTTACAATTCCCATCTCAGTCATTTCCCGGTTAAATCTGGGTGATGTGTGTAAAAAACAAGGACAGCTATTATACCAAGATACCAAAGAAATGGTGAGAAGGCATCAGGAACGATAGGATGTTAACATGTTAACATATTATTGTTGAATTCTGTATAGAGAATCACCCCTTCCCCACCCCCATAAGACCTTGAAGAACAGTAGAAGGTAATTTTTTCTGAAAGGAGCTTTGATGTAAAGAAACACCTTTAAAGCACATTTAAAATATATAAATAATGAACATTTTAGTGTATTTTATACAAATATTGTTTCGAATTTGTTATAGTCTCTGTAAATTCTTCTAATTTTCATCCTTAATTTGTGAAAATTCCTTACGTCATAGGAAATCATTTCTGAATTCAGCGAATCAAAACACATTAGAAAAAATAAATTAAAAGTACAATTTCACAGACCTGTGTGATTAGAAAATATTCTACAAATACATTTTTTAAAGTTAAAGTTTTTAAAATTAATTACGTTAAATCTAGTAAAACATAATAATAATAGAAAAAATAATAATAATAAACTGAATTTATCATATTTTGCAATCTGTTAATAAATAAATATTTGAAAAAATGTCAAAGTTCGTTAGCATTTACATTAATGGAAATCTACTAAAATTTTTATATAGAAATTAATAGGTCTGTAGAAATAATATTGTGCATTATGGTTGTATCATTATTGTCATTGTGTAAAGATTATGATTAAACTTAATTTAATAAATTTATAATGCATTTTCAAATTTTGATAATTATTTAAAATATGCATGAAACATATAATGAACCTTATATAAAATAAAAATCGTATATGAAAGGATTGTATTACATAAATATATAACGATTTGTTGTTCAACGCAATATTTATGCTACACAGGGTGTCTCAGTACCATATTTTAGAATTTTTCGGAGAGAAAGGATACCTGCATACTAACGACTCGCACCCAGCAGTTGGTCGGTAATGCTTTCCGACAAATATAAAGACAGCAATACAAAGTAAATATACAAAATACAAAGTAAATATCAATTTCAATAAAAAATAAATAAAATTACATGAATAAAAGGAACATAGATAAAAAATAGTGTTTGAAGTTTTGGACACCGATTTCAGTGTTCGTCTGACATCTACGAGGACGGTAATTCCGGATATAATGGAATACTCCATGCTTATCTGGAATTATCTACTGCACTACGTGAAAACGTTTATTCCGTGTTGTTAACAGAGTGAAGCCTGCTTTGTAGTCGAAGGACAAAACCTCGAACACTATCTTCAACCTATGCCCTATTTCTTCATATTGTTATTTATTGTTATTTTAAATGTTGATTACGTGTTTTTTTTTTCCCTAATGTTTCTAATTAGGCCAATGAACTTCGTATGTTCATTATAATTATTTAAATCAATAAGCTAATCTTCCAAAACCATGCAAATTATGGATAAAATTTATCTTCTTTATCTTAATACATTGCTATGATTGTGATGGATTTTCATTGATTTAATCTTTTAGAATATTTTATTCAGTTGATAAGTACGTAAGGAAAAAATGAATAAAATTCATTTTCTTTATCCTATCGTTTTAGTTATTACATTATTTTCAGCGTTTGTTTCGGTAAACTTCTTCATTTATTATTAAGGGGGTTACACATATTAATTAAATATTCAATTTTAAGATAACTAAAAAGATGTAATTATTATATTTATATTCACTTTATATAAAAATCTAGATAAAATTACAAAGGCACCCTATTTTTGTTAAAATATTTTTAAGATAGTAAAGAAATATATTCTCATTGAATGTATGTAATCTGTTCCATTGTTAAGTAAACTGAACAATCTCATATATATAATGAAGGCAGTTAGTTATTCATATTTACAACAATGAGTTATTTGGAATCATTTATTACATTATCATTTACTGATCTTATTGTACTGATCTTACATTCTAACCTTATTCAAATTTTGGGTTATGAATATCACGAGTTTAATAAGTAATTGTAATAATTATTTATACGTAAATGATATCTCAAAAATAGGAGAATATTTTCATTGCGGTTATATATATATGTATATATTTCTTTCAATTAAAGAAAACTAGGTAATTATATTTGGTTGTGTCCTTAAATTATGTATTATAAATAAAGATTAATAAACTTTTGTTAGAAAATAAAACTATTAAAATTTATTTTAAACAGTGTTGAACAAATAATAATATATAAAAAAATGCTTTCTGAATCATTGATTTTTTTTTTTTTTTTTTTTTTTTTTATTAAACAATGATTTAAATCTGAAATTCCAAATAAAAACATAAAGGTTTTTTTTTTTTTTTTTTTTTTTTTTTTTTATGAATTAAAGAAATATTTTACTCTGGAATATTTTTATACAAGATTGTTTCAATAAAGTTCCACTTTGCAATGGTTATAAAAGGAAACTATTGGATCAACTGTTATAAAACGTCATAATACTTTAGAGAAGGTCATGGGATTTATTTCCGCAAAAAAAAAAAAAAAACTTGAAAAACACTCCACCAGGAGAACATGATGCTGTATACAATATTGTTAAAAGAAATAAGGGACGAATTCAAACTTAATTACTCAACTTGACGAACACAAAATTTGCAATAACAGACCTTCTCTAAAATTATGTGCAATCTTGAAATGTTTTTTTTTTTTTTTTTTTTTTTTTTTTTTTCTGACTGATAATTTGGGATTTTTTAAACTTGAATTAGACCCTAAGACAGGAAGACGTCGGTATAAAATGTATATAACCTACTCTAAAACGAAAATATTTGTGGGGTTATGCACAACCGCAATCTTTTGAATTACCCTACGGCAAGGAGAATATAAATTGGATTTACGAAAATGCGTTTTACACGTCATTCCAAATTTTCGAACAAAACTGAGTCTCCCTGTCAAAGTCCTCTTTTTTATGGAACGTAAATTTTTATAAGCATGCCAGTCATTTCTTTTTTTTTTACATTAGCAGTGAAGAGTCTCATTTGAAAAGGTATAGTACCGTAAGTCGAATTCACGGATAGGCAATGACACTGTAAATCTGATTAAAATAATAATAGCAAAATTTGAAGCCAAAGGTACCCAGGCAGAGAAGGGAAATTGCCTCTGGGCTAGCAAAGAAAATTGTTGCCTTATCAGCAAAGAAAGCAATAATCAAAAGGAAACGTGAGCATGCAGCATACACGTGGTCGAATATCGAGTAGACGTACCGTGGTGTGCGTTGTGCAAAATATTTCACAAAGCGTTGCAGTTTTAACCATATAAAATCAAGCATGTTCAAAAACTGAAAGATAATAATTTTGCTGTAAGGAAATATTTCGCTTTTGAATTCTCAGCATGGATGGAGGTGGACAAGCATTGGGTAGGGAACATTTTACGAACTGATGAGGCCCATTTTACACATAACAGCTTGTTTTCATCTAAACTAATCCATCATATTATCCACCCAGCTTCATTGAAAATCAACCGCTTGATATGGTGTGATAGAAAGTTTCATTATTAGACCATTTGTCTGTAAGGATTAATCGACAGCTGCGCTTATGACATGCACTGCTGCTCGCTTAGACATAACTGCTGCTCGCTTAGAATTAATGTCAAGACGTTTCGTGATATCTGAACTCCAGAAGCGTGCACTTTAGACACCACAGGATGTTTTTACGCAGAACGGGGCCCCAATGCACATTGCTTCAAGTGTAACACAGTTACTTAAGCAACATTTCATGGATGAATGGATTATAGGTCGAAATGTTTCATATCTTAGCCGCCACTGTCACCATACCTCAGCCCTTGCGACTTACGTCTATGGGGTAAAGTCAAAATCATTATTTATGGTGGTAAAATAAAATATTGGCGGAGTTAAAAAATACGATACACCGGCATTTCCATAACACTATTGATGATATGTTAAAGCTATTGTTGGGATTGAAATAATGCGATTTAAACTGCTTTTAGAAAATGGTGAATGCCATGTTGATCATGTTTTGAAACATGTTTCTGAAACAATTAAAAATATTTAAGCCAATGTCTTCATATTTTATTTTAATTACATTTTTAATATTTATTGATGCTGCATATAACATCATTCCCACATCGGGGAGAATATTGGAAGTTTTTATTTGGGGGAGGAGGGACAGCAAATAAATTCCCATGATCTTTGCTAGACTATTACCAAACTTAAGAACTATTAGCTAAGTAGATTTCTTTTTATAATCATTTCAAACTGGATCTCTAATTATTACCATCCTGTGTTATACACAAGAATGCTTTCAGCGTTGCGTGCAATTGTATTTATAAAAGAAAAAAAATTAATATGCCCCTGTATATTAAAACTTGTCCTTAATTTTTCCAACATAAGAAGACAGGAGATATTCCAAAATTTGTAGAGTGAAATTTAAACTATTACATTTAAATTTGCTTTCTAAGCTTTAAATTTTGTAAAGTCAAATGTACATGGAAATGTACATATGGTACACAATATATTGTTATTGATATACAACAGACCAAAAAATAAAATTTCATTTTAAAATAATAAAAATAAAAATAAAAAAACTGGATTTATAATAAAAATTTCAAATTTTCTATAAATAATATCGGTTAACAATTTTTTTTTTCCGTATTGATAACAAACATGCTTGTAACCATTAGCTTTTAAACATGGTAATATGCACTTACTCTCGAAAATAGGGACTACTGTTTCTTCAAATGTCGACGTTATCTCAATGGCTAAATCAATGTTCTTTCAAAAAGGCGTACTATATGTGTTTGAAGCAGCGCAAAATATTAAGCGCCCGAAGAGAGGGTAACTCAAAATAATAATAATAATAATAATAATAATAATACGATACTAAAAGTTAACAAAAACATGTTAAGTGTACATACGCATGTTTCTCATATGGCAAGTGCAGCAGTTGAATTAGGATGATTCTCCTAAACAGTCTGGATGGTGGACATATAATAGGAGTTGGAATTTTTTTTTTTTGTGTGTGGCTTAGCATTCCTCAGCTACAATAGAAGAAAAGCATATGGCGTTGAGTGAGAGAGAACCGGTATGAATATGAACAAGTCCACATTACTTCTCTTTTATAGGAGTATGTAGCTACTAGTCAATGAGTTCGGTGTGTGTTCAGCTTTGCCTTCAATACCCGAGTGCAGTAATGGCTGTTGCCAGAGTTCGCAACCTCAATGGGAGCTATTGAGCGACATAAGCAAAGAAGTGTCTATTATCAAAATGGGCTTTTGGGCGACCTACCACGGAACTGCTAGAAGTGTCTCTTGTTCTCTTTGGTTACTGGGGATTCAAACTTACTTATGCATGGAATAGCCGTGGAACCTTGAGTATGCACCAATCTACGGTTACGAGGTTTTTCTGTGCATCTCTCATGTGTATTATTGAACGTGCAGCGCCTACCCTTTTCAGTTTCCCTGGAGTTTGTAATCTTCTGTTTATGGTCCCCAGTAGCTGAAACTTCTTGTTGCATCTGTTATTTGATAAGGGAATTTTTTTTGTGCTCCTGGAAGGGGTATAAATATTCAGTGAAAAGTTCTTTTCCCCAATTTTCCTCTACGAACCCATCCCGTCGTATGCGTTCGACGCTATCCCTCGTCTTAGTGAGTTCGGCCTTCATGTGCGCTTCATGTAGTGTAAATTTAAGTGTAACGTGATTCAAGACTTTTCCATAGAATTCCTTATAAACATCAGAAAAACACCGTTTCGAAGATTCTATCCTAAGCGTGGTTTTGTCGCTTTGGTGCGACTTCAAAAATACTTAGAGTCACCAACGGTCGACCGAATGGACTTTCGTGAGCATGGAGCAGTTGGTGTTGCTTGCTTGCGCATTTTTGATATAAATGTATGCTTAAAATAATATAATTCATAATAAATGCCAGGTAAGAAGAGAATCAGTATAAATACAAGAAGTATTACAATAAAAAAAGAAAGAAACCACTAAAAAATATAAAGTATTTAAAAAATTATTTAAACTTATAAGCATATATACACATGCCGATTGTTTATTGTAAATAATTGCAAAAAATATAAATAATCTGCTGCGGCATTCACACGACTTTATCGTACCCTGACATTCAATATTATAAAGGCAGGTTGGACATGCAGGGATAAGATAACGGACACTGATTTATAAAACTTCGTTAAAAGCAATTAAAATAGGTTTCGGAAAAGCTTCATTTAAAAATAATTCTGTAAGAGGATGGCTAGCTCCCCTTTCCCTCGAATTCCTGTTTTAATATTGTACTTAAATTTAAAAATAATTCAAAAGCTGTTATTAATTTTAAGTGTTCATTTCAAATTATTCAGACAACTTTCACCCGGACCGTTCCTTAAACTTGAATTTTGATAAAAATTTTCATGTAACTTCAAAATACATTTGAATTATTGAATGTTAAAGTAAGTCCTCAGTATTCAGGAAACTTGAAAACGTGTCAATATACAAGAAAGCAAAGCTAAATATTTAGTTATAAAAATACTTTATTTACCATATGAGTTTGAGAAATTAAATTTAATTTCAAAGCAGTTTTTCTGAACATAGTAAAATATTATAGTAAATCCCTTCTACTAATTACATTGAATAAAAAAAATTGTTTTCGATTAAATATTGGCAGACTTGTACATCCTCCAAAAATTATGTACAAACCAAACTGTGCACAGAAGCATAATCCTATATAAATAATATATAGTACAGCCTCAAAAGTACTTCTATGAATTTCCAAATATTATCCCACTATAATCTAGTACTTTTACGTAACAATAATGTGTGTAAATAATATGTGCTGTAAATGCACGGTGAATGATATTTATAACATATTCTACATGAAAGATGCTTTTATGCATATATATATATATATATATATATATATATATATATATGTATATGTATATATATATTTCATTTAGTGCAGTCTAGAGACGTTAAACTCTATTTACCTGCAATTTCCCCCGTGGACGTAATGTATTTGAATTTTCCTGTTCTCGTTGTACACGAACCATTTGATTCATTTCTACGAAAAGTTTAGAGTAGCATATATATGTGATAAATAATAGATATCGTAATAAAATTTAATCTTAAAATTTAGAAATTAATAGAACTAAAACAATAACAGCACACTAAAATATAGAACTGAATTTAATATAGAGGAAAGAATTACACAAAAAGTTGCGATATAGATTAAGAACCAATGAGTTACGATAGTAACATGAAAAACTTACACCGACCTGAATGATAATGAAAAAGGGCCATTATACTTATGAGAGAGAAAAACATATAAAAAATCACAGAATTAATTGGATGTAAATGCTTAAAGTTAGAAGCATACGTTTCAAGGGGCGCATACTTCATAAAGCTTTAGAATAACAAGTTCAGTCTTTGTGGTAATATTTCTTCTTGAGATATGCTGATAACACACGCAAAGACAGACACACACGCCAACAACTAAAAATATGTTTTTTCGGAATCAGTAAACCTCAAAAGGTGTAAATATAACAAAAACACTTTTTTAAAAATTTGACTGAAAAACAATACATTCTCTACCATATAAGGGTAAGAGAAAGCAAAAAAGTGATAAGAATACTATTTTCAAATAGTTGTAATGAAACTTCAACATTTAAAATAAATTTGTAATAATTCTTAAAAAAAAAAAAAAGTATTTTAAAAACAGATACATCCAAGATTAAATACATATTAACATATTATTAAACCATGAGCTTTAACCTTTGTAACTATAATTTTCAACAGTTAGAGGAAAATAAAACCTTTAATATTAGATATATTTACTTTTTTAATTATTATACCTTAACGGCCCTCTTCCATTTACCGTCGCCGGAAGCCCGATCCAATGTTATTCTATGGGGAAATTTTCTTTACAAATAACTTATTAAATAATACATATTTTTAAATTCTGTTTTCACAGTCAGAAAATTCCCAACCGTTAAATTGACGGACCTTTTTAAAAATGCATTTTTTTTGTTTTTTAATATTTTATTGTGAAATTGCAAAATGAAATAATTTACATATTGAAAATTCGTATTTTGCAGCTTCAAAATAAAATATAAAAAAATAAAACTATATATTTTTTTTTAAAAAAAAAGGTCCGTCAATTTAACAGCTGGGAATTTTCAGAATGTGAAAACAGAATTTAAAAATATGTATTAGTTAATAATTTATTTGTAAAGAAAAATTTCTCATAGAATAACATTAGCTTTAGCTTCCGGGCGGTGAGTGAAGCGGGCCCTTAACCCCAAAAATTAGGATATATTCAAAGCGACAATAAATTGATAAGTTATTGTTCAACCATAAAGTATTTATTATTATTATTATTATTATTTAATGTTGTTGTTCTTATTTTGAAAAAAGAGTATTCTAAAAATATTCTTTAGAAAATTTTAACGTTGCATTCTGTAGTAGAATTTTGAATCGCATATTTTCAGTCACATTTACATTTAAATACATATAAAGAATATTGCTTTTCTGTTTAGAAAAAGTGCAAACATGTTACATGATGCAGAAAATTTCAGTTTATCTCTGTATAGTAACATGAATAATGAGAAATCGGAAGTAAAGTATTTCAAGAATTTCAAAAATATTCTTAAGAATTTCAAAGACCGTAAAAAGCATTACAAAATAAAATTATGTAAAAATTAGCGTCTGTCAAATTTCACGAAACAAATAAATAATATTTTATTGTTATTTGATTTATTTTAGTTTTACGTATTTTAAAAGGGAAAATGAAGTACAGGTAGTAATAAATTATTAATGATGTAATGTTACTCTTGTACTAAAAACTAATTCATTTAATCACCATTTATTAATGTACACTCGACTTATTTTCATCAATAAATTTTAATCCTATCTCAATTTAAGTTAGTAATCGCTGGTAAGCATAAAGTATCAAATTTACTAGCACAGTACACATACACACACGCACATTTATTTACTATAACAGTTCTCGCCAGCGTTGCTCGTGTTGAGAGTTTGCTTTATAGAATTTTAAAATCACTGAAATAACAAAATAAAGAAAGCGTAAAATAGAAAGAGAAATCTATGAAGCATTTCCCAAAGTATTTAATAGGGAACAATACAAATAAATAGAGGCAAAAAAAAAAAACTCCTACAATTTTAATATTGTACGACTAACAGTTTTGAATTCACTGTATTCTGAAAGCTAAACGAAGGCGCTCGATAGAACACGTTAACATATTTACAGAACTTCAGTACGAAAGCTTTTTCTGAGGAATTAGTTTTTTATTTTATTTACTTAATATTTTTTTTAATATAGAAATTAAAGTAGGATTTTGTTTTTTATATAAATATTTCGTTTCAGAATCAAAAGAATTTGAAACTCGTAGCTAAAAGTAATATTGTGAAATGAAAAAGAGAGAAAAGAAAAAAGCAGTAAATAAATACATATACACACGTACACACACATACACACACACACACACACTCACAAAAGAAAAAATCCAAATTATATCTATTTAAAATTAAGGCGAGAACAGAAATTATATCTATTTAAAATTAAGGCGAGAAAAGAAAATATGTATATACATATTTCCAGTTCTAAAAAGTAAAGAACATACGATTAAATATACACATAAGAAAAGCATCCTTATAATTTATGAATGAGATGTTTCGTTAATGCACCAAGTAACATGGTGCTTATTTGATTCGAAGTTTTTTCTATTCAGAACAGTAAAAAATATGTACTCACCGCATACAAGGTAGGAAGATTGGCGCAGAACTCATACCAATATTTGCTTAAAATATTTTTTTACCTATAAAAGCGTTGGTTCAATAAGAAGAAAATTTTGTATGGTTTGTTGTGGTAGGAATTCTGCGCCAATTTTCCACACTTGCACATGAGAACTAACAACATAAAAACTGTTTCAATGCTTATGAAATTATGTGCGCTTGAAAAAAAAAATGGCCTTTGCAGATTCAGATGAAATTTTATACAAAATTTCTGAAGTAAAAATAAATAAATAAATAAATAAATAAAAATAAAGCAAAAATGTCCTGTAGAAAATTTACAGAATATATAAAAGTTTTTGCAGCTTTTTAAGCAAATCTTTTACAGTGTTCTATAAATTCCGAGAGAGGGGCGCCGGGGCTAGCTAACCATGCTTTCGCGTAACGTAACCGAACTTCCGTGGGCAAATCTATCAATTCTACATGATAGGCACTCAGCTTCGACAGAGGAAATTCTTCAACACAAGTAGGCAGTTTGATTACGAAATTTTGTATTTATTATTTATTATTAATTCATGTATGAGATGCAACTAGACAATAAATACAACAAGATATTGCTTAATAGGAAACTGTATTTCTGATACCAGAATGTAGTTTTGTAAAGAAAAAAAATAGATTTCAGTTGCATATGTCTCTTTATTATAACGCTTGATATGTATATCATAAAAGGGTCGTGTCTTTTTTTCCCAGAAAATGGGCATACAATATTGCTTTTTAGTCATAAGTAAATTGAAAATTAAAAATATTTACTTATATAGCTTCTAAGAAATACTGTGCTGAGTATGCTGTGGGTATACCTAGACATGAATTTCAAAAAGTATATTGTGTTATTTATAATTCGTTCTGTTTATATATTTTAACATTTGTATTAATTTACTCTACTAATTTTTTATATTGTAAACTTTACAATGCTAAGCAAAAATCCCACTGAAAAGTGAATATAAAAAAAAAAGAAAAAAAAAATGTTTTAAACACACACACACACACACACAAAAAAAAAAGAAAAAACTTTATTTATCTGTATGAAATGGGGAAAAAATAATTTTGCAATAAATGTGAATTTCAATATTCGTTTCTTTCGTTGTCTAATAAAAATGACGTTAGAAATAAAAGATAACAAAATATTTATCTTTATCTTTATATATATATATATATATATATATATATATATATATATATATTATTTCTTAACAAAACTAGAATGAGATATTGTCGTAGTTTTACTTATTGTGTTTTCCACTGCATCGTTATTTAAGAAAAAAAAAAACCTTCCATAAAAGTATACTGACAGTTGAAAAAACATTTCTTTTGTCGATACTTTGATAAAAATTATGTCATTTGGCTTCCATAAAAGATATATATATATATATATATATGTTTAAAACAAATTGTTTTTATTTAAGGGTTAAAGAGTATTAAATATTATATTCATTTCAAGGTAAAAAATGATGACCTGACTTTAAAGAAAAAACGAAACAAATAAAACTGTTGTGCTGTTAAAAATATTTAACACACATACATAGATAGAGTGTGGTCAAAAAAAGCCCAATCTCCGACCTAATTCGCTAAATAAATCAGACAAATATAACAGATTACACAGACATGAGAAAAAAAAAAAAGGGCAAGTTAATTTATAAATCGGCGAAAAAAGCTAGAAGGAACAAGAGTTATATATTTTTTTTAAGAATTTTCATTATCCACGTAAATCTTTTAAAGATGTTAAAATATTTGCCTTATACACTAAAAATAATTACAAAATTTTCCATTGCGACATAAATCTGGTAAAAAATCTATGGTTATTTAATGAAATTATCATTGCTTTTCTTCTTAATGTTTGTTTGACTAAACTGGCATATCTAGTGGTATGCTTTGATCACACGGAGAGTCTACAACTAGTCACTGAAAAATTGTTTCAAATCAACTTTTTTTTTTCTTTAAATCACTTCATCTGTATATGGGTATACATTTTGCAAATATATATATATATATATATATATATATATATTATTATTATTATTATTATTATTATTATTATATTAATATTTATATTTTATTATATTATATAAATATTTATATATATATATATATTTATTGTTCTTACTGCATCGATCTTTCTCCAGTTGGTGTTAAATGTTATGCATGTGGTTACTCAGCTTTTTCATGATATTACTTTGGTTTCAATTAAGTTTTTAATTAATCTTTATTTAATCTTTGTTTTTATTTAATATTTCACATATTTCTCATTCTTTATTGTTCTTACTGCATCGATCGGGGCGTGAAATGATATAAATTGCTATGAATAGCAATATCGTTTTACGAAATCGTTGCAGTTTTCACAGCTTTATGAAGTATGCGCCCCTTGAAAGGTATGCTTCTAACTTTAAGCATTTACATCCAATTAATTCTGTGATTTTTTATATGTTTTTCTCTCTCATAAGTATAATGGTCCTTTTTTATTATCATTCAGGTCGGTGTAAGTTTTTCATGTTACTATCGTAGCTCATCTATATATTAATAGGCAAGCATAAAATTTGTTGTCCCTTTTTAACATATTAATTATGGGAGTACAGGGTTGAAAATGGTATCATTCGAAAGGTATGATTAGCCGGAAGGTGCGAATACAAATATTATTTTCTTACGATGTCAAGAAGGTATTTAAAAATACATTTATTTTTTATGCATTTTCCCCCATTTTTCCCTTTTATACACGTATTCCTTCACATTAAAAAATACCTAAAAGTAGAAAGTTGTTAAATCTGGCAATTTCATAAAGCTCAAATAAAACCATAGACACAGTAATTTGTATAATGTAGCATCACTATACGCAAGCAAAGTGATGACGTCACTGTCTGTCCATGGAGCCATGTAAAAGATTTTCTATGTTAATTGTCCATTGAATTTTTTTTTTTAAAATTATTAAAAAATAACGTAAATTATCTGCCGATTTTAATTCCGATATTTGGGTATAGTTATATATAAGTTACTGTCTACATGTGTTTGATTTTATTGAGTTATTTTTTTCTGTAAAATTGATAAAATTTTAATTTAAAATCACAAAACTCCAGAAAAAAAAAATGGCAAACTTCCAGTTTCGAATGTAAAATGTAAACATACACATTTCATTTCAAAGGGTGATATTTAAACAATAAATATTGAACTAATATACTAAATAAACGGAAAATGGATTTGTTACTAACTGCTGCATGTATAAGTAGACGATACGGAAAAAATTCCGATTTCCGTTTTTTGCTGAATTTACATGTTTTGCGCTTTCTTTACGTTTCAATTAACTGAAATTGCCTACTTATTTTTTAAAAAAGTGTCTTTATTGCTAACTTTTGTGGGTAGAAGAAGCAAGTAGAAGATACATAAAAACTTTTGATTTCCGGTTTTCGATGAATTTACACGTTTTGAGATTTTCTTGCATTTTAATTAAGTGAAATTAGTGAAATTGACTACTTATTTTTATTTTTTTTAAAGTGGATTTATTATTCTTTCCTCTGCATATATAAGTAGAAAATATAAGATTCAGAAATGTTTTAGATTTTCGACTTTCGATAAAGTTACACGTTTTGAAATTTCCCAAACTCAATTTGACCATTTTTGAAAAATATCTTTTTTTTTTTTTTTTTTTTTGTTCAAACACTGTACTTTATGAACCAATCGAATTAATTTAACAGAATTTGATACTTGGTTGGACCTTGGTCTGACATGGTACCTATTAGCTTCTGGGATGTATCACACAACAAGGGGGGTTTTCACGTTGCGATTTTCTCTCATTTCAGGAAAGGCTAACATCTACAGAGAGACATAGTTATATTAAGTAAAACTCTGCTGATTCAGTTAGAGTGAATATTGGCAAAATATTGCCGCAGCTGCGTTGCAATTGCATTCCGTTTAGGACAAGGCAATAACTTTGCTTTGCCTCGCTTTGCAAAAAAAAAAAATGGTCGAGTTTCGACCACTGGGCGATACTAGTTGGTTCTTAATCTATATCGCAACTTTTTGTGTAATTCTTTCCTCTATGTTAAATTCAGTTCTATATTTTAGTGTGCTGTTATTGTTTTAGTTCTATCAATTGCTAAATTTTAAGATTAAATTTTATTACGATATCTATTATTTATATATATATATATTTAGAAAGTGATATAAAATTTTGTAATTCTTGATGTTATCTCCTCTAAAATTCTATTAGAAAAATTAGAAAAATTTACAATAAAAAGGGAAGATTTTTAGAGAAATGTTGATTCACCTTAAATTTTAATCGAAATTATAAAATTCTCAACTCAGTTTTTAACATAAACTTTTGAATGTGTCTATTATCCATATTTAAGTAATTAAAACAAACTGAATTAACTCAATAAAATTATCTAAAATGATTTTAAAAACTTTAGGTAAATCTATTTTTCACCGTTTCGTCCAAACCTACTTTCGATTGTCAAGTCTTCAAGGTCAGCGGCTCTACAATTTTGTAAATGTGGATTACTTTCGGAATTTTACGGTATATATATAAGACGAAAAACATGAAAAAGATGACTTTTTAGTCCTGTAATGTTTTTTTTTTTTTTTTTTTTTTTTTTCGTTTAAGAGGGCAGAGCGTTGCAAAATAAGACTGTCCTTTTAAAAAGCGAATGTCTGGTTACCTTACCTAAGATTAGCATGATTTTACGTTTTTGAATCTTTTTTTTTTTTTTTTTTTTTTTTTTTTTTTAACCATCTTATACTGCAATAATTCTATCTATAATTAGACCGAAAATTTACTCGCCACAGTAAAATTTGCACTCGCCAATGGCGAGCTGGCGAGCGGAAATTTCGCGCCCTGTAATATATATATATATACTATATGTACCTTAACAAGAGCTAGCTAAATTTGCTGGCTAGTATACAAGTGTGTGTGTCGGTCAAAAACCACAAGAATTTTTGACTGAATATATATTTTACTGAAGAAAACCGAAATAGTTCAATTTATAAATATTTAGTAGAAATAAAGGATTTTATAAGAAACATTTAGTAGTGAAAAATAGTGATATATATATATATATATATATATATATATATATATATATATATATATATATATATATAAATATATACATATATATATATTGAATAAAAATAAATAAAAATTCATCAAATGGAACAAAGGTCTACTGGCTCAATTTTTATTTTTTACTAGCAGGTGATGCCTGGTTTATTATATTTAAATGAATTTTTAAAAGAATTGAATCACTTTAGAAATAAAAACTTAAAAAAAATACATTAAATTGCTCTGAACCTCAGCTCGGGTACCTGCTGCCTACGGCAACTCCTTCTCACCCACATTGCATCGGGTCCAGGTTCCTACTGCCTGAAAAAAGGGTATTTCCCGGGCATTTATTTTAATTCGGGTACTTATCGACGAAGTTGGAACTGCTATTATTCAATAACTGCTATTTTAAAGATGATTGTATCTCAGCATCTATTAAATATTTCAGTTTTTGAACCTTTATTTTTTTTAGCATTTTCTCTGTACACTTTGTTACCATATAATTCCAACCAATATAATAAATAAAATAAAAAATAGATTTTTCTTTAAAAGGAAATGCTTAAACTAAAAATAAATAAATTATGATTAAACTTAAATTTTAATACGTTTCATTCTTTGTACTATATTACCATTTTTTCTGATAACTACAATAAACATACGTGTTTATATATATATATATATATATATATATATATGTATATATATATATATATATATATATATATATATATATATATATATATATATATATATATATTATATTATATTATATTATATTATTATTATTATTATGATTATTATTATTATTTTGGCTTAATTTAATTTTATATACTATGTTTCATTTTTTCTACAGTTTTACTATTGGATTTCAACAAATATAATAAAGTTACAAAAAAAGGGGAACTAATTAAAAATGAATAAAAAATAAAGAGTGTAATATCTAAGATACGCGGACGATTGAAATGAAAGAATAAATTTTAGAAAATGAAACAGAAATGCAATAGATGAAATGGAAAAAAAAAAAAATGTAATTTTCGAAATATATATATATATATATATATATATATCCTGATGAGGTGCACACCTGCCGGTTCCCAGGTACCCATCTTTGAAGTTTTGTAGCTGTGGATCAGTAACTTGAGAGCAGACACACAGATACACACACACACACGGACACTTCTCCTTATTTGATTAGATTTTGAAATTTTAATTTGTACTAAAATTGTTAATAATAAAATTAAACATCTTAACCATATATTTTTTTTTTTTTTTTTTTTTTTTTTAATCAGTAAATATCATAATTTATGGAAGTTAAATTGTTGTTAGTTTATTATCTTTAATATGATTTTGACTTTTAAGAACTCTAACGGACGCTAGCTAGCCATACTTTTTAGAACATATCAAATGCGCATTTCTTTAAAAATATATATAGGAGAGTTTCAAAGCATTTATCCCACATACTAAATCGGAAATAATACCTTAACAAATCTAAAACTTTAACATATCATAACTGATCGCTACTAGTATCATTTTTATTTTTTCTTACCCATACAAGACACATAAAGCACTGTTTTCCATCAAAATTTTCAAATTGAGTTTTTTCCATAATTACAACCTTCGAGGACTTCCTGAATTCAAAAATCAGGTATTTTTAAAAGGTTCACCGCTGTGCCTGTTATCAGCACACAACTTCAGGACAAATGGTAACAGGAAAGCAAAACTCGATATTTTGAACGCGCACCATTAAGAAAAGCTACACATTTTTTTTAGTTGATATCATGCAAAAGGTACATGTGCAGGACTTCAACATTATTCAAATACAATAAATATATACACTACTGGCCATTAAAATTTCTACACCAAGAAGGAATAATAATAACGGAATGAAATTTGTTGGGCACATACATTTTAGTAGGAAGAACAATTGATTAAAATTTCAGGAAATTTGGAGTAATATGTACTGAGAAAACAGTACATAAAGTAGCGACCTCTGTGAGCAATAATAGCACTTATTTGCCTAGGAATTAAATCGAACAGCGATTAGATAACATGTACGGATAGAGCACTTCATGATGTTTTAACACGATGCCACAATTCATCGATCGAAGTTACTGGTGAGTGGTGGGGGCCAGTCGCTTTTCAACGATTAAACAGTCATTTTCATTGGTACGAGATCAGGAGAACGCGCTTGCCAGAGCAACAGTCGAAAACATTCTGTATCAAAGAAGGTCAGAGCAATACAAACAACTTGCGGTTGGGCATTATCTTGCTTAATTTTTGCTCTACAAAAAGTCTCGAATACAGGGCAGAAGGGCGGGTTTTAACCCATCAGAAATTTAATGGCCGCTGTTCAGATTGACAGGAATACGAACAAGAAGTAATCGAGACGTGTATTCAATGGGAACCCATAACATCATTGGGAATGATGGACAGTATAATGATGTCGAATCCCAGCTGGCAATGTGCATTATTCATAATGCCATTCAATAAGGATAAGGCAATCTTGATGCTGTAGACAGGATTGTGATTTGTCTGAAAAGTGACTTCACGCCATTCCTGCGTCCAGGTTCAGCGTTGATCACACATTAATGGCGCCCATATCAGTGATGCAGTTATGAGGGTAATCAGAATTTCGGTAGCCGCATACTGGGTCACCACCTGGATTGATGGTATGTGGTACCTTTGGATACACGTCCCGATCACCTCTTGTTTTCATTCTGGCCACTCTAAATACCAGCCATTACATTTCTGACGAGTTAAGGCCCATCGCTCTGCCCTATATTCAAGGCCTACGAAGCGCAACATTTAAACAAGATAATGCACGACAGCAAGTTGTTTGTATTGTTCGAGCATTCTTTGATACATAATGTTATCGACTGTTGCTCTGGCAAACGCGTTCTCCTGATCTCGTACCAATGAAAATGACTGTTTAATCGTTTAAAAGCGACTGGCCCCCCACCACTCACCAGTAACTTCGATCGATGAATTGTGACATCGTGTTAAAATATCATGAAGTGCTCTATCCGTACATGTCATCCAACCGCTGTTCGATTCAATGCCTAGGCAAATAAGTGCTATTATTGCTCACAGAGGTCGCTGCTTTATGTACTGTTTTCTCAGTACATATAACTCGAAATTTCCTGAAGTTTTAATCAATTGTTCTTCCTGCTATAATGTATGCGTCCAACAAATTTCATTCCATTATTATTATTCCTTCTTGGTGTAGCAATTTTAATGGCCAGTAGTATATATTAAAAAAAAAAAAAAAGTTAAAAAACATAAAGCTGTTGTTGAGGCTATATTAACAAAACTGTTTTTTTTCTTAAATCAACCAAATATTCTGTTAATACAAACTCTACAAAAAATTTGTTATTTCCACAGAACATTTTTGTTCCCCGGTTTTGAAATTTTTGGTGTGTAGAGTTTAAATTTTGTAAGTTTCATTAAAAAATTATAAGATCATATATTTCTTATATGCATAAAGCATGTTTCCTGTAAAATATAACATGAAAGCCATCCAAGAATCGTTTACAGGGCTGCACTACAGATATATTGGGATCATAATTGAAAGTTGCTGGGATTGTATTATTTTAAAATATTTTTAAAAAGAGGCAACATAGTCATATATAACAATATAGTCTGCATAAAATAAGTAATAGACAATGTACATGGTTACCCAAAATTGTGTGAAAATATTTTTTCCCACTAAATGTAATTGAGGCAAGAGTAATCTTCACTTTAATATGTCCGCGAAAAATGCTCAGGTAACAATATTAACTACTCTTATACATACAGATGACAAAAGATTTTTTTAAGTTGAATTGTCAGCAATTTTTAGCTATAAGTACATTTTTTAAGTTTTCCTGAACATAAAAATACTGCACAAAAATTTTTAGCGGTTATTTTGTGCATTTATATATTTCCAGCTAATCCTAAAAAGAAATAATTGCAGGAAATTTAATTTTGCTATTTTTTAAGTTCGTATGAAGTTCAACTAGGAATATTTGTTCATGAAAGATAAGATAATAGAAGTGGTTTGGTCCAAAGTTTTACGAATAAATTGAAATAAAAATTTAAATTTAAAAACATCCTTGAAACATT
This sequence comes from Salticus scenicus, assembly GCA_963930645.1. Classification (NCBI taxonomy): domain Eukaryota; kingdom Metazoa; phylum Arthropoda; class Arachnida; order Araneae; family Salticidae; genus Salticus; species Salticus scenicus. Next base: position 130,157,220 of record OZ005652.1, on the reverse strand, counting down.
TAGAATTATAGGATCTAATATATTTGAACGAGAATTGAGGGACGCGGATCGCTGCCTCACTCAGATTCATATGTGAAGTAAAACTGTTCCTAAATATATCTTGATTTCTTTTAAAAACAGGTTTATTTACAATGCTTGTTATCTAACCCACTAAATTTAATGAATAAATGATATTTCTAAATATAAAAAAAAAAAAAAAAAAAATGCATGTACTTTTACTGTAACGATAAATAATATTTGTATATTAAGAATGCATATTACTGTTAACATTGTAATCTCTCTCACTCTCTATTATATATATATATATATAATATCCAGTCGATTGTGGGCGTTTAAGAACAATAAAAACACTAATTCGATTAATTACTAATTACTTAAAATTTAATAAAGAAAGTTAAGATTTTATACATTATTTACAGGAATGCTAATGAGCATTAAAATTGCTTATCCAAAGTGAGTTTAACAGTTCTTCGAATTATTCATAATTCGTGGCATAAATAAATCACTCAGTACTTCACCAATTACGTCGAACATGAAACACAAAGTTATTTAAAACAAGCAGTACACCCATCTAGTGTGTATGCCTCGTCAAAACTCTCCGTCGAATCTGAATTTCTATCCTCCAACGCTCTTAGCAGCGGCGTGTTCAGGAAGTGGCGTAACTCACGTCACAAGCACGCATTTCCTCTAATATTCTGATACTCCGTCGATGATCAGCTAACTAGGATTCTGAGTACGGGAAACAGAAACTAGATAGCTTTAGATTCCAATGTTGCGGGAAAGCAAGGTTAGGGGGAAAGAAGGGCTTGTCACTACAAGCTCGGCCGTCCTGCATCCGGCTGGTCCTCCAGGCGGTCACACTGAAAAATGCAAAAAAAAAAAAAAATAATATCATACTTATTTACAGTTTATGAGAATTTTCATATTTTTGCTTTTAAGCTAAGTGATCCTATGTCTGAGGATCTTAGCATGAGTGAGTGTGCAATAGGAGCCTTCATGGCATCCATTTCTAACTTTTTCATCAATATTATCATTTTTATTTTTCACTGTCTTATAATCACAGAAAAAAGTTAGTTTTGGCTTTACGGCAACTTGGTTGCCTATGGTAACAGTTTTTGGTGGTTGTCTACTCAATTTGCATTTTGCTTTATTTTTCTTTTTAACTCTAGAAAATTGTTTATTGATATGTGTACTCAAATCCTTATTTTGGGACTCGAACTCGAGACCCTCTAATCGATCATTTTCAGTTTTAATGTCTTTTAAGGCTATGCTACAGAAGCCTTGTTCGACTATAAAGTCTATAGTAGCACTTTTATGTGTAGGGAAAACTTCTAATTTTATTTGCACAGCTTTGGGATATATTATGGCTATTTCACTAATCGTGGTTTTCAATGGAAGTGATGGAATAAACAACTTTCTTAGATATCTATACCGGTAGTCTCTTCTTTTGGGAAATTCTGTCTTTTACACTCAGTGGAATCTATTGTCACAGTCTTTTTTCTCGATTTCTTCCTTTTAGGGAGCTTGGAATTATCGTCAACTTTTTCTTTTAACTCTTTCAACTCTTCGGCTAACTGTGAGATTTTTTTAAGTAGGACTTGTTTTTCGTCTTTCTTCAAATAAGTGTTTTCTTGCTTTAGCGACTTCATTCGGAAAACATTTGTCTGACTTCGTCCCTTTCGGCGCGGCTCCTCCTCCTCCTCACTATCATCATCTATGTGGAAAATACTCGTCTGGCTTTGTTTCTGTCGTCGAGGCTCCTCCTCTTCCTCACTGTCATCATCTACACTTTTATCGTCCTTCAAATGCATCTTATCGTCATCACTTTCGTCACTCTTGTCGTCGACGTCATTCTCACTTACGGCTTTTTCGGAAGATTCTAATGATTTTTTTGACAGCATAATAGGTTGAGGGGTTACATTTTTACACTTTTTAACACTATTCAGTTTCATTTATATCTGGGGATTTCTCAAAAATTTTGTTCTTACAGTTAATAGGGGCATCAATAACAACATTCGTTTTATTTTCTTTCTTATATGCATTTACTGGAAGTACTGTTACTAAATTTACCTCGATTATATTTATTTTTCCCAAAGATACCTTTTTCATTTATCGTTGTTTCACCCAGCGTTAACACGTTCATGCCGAGGAATATATCATAGGGTATTACGTCATTGATCACAACATAAATATTAGTTTTGGTTTCAAAATCATCAACTTTAAGATCGACATCCAATGAGCCTAACGGCTTTATTGAACTTTTCCCAATCCCCTTCAAAGTAGTACTCATAGAATTTAATTTATTCACATTTAATTTTTCAAAAGCATTTTTACGCAACAATGTTGCTTCACTTCCTGTATCGATTATACCGCTGAAATTTACATTATTAATCAAAATATTTTTGTTCAAATTACGATTTACACCAATATACAATGCATCAACTTCTGGTTTCGAACCTGGGCACTCCGAACTTTTATGCCCAAACTGTTTGCATGTGAAACACTTAAAACCCTTCATTCTATGGGGGCAATCTCTGGATAAGTGGTTTTTATCACCACAATTATAACATATTTTGTTTACTTCATTTTTAGGACTAAATTTTTCATATACATTATGTTTGATGAGTTTCAATTTTGCACTATATTCTACTTTATCAATTCTATGAAATTTAAATTTATTTTTCTTATTGTCACTTTTATACATTTCGTACAATTTAATTTTCTCTTTGAATTCGCGAAGATTTTTTGCACCATATCTGCACCATACTCTTTGCACCACCTAATAAAAGTGAAAACAAAGTAATTTTATTACTTTGTTTTCACTTTTATCATTAATTCCTTGGATCACGTAGTGCATTATTGCGGCTTCATCAATGTGCCCGTTTTTAGACAATTCGCGCATTTAAAAAAAAAATACTCTGTAGCAGTTTCATTGGCTTTCATTTTCTTTTTACTCAGTATTTCGTGCAAAGAGGCGGAATTTATCTCGATTTTAAATTCGTTGATTAGTGAATTTTTTAATTTTTTGTATGACAATAATCCTTTTTCAGATTTAATGAAGAGAAGAGCGTTTCCGCTCAACGATCTCTTACAGAAAACAATTTTTTTTGTAATTCGCTCAAATTAAACATTATTGACAATTCTTCAAATTCGGAAAAAAATTCAATAATATTTTCACGCGGCTTGCCGCTAAATTTGGAAATGTTGTTTTCAAAGTCATTGAAAGAAACAGTTGCACTATGTAATCCAAAATTCACATTATTACTACAATTTGTACTTTTTATAGCTTTATCATTATAATCATAATTACTATCATTATCATTATTTTCATAGTACTTATTATCATTATTATTTATATGGCATTGCACAGAGGAGTCAATTTTTGTGACGTCATTATCGCCACTAGTTTCGGATTCACTGCCCGATTCGTTCTCCGAATCTTCCTCATCTGAATTATTCTCGGAATTTTCTTGTTTTAGTAATTCTGTGTCACACAAATTTAACAACAGTCGATCTCGCAATTCGTTTTTGCTCCCATCAAAAGGGACATTTTATATATTACAAATAAGAATAAGTTCGTTCAAAGAAAAATTGTCATCAATTATTTTTTATTTTTCAAGGTATTTTTCGTCGCCAATGGCGAAAGTGAATCCTGTGATTTTTTTTATTCTGCATCTGTTCCTACGATCACCGTCGTCATCGAATAAAAAGCGATGCAGAATTTTAATTTTACTATAGTTCTCTGCCCTCAGTGCAGCGCCAATTTTGGGAATATCCCCTAAAGAAACCATTGTACAGCAAAATAAAATGTACGTACCTTTGTAGAGCAGAAACAGCTGTTGTTCTGAGTTTTTATTTAAATCTCCATTCGGTCGATTTGTCGTTTTTTTAATCCTTGCACTTTGTAGAACATATTTCACATTGTATCACTCATTAATCCACATAGTTGTCGAATGTCACACCATAAATAACAATAGAGAGAAAAACTTTATAATTCACCACTTATCACAGTTCAGCTGTTCAACAACAGTTTTTAAAATAAATAAATAGTTCAGTTCATAAAAAGTTTATTTTAATTAAAGTTTGTAGTTCATCAAAATTTTACTTTATATTAAAATTTGCGTTCAATCCGAAGTTTAAGTTAAATTAAAATTTCGATTTATCCTTTATCTAAACATTTACGAGCGATCAAAATTTATATTAACTAAAAATTAACGTTCAATCCTTTATCAAGTAAATTTCACGATTCATTCTTGATCCCGCTTCTGATGTAATATCCAGTTGATTGTGGGCGTTTAAGAACAATAAAAATACTAATTCGATTAATTACTAATTACTTAAAATTTAATAAAGAAAGTTAAGATTTTATACATTATTTACAGGAATGCTAATGAGCATTAAAATTGCTTATCCAAAGTGAGTTTAACAGTTCGTCGAATTATTCCTAATTCGTGGCATAAATAAATCACTCAGTACTTCACCAATTACGTCGAACATGAAACACAAAGTTATTAAAAACAAGCACTACACTCATCTAGTGTGTATGCCGCGTCAAAACTCTCCGTCGAATCTGAATTTCTATCCTCCAACGCTCTTAGCAGCGGCGTGTTCAGGAAGTGGCGTCACTCACATCACAAGCACGCATTTCCTCAAATATTCTGATACTCCGTCGATGATCAGCTGACTAGGATTCTGAGTACGGGAAACAGAAACTAGATAGCTTTAGATTCCAATGTTGCGGGAAAGCAAGGTTAGGGGGAAAGAAGGGCTTGTCACTACACACACATATATATATATATATATATTTAAAAGTGTTGTATTTTGACAGAATATTTTATAACAGCGTAAGGATATCGCATAACAACATCAATTTGAAAGCTGAAATTTTTGTAATCAGTTTTTAAAATATGAAATTTTATACTTTTATTTATTCGCACGATACTTTGAAAAGAATCAGTTTATATATTTCAAATATTTGTTACAAATATCATAAATGACGTATGGATATGACGTGTGAAAAACTAAAATAGTTAAAAACTGAAAGTTTTTTTTTTTTAAATATATATATATATATATACATTCAAATATAACTCAATGTGTATTTTATGTGCATGTGTACAGAGACAAATATATATATATATATATATATATATATATATATATATATATATATATATACAGAGAGAGTGAGATATTCAAAATATTCAAAAAACGCATTCGAGACTAATATCGTTAGTTGTTAGCTTTTTGTATAATTATTCGTTAAACCCTAAATTTCATAGGTCTCGAAAGGTTTTTAAAATATTTTGAATTTTTAAAGATTTTCATCTCTTGCAAATGTGAAAATATCTACATTTTCCTCTAAAATGTTCTTAGTGTTAAAACATTCATTTCTTTATAAAATGTCTTTGCCACAATAAATTTTTATTTTAGGCGTCACAGTGAAAAGCTTGTAATGATATATTTTTTTCCCCTTAAATTTTTATTTTGTGCTTTTTAGTTATAAAAAAGATTCTTAAAAATCTAATCAATTTTTTAGGATACTGTGCAGACAACTAAAGATTTTCTTTTATGAATTGACATCTTTTCTTTTAATTATCAGCAAAAAAAATAGTACATCGGTTTTCGAGGATCGCATCTACGACCATTGCGATGTCAGCATGATGCTCTAACCAAAAGTCAAAGAACAGTCAAGAACATGCTAGAAAAATCTAACTAATACAAAAAAAAGAGGGTTTTAACAAAAAATAATAAAAAAAAGATAAGGTAAATGTATCGAAGGAGAGGGAGGGTATTCTATTGATTTCAATCTGAAATTGGGTTGAATGATCAGTTGCAATAATTTCTTTATACATAAATATAATATAGTTTTAATAGAAATTTATAAGAACAAATGTATGATAAAAAATGAAGAAGAGACACCTGTAACAAACAGCTTCATTTTAGAAGTTACCATTTATTGCATCTAAAAATATGTGTTTTTTATGGCACGTTTGATGTTGAAACATAGTTTAAAATATCTCTTAGATCGTAATAACTAAAATTATGCCATTTTAAATTTGAATGTAGGTTTCAAAAAATCCTAAAATTAATTTTGGAAATTAGAATGTATATAACCAAACGTATATAAAAGAATACCCCCCCCTTTTTTTTTTTTACCTTTATGATGAATGTCATAAATTACAACGAAACTGAAAATACACTTTAAGCAATTTTCACATATATATGTACAGCCTGCAGCAAAATTACTGAAGCACACATCCACATGGTTAATATCTTAATATATATAAATCTCGTGTCACAATGTTTGTCCTCAATGGACTCCTAAACCACTTAACCGATTATAATAAAATTCGCACACCATGTGCAGTTCGATCCAACTTGAGAGATAGGATAGTTTAAATCTCAAATTATAGTCGCAATTTTAATTTATTGCTAATTATTTGTCTGTTATTATTTGACAGTCACAATTATCTGTTAACTCCAAATGATTCTAACAGATGTCGATACCTTTCGACTGGGTTGAGTAAGTAATCAATAGATGGCGCTGCTATGGTAAATCTACGAACGTGTCATATAAGCTACATTTTAACAGCATAATTACCACGTGTTGTTGACGCTATAAAATTCTCCTCAAAATATTTACAGTCTTTATTTGTAACAGATTACTTTCAACTTTCATATTTCCTTTCAAAAATGAAACGGGGAAAGTAGAACGTGGAGCAATTACTCTGTTTCATATGAAAACGAAAGCTGAAATATATTTGGTGCTGCCATCTACACAAAGAATCTTCAACGTTTTAACCTATTAATAAATTTCGTATAATTCAATTATTTCCACTTTTTAAATTTTTGGTGTTAGCATAGCCGGCCACGTGTTACTTAGACTGAAGTGTAAATTGAATTCATATTATAATGAAGATAATACAGTGAAATTAATCCTGTTTTTTACTTATTTGTGCTTCATTGATCAAAACTTTATAACTTAATCTGTATATATATATAAATTACGTGTCACGATGTTTGTCCGGGGTAAACTCCTAAACTAAGGAACTGATTTTGATGAAATTTTGCACACTGTGTGCAGTTTGATCCAACTTGAGAGATAGGATAGTTTTTATCTCAATTTATTGTCACAATATTGTTTTATTGCAATTATTTGTTAATTATAGACCTTTATTAAAGTTGCTCCAAAATATCTGTGAGTTCCATTAATTTAATTGTTGCCAAAAAAAAAAAAAAATACGAGTTCATTTTCTTTCGACATAAAAATAAATACATTTAATCAAACGTGAACGTTAAAAAATTATAAAAAGTTAAATTATGCATCTCACGAAAATTGACGTCATAATCAATTTAAAGATTTTATACACATTGATAAAGTGCTAATGTAGTTCTATCATAGATATAGTAATATATATAGATCTCTCATCCCCATGTTATCGTAGAAAGATTTTTGATGCCGAAAAAAGATAAAAAATAAAAGCTTTGGAAACAGCCATTAAGTGGTATTGAAAAAAAAAAAAGAAATAAATAAAAGAAAAAAGAAAAAGAAAAGAAAGAAAGAAATATGAATTTGAAACTGTATCTGGAGTCTTCCATTCCCCTTTAGCAAATAAATTATTCATAAATTTTATTTGCTAAAATATTAGTATGTATTCCCGTGTGTATTCACTCGGGGAAAGACGGCCATATTTTGGTAAAAACGTCGTCTTTTCCCAAATGAAAAGGAATAACTTTTTTCTCCCCAATGATCACTCTATTCTATATATGCTATACTATATCTATGAGTTCTATACGCAAGCGAAGTGTGACTCACTGACCGTCTGTGCAGCCAAGAAAAAGATTTCCTATGTTAATTGCCCACTGGATTTTTTGTAAGAAATTATTAAAAATCGAGGAAATTTATTTCCCGATTTTAATCCTTATATTTGGGTATAGATATGTATTAGTTATCGCGGGTGTTAGATTGAATTATTTTGCTGTCAAATTGACAAAATTTTAATTTTAAATTTTTAAACTCTGTCGCCCTTGGCTTTTATTATTATTATTATTATTATTTGGCGATCAAAAGCGTAACACGAAAATATACATGCTAGATGTATGCATTGTACGAAATGTAATATGTATTATTCATTGTACGTATGTATGACATGTAATATGTATTGTACGAAATATTGTTTCATATTATTCATTACTCTTTTAATATAAGTTGTTAAAATAACCATGATTTTTGAAAGGAATTAAATATTTTCGCCAGATAATTTGGCGATATTCTTTTTTTTTTTTCGCCAAGGATGACAGAAATGAAATCTATTCCGCTGCAAAATATTAGTATCTTACATCAGATATTTTATTTAGACATTTGAAAACAAATTTGACTTCAAACTATGATAGAATATTTATCATTTTCCTTTTAATTTGTATATTATTAGTATATTAAAATTTAAAAGCATGGTATATAAAAAGTTTTTTTTTTTTTTTTTTTTTTTTTTAATCTTATAATTATTCTTATCTTAATCCTCAATGTTTCCCATCTTTATTGACTTGAATTTACTATTAAAATTTTAACATACTCAAAAACTTCTCATCACTTCGTTAAAATACACTAAACTTTTCCAAAATCTTTTTGTATTTAAAATGATACATGTATTTACTTTAAATGTCCAATATTTCATAAGATTTCCAATTTTAAAGTTTTAAAATATTTATCAAATTTACTTATTTTTCTGGTTTAGCCTTATTGTTTTCCCTTTTATAACTACAGCTGTTGCCCTCTTTAAAATATTTAAAATGATGAGGTCATTTAATAGTAAAATTATCCATTATAGCATATATTATATTTCACTCCTCCATAAAAATTGATTTTAAAATCGTCTGTTTCTTTTATACTTTTATTTTAATAGAATTTTAATAAAATTTAATTTATATATTAGTCATTTTAGCAATTTTATCCAAAGTAGCATTAGAAATAATATATATCACTTCTCCATTAAAATTTATAGGACCCTACAATAAAATTAATTTGTGCTTAATATCAACACTACGAAAATTTTTATCAATCGCTTCCAAATTTTGACCTAAGTTTCAAATCTCAACCCTGTGGGTTTTTACATCGGCTACAACGTTTTCGTCTTTGTTCGTAAATAATAATTTAACTGTACTAAATAGTTTACAGCCGTATAATTCAACGTATAACTTAGTCACAGCAACGCGTGGCCGGGTCTGCTAGTATATATATATATATATATATATATATATATATATATATATATATATATATATATATAGATAGATAGATAGTTTGATCGCTAATTTCTATCATCAACATAAACTGCAGAAAGACTAACATCATGACTCGACAAATATTTACTTATCAAAACAGTATTAGGTGCACATCTAGTAAATATGCATTATTTTACATTTTTGTATTGGGCCCAATTTTCGTCAAAATATTATGGCAAGTTCTAAGAGGCGTCCTGAATTTTGAAATCTACGAATTCTTTTGCGAACATAACTTAAAGAAAAGAATGGATATAAAATATGTACCCCAGAAACAATCTAAGTTCAAATGCTTTAGAGTCACATAAGTGTTACATAGGGAGACGTTGGTGACGGTTTGGGATCCATTTTTAGATGTGGAACGGAGACATAACATTAAAACTTTGATCCACTGTGGAGGAAGATGTCTACTCCTTTTCGGTATCGCCAAGAAGTAATATTTTTCGTGAATATGGTAGAGTCATGGCTGATTTAATGGGCACCAGCTTTCATTCTTATGCAAGTCGTTTGTTTTTCTGGCATGGATATTTCTCCGCTTACAGTCGGCTGCAAAATTATTCGAGCACTAGCAATAATCCTTGCCAAAAAAAAGTACACTTAATACAGCTTTGTTAAATAAATCCTTGTCGAGTCATGTTCTTAATCAGTCTAAGGACATGATTCGACAAGGATTTACTTAGCAAAACAGTCTTAAGTGTACTTTTTAAATATAGGAATTATTGGCTAATGCTCGAATAATTTTGCAGCCGACTGTATGAGCTTGACGCTTTACCGCTTAACCGTTGTCCACCTACAGGAAAACAGAGGTTTAAACCATGTAACCATGATTTGAATATCAGAAAACCCTTCCTAACAAAAAATGATTTCCTCCATGAATTATGTATTAAACATGTGGAATTTCTCATATCTTTCACTTGAAAAGCGAATAAGAGACGTTCAGAAATGTCTCTCGAAGATTTACAAGATTGATTGTGTTTACATTATGTTACAATCATCGCTGTTGGCGCTTTCTAATACGTTATCGAAGGCTAAGGATTACATTCATATAAATTGTGTTCTAAAGAGATTAGCCAGTTAGAAAATTCCAACTTGGCTATTCGTACTATATTTTTTATTGTGTTTCATATATATATATATATATATATATAAAGTTTTGAAAATTTTCGTATTTAAAAATTTAATCTTAGTTATTTCCGTCTGTTTTCCATTTCCAATAAATTTTTATGAATAATATTTTTAAAACAATTGTACACTTACAAACATTCATTAATCTCTGCAGATTTAAAGAAGAAATATTTTAACTTTCTAACATTTTTTTTTTCTTTTTCGCTTAAATATATTCTACATATGACATTTATTACACATTTTTATGAAATGAAAGAGAAAAAAAAGAAAAAAAAACTTTTTTCTGCAATCTAAGATCTCGTATCACATAGCATCGATAACGAGGTTTTGATACCAAAAGGAAATCAATACGAGGAAACGCAAGACGTATTTAAAGTGGCGTATTTAAAAAAGGGTATATAATCAATAAATTGTTCAAATGAATGTTTAAATAGTATTTGTGCTTTTTTTTTTTTTTTTTTTTGAAGAAAAAGAAGCTAAGAATATAAGCGAAAAATTACCAATGTGTTTCTTTTTAATATAAAACTATTTCTGCTATAGTTTTTAATTTCATTGTTTTTAAAATAAGTAATTTCATTCGTTTTACTCGCCGAATATTATATGCGAAACATTTAATATAAATCGGTGTAGATTTTCTTCTTTGGTAAAAACGATATTGGCATTAAAAAATGAATAATTATAATTTCAATACATTTCCCTCCTCCCCCTCAAAAAAAAAAAAAAAAAAAAAAAAAGAGAGAGAGAGAGAGAGAGAGAAAGAAAAAAATAATGAAAAATGACAATTTTTTAAAATTTATTATTTCTAAAATATTATATATTTTTGTGTAAAAATAAAATTAAATATATATATATATATATATATATATTTCTTTAAACTACATTATTTTTATTAATTACTGAACAAAAAATAAAAATATAGATAAATTGAAATTTAAGCTTTTTACATATGCAACGTATCAACAACCGAAATGTGATTTTATTTCATTTTTAGGATGGACAAGTGTTAGTTTAAATTTAGATTTTTTGAAGACAAGTTTCGTGTAACACCAAAATAAATTAGAAATATGAGTCCTATCGTTATAGTCGGAAATTTTTCTGAATCCTGGGATGCAAACAGTTTATCGACAGAACAATTACATTTTTTTTAATTAATTAAAATATGAAATTTAGTTGGCAACACTTCATTTTCATTCACTTCAGTCATTTTAAAACGTACGTGGCCCAATTTTACGGTCAAAAAATGAGATAATAAATAAATATTAAAAGTGAAAATAAAAAGTTTACAGATTGAAATTAATAATCCTTTGCACTAAACTAAATTCAACCTTTGACAGAATTTTTAATGGTTTTCTTTTGTACATTAGTTTCTACGTTACAAAGAAAAAAAAAAATAAAAATAAAATAAAAATACTTTTGCTAAATTTATTTTATTTTGAATTAATTCTTATGTTGTACAATATTATGTACATATCCTTTCATTAACACAAATCTTTCCCGCATGTTTTATTATTTAAAGATTAAACTCGTTTTAATTTATTTGAAGTTATTTAATGATTACACAAAGGATTTTCTCACTCTTCCCACAAATTGGCCAGCATACCTATTAAATAATGAAATATGTTGCCATACATATCTCCGAAGAAAGTTTGAATCCTTTCTTGAATTATACATTGTGGGTTATAAAATAATAATCCGAAGGTCCATAACTAAACATTACTGTTTACAGTAATATATTCTGAATTTGTTATACATTAATTACCTATGTATTTATCTATATAAATAAAGAGAAGTGTCTGTGAGTGTGTGTGTGTGTGTGTGTCTGTGTGTTTGCGCTCTGGTGCTCACACTACTGATCGCAGAGATTCCAAATTTGTCATATAGGTACCTGGGACCCTGCAGGTGTGCACCTCATCGAGATTTTTTTCGAATTTCGAATTTGAATTTTTTAAATTAATATTTTTTCGATTTTAAATATTGGCTTTAATGTTTCATTTTTCATGAATTTATTCTTCGATTGTAACGTCTGCGTATCTTAGCAACGGCTAATATGCAATTCATTTTTTATTTAATACATTTATTTGTAGGCGATTTTCTTTTATTATTATTATTATTATTATTATTATATTTATTGAAATTCAAATGGTAATGTAATAGAAATAAACTGTTACGTTTACATATAAATTTTATACTATAGCAACTTTTTATTTTTCATTTTTTTAATTAATTCCTTTAAAAGAAAAATCTTTTTTTTTTTTTTGTAATTATTATTATTTATAATATTTATTGGGTGAAAAAAAATGGTACATTATAGTAGAAAGGGTAAACTGATTAAAATTGGTTTTTCATGTATTTAATTCATTTTAAAAGAAAACCTACTTTTTTATTTTATTTTATTGCACTGGTCGGAATCAAATCGTAATATAGTGTAAATAACGGGGGCTATAAAACGCATGGTTCAAAAACTAAAATATATAATAGATGCTGAGATCCAGTCAGGTTTAAAATCTTAGTTCTTAAATAACAGAAAATCCACAAGTCGTCGATAAATACCCAGATTGAAGTGCCCGGGAAAGACCTTTCTGTAGACAGTGGGAAACTGGACCCGATGCAGTACGGATAGAAAAAAGAGCTGCCTTAGGCAACGGGTACCCGAAGGAGCGAGATCTAAACCGATTTCAGTGTTTTTTTTTTTTTTTTTTTTTTTTGTAAGTTTTTATTTGTAATGTGATGTAAAAAATAAATCCTGATCCAATTCTTTAGAAAATTCATTTAAATATAGTAACCAGCGAAACGGGCGTAGCTTGCTAGTTATCAATAATTTCAAGTATATTAAAAAGTACTAGCAAACCCATGCAAAATTTTCTCGCTTTATTTCTTTTCTTATTTACCTTTAAAATTTGAAACTCATAAATTTTGTATCAAATTCCCCACCTAATTAAAATTTTAATTTACCAAACGCCTAATTATTATTTGTACCAAATTAATATCGTGCAATAGTAAAACCAAAATCATTCAAAGAAGGGTTTCAGAATAAGATTCATGGTTGAAGATCCATATTTCATACTTCCGCAGGAAGCACAGTTTTAGTATAGGACTTCCTTTCCTCTTACATTTTTGTCGCCATGTTGGCGAAAACTTTTTATTTATTTTGGTACAATTTTTTATTTAAAATAAAACTAATTCTTATTTTGATTATATTTTTTATGATTGTATTTTTTAGTCAGTTTATGATACAGCAATTCATGTTCTGTGTATACCTTTAAAGTATTTTAAGGTTTAAAATAACGCTTAGAAAGGTTTTGAAGAAACAACTTTTAAAAATATATTTTTACATAAAATAATGTCAGCAGACAAACGATGTCATTTTTCCTTATTAGTTCATTGAGATGAGTCCGCGTGCTTAAATATTGTTCATTATATATATATATATATATTGTTTTTTTATCATCGCGTATCTTAATATTTACACCACTATCATATTGTGTCGACAAAAATTAATTGTAATTTGTCCACGTTAGCGAAATATTGTATAGATTATTAAATAGTACAAATGGAATGATGGCATTTTAATTATTACTCAGAACAATTATTTTCCTTTAAAAAATTACATTCTCTCTGCAGCTAAAGTATTACCGATAAAAATGTTCCTAAGAAAAAACATGTGGCGAAATCAAAAGTCTTTAAGAGCAAGACATTTATTATAAGACTTTTAATTGATAACAAAAGCTATTTTTTTTCAAACTGCCGTAAATATTCCTTCATACTGTACAGTGAATAATGTGGTATTAATCACTAAATATAATTTCAATTAGTTTAGCAATTCGAGTAAGGTTAAAGCTTTTAAAGTTACTTAAAGCTTTTTACTCTCATATACGGCATCATATCCGTATTCTATACAGGTGATTTCTTTTTAACACGTTCGTCGCCCAGCGTGATTCGCCTGAATTTCTCACCGGGCCCAAATCTGACCACCGGAACGCTAGAACGGAAACAGAGCGATAAACTGGAAATAACAAGGAGGCAACTCGAACAATGTTTTTGAATCTCCAATTCATTACAAAGTATTTACTCCCAAAATGGAAAGAGCAATAAACTTTTCGGCTACAGGATCGCGTGAGATCTTACTACAGTTATGCCATATCCTTCATTTAGCCAAGAAGCACACTTCTTTGAGACTCAAACTGCCAAACGCAAAGAAGCGATAAAAAAAAAAAAAAAAAAAAAAAAAAAAAAAAAACTACGATATGTTGTTCTAATTGTCCAAAATCACCTTAAATGTGTTTAGAGTGTTTAGCGAACATCGTATGACATAGTGTAATGTAATATGTTATCCTAAACATAAATTAATAGAAAGTATAGTATAATGTGTATATTTTTAGTACTTTTTGTGTTGTATATCATATACTTATATTTCAGTGCTTATGCCATTAACTTCCTTTTAAAAATGCAACTGAAAATCCTATTAACTTGAACAAGAAGAGCGTCACCCATATTTGGGTGACAGGGTCCGCACGGAAATATACTCGTCACCCAGATATGAGTGATACGGTGACGTACGTTTTAAACTGTCACTATTTGGAGCAACATGCGTTTCGATCTAACAACCAAAATGGAACCAAATTTGGTATAAATACTAATACTGACATAGAAAGTGGAATTTCATGAAAATAATAATAATTTCCAGCAGGGTTATTTATAGCACTGTACAATGTAGAATGTGTTTAAAAAAGAAAATAAAAAATAAAAACGCACACAAAATTGCAATGAAATATTGCGTTCTATTCGCTGCATTCACTAGGACCGTGATTCTCAGAGACTACACCTTGCATTCTCTGCACAACGGTCTCCATGGTCGTACGTAGCATGTCACAAGGAATGTTTCGTACTATCTGTAATATACTGATGTTTATAACACTCAGTTTTGGAGCTCTACTAACATAGGATTTAAAATTAAGTAATACGCGTTCTGGCAACGTAACTCGCAGTATAACCTGATCTGGCTCATTTCAGTTGAGAATATTTTTCGGAGCTGTGTGCATGTTTTCACAGCCAAAATTACTAGAGCTGTTGTCGTCAACTAAACATAAACTTAAATTTTGCTTTAATGCTTGTGTTTTATGCCAAATCTCGGTTTGTTAAGCTAGAATAGAGCCACGATTAACCTATAAAAGATTTTTGGAACATTTTTTTTGATAGAATCCTACAGCTCATCTGATAATTAGTCTCAATACTAAGTTTGGTGTCTTTTTTGTCGTTAGATCGAGCTACATGTGCGCTTTAAAACATGTGCAAACGTCTTAAATTCAATTAAAAATGTATCTTAAAGGGATGGTCACATTTTGAAGGAAAAAAAAAAGTCTTACCTTTTGAAACACTTTTTTGCATCTGAAATTTGGACACTGCAAGTTTTGAAACACCGCCATGTTGTTTAGTCTTAAAAAAAGTGTCATGTTAGGCTTAGAAGCATCGCTATTTTTAAGGCTTAAATAAATAAATAAATAAATAAAGGTAGTCTGTGATTCTTTTTTTTTTAAAATTAAAAATAGATCTTAAAACTTTCTAGAGCACAACCAAAATAATAATAATAATAATAATAATAATAATAAATACCCGGTGTGGGAATCGAACCCATACAACCAGTGGAATACGAAATCTGGTATCTAAGAGCAGAGTAAAAGTCAAATATCTTACCAATAACGCCGCTAAGTAACAAGACGATGTTTCTTTTTATGTTAATGAGTACTGGCGTAACAATGGCAGTTATATGTTTTAATCCGGGTTTTTAAAGATAAAGCTCTTGATAATACGGTATTTAAAAGTTAGCGTACATTATTATCTTAAATTACGTATCTAAAGGTTTAGAATTAAAACAAAATAATTTTGAAAAACAACCGTTGTCCAGACCTCGATATTTGAAAATCGATATCATTTCTTAAACCGATATTTAAAAGGAAACAAACTATGAACTTGAATACAAAAAAGAAAAAGTCTGTCTTACATTTAGGTGCAGGTAAATATGTGGAAGAAAACAGATTTAAATCGAAATTTATAAATAAAAGAAGTTATGCACAAATTATTCAAGATTCGTTTTCTTTGTTACAAGTTACTTGCTACATGTATATTAATAGTTCTCCTTTTAATAAGAGAAAACTTTAAATACAAAGTTTTTTTTTTTTTTAACCAAGTAAATTTCGCGTCTAAATATGTTGCTACATGAATTATAATAAAACAATTCCTTGCAAATATCATACACGTATCTAGAGTATTATTCTTTAAAAATTTAATTCACAAACTAACATTCTTTAAATAACTTACGCTTAACTATTTATTATGTAAAATGGTATTATATTTTTTGAATGTGGAAATAATTTTAAATAGATTAAACATGTTGCTTAAAATAGATTCCATATGAAAAATTTACTAAATAATGCAAATGTCTATATTCCCAAAATGTCTGAAAATTTAGAAGTGTTTGCTGTCTGAAATTTCGCATATTTGCGTGTTTCAGATATTTTTTGTATCTTAATTGGTATTTCAGACACATTTCTGACCTAAAGTAAGATGTATATTATGTGTGAGCGGTATATTAAGACATTTATGTGTCTTAAATGACTTTTAAGTTGTTTTTATACCTAACTTAAAGGTTCTTTATTTGTAATGCGGCTAAATAGGACCAGTTAAAAAATATAAAACCACCTTGATAATAATAAAAAAAATCTGAAATGACACATCACTCAAAACTGAAATTTTCCCGCATGCATTGATATACTGCTAATGTAAAAATGAGAATAAGTCAGATTATAATTAAATGAATAATATATATAAAACTGTTAAATCGTGCATATATTGTGAAACATTTTCAGTGTTACAAATATAGTTACAGTATCAGTGGGATATTTAGAGAATGCTTTTTTGAAAAGAATCTAAAACCAAGTAATATTCATTAACCACATACGTCTGCAATAATAAACGACATACGTTTATTTATTTATTTTATTTATTTATTTATTTTTACTGGCTCATAATTTTTTCACCATTATGTCTCCCTTTCTCTCTCTCGCTCCATTTTTTTTTTTTTTTTTTAATTTTGCATGAGAACATGGAATCTTATATCCTGGTGTTGCTGTTGCATAAGCAATATTCCAAAATTAATTGAGCCGTTAGTTATTTTTTTTCGTATTCTGTTGCTTTTATTTATCATTTCCAACAAACATTTATTAGTACATATTTTTAATATACTTTAAAAGTCTTTTTTTTTTTTTTTTTTTTTTTTTTTAAGCAAATTTTCGGATTATTCGCAACAAGTTTCTTTCGTATCTAATAATTAGTTCAATCTGAAGGAGGCATTAACATAATTTAAAGTAAAACTTTAATATAACCTTGTTAATCTTTTAATTTACTTAGCATCACTAAAATAAATTAACTCATGTTTGTGAAAATAGCAACACCATAAAAGAATTGTCAGAAATTAATGAAATTTGTTAGCCTGTACACGTCGTTGCATTGAATAATACAAGTTCTGAATGTAATCTTGGGGAATTACATTCCAGATGGCGTCGACATGACGCCAAAGTTCAATCTTACTGTGCGCCCCACCAGTTGTACGAGCGAGTCGCCGACCAAAGAAATCCCAGCCATGCTCGACAGGTGACATATCCGGGGAATAAGCAGGTCATGGAAGAAGCTAAACCTGTTGTGCACTGAACACGGCTTGTGAAGACTTAGAAACATGTGCACGTGCATTATCCTGCTGAAATACAGCACCCGGAATTCGTCGAATAATGGGAAGGACCTCTGGCTCCAAAATTCCCCTTATGTAGCGATTACTGTTGAAGT
This sequence comes from Salticus scenicus, assembly GCA_963930645.1. Taxonomy (NCBI): domain Eukaryota; kingdom Metazoa; phylum Arthropoda; class Arachnida; order Araneae; family Salticidae; genus Salticus; species Salticus scenicus. The sequence goes on along the minus strand of OZ005652.1, from coordinate 130,138,977 downwards.
TGCCCGCAATCTTGATCGACAATTTTACCCAATAGTTCCCCACACCATGATGCTAAGCGTTTGTGCAGTATGACGCTGAATAACACACTGTAGTAGCAGATGTTTCCCCCTGTAACGTCTGACGCGTACTCTTCCATTATTGTCTCCATATTGAAGCAAGATTCATCGGAGAAATCAATTTGTTGCCACTGGGAACGCCACATGCTGTGAAGCTCAGCGCATTAAAGTCAGAGGCGTCTATTATTCAGCGAGAGGGGAATCCTGCGTAGAGGAACCGTTGCAATCATGAGTGTAAAATAAATCACAATGAATTAAATTTTAAAAGTTTTTGATAAGTTTAGAAATTTCAATACTTTATAATTATTTATTACTGCTGAGATATGCATAGTATAAGATAAATTTCACATTTCCTCTTGCAAACTTGTTTATATGCATCAAAATCGTTTTAATTCATATAATAAAAACATACTTTTTAATAAATGTTACAGAATTATCTATTTTCGTTTTACTTATTAAAAAGAAAAAAAAAATATTTTCATTAAAAAAATATTACTGTTAAACTTAATTAATTTATATTAATACAATCTATAATTAAATTTTGTTTTAAAAATTAGTAATGTATAGAAGTTTTATCTAATTTGTAATTCATTTATTAAACACTAAACAAAATATTATTTTACTTAATGAAAGCATTAGTATACAATTAATCTTAACTTGAAGGTTTCTAGTAAATGTACTAAAATTATTATTTTTAGTGCCACAAATTCTATACCGATTTATTTGTGGTATTTCATAAAACATTGGATGAATTATTATTATTATTATTATTATTTTGTTTATTTGTTTTTGCTTTACATATCTTAATTCGTTTTTTTTTTTTAAACAGATTAAGTTTAGAAGGTTATTATTCCTGAAAATAAATCTAATAAATATGCAATCTAGGAAACTAAAAATAGATACTGATTAATTCCCATGTTTTATGTATATTTTATGTATATTTTATGTAAATGTAATAAAGTAGTATAAATTTACAGAACAGCTCTGAATTTCCAAATTCCGGTTTTAGAAAATTGGATATCTACTTTTCACTCCAGACATTATTTTATGCCTTTCAATTGAATAATTTCTATGTGTTGAAATAGGTTTGTGTTTCAAATGTTATAAATTTGAAACATTTATGCGTGTTTTATGTAAACTATTTTAAAAAAGTATCAAAAATCATTTTCATTTCGTAAAATATATTTTTTTCTAATAATACATAGATATATTTTTATTATACATATATTCGTACTAGTTTTGCCAATATAAAAATGCCATATTATTAATTTAATAAACAGTAGAGGGTTTGTATATAATATAAAACTTCAATTTAAAATAAACTGTATATAAATTATATCTAAACGTAAATCTGTAAATAGGGTTGGAACTAGTAAACTTTATAAGTAGGAGGATATAAGATAAGATATAGATAGACTGGCCCTGATCAACACATGGATTAATTTGACTTTCTCCGGAGCCCTTGTTATTTTGTGGCTTAAAATTTTCTTTTCAGAACAAATAATTTACTTCAAAATATACGCATAAGCATTTTTAAATGTCATACTTCATGATTTTTTTTTTTAAATAAAAACAAAAATGTTTGAATATCTATTTTTAATTCAAAAATTTTCGCTCCCAACCACAACATTTCCCAAATAATTTAAAATAACTTACATAGTTATTTTAGCCTATTATTCTGTGTTATTAAATATTAATGATCTACCTTAGAAATGTAAAAAGAATATATATAATATTAGTGTCCTAAATTAAGTTTGAACTGTGGTATTTGTTATTCATTCATTTATTTATTTATTTTTTATTATATACAGTTATGTCAAATAATACATTTTATAGTAAAGTATTAGAAAACTAAAGTTTTTTTTTTTTTTTTTTTTTTTTTTTTTTTTCCAAAAGGTATGAAAAACCATGCAAAAATATTTTTTGAAGATGTAAAAATAAGCTTCCTATAAATATTTAGCAATTTATTTGTTTGTAAAATTAATTTTAGTGCTTCAAAAACATTTCATTCTTAATTACTGCATAAAAAAGCAAGGGTTCTTAAAGCTGACTGAACCTTAGAACCACTTTTAGCTTGATAGAACTCTTTACACAGGGTCCATCAAAAGTCATACCATACTTTCTGTATTTTGGGAACACGTCGGAATTTTTGAAAAATTCTAAAAAAAAAATGTTTTCAATCAATTTGAGAGGAATTTCATTTAGTTAAAAACGAAAATAAGTAAAGATAAATAAATAAAAACAGTCTAAAACATACACTAATACAAATCCAAACATTTTAAATAATATAAAGGTAGTATTTTGTTAATTCGATTGTAAGGTCTTTTCTGACAAACGTTTCGTCCTACTATGTTTTTTTCAAGATGTTATTTCCGGGTCTTGAAAGTTCTAAAAACTGTAAAAAAGTCCTTAATCAGTTTATGATGTATTTAGAGGGATTTGACAAAATGCAGCTATAAGGGAAAAAAAGGGCATACTGAGTGCAACTTTCAAATTTCAAACGGGAAAAAAGGTTCTTTGTTAGCTCAATAAAACGTCTTCTTACAGCAAACATTTTAGAAAATGTGTTTTTTCTTAATACTTTTTAAAGTAAATTAGCTCCATTTTAAAACAAAGCAACGTTTTCCTCAAATTATTAAGTTTCTTTTACAGTCTTTAATATTTTCATGATGTACTCGGGATACATAAGGAAAAAGAGGAGGGGTTCAACTAAAAATTTTATCCTGTTATAAGTTTCTAAAGATTTCTAGAAGAGCAAACCTTTTTTTTTTTTTTTTTTTTTTTTTTTTTTTTTGAAAAATTTAGGTCTGGAAGAGATTTTTCTAACAATATACCGCCCCTTGCCTCCCGCTTCTCATTAGAAAAATTTGGACCTATTAGTTTTCGATCTGTGTTTTCGTAACCAAAATTTTTAATTAAACAAAATCCCTCACAAATTGATTGAGGACGTATATTCAAACTTTAAAAAATTCAACGTATTTTTTAGATGAAAGAAATAAGATGTGACTTTTGGCATACCAAGTACATATAGAAAGGGTGTCCAAAAAATTTTAATCGTCCTTTAATTCTTTATCTGTTAGCTATAAGTGGACAATGTAAATCAAGAAAATATTTGGTAAGGAGTAAAACTTTAAGGAACATTTCGTCCGTTTATTTTCGAAAGGTTATACATTTTAAATTTTATACGGCCCATCTAGAAAAATTCTGTAAATTTGAAACTTTTTAATTTTTCATAAATTAAGACCTTTACAAAAGCGCATATTTGTATCTTTAGAACCAACTGAATTATGATACAGAGGAAAAAAAAACGTCTATATCATTTATCCCAATCACTTAGATCTTTCATTCGTGGAAACAGAGATCAAATACAAAATATTAACGTAAAATTTTACATGAAAAATACGAAATGTGCCAAAAATAAACAGATGAATGAAATGAGACTTAAGTAGACACCAATAAGCAGTGGTCTATCAACCGCACTATGCTATTATTGCTCACTCATATTTCATGTGTGTTGATATTTGGGGGAAATAATTTTAGAAATATGCATAATATAAATAGATATTTTATAAAATGCATATTAAAATTAGCTTTAGTTTTTTTTTTTATAATCTGATAAAATAAAAATTTAAACTGACAATTTACAAAATATACATTTAGAACTTGAAACGAGTTTCGAATTTAGCCTAGTGTGGAAAAATGAATTTGTAAACTATATAAAGCAAATATCATAAAAATTCAAAAAGTTGACATTGATGCACTGAATTGCAGTTTCTGTAAAGAAAGGAAAAGTATAAGGAATTTATTTATTTTTCTTATTTATTCAATCAAAAGTAACATAATGTTCGTTGATTTTATGTAAACATGTATAAAACTTTTATAACTTTTCCTTTCTTAAAAGAGGATCTGATATTCAGTTTATTCTGAGAGCGAAAACTTTTTGAATCTTCCCAATATTTCCTTGTGGTTTTCATGTAAATAGGCCGATGTACTTGTTCATAAATTATGCAAATGAAATTTTATTTAAGCTTGTGCATGCGCTTTCAAAAGAAAAAAAAAAAGTAAAAATGCTCATATTTCATTAGGTATCAATTAAAAAAAATTTCAATCTGTTTGTAGTTTTTTTGTTGTCTTATGTAATATGTCAGTTATCCTTAAATAGCATTACATTGAGTATTTAATAACCTTCATGTTATAATAAAAACAAAGTTTTCTTTTTCAGTTTTTTTATGAAACCATTATTTTTCTATACATGTGTTAGATAGCCTCATACAGTTATAGGTATATTTTAAGTTAAGTGACTTTTACGATACATTAGAGCTAATCAATTAGAGCCACACGTTCGCTCGAGCCAAAGGATTTAAATTCTCTTCTATGTGTAATCCGGAGATATGCTATCACAAATTAGATACTCCGAGAAACAGCTCTCCTGCTTTGTTAACCCCAAGGACAGTTATTTTGAGTAACATGGGAAAACATTACTGTCACGACGGATTTCAGTGCATGAGTCAGTATATACATGCAGTTAGATACCCTCCCCCCCTCCCAACCAGTCTTACTGTAAATCATCGTTGTATGACGTGACTAGTGCCTATCGATTAGTAATTACATTTAGTGGGTAAGGGTGTACTTAAATTGTTCTTACCTCTAAATATAAAATTTCCTTTATTATTATTATTAATATTATTTATTATTATTATTATTATTATTTTCAAATGGTAACACTCATTTTTGTTTCCATATTTAATGCGCTGAAGACAAGAAAATTTGAAAAAAATCACACTTTTTCTAATTTTAATTAATTCTTATTACAGCTTCAAACGAAAATGTATTTAAGGTTCATCCATAAATTACACAAAAGGGTTAAATTAAGATTTCGCATAGGAAAGTATTATAATCATTTCGGCAGTAAATGGAAATAAAAAATAAAAAAATTAAAACAAAAATAAACTAAAGTAAAGGTAATAACATTAATTTTCTAAAAAGTGTGAATATGTGTGTCTAAACAAAATTGAATATCTATTTCAATTTCTATGTATGTCTAAATTTTAAAATTTAATAAGTCATATTGCCATATTAATTTATTTTTAAGCAATTTTTCTTAAAAAATATAATTGCTATACCGTAATTATTCAGCTTCAATCATTTTAAATAATATCATGCTTTTAATTCTGATAACATATATTGTACGCTAGAAAATATTCAAACATCAAAATGTTCTCTGTGGATTCAATAATAATAATAATAATAATAATAATAATAATAATAATAATAAACATTTGTTTAAAAGAATGTTGAATAAAGTATGACAACTTCAGAAAATATCAAACATTAAAATGATTTAATGCATAGAAAACGCTACAGATAATTTTCCTTTTTTCTTCTTAAATACAGTTTACAAATTAAATTACTTACTTTTGACACACACACACATATATATATATATATATGTGTGTGTGTGTGTACAAAATATGGATAAAAATTTAAAAACAAGCAAAAAATAACAGTATGTTTAATTAAATAAGTAAATACAGGGTGCTTATAATTAAACTGCCCCTGTAAATACAACGCAAACGGGTGAACAGAATGCAACGAAATTTGGTACATATTCTTCGACCACATTTCATGAAACCATGGAAGCATTTGCGCAAGAGCTAACACAGCGTATCCAATGACAAAATAGGGGACGACAGTCATCTAACTTGGAGAAAATAAGCAATAACAGAGCGCGGAATTATTGAATGTTTTCCAAATTTCAAACTGTCGGCCCCTCTCATATTCCTCTAACATTTTGGACGCGTCATCACTGCTAGTTTTAGGTTATGTGGCCGCATTGTAGACTATACACGAAATGCAATCACGGAATTTCGAAAAAAACAAATAGTTCCAAAATGTCCACCAGAGAGCGCTGGGTATGGTTTTCCGCATATTTCACTACTGAAGAACTTAACAGTTTCATTAATTCATTCCATAATATCTTCGAATCTGCATCAACGGCTATGTCGATAGGCATGAACCTGAGATTGAATCGGACATTTCCCGTTTACCAGCATTTAGCACTGAATCGCTTAGCCACTGGTGGGGACATTAATTTTCGAAAAGTTTTAATTCTGTACCACACATGTGAATATATCCACTGAGCTCGTAGTTACTGAATAAATTATTGTGACAACCTAAAAACACTCACCACATTTTTTTTCCCCTACAATCTTCAAAAGTATAAACTTTGTACTTAATTAAATGTGATAATTGAAGATTTTAGCTAGTGAAAAAAAAAAAAAAAAAAAGTAAATCAAACTGCAGCGAAATGAACCCACATTTCAGAAACAGGCTGAAAAAATATGGCTTCAAAATTATATGCCAATAAAGGAGTTTTTTTTTTTCATTTTTTTTTTTTTTGGATAATCCATATATGAAAAAACAAAATTGTTTCAGCAATATTAAATATATATATATATGTATGTATGTATGTATGTATACTAGCAGGCTTTGCCCGCTTCGCTGAGCACTATACTGAAATGAGTTGTCAAAATTCCATTCCATTATTAATAATCTAAGTTAAAGTTTCCTCTGTATTCCGAAGAGGTTTTTCCCGCTCGCAACGTGAGGATTCCACGTTCACACTGTCTTCGGCAGCAACTTACCCGCTTCTTACTTCCCCTTCCCCAGCGACTAAATTAGAAGTTTTGCGAAATCTTACCAAAGTACATACTGCGTACACCTAATCAACATCCACACACCAAAACGCATCATCCTAAGATAATGTAAAGCGAATTCAAACAGAAGAACATGTTTTTACGCGAGTTTATTGCCCCCCAAGGGGGTAAGTGGGAGATTTTCGTAAAATCTCGTTACAAAAAGTGTCAGATACATGCGCATCAAATTTTGGGACCGCAGATCCCATAGCTTTCCCGCTGAAATTGCAACTCACCCCCTCAAAAAAAAAAAAAAAAAAAAAAAAAATCGAAAATCACAAAAAAACGAAAATATGTTTTTGAAAATATTCTAAAGACGACACGTGGCTATTTTCAATACCTTTGTAATATTTTTAGTAGAGCTCTACTAAAAAATCCGGAATTTCTCAAATTTCCCCCTCGAAAAACGATTTTCCCTTTTCTTTAAGAATCAAGTATTCTAAAATCGTACATAATGTTTTATTTATACTCAAGTCTAGTCTCGTCATGTGCAATTTCTTCACCGTGATGTAATTTGGGGCCGAGTTATGCTTACAAACGTTTTTTTTGCTTCCTGTCCCGATGGGGGGAAGGGGGTATTTCGATAAATCTCTTTTCTTTAGGTGCCGGTTGCATATAAAAAATCCAAGCACCAAACTTCGTGACTGCAGCTCTCATAAATTTTCCAGGACAAATTTAGCGCTAAAAAGCGTGTATCGAATTTGCCCTTTGTAAAACATACCCTCCCCCCCCCCTCCCCCAAAGAAAAAAGTGGCGGAGCACAAAAAATCAAAAATGCGTTTTAGGAAATATCCTAAGAAAGTCGCATAACCTTTTTTCAACATCTTTATTACATTTTTGGTAGAATTAGGCTCAAATCAGGAATTTTCAAAATTTCCCGCCAAAAATCGATATTCTCCCTTCCTTCCTTTAAAAAACGAAAATTCCTAAATCGTAGATAAAGTTTTATTTGTACTCATGTCTAGTCTCCCCATGAGGAATTTCTTTATTGTGAAGTAATTAGGAGCTGAGTTATGCTTACAAACGTGTTTTTGTCTTTTTCTCCCGCATTGGAGGACGGGGGAGAATTTCGGAAAAGTTGATAGATATAATTTTAAATTGGATAAATATCTAAGTTTCTGCCAAGCGCTGTTGAATTCAGTCCAGCCGTTCTCAAGTGATACCCAGACAAACGTGTTTTTGTCTTTTGCCCCTCAAAGGGGGAACGGAGGGAACTTCTGAAAAGTTGATAGGTATAATTTTAAGTTGGATAAAGATCTAAGTTTCGACCGAGCGCTGTTGAATTCAGTCCAACCGTTCTCAAGTGATGCCCGGAGAAACGTGTTTTTGTCTTTTGCCCCCCAGGGGGAACGGGGGGGGGAGGAATTTCTGAAAAGTTGATAAATATAATTTTAAGTTGGATAAAGATCTGAGTTTCTGCCAAGCACTGTTGAATTCAGTCCAGCCGTTCTCATGTTAGGCCCGAACAAACGTGTTTTTGTCTTTTGCCCCCCAGGGGGGAACAAGGGGGGAATTTCTGAAAAGTTGATAAATATAATTTTAAGTTTGATAAAGATCTGAGTTTCTGCCAAGCGCTGTTGAATTCAGTTCAGCCGTTCTCAAGTGATGCCCGGACAAACGTGTTTTTGTCTTTTGTCCCCCAGGGGGGAACAAGGGGGGGTATTTCTTAAAAGTTGATAGTTATAATTTTAAGTTGGATAACGAATTATATATTGTGCCAAGCGAATTGTGCCAAGCGAATATTGTGCCAAGTTGAATTCAGCCCAGCCGTTCTTATGTGATGCCTGTACAAACGTATTTTTGTTCCCCAGGAAGGAACGGGGGGGGGAATTCTGAAAAGTTGATAGATATAATTTTAAGATGGGTAAAGTTCTAAGTTTCTAAGTTGATGCCCGGACAAAGAAAGCGACATACAGACACGATATGACACACACAAACACACAGGCAAAATGTTCTGAAGTCATTTTCGGCTTTCATGGTGTGTGAAACGTGAAGATATCGCAAAATTTTTCGATTCTGACAAATTTACAGACAAATCTGTGATTTTATATATATATATATATATATATATATATATATTAAAGAATTTATTAAGTTTGATTGAGTGTTTCACTATTCCAGACTATACGTGGGCGTGACTAGGGTAAAGTGTGACATGCCTTAAAACACTACCAAAATCGATAATTACTGAATAATTCTTAAAGTCCGAAATACAAGTGGACGTAGTTGAGATATTTTGAAAATTTCTCAAACTAAGAGCATGGACATAGAAAATTAAAAAAATTAAAACAACACTATATATATATATATATATATATATATATATATATATTTAATAGTGCTAAAACAATTTTTTTCATATATTGATTACTTTTTTATAAGAAACTATTTTTAATATTTCATAGAAATCTTATCTGTAAAACATCCTTTTGCGCCACATATCCGCTTTCGATCGTATAAATACCGGGTTCTCTTGACAGTCGGCCAGCACATTCATGTGCGACTCTCCAAACTTCGAAGTTTGGTACGACGAAGGAATCGAAGCCCCCCTCCCGAACCTCGGTGGGAGGTAATCGAAACACCAAGGGTGTCTCTGGAGGACATCTACGAATAAGAGCTCCCGTCCAAACCTGTAATGGGAACGCCCCAGTCCAGAGTGTTGGCTCTCGGAGAAAGGCGGCATCCGGTACCTGTGTCTTTAACGCCTTCTCCAGATACAAATCCAAATGGTCCTCCGTTTAAGAAACATTATCATTTGTTAATGCAGAACCCCGAACCGGAGGACTATAAATGTGTCTTTGGCAAAAAGGAGTATCTAGAGATCATGAAAACCTACAAAGCCATGCAGATTTGTGTATAAAGGACGGAGCAAATAATTTGGTCGAACGAAGTATCTCATGGCAGAGATTTCTGCCGTTAACACTTCGTTCGGATCTCTCTCTCTCTCTCTCTCTTTTTTTTTTTTTTTTTTTTTTTTTTTGTTAAGCGTACAGCCAATATTGGAAAAATACAAAATACTAAACTGATGGGTTACGAAGAATCTTTCAACGTTCTAATATATACTTTAAATATTAACCAATACTGTAAAAAATTTGATCATCATTCAATCTTAATCAGTAGGTCTAGCTATTTTTAGTAAGTTTTCCTCAGAAATAGGATATTATGCGACTCATTCTGACTTCTCTTGGGATAAAAGTAGGTTTCCTTATACACAGGATATTATGCAATTGACTCTTAAAAGATACGAGATATTTATAGCATGATTTTCTGGTAAAGTTAAATAAAATTAGGGCTTGGATCTGGTATAAATACGAGGCGCTTCTCCACACGCTCACCATTTCGACTGCTAGTTACTGTTTGTCACTGTGGTCCTGCTGTCGTCTCATTATGCTGTTCACTTACGGACATCCTCATATAAAGGTTAAGATTTTGTGCGTCATCTCGACCGACGGACTGTTAAATCTGGAGGCTTTGGACGTAGCCAAAATATTGGGCAAGACCACATGCCGTGTACTGAAAACTGCCAAACTGAGGGTTAAAGTTATTATTTATAAGAGAGTTCGAATCCTAATTTCCTTGGCCAAAACCTTGGTCTATTCTCTGGAAGAGGCCAAGTACCCCTCCCTCGAGGATCAAATTGAGCGATCATGCTGGTACAACCAAATTGCCTAAAGAGTTGAGAGGGGGCAAAAAAACAGGTCGAACGAGGCGTTTGGGTGTCGAAGGTCGAAAGATCTTTTTCTGAACACCTCGTTTGGCCATTTTTTTGCGTCAGATATATAACCAGTATTGGATAGATATTAAATTAAAAAACTTGTGTATTTGAGGAGATATTTTAAAGATATGGTGAAATTGTGTTTATATATATAGTGTAATGTAGTAAAATATAGTGTAAACTAAATGGATTATTTGTTTTGGATTCAACTACATCTGATCTTTTATAAAATTCAGATATTTTGTTTTTTTATAAATCCAATTCTGTTAAGAAATTCCTAATAATATATCATGCATTATTTATATTGGACTAGAAAACCCATATTTTTAAAGCTGTCATATTTAAAAACGAATCATCCAAACGTGGTTTAAAAACATGTCTATTTTTTTATAAAACAGACACAAAATCAAATTGATAGCTTCTTTAAAAATATAATATTGCTTTCATTTATTTCTTTGGATAAGTTTTTAAATGACACTTGCATTAAATTTTAAAGCTGCCTGTAAGTAAGAAATTAAAAATTTGAAATGAAATATAACATAAACTTTATTTTGAATAAAAAGTATAGTAATTTTGCTTAAAAATTTGCATACGTTTTTAGTATATTCTAAAAATAAATGCACGGCATGTAAAGAAAAAGAAATAAATTTCTTTTTATTTACTTACTTATTATTTTTTAAATGATATTTTACTTCTATGTTCAAATATATTACAAAAGTATATCTTTTGAGGAAAATCAGATTAAATACAATATATATTACCTTTTCTGTTTTATCAAATGGAATGTAAGAAAATAATTTAAGATAAAAGTTGATAGGATACACATGCATAATGAACTTCGACTGAAAATGCCCTCTAAGAAATTTCAGTAAATCTTTGAATGTTTACTGTTAGTCCTGCATTCAGTTGCCTGCTTCGGGTAAAATATCCATTACTCATATTTGTAACAAACTGTTATAAATTTCAGAGTGTTAACTGTTTATTAAAAATTCACTTGCCTTCTTGAAGAAACAGAGAAAAAATCCGTAATTTTAACGGGCTAAACTTTATTTTTACGGTCAGTGATTGGAACAATCAGAGATGGAACACGGGCGCAGAATTCATACCAGTATCAATGTAAGAAAATTTTCTACTTCTTAAATCAACGATATTATAGTTAGAGAAATTTCTTAAAGAAATACCGGTACCTGAACATCCCTTAACATCTTTAGCCAATTACTGAGAGTAAATTAGCGGTAAATTTTCTTAAAGTGTATATATAGTTGTCCCCCCCCCCTATTCTATCCTAGAGTATACTCTCGAGAAACAGTTATTACACTTTTCAGAGTTCTTTTTTCCTTAGGATAAATTTATAAGTAAATGTTCCTCATACGCTATGCAAATTAATGCGTCTCCAGTTTAATCGAATCCCACTTTAAATCAATAAAATTAGCAACAAATAAATGCTGTATTTAAACATTATTGGATTGTATTTTTGTGATTTGGTAAATAAATATTATTTTAATCATAGGATGATATGAAGTCCTTGGTATATGTGTGTGTAAATCAGTTAAAAACTTAGTCTCTTATACTTTTACAGCTGCCGAGAGTACTTTAGCCATATGTGGAAGTTTCCAGATTGTTATAGATTTCATGTAGGTTTCATTTAAAGCCTGAAATGGTGCTTATAAGGACCCTTTAATGATATATGCCGATAAATACATCTTTTGGCTATGGAAGACGTCCTCTTCATCTAGTAGTATCTGAAAAAATATATAAACTTTTTGTGTTCTTTCACAGAATTATTTGAGCATTTTATTGCTTAACCACCTCTTATATCGCATTTTGTCAATTTTAAATTACAAATAATAATAATAATAATAATAATTCGAATGAAACACCTGACGACCAGAAGACAACCGATTGATAATTTTGGGCTTGTTGGGTACATGTGGCAAACCTAAAGCAATAATAAAAATATCGGATGCAACCGCTCGTATATATACACTATCTACCAATAAGTATTTGAATAGTTTCGAATTTAGACATTTTGTCAAATATCTAGAAAGTTTATTTAGGAATTATCTTGAAAGTTTGAGAGTATACAAAACATATTATACCTCATATATTTCAGCAAAAGTAAAATATAAAGAGGAAAAGATTACCAGTAAAGTATTAAAGTCAAAATATTCTGGACCACCGTGTCAAAAGTAATCCTTGAAATGCGTTTTGGTTGCAACATGTGATTATGAAGATTTTTCTGACTATCTCTATAAATTTTTAAGAAACTACAACATATATCCATACCACATATTGGTTTCCTTAAAAAAATGCAAAAAAAAAGCCATTTTTTAAAATTATAATACGTACGATATTAGACCCAGTGCAAAGTCAGTTATAGGAAAATTGACATATTAAATTAGACACAGTATAGTGTGATCATAATGGCAAAAATGTTAAATATCTTATGAAATATGAGCATTTTCACTAAATATTATTTAATTATCCATGAGCATACATAATGTAATAGCCAAAAGTATTGGGTTATTTACAGGAATGCCACAAACAAATATCGTGTAAATTAAAAAAGTTATGGGAGATAGAATGAACGGAATTTCAATTACTCCCAAAATAAAAACCAAATCAAAACGATTTCACTCACATTTTTATTTTGATCGAATCAATACCCTATTATAATATATTGTTCGCTGAGTATAAATAAATGAATAAAACCCCTATCCCCTCCCCCCTCCTTTTTTATACTCTCCAACAAGATTGAAAATGTTTTTCTGTCTGTATGTCCACGCTCTAACTCTCGTAAATATTTATGGAATTTCTTGAAACTGATATATGTTCTTTAAGTTCACTATCGGATGTTCCCTATTGAAAATGGAGTAAATATCTTTACTGGTTTGTGTACAGGGACACCCGAAAATATTCCAAAGCATTGTGTCCTATGAGAAGTATTTATATAAACCATATTTTTATACTGTTAGTTTACACAAATTTTAATAATATTGATTTACGTTATTTAAGTCCACTATTGGATGCTTCCCATTGAAAATGGATGACATACCATCACTGGATTGTATTCAGAGTCACCCGAAAATACTAAGCATAACGTTCTATGAGAGGCATTTCTATAATTTGGAAAACTTTACTTTGCACAAATCTTAATAAAATTAAAATGCATTGTTCATATGCATAAAATAATGCATTCCATAGAATACAGTATGATTTGCATTTTTTTTACAGGGTCATACAAAAATATTCAGTTACATTAAGGGGTATTATTGGAATTTTTTCTGGAATTCATTTTCAATTATATTATTTGTTTTTATCTTTTTCTGAATTTTTTCAACACTTTCCATCAGGTTGAAAATTGTTGATGACTCCGGTTTGTCTGTCCGTCTGTCTGTTTACATTTCTACCTGTCTACCTCTCTGTCTATCTACCTTTATATATGGTATAGTTCACTATAGAATGTTCCCCATTGAAAAAGGAATGGTTATCTCTACTGGCTTGTGTACAGGTCCACCCAACAGTATTACAAATCATTCTGTTCTATGAGAGGTATTTTTATGAACTATATTTTAATCCTTTTATTTTACACAAATTTCAATGAAATTGAAATATGTTATTCAAGTTCACTATCGGATGTTTGTTATAGGAAATGGAGTAAATACCACAACTGGTTAGTGTTGAGGGACACTCGAAAATTTTCCAAAGTATTTGTTCTATGAGAGGTATTTCTATAAACCAAATTTTAATAACTTTACTTTGAATAAATGTTTAAACAAGAAAGAAAAATCATGCAGTACGCATTGATTAGTAACACTTTCCAACGGTATGAAATTGTTGTATCGAAGAACTATTAATATCCTTTGCCTACGTTATCGCACAACAGATAGAAGGACTGAAAAACACACAGATAGACTAATTGATTTTAAAATTACTCTTAGGCATTTTGGAAAGTGTTAAAAGGCTTAACGCAAAAGAAAATGCAGCCGTTAGATTATAATTACAGCTTTTAAACTCTCTTAATATTTTACTGTAGCCCTGTAAATCTGAAACTTAATCATATCATATTCTATACAAAACAATATTTTAGAATATTAATAATGCATGTCAATGTTTTTAAGATTTTTGTAGTAGAAAGTTTTTAAAATATAACTTTCAAAAATTCTGTCCTAAAGTGTAATACATTGGCTTTTTTTTTATTGTTGTTGTTGTTGTTGTCCCTGTAAACAAACTAGTTGTACAGGACCTATTAATGACATTTTAAATAGGGCACATTCCATAAGGAACAGGAGTAAATCATTTTTAAAAAATTCTCAAAATATTCACGGATGATAGGAGCCGGAGACAAACAGATAGAAAGGTAGAAAATCGGACAGACAGATGCACAAATTGAAATCATATTCCCACTAAAATTATAAGAAAGTGTTAAAACTCTCATCTAAACAAAAGTGCATTTCCAGCAAATTTTTATTAATACCTCTTAACCTAACGAATTATTTTTGTGTGGTCCTGTAAATCGAATGCTAACCATACTATATTACATAGAAGGCACACTCTTTTGTTCATACGAATAATATATTTCAATTGCATTAAGCTTTGTGGAAGATAAAATTATTAAAATTTGGTTTATAGAAATAACTCTCATACAACACACTGCTTTGGAGTACTTTCAAGTGCCCCTGTACACAAACAAGTTAGAAATGTACTCTACTTTACATAGGAAACATCCGATAGGGAATTGAATAACATATTATAATTTCCTTAAAGTTTCTATACATTAAAGGTACTAAAATAAGATTTATAGAAACTCCTCTCATATAACACAATGCTTTCGAATACATTTGGGTGTCCCTGTATACAAACCAGAAGAGGTATCCATTCTATTTTCAATAGGTAACATCCGATAGTGAACTTCAATAAAATATATCGGTTGAAAGAAATTCCATAAATATTTACGGGAATTACAGCGCAGAAAAACAGACAGACGAACAGAAGAACAGTCACACATATACACAAATTGAAATTATATTCACACTAAAAAAATGATAGAAAGTGTCAAAAACGCTTAATGTAAACGAAAGTACAATTCTAGCATTTTTTTATAAATAGCTCTTAATATAACTGAATATTTTTGTGTCAACCATGCTATGTTCTATGCAAAGCATTCTTTTCTGCATATAAATACCATATTTCAATTCCCTAAAACTTCGTGGAAAGTTATTAAAATTTGATTTATAGAAATATCTCACAAAGAACGCAATGCTTTGGAGTACTTTTGTGTGTCCCTGTACATAAACTAGTGGTGGTATGTAATCTATTTTATATAGGAAACATCCAGTAGTGAGCCTGAATAACATATTTCAATTTCATGAAGATATTGTACAGTAAAGGTATGGAAATATGGTTTATAGAAATACCTCTCATAAAACACAATTCTTTGAAATACTTTCGGGTGTCCCTGTACACAAACCAGTAGAGGTATGAACTCCATTTTTAATAGGAAACATCCGATAGTGAACTTGGATAACATATAACAGTTTCAAAAAATTCCATAAATATTTACGGGAGTTAGAGCGCGGGCAGCCGCACAGACGGACATATACACAAATTGGTATCATATTCACACTTAAAAAGATGTTAGGAAGAGTTAAAGACGCTTAATGTAAACGAAAGTAGAATTCTAACAAATTTTTAATAACTCTTAATATAACAGAATATTTTTGTGTCATTCTGTAAATCTAATGCTAATCATGCTATATTCTATGTAAATCATTCTTTTTTGCATATAAATTTTATATTTCAATTTCCTAAATTTTCGTGGAACGTAAAGTTATTAAAATTTGATTTATAGAAATATCTCTCATAGAACACAATGCTTTAGAATACTTTTGAGTGTCCTTGTATATAAAACAGAGTTGGTATTTAATCCATTTTCAACAGGGAACATCCGATAGTGAACTGGAATAACATATTTCAATTTCATTAAGATATGTG
Organism: Salticus scenicus; assembly: GCA_963930645.1. Lineage (NCBI taxonomy): Eukaryota > Metazoa > Arthropoda > Arachnida > Araneae > Salticidae > Salticus > Salticus scenicus. The sequence continues at coordinate 130,122,516 of OZ005652.1, read as the reverse complement.
TACAGTAAAGGTATGAAAACACGATTTATAGAAATACCTCTCATAGAACACAATGCTTTGAACTACTTTCGGGTGTCCCTGTACACAAACCAGTAAATGTATAAACTAAATTTTCAAAAGGGAACATCCGATAGGGAACTTGAATAACATATATCAGTTTCAAGAAATTCCACAAATATTTATGGGAGTTAGAGCGCGGAGAAGCAGACAGACGGACAGACAGACAGACAAGCGGAAGTCATTAACACATTTCAACCTTGTTGGGAAGTGATAAAAATGTTAGAATGTGTTAAAAACGCTTAATGTAAACGAAAGTACACTTTTAGAAAATATTTATTAATAGCTCTTTATATAACTCAATATTTTTGTGTCACCCTGTAAATCTAATGCTAACCATGCTATATTCTATGCAAAGCATTTTCTTTTGTGCTTATAAATAACACATTTCAATTTCATAAATCTTCGTGCAAAGTAAAGTTATTAAAATTTAGTTTATAGAAATATCTCTCATAAAACACAATACTTTGGAATACTTTTGTGTGTCCCTGTACACAAATCAGTGTTGGTATTTGCTCCATTTTATACGATAGTGAACATCCGATAGTGAACTTGAATAACATATTTCAATTTCATTAGGATTTGTGTACAGTAAGGGTATGGAAATATGAATTATAGAAATGCCTCTCATAGAACACAATGCTTTGAAATATTTTAGGGGGTCCCTGTACACAAACTAGTAGAGGTATAAACTCCATTTTGAAGCGGGAACATCCGGTAGTGAACTTGTATAACATATTTCAATTTCATTAAGATGTTTGTACAGTAAGGGTATGAAAATTTGGTTTATAGAAACGCCTCTCATAGAACACAATGCTTTGAAATATTTTAGGGGGTCCCTGTACACAAACCAGTAGAGGTATAAACTCCATTTTGAAGCGGAGACATCCGGTAGTGAACTTGTATAACATATTTCAATTTCATTAAGATTTTTGTACAGTAAGGGTATGAAAATTTGGTTTATAGAAACGCCTCTCATAGAACACAATGCTTTGAAATATTTTAGGGGGTCCCTGTACACAAACCAGTAGAGGTATAAACTCCATTTTGAAGCGGGGACATCCGGTAGTGAACTTGTATAACATATTTCAATTTCATTAAGATTTTTGTACAGTAAGGGTATGAAAATATGGTTTATAGATACGCCTCTCATAGAACACAATGCTTTGAAATATTTTAGGGGGTCCCTGTACACAAACCAATAGAGGTATAAACTCCATTTTCAATAGGGAACATCCGACAGTGCACTTGTATAACATATTTCAATTTCATTAAGATTTTTGTTCATTAAGGGTATGAAAATATGGTTTATAGAAATGCCTCTCATAGAACACAATGCTTTGAAATATTTTCGGGGGTCCCTGTACATAAACCAGTAGAGGTATAAACTCCATTTTCAATAGGGAACATCCGATAGTGAACTTGAATAACATATATCAGTTTCAAGAAATTCCATAAATATTTACGGGAGTTAGAGCGCGGACGGACAGACAGACGGACAAACCCATGTCATAAACACTTTTCAACCTTGTTGGAAATTGTTAAAAATGAAATATTATATTCATATGCACAAAACAATGCTTTCTACAGAATGTAGTATGATTTGCGTTAGATTTAAAGTGTCATACATAAATATTCAGTTGCACTGAATAATTTTCACTAAGTCTTTTATTGGAAATATGCTGAAATTGCATTTTCGCTTACGCTTTTTAACATTTTTTTAGTGGGAATATGATTTCAATATCTTATTCTGTTAAGTGAGCAATATTTGTATGTATATATGTATATTTCACTGTTCTCGAAAACGGTAGCTCGGACAGTCACGTTATTTAACACAAAGGCGCCATCCGAAGGGTTATAGTGCACATCGAAGTCAGATTTTCGAATGTTCGATTACTTTTCTTTTAATTAATAAAAATATGAAAATAAAGCTTCCCACTTCTATAATGACGCAGAATGGAGAATCTTAGGAGAGATTTCATTGGTTTATTTGAGTGCATTTTACAATGCTCTACAGCTACGTTATGAGGAATTACAAGAGATTTGATTGGTTTATTTGATTTTCATTCATTTATGTATATTTTACGTTGACCTAGAGCTACGTTATGAGGAATTACAAGAGATTGGATTTGTTTATTAGATTTTCATTGATTTGTGTGCATTTTACGTTGAACTAGAGCTACACGTTATGAGGAATTACGAGATATTTGATTGGTTTATTTGATTTTGATTGATTTGAGTGTATTTTACGTTGAACTAGAACTATATTTTGAGGAATTACAAGATATTTGATTGGTTTATATGATTTTCCTTGATTTGAGTGCATTTTACGTTGAACTAGAACTACGTTATGAGGGGTTACGAGAGATTTAATTTGTTTATTTAATTTGTTTATTTAATTTTCATTGATTTGAGTGTATTTTACATTCAACTAGAACTACGTTATGAGGAATGACGATACATTTGGTTGGTTTATTTGATTTTCATTGATTTGAGGTAAGGGTGTCCAGTGATGTTTTTTGGTTTTAACATGCTTGACAGTGATTGATGCGAAAACGAGTTTCGTGCGTTTTCAGATTCATGCACGGCGAGGTAGGGCTGCCCAGTGACGTTTTTTTTGTTTTAACATAAGTGATAGTGATTGCCACGGAACCGAGTTTCGTGTGTTCTTAGATTCATGCGCAGCGATGTACGGCTGTCCAGCGATGTTTTTTTTTTTTTTACATGTGCGTGAAGCGTACATACGTGCGTTATAGTGATTGCTGCAAAAACTACTTCCGTGCGTTCTCTAATTTGACTATTCTTCGAATAATGACTTTTACTGTACTAGTAACACCTTCAACTGTTTCCAGAATATTCGAAGAATTAACATTTCTATTTGACTGTTTTCGACAATATTCGTTTTAATAATAGCTTTGTTGCACCGATTCGAGAAGTTCAAAAAATGTTTGATTATGTCCAGGAGATCTCATACTAAAACTGTGAAGAAAATAGTCGCCAATCGAAATGTATTTATTTAAACGTTTCAATTATTCAATGAAAAAGAAAACCTTTAAATGTAGTGCCCAGCGAAGCGGGCGAAGCCTGCTAGTAAGTATTTATCTGTCCGACTGTCCATCTGTCTATCTGTCCATCTGCTCACCTCCAGCGTCCGTAAATATTGTAAGAATTTTTACAAAATTATATATGTTATTAAAATTCGTTATGGAATGTTTCGTATTTTAAATGGTATTAATAGATCTTGTGCAAGTGGTTTGTGTAAAGTGACACCCCCAAAAAATGCAAGGAATCAATTAGCTTTTCATAACTAATGCCTGTCCATTGTATGGTTATTTATGCAAAAAGCATTGAATTTTACACAATACAATCATTATGTACATTTGGAAAGATTTAATAACCAATGCATACCGCATGATTTTGCGTTCTTGTTTTTTTTAAACAGGGACTGAAATTCTATTTACTCTATCTCTCATATATATATACATTTTTTAATTTACACGATATTTTTTTCGCATTCTGATATAAGTAACGTCATGCTTTTGGCTATTAAATTTTCGGAAGGATTTTTTTTTTTTTTTTTTTTTAAGCTACGGATGTATAACTAATAATTATTTAGCAAAAATGCTCATATTTCGTAATATGTTCATATTTTGTATTTATTTAACATTTTTACATTCTTATTCCAATATGCTGTGTCAATGCAGTGCGCCAAATTTAATAAAACATGCTATGCACGGGATCTGATACCCTGCATATTATAACTAAAAATGTGAATTTTTTTTCAACTAAACCGTTATACCTCCATGGATATATGTGGTAGTCTTATAAAATTTATACAGATAATAAGGTGAATCCTCTTAACCACGTGCTACAGGCAAACCACATTTCAAGGAATACTTTTTACAGGATAATCCAAAAGATTTTGATTTTGTTGAATTTTTTATTTGTTCTCTCTTCAGGACAAAACTTTTGCTGAAACATATGAGGTATAGCATGTTCTTTATGCCCCCACAGTTTCGGGATAAATCTTAAAGATTTTTTCTAGACCTTTGACAAAACGCCTAAATTCGAAAGTGTCCGAATACATATCGATATATAGTGTAGGAGATTTACTTATATAATAATACATGCAGACGCATTAGCTAACTTTTTATTTCAAGAAACAGTTTTCTATCTTGGCGCATTTATCACAGCTACGTTCTTCATCTCATAGGATATGAGAAAAATATAAACCCTCTCCTTTATGTCATTTTCTGGTGTGGTTTAAGCAAATTATGCTAAACAATTTCTAATATCCCATTTTTTTATACAAAACCTAAAATATAATAAAAATGTAGCTCAAAAGTGACATCCGACGAACGAAACAGTAGCTACCCCTTAAAAATTTTCGGACACGCTGGTTACATGTGACAACCCTAAGTTAAAATATATTGGATGCGCCAGGTAGCATGTATAGGAGCCTTAAGTACTTGGGTTAAAAAATAGAATATATTGTGTTATTTGAATGAAAAGTTCTTCATTGAATGTAAAACTCTTTTTCTTTTATTACACTACGCGAATTCCTGTTTTTATTTTTGAATTTATTATCTGTTTTAATAGTATTCAGTGTAGAATACATTTTCAAATATGCAATATTATTTATTTCTGAATAATGTTTGTTCCATATATAACTTATAAGCTTGTCACGTTAGTAATAAATCGCCTTGTATGTAAAGTTTCATTTCATAAAATAGACTATGCTTGATGTATAAGACGAAGAAGTATTATAACCGTACAATTAAGATAATTTGGCAGCATCTCTTATAGTTTCGTTGGATTGCTGTTGAAATTGCTGTTATAAATTTGTTGTTTATCTTCTTCTTCTAAAAAAAAAAAAAACAGAAGTAAAACTAGTAGCACGTCTATCGCAATTGTACACTTAATAACCTAAAAAGCCGAAATTTATCAGTTCTTGTTATAATTTCACAATTATTTTGCTGACTTTTAAAACATTCCTTATTTTGATTATTTGTGTTTTTATAAATAATGTTTATTTTTATTTATTAAAAAAATTAAACAGTAGTCTAATTCAATAATTTTTAATTAGTTTAACATTTGAGAGGAAAAACAGAGTGAAACTAAAACTTTGACTTTCTACTATATAACGGAAAATGTATTTCGCTGTGCAAATTGCTATCATCACACACAATATATATAATTTAAAATGAAAAAAAAAATCACTCAATATATTATTTTAAATGTATATTATTTTTCTTTAAAAATGACTTTTCTTATTGCATAACCAAAATTTAATAACATATTATTTAAGTTTAACAAAATATCCTTTTCTATTTTTGAATTTTTGTTGAGAAAGCAAATCGTCTTCCTATATAGACCCCTTAAACATAAGAAAGGTCTAATAATCATGAAATTTAAATAAATAATTTAGCTTACATAGCAGAAATTCATAATTATTGTATTGACATGTAACCAAGCTCTTCAGAAAAATTACATATAGAGTACATGTTGATATAAAGTATGTAGAATTAACGTAATCAGAAATGAAATAAAAATTCCTAAACATTATTAACATTTATAAATTCTTGAACAATATTAACATTTATTTTTTCGTAATTTATATTTTCAAAATAGGTAGTTAAAAAATTCCATTTAATATTTTTCACTTACATTAGCCACATTTTTGCATATAACGTTTGCAAAAAATAAAATTTCGAAGGAATAAACTAATTTTGGACATTGATGTTTCCTAGATATATACAATAAAAAGATCTTTAGACTAAATAAATATCAAAAACTAAACGTGAATAATATAAACTTAATAAAATAATCAATAAGCTTGTTTTGCAATTTTTGAACAAAACTACCTTGTTTGATAAAATTAATAATGTTTCAATAAATATTCTGACAGTTATTTTTCAGTTCACTTAAAATGCGAACTTTTAATGGAATGAACAAACTAAACGAATATAATTTTTCTTTGAAGTATTTTTATTATAATAATGTCGAAATAAATTAATTTGAACATGATTTTTTTGTGATTATTTTATTTAACATAGAATAATATTCTAATTTTAAATGTTGTGCACTTTGTTCGATTATTTGTATTATTTGTTACATTTTATGCTTAATAAATAAAAAAATAAAACATATTTTATTATGAAGTGTACAAAATTTCTAAACATCAAACAACGTTTTGAAAATAAAACACAGCAGTAAAAAAACTCACTGAATGAGTAACCGATCGGTAATGCATAACAAATTAACAAATATTTACATTGAAGAAAATACTTCAATATTACATATAAATAGAGAATTACATTTTAATATCATTCATTTTTCCGTGATATTTATTTTATTCCCTATAGAAAAACATTTTATGCATTTATCATCATTTACATTAAAAAAAGAGCAATAGAGTATTATTTAATATTATATCGAATATTTATGAAATAGTAACAGGAAAAATAAAGTTTTGTTGTTTACCTAGCTATACTACAATTTAAGATCCGCTCATTTTATTTGCATTTATGTAAAATGTAATTATTGTAAAAATTATAATCATACGTAAATTAAAAATAAACTTTTATTTATTTATTATTACAGTGAAATCTCTATCTATCGTTCCCGCACCCATCGTTTTCCCGCATTGATCATTTTCTTTCTATGGTCCCTGCATAAACTGTATTGAAATAATGTTAACGGAACCAGAATGTATCGTTCTTCAAAAAGTCGTTTTCCCGCATTCATCGTTGTAAAACGTTTCTTCTGACCGAAATAAATTTGAAAATCAAGCGATTCCATATGGCATACAAACTTGAATTACTTCTTTAAACCTAAAATAACTATATTCCTAATTTCTATGCAGGATCAAAATTGTGATGTCATGTCTCCCGACCATCGATTCATTTTGTAATTTCAGCATGGCAGGAAGAAACCTCTTAAGTAATCCAGAAAATTGTTTAGTGAAATAGGGTTACATGCGAAATACCAAACAGAAGGGCAAGAAAATGATGATTCTATAATGTAGATTAAGGTTGGTTGTGTGTAACAGAGGATGCGTCCTGTACAAAATTTAATGATAATATTTGTATTAATCAAGAAGTTACAACATGGAATATCTTAAATCATAGAAGAAACAATTTCAAAAATGAAAGAAATGGCGAAGAAACAGAGTAACTTTCACACTGATGACATAATTATGGCGTTTCAAAATGCACGAACTGTTATATAAGCACATGGAATTACAGAAAAGGACATGAAAAATGTTGTAAATCTGGAAAAATTCCTGTATAATTTGTAAAAAAGAACAAAAAAAAAAAAAAACCAACATAGAATTACTGATTTTTAAAAGTAAATTTTACTTAATGTTCTAAAACATTGATTTATTTCTTTGACCGTTTGGAAAGTGACAAATTAGTTTTTATTAGTGTATACTGTATACATTGTGTCGTGTACTAATTTATAAACATTGTTTTCTTTGTGTTTTGACTTTAACCCGCATTAGCCGTTTTCCCGCTTTCATCGTTTTTTTTTTTCATCAACCCCGTGAAAAAGATGGATCGAGGTTTTACTGTATTATCATTATTTTTATTATTATTATTTTGTTTCAATCATCGTAAATCTTGAATTAAAAGTACTTTAGACAAAAAAGACACAAATATCTTGTTAAGTGTATAAATGTATGCGCATTTCGGAATTTATATTAAAATTTTTATTATTATTATTTTGAGGCAAACATTATTGCTGTTTCGATCATCACAAATCTTGAGTTAAAAGCACTTTAGACTAAAGAAAACACAAATGTGTCGAGAAAAGTATAAATGTATGTGCATTTGGGAATGTATATTACAAACGTAGGAAATTTATATTTTAAAATATCGCAAGTAGTAGGAAATTAGTGTATTTATTCTGGCATACACTTCATACTATATTTTAAAAATAGCATTCTTGACTGTGCATGATCAATATGCTATCGACTTTCTTTTCAACTAATTTAAAACTATTTATGGAGTATTGTAGAAATAACGATAAATAATTAAGACTAGATATGTGAAGGTGTTCACATATATATGGTTAAATTTTAATTGAATTTTTAAATAAAACAAAATTTAATGATAAATTAATGCATTATTGCAATAAAAAACAATAATTACATTTCAAGTGAGATACTGTATTCACATAATTGATTTTTAGGCATTTCAAGAAAGAATTGTTTTTAAATGTCATTAAGAATTACACAATTTTAATGATACATACGACCTACACTATATATTAACATAAAACGATAACAGACATCATTCAGAGATCTAAATTTTATATGTTTTATATCTATATCGTAAATAAAAAGTGTATCTTTTTAAAATAGAAATGTACTTTATTTTATAGGATAAAAAGAAATTAAAAAAATAATATCTAACTGAAATTCTGACATTAAGCATAATTATAAAAAAGTGTTCTCAAATATTCCTAAACAAGAAAACTCGTTGTCAGAATTAATGTAAAATCTTGTTTAATATTTACATTTCGATAGATATTGATGTGTCATAATGTTAACAGATGATCACAATACTGTTTGCTTACATACTATATGCAAAACCTTTCAATAGTGCAGTGACTTAAAGTTAAAACTCAAAATTTAAATATGTGGCAATTATCATATTATTATTACTCTGCTAGGTTATTTTTTTAAAATGCTTCATTGGGTTTAATGAGTTGTTTTGGTAGTCTTTATCTCATCACACTAAATTCTGATAGTACTAAGAATTTTAATTAAATATCCCCCCCCCCTTTTTTTTTTAATTTTACCATCTATGTAAATGCTAACTCGTTCAAAATTTCCCCGGGAGAGTAGCATTTCATTGTGATGAGATCCCCCACACTTCTTTGAAAATTGTTTAATACAATTCAATTAGATATATATGTACCCAGTTTTGCGATGTGTCCCTACAGAACTCGTTGACTTTGATCGGGGACGGAGGCCTGTCCCAAACAGGTCAGGTCTTTATACACGCCCTATACCACTAGGACAATGGCCCTAAGCCAAAGTTGTTATACTTGTTGCTTCATACAAGAGTTAGGGGATATATATTTTTTTGACTGTCCAATGGATGCCGTTTTTGGATATCTCCTGTGCGGAATTGTACGAACATTCTTTTTTTTTCATTTTTGAGATATTTTCTCTTATTCGTATATACATTTGTATATACATAAAAGTTTGGAAAAGAATGTGTCCAGCACAATTGCATTTTCATTGAGATATTTTGGGACGTGCGGATTTTAAATTACAATATAAGAATTGGGAGCCCCTACTCTGCAGCACGCACGCACACGCACACACACACACACACACACACACACAAAAAAAAAAAAAAAAAAAAAAAAAAAACATGATTTAAAACAGTTTTTTTTCTGCTAAACCCGATTCTGTGAAAAAATATGGTTTCTATTTAAAAAAAAAAATGAATTTATGTTACGTAGGGCTTTACTCATGATACTTCATGTTATAGTCCATTCGAATGCACGAAACTTTTGAAATTAATGTGTTCAAGGGATTTTCTTTTTTATTGAGATATTTTGGAATTTCCAGATTTTTTATTACAACATAAAAATAGGGGCCGAGGGGCCCCTACACTGAAAAAAAAAAACAGCACATGATTTTGACAGCATATGATTCAAACAGGTTTTTTCCTCTTAACAAGACTCTGCGAAGAAAAAGTACTGTTTCTAATTAATAAAGTAACGTTTGTTATCCGTCGGGCCCCCAGGGGACTCACTTGTGACACCTCATGTGATAGATTATTTAAATCCATGAAACTTTTGAAATCAATGTTTTCAGTGAATTTGCTTTCCTTTCGGGATATTTTGGTGTACCAGGACTTATGAAACACCCTGTATATATATATATATATATATATATATATATATATATGTTTCATTCTGACATTTAAATAACCTATTTATCTTTAAAACGTAAAATAATCTTTATGTCAAATACCTTTTAGCTATTGTATATAATATTATAAATTTAACAATGTGAAATAAATTCATTCAACAGTTAACAAACATAAAATTCTATTCATAATTGCACACATTTTTATAATCTAATAATAAATTCTAATTAAAATTACTTACACTACACTTTTAAGGTATAAAATTGTACATCATATTGTACCTTTTACGTAAACCAAAACCTATCTTAAATTATCCAAGCTCTATTCATACAATCTCTATTATTTGACACAAGAGGGTAGTAATGTTTTCAATTACTTAAGTATCCTTACATTTCATGTTTTCTACAATCATATTGTATTTCACAACAAAAGTAATATTTTGTTTATTTTATTTTATTTTATTTTATTTAATAGAACTCTTAATTAAATTAAAACTTCTAAAACCGTGCAATTATAAATTCATTTTCCTATTGACTATAGAGTATCATGCCGATTCATGCAGAGACGAACCACGATAATAACACAACAACATGACTCCCTCTACGACTCGTTGTTATAATCAGTATACATACACTGATAATTAAATATTTTAATGACTAGAGGGCTGTATTTTGGGATCACTTCTCACACCAACCTTCGCGGCAGCTTACCTAAGAGGCTTTGTCTGCTTCTTTGGTAAAATAATTAGAAATATAATAATAATAATAATAATAATATGAATAATTCAAAAGTTTAAGCTAAATTCAGCCATACACAGTCGTTAGCGAAATGTAAATAACTTTTAATTACTTCTGTTAGTTTATAATGATTAGAAACATGGTTAATTTGGAATAAACTAAATGTTCGTTTACATTAATCTTCGGACGATAAAATCAAGAAAAATAAAATATGTAGGATAATTTAATTAATAAAATTAATGTTTAAATAATAAATAAATCTAAATCTAAATTTTAAAGCTATCAGTTTTATCGAAAATTTTCAATGATGCAGGTTTAAAAACTTTTTTATTACTTTCTTTTTACGTTAAAATAATAATAATAATAATAATAATAATAATAATAAAATCTGGTGTGTCACTCACACGACTTTATCTTACCCTGAAATTTAATATTATAAATACAGGTTGGAGATTAAGAGGTAAGATAACGATGTTGTGTAAACCTATGTTAAACAATTCAAATTAGACTTCGGGAGAGTTTTATATGATAATTTGTTCTGTGTGAGGGGGACTACCGCCCCCCTCAACCCCCCGTTTCATTAATGCACTTACATTTATATAGAATTTAATCCGGTTATTAAAAAATAATTCTGTTTTTAAAAAATAATTTATTAAAATTATTACTTAAAAAAATATCTTTTATGATAATGCAGACGATTTCCATATTAGAGAAGTAGTATAACGCCAAATATCCAAAAAAAAGTCCATTTAATTCTCAATATTAAAATATATATATATTCTGCTTTTTTTTTTTTTTTTTTTTTGTTAAAAGTAAAAAAAAAAAAATCTATAACTTTGTTTTAAATTATCGCACATCGATGGTTCAACCAATCGTTTTAAAGGTATTGGCGCGATCTTTAGAAACATATCCATCATGAAAATTTACTCCCCTCGAGGGGGGACGTCCCCCCAGGGGGCAGGCGAGGCTCCTACATACACATTTTTTTTTCAGTTAACTACCTGTAGTACAAAAAATATATATTCGTTACATTTGGTTTAGTGCTGTCTATAGACATTAAACTCTACTTACCTGCAATTTCCCCCATAGACGTAATGTATTAGAATTCTCTTGATTATCCCTGTACACGAACCATTTGCTTGATCGAAAAACTGACTGTAGCATCCCTATATGATACACATTTAGAATACCAAGTCTGAACTTTTTGTCATAGTTTGTTTTTTAGATATGCTGATAACAGACAGACACACACACACACAGAGATCATTTGCTAAAAACACGATTTTCGTATTCAGGGGACCACAAAACTTGTAAATATAACAAAATCTCGCGTTCGAAAATTTGACCCCAAACGAATACTTTCTCTACCTTATGGGTAAGAGAAAGTAATTATACGCATTTTATTTTTCGTAGCATTTTCTTAAAATTACTGTTTAAAAAAAAAAAAAAAAACTCGTAAAACATAAAAAGAAAAGAAATCAAAATAAATATAAAAAATTCTAAAATATAAAAAATAATCGGGTGTGTCACTCACACGACATTCCCTTACCCTGAAATTTAATACTATAAATACAGGTCTCAGATTAAGAGGTAAGATAACGAGTACTGTTATGTAAACCTGAGTTTTAAACAATTCAAATTAGGCTTCGGAAGAGTTTTATATGATAATTAGTTCTGTGTGAGGGGGGGGGGGTGCTACTGCCCCCCTCAACCCCGTTCCATTATTGCACCTACGTTTATATAGAATTTAATTCGGTTATTAAAAAATAATTATGTTGTTAAAAATTAATTTATTAAAATTATTATTTAACAAAATTATCTTTTATGATAATGCAGACGATTTCGATATTAGAGAAGTAGTATAACACTAACAAAAAAAAAAAAAAAAAAAAAAAGAAAAGAAAAAAAAATGTTGAATTTATTCTCAATATTACATTAAAAAAAAAAAGAAAAATGTTAAAAATGGAAAATATTGATAACTTTATTTTAAATTATCGCAGATCGATGGTTCAACCATTCGTTTTAATGGTATTTTCGAGCTGTTTTGAAAAATACCAATCATAAAAACTTACTCCCCCCAGGGGGGAGGCGGGGCACCTACATACACAATTTTTTTTTCCCAGTTCACTATCTGTATTACAAAAAATATATAGTATTCATTTCATTTGGTTTAGTGCAGTCTATAGATGTTAAGCTCTACTTACCTGCAGTTTCCCGCATAGACGTAATGTATTTGAATACTTTTGAGTATCCCTGTACACGAACAATTTGCTTCATCTCAACGAAAAGCTTACTGTAGCATCCCTATATGATACACATTTAGAATTCTAAGTTTGGAATTTCTGCTACAATTTGTTGTTGAGATATACTGATAACAGACACACAGACATCCATCCACACAGAGAGACAGACACACAGACCATTTTTTAGAAACGTGATTTTCGTATTCAGGGCACCTGAGAACATGTAAATATAACAAAAACTCACGTTCGAGAATTTGACCGTAAAACAACACTTTTTCGACCCTATGGGTAAGAGAAAGTAAACAAAATGTTACATACTTTACACCACAATTACTTGATGTATATATCTTAGCAAAATCTGATAAGCCTTTCATGAATAGTATTTTGAATCTATAAAACTTTTATAATTGACATGTTTTTGTCCTATCTCTATTTTACTTATCACCTACAATGATGCTTTGACATATATAAACGGTTTATTTCAGCATGTGAATTTCTGAACAAATTTGCAAATTTCCAGATTTTCTGTGAAGCAGTTTTTACGGTATGAGCAAAGAAAGCAGAAAAGACACTATAATATGAAAAATGGCAGCGATAGTAAATTTTTTTGAATGAAGAAAGAATCTCAGTTTTTTAACTAACTACATGACCAAGGTTTCTTATCCAAGCTAAATTTTGAACCAAACTGCACAACATTGCCATTAATTGATTTTAAAAGAATGAAAAGATATTCTTTACCATTTTGCTTCATTTTAATAGGATTTTCTGAATTGCTATTATTTTTATTGATTATATCATGCTAAATTATAAAAGCATTTTCATGAATTATTTATAAGTTTACTTCTACTCATTTTTCAACAAGATTATCCAAAGTAAATTCTATTAAAGCTTGCACATGTATAACAGAATATTATTGAGTAAAAATGTTCATATTTCATGTGTTGATTAATATTATTTTTATATTGTGATGGCGAAATGTTAACTCTGTTGCAGTATGTTTAGAGTTCTAAAATCTTCACTATGTTCGTTTTGAATCCTCGTATGTTATAATCATGCACTGCAAACAAAAAAAAAAAAAAAAAAAAAAGAAGGATTTTGTTAAATAAATTTTCTGTCTATAAAATAATCACATACAAATGGATATATTTAAATAAAGAAGCACCATAATCATATGTTATAGATACAAAGTATTTTAAGAATTATATTTTACAGTGTGATCACAAATTTTATCTATTCAGCATTCATTACTTTTTGGTCATTTTTTTTACTTACCGGGTGAAATCTTTGCAAAACAAATTCATGATATAATCATGCTTGTTACGAAAATGAAGTTTTATGATGATTTTTCAAACTATTTTTTCGATAATTTCGGAAAATACAAAAATAATTTTAAAAAATCTAATACAAAAAATATCTAACTATTTATTGACGTTTAGTGTTTACCCCTACTTAGATTTTGCTTTAGTTTATTTAATAAATTAAAGGACTAGACATTTTTTTAATGATTAACACATTGATTTTTTTAAAATAAATATCGATTTAATCTTTTAAATTTAAAGAATAATCTTTAATTGAAAAATAATTATTGGATTCTTTGAAAAAATCTAATTATTTATGAGAAATACTTTTCTCTAAGTTATTAACATTAATTTTCACAGGTACATTTTAATTGAAATTTAATGGAATTTCGGATTAAATCCATAATCCTTGATTAAGTGCTTTCTTGTTGCATAATGTTAGGAAATGAAATTCAAATAGAAAATAATAGAAAATGAATTCAAATAAAATCCTTATAATTAAAACGAGCGCTAGCAAATCCATATTCTACATCTAGCGATTATAACTTAATTTATACTAAATATTTACGCACTGTTTAAGTGTAATTAAATATTTATACACAATAAAGGATCTTTTATGATTATTTTTAAAAATTTGCAATAGAAAAGTTCAATTAAAAAAAAAAAAAAAAAAAAAAAAAAAAAAGCTTTAAAATGAACGCCGTAATCAATATGAAAATAAAGTAGTATTAAAATTAAAATGCAGCATTTTTCTTTCTTTTTCTTTCTTTCTTTCTTTTTTTTCCAAATTCCTTCAGAAAATATGTTTATTAATTATTATTATTATTATTATTTTCTTTCCAAACGTATATCATGTAAAAAATATTCTGATCATGAAAATAATCGACTTTGAAATTTTACGTATCTGTGCGTTTTGGGGTTTCCTGAATTCACTTTTGCTATTTTCCCGGTGATGTATATATATATATATATGTGTGTGTGTGTGTGTGTGTGTGTGTGTATGTGTGTGTGTTAATAAACAAGACAACAGATAAACGCTCTGTACAGTTGAGTTGAAAATTGATAGGTGTGTGAAGGTCAACGTCGCATTTTATTGATATTGACAAGTAAAACGTGTAGTTGTTTTACAAGAACCTAAAGAAAATTTATTGTATTTTTTGACCTCAAATTATTTAGAATGCGATAGTGTCTAAAAGACTTATTCGACTGAGATGAAAGTTGGTAAGTATGTCACAGATTTATGTCGACCAGACTGTAAAGAATTTGATGAGTGTAAGAATTTTAGAATTTTTTCTCGGATACAACAGAAAATTCTTTATCATTATAAACTAGTGACTCGAAGATTTTAAATGTGATAGCATCTAATCTCAAAATTTGTTTAAGATATAAATTTTTAGACATGTTAAAGGTTATTATCGAAAGAAACACAAATATTTACAGGAGTTTGGGACTTACAATTATCTTTCTTTTACTGGGATACAAATTAGGAATTCTACATATTGTTGTCTGTGTATGTATATATATATATATATATATATTGTAGAAATTTTTATATTATGCTCATCAAACTAATTTGAAATCGTTTACATAATACGGTTGCATAAAAGAATTTGGATGTATTAAAATTCATAAAACTGCATACAACTTAAGATAAATACTCAGGTTTCTTTTACAATTTTCTGTTTGTTTATTTAACTATTTATTTCATTTAAATTTATTAAAACTAACGTTAATTATTAAGCCTTTGAAAAGTAGTGTAAAATCACTACTGATTTTTTTTTTTTTTTTTAGCACATAACTACTTGATGAATAAATAGGATACATTTTCGAAATATATTGCGAGTAAGTCATAACGCGTTATATTTAAAATGAAGGATTTTACATTATTATGAATTATTTCAATGCCTATTCCAAATCATTTAAAAAAAAATAACACGAATTGTCCTAAAAAGAAAAATTTTACAATTATTCATCCTTTTGTCGTTCGTTATCTAAAAATTCATTTGAGGAAATGCAATGGTATTATTATTGATTTTGTTTTTCTTTTCTTCAGCAGTAAATGTTAGTAGAATTGATTACTAACATAATTTACTGATATTTGACGCCTTACTTATATAATTTTAGAAATTAAACTTTTAAAAAAATACTCAAAACTGACTTTTATTTAAACAGAATGGTGATAAGTATTATGACATTTTAGACGACATTTTTTAAAAATAAAGTAAGGAATTTGAAACTTTATTGTAACTCTTAGGATACTATAACAATATCCCCTGCGCAGTTGTTCGTAACAGAATAAAGTGCATCTGAATTATTTTTACAGAAATAAAATAAAGGATTCGGCTGTTGCGCTGTTTTAGAATAACACAGAAAAATAATAACTATTGTTGTTGTTGTTATTATTATTATTATTATAAACACCTTGAATGCTAAAACTAAAAAGTAAAAAATGATTTTTTTCTGATTACAAGGGACTTTTATAAAACGGATGAAGTTTCTTTGTATATAATATTGTTACGCGGAATTCAGAACTTATCCATCTCTGCATAGGATACTTACGACGTAAATTACACACACACACAAAAAAAAAAAAAAAATCTGTTTTATTACAAAAAATTCCTGAAATCCCTGTTTCCAGAAAATATATGTTATGCTATTCGAAACAGTACACTATCTACCAATAAGTATGTGGCCACTTTAAAATTTAGACGTTTTGAAAAATATCTAGATCAAATCTGCAGGGATTATTTTGAAACTTTTGAGTATAAAGAATATGTTATACCACATATATTTTAGAAAAAAGTTTTGTCCTCAAGAGGAAAAAAGAACCAGTAAAAAACTTAAAAAAAATCGAAATGTTTTCGATTTTTGTTCAATTTTTTAAATCAAAAATGTAAAAATTAATGACTGAAGTGCATTTTGGCTGTAACACGTGAATACGAGGTTCCTTCTAATTATCTGTATAATTTTTATGTGGTTATCACAAATAGTAATAGACATATAACGGTTTCTTTAAAAAATTGCCACTTTTTAAACTATAACATGCAAAGAGTTGGACCCAGTGTAAAGCCAGTTTTAGGAAACTTGACATTTATATTACATACAGCATACTACAAACAAAATTTCAAAATATTAAATATTTTTTAAATATAAGCATTATTCTAAATAATTTTTAACTACGCATGTGCAATCTACTAAAGAAATTCAATTGCTTAACTTAATAGTCAAACGTATTGGACTACTTATATGAAAACCTCAAACAAGTATCCTGTACATTCAAAAAATTAAGAAAGATAGAATGAATAAAATTTCATTTTTTCTCAAAATAGAAGCCAAACTATAAAGAGTTTTACTTACATTTTTATTTTGTTTAAATCAATTCCCGAATGTAATGTAGTGTACAGTTATATGTAAATAAATATCAATAAAACCCCTATCGTCTTCGTTTTTATTGAGATGAACTGAAATTCTAGTTATTTTATCATTGTAACTTTTTCAAATTACAAGATATTTGCTTGGGGTTTTCACATAAATAGCTCAATAGTTATAGTTATTAAATTATGGATTTTTTTTTTAACTTTGTGCATGCATACTTAGTAAAATTGACACATTTCGTAAGATATTTAAAATTTTTGCATTTCGATTGTAGTATGATGTGCGTAATGTAGTATGCTAAATTTTGAAAAATTGATTTGTACTGGGTTTAATACCCTACATGTTATACTAATTAAAAAAGTGGCAACATTTATATATATATATATATATATGTATGTATATTAAAAAAAAAAAAAAAAAAAAAAAAAAAAAAAAAACATGAATATATGTGGTATCTTACTAAAAATTTATTAAGATACTTAGAAGAAGTTTTAAAATTACATTTTACAGTCCAAATGCATTTGAAGTATTAATTTTGACAAGGTGTTCCAAAATATTTTAACTTTTGTTTAATATTTTACTGGTCTTCTTTTCCTTTTCAGGACAAAACTTTCGCAGAAATATGTAAGGTGTAATGTTCTTTATACTCCAAAGTTTCAAAATGATTCCTAAAGAATTTATATAGATATAACAAAATGTCTAAATTCGAAAGTGTCCAATTACTTATTGGTAGATAGTGTACACACCATCAACCAATAAGTATTTGGACATTTTTGAATTTAGTCGTTTTGTCAAATATCTAGAAAGGTCCTGCAGGAATGACCTTCAAACTCAAGAAGTATAAAGCGCATGTTATACCTCATTTGTTTCAGCAAAAGTTTTGTCCCGAAGAGGAAAAGATGACCAGTACAAATTTAAATATAAATTAAAAGGTTTAAGATCACCCTGTAAATAATATTACTTGTAATGTGTTTTGACTGCAACATTTAACTATGAAATTTCCTCAAATTATCTGTTTAAGTATTGATGAGGCTACTACATATATTCAGGGAGATATAACGGTTTCTTAAAAAAAAAAAAAAAAAAAAAAAAAAAAAAAGTTCATTTTTTAATTATAACACATACAGTGCGTGTCGAAATGATAGGTCCACCAGTAAAAACGAAAGTTATGTTTGTAAAAAAGGTTTTATTGTGTACAAAGTACTATTTTATAAACTACATTACTTCATTCAATGTAAAATAATACATGAATAATATACAAATAATAGGAGTAATAAGGAAAACAAAAATTATATGAAAAAGCTGTTTCAAAAAGATAGGTCCACTGAACCAAGGTCAAATTAATGTTGAATTAATAAGAAATTTTTCCACCTTGTTTCAGAATAAGCTTATAAATCCTATTAGGCATGGTTTCTACAAGTTTTTGCAAACACTTTTTCTCGATTTTTGACCATTCGAAGGAAATAGCCTTTTTCAAGTGTGCAGTACTGTTGTACTGCCTTCCGCCTGCATACACCGCTCTTGTGAGTATACCCCACATGTTTTCTACTGGATTCAGGTCCGGGCTGCAAGGTGGCCAATCGATAACATGTGCACCATTATCCAGAAACCATTCGAAAGTGGACTTTGCAGTGTGCACAGGAGCATTGTCCTGTTGGAACATGAAGAATGGGCCCCCAATGTGCTCTTCTTGTGGAAGAAAATATTGTTCAAGCAACTGTTGATAGCCTGCAGCATGCAAACGATTGTCTACAAATGCTATATCAGTTTTTCCTGCACCTCCGAATCCGGCCCATACCATAACGGAACCACCACCAGCTTGCCTCTTTGAGAATATCTGTCTATCGTTACGCAGATCGTGCCAGTAGTACTGCCAGCCATCTGGACCATCCAGGTTGAATTTCTTTTCATCTATGAATATCACACGATGCCAATCTTGTTTCTAGGACATCACTTCATGTGAGAATTTCGATCTCTTTTCTTTGTGCTTTTTAGTCAATTTCGGAGTCGCTTTCCTCTTCACGTAAACTATATTGCCGAACTTCTTTACCACTCTATGGACTGTAGATTTTGATATTGGAGGGTTTTGTTGTCTGGCCACAGTGGATAAGCTCATATTTCCAGATTTTAACTCCTTTACGATTGTCCTTCTTTGTCGGGGTGTCACTTTTGATGGGCGGCCAGATGATTTTTTACTGCCATAAGCATTTCTAACTCGCAAATAATTGTTTACAACATTATGTGATCTGTTTAAAAGTTTACCTATTTCTCTATTCGATTTTCCACACTGTTTAAATGCATCTGTTTTCCCCTGCTCAACCAGCGAAAGACTGCAACGACAACCCATTTCGTTTGATTACAACGTGATGTTTAAATCTGTTTAAATACCTCCACAGCAGCCAGCATAATCCCGCAGTAAGACTAAGTAACGATAATTATGCAAATATTTTGGAAATAAACGTGATTGGTGCAAAATTTCTGAAGGCGGACCTATCTTTTCGAAACGGTCTGAAAATGAAAATTTGCATAAAATAAAAAGGAATTATTTATTTTTAAGAAATGTCTTCATAAATAGTTATAACAATTACTGATTAATTATCTCAACCAAAAAAGTGATTCTTATTCTCAATTAAGCGTCGAAATTTTGAAAAATGCGGGTGGACCTATCATTTCGATACGCACTGTAGTCCATTAGACCCAGTACAAAGTCATGTTTAGGAAGCTTGTCATACTATTAGACACAGCATATTACAATCAGAATACAGAAATGTTAGATATCTTACGACATATGAGTTTTTTCACTAAATACTTTTTAACCCCACATACGCAAGCTTTTGAAAAATTTCATTTGCGAAATTGAATATCCAAAAGTATTGAGTACTTATATGAAATTACCAAACATACTCTGTGAATTCAAAAAGTTATGAGAGTTAGAATGAACAGAATTTCAGTTCCTTTAAAAATAAAAGCTAAACTTTAAGAGGTTTTACACACATTTTTATTTTAATTCAACCAATGCTTAGCAGTAATACAGTTTTCACTGATCGTAAATAAATATTGATAATATTCCTTTTTTTTTTTTTAGAACTACTGAAATTCTGCTCAATATGTAACTCATAACATTTTGAATTTCCACGATATTTCTTTGGAGTTTTTATATAAGTAGCTCAATACATTTGGCTATTAAATTATGGAAATGAATTTCTATAAAAGTTAGCGCATGTATAGATAAAAATTATTTAGTAAAAAGGCTTATATTTTGTAAGATATTTAACATTTTTGCATTCACTTTTCAGTGTAATGTGTCTAATATAGTATGCCAAGTTTCCTAAAAATAGTTGGGCACTGGGACAATGTGTGTATAGGGTAGCCTCGTAAAATGTCCTACAGTTAATTAAAAGAATCCTTAAAATCTCATGAAACAGCAAAACGCATTTCACGTAATACTTTTTATAAGGTGATTCAAAATGTTTGCACTTTTGTCTGATGTTTTATTGCTCCTTATTTCCTTAAAAGGAGAACATTTTTGATGAAATATATGAACTATAACATATTCCTTATACTACTAACGTTTCTAGATAATTCGTGCAGAACTTTTCTAGATAACGTCTAAATTCGAAAGTGTCATAATACTTATACAGAAACAATAGAAAATTCGTACAAATATATATTTTTTGTAGTGCACACCGTAATAATTTTCGCAGTAAATAAAATTCTTCATTTCTACCAACAAAGATAGAGCTTACGGCATTCTAGGCGAAGCACAAGTTGTTCTGGTACTTAGCACTTCTCTCGTTTACTTTGAAATAGGTTTTCAGCATTTTAAACAGAAAAATTATGTAAGACCTTGATAGAATCTATATCATTGATTACAGATTTTATATGAATACATCTATATATATATATATATATATATATATATATATACTGAGACCCAATTTTAAATTATTGCAGAAATTTCATACAAAATTTTTAATATTCAAAAATGAAAATATTTTAAAAAGTAACTTATGAATCAATCTAAAAATATGTTTAAAATATATTAATAAACTATAATAATGTAAAATCTAATGAAAAATTTAAAAACCTAATCGCAGTGATTATTATAAAAATTTTCAAAAAATAGTTACATTTTCATTTTTTATTTATTTTATTTTTTGAACATTTTAGTAACACAACATAGTTTTTTGAACATTTTAGTATATTTATTATCTATACATTTTAGCGAATATGCATGTATGCGCATGTTTCATAATTATAAAACCGGGATTTCAAAGAATAATTTCCATTGTTAGCTATTTCTTAATTTAATTGATGGTTTTGGCTAACTGTGTAAAGGAATCGAAATCACAGATGGTTCAAAGACATGTCTATTCCGATAGATTAGTAATTTGCTTATTTATTGTCCAGCATTTGCGTTTCCATTGTGAGATTATTTATAACAATAAAAATGTATTACATATATTTATTGAGTTAGTTATTTTCAAACAATTTGTAAATATATTTCAGCTTTTGATTTTGGCAAGGTCCTTATTTTAATATTTAAAAAAATATAAATTCATGTTTGGGTAACAGCCATCTGAGAAATTTTTGAAAAAAATAAAAATACTTAAAATAAAAATAATAATAGAAATTTATGATTGTGTAATTCATTTTCATATTCACAATCACCATTTTAAATAAGTTCTAGCTATTAGCGAAATTGGTATAATTAATATATTAATATGAATGCGGTGTAATTTATCCAGAGAAATACATTTTCCCTGCCATACTAACAAACAAGCTTTTTCGTTTCGAAATATTTTAAATTTTGCAAAAATATTAACCATAATTTACAGTCTGAAGATCTATTAGATGACTGGAAATGATATAACTACAAAATGATATACTGGATGCTAAAGAAAGAGTATAGGAATTAATTTTCTTTATGTTAAAATCCATGCCAAAAATCAGAGAATTTTATACGCTTGTAAGAGAAAGCTTGTCCATTACTTATTTCAGTATATTTTCTGTAAAATATCCCACGATGAACATTGAGATGCATTAAATAAAATAAAAGATAGTAGTATTGTCTAGAATATTATACTCGGGTAATTTACAATATCATTCCTAGTTTTCATTTTAAGTAATTAATATGTTTTAGGGAAAGTAATATTTTTAATATAATATTTGTGACTCTACGCTAATTTATTCTGTCGACGAATTAAAGAATTTTATTCACTGGAAAGAAATATAAATTATTGTAAAAATATTTTCCAATAAATTTTCGTTATTTTTTAAACATACTTACTGTAAAAATTTATTTTAAAAAATATCTGAATTTGTTCTTAAAAAATACTTGAAATACTTTTAATTTTTTTAGGCGAATTTTTTTTTTCTTTTATATTTGGAAAAAAAAACGAACTAAATAGTTTATTTTAAAACATGTTTGAAGCATACAGAATTTTAAGTTTGTTTCTGATTTTAAAGTATTCAATATTAGTGTAAATCATTTTCACTAAAGTCAAAATTTTTGTATTTATAATTAATTCTGCTGTTTTTTCAATTATGCATTTATCGTATTTTAGTTGTGCTTTTATTGTCTATACAAATATGGACACTTTTAATTTATTTTTATTTATTTTTATTTTTATTTTTATTTATTTATTTATTTTTTATATGTATTATTTTTAAGTGTGATTGAAAATATATATATAATGTGGAAAAAAAATTAGAAAATAAAATATCAACTAATAGGAATTTCAAATAAAAAAATGCATTATTCTCGAGATATTTTAAATATTTTACGTCGCTATATGTTGAAACTGTTGTAATTGCTTTTCTAATCTCTAAAGTAGAAAAGTTGTATTTTTAAACAAACTCCTTTGTTGTATTTGCATTTCTAATTCCTAAAGTAGGAAAGTTACATTTTTTTTAATTATTATTTTTATTTTTTACTAGTTAATAAACTTTTTTTTTTTTGACTCAGATATTTAGAGTTAAAGTAAACATTTTAGTTGTTACTCATATAAAGAAGATGAATCTAGTCTATTTCCAAAAAAGTCTTATGAGAAAGATTTATTTCATTCTTGCAGAATATATCGTTTACTAAATAATTATTTAGTTATGTTAGACGCATCTGAATTTCTATGTGTTTATATAAAAAAAAAAAAAAAAATGTTTATGTATAGATCTATATATATAAAAGAACACTTCCTGAGTGAGTGAGTGAGTGAGGGGGTGATCTATCAACGCCCAGACCAAACCCCTGGACCTAGAAGCATGAAATTTTGTGACAATGTTCTTTCTATGACGTAGGCATCCACTAAGACGCGATTTTACAAAATTTGCCCCCCAAGGGGGGGGGAGGGGGGGGGGCAAACATGATTTCACAAAATCCTTCATATCTCAAACAAAAAAACAGATATCCGTAAAATTTTTGCTTGAAAATATAGCTAATACAAATGTCAAAAAACTAATTTCTGGAATTTTCAAAATTCGGTCCCCAAGGGGGGCGGGGGGGCAAAACGTGATTTCACATGCGTAAAACGTGATTTCGCATAATACTATATATCTCAAACAAAAAAATAGATATGCGTGAAATTTTTGCTCTAAAATATTGCTAATGCAAATATCTAAAAACTAATTTCTGGAATTTTAGAAATTCATCCCTCAGGTGGGGCAGCAGGGGGTGGGGGGGCTAAGGGGCAAAAACAAATAGAAATACAGTTAGGGCGTTCAAAATTGATACAGATAGGTTTTAGAGGCCTACAAGTCGAATGAGGATATTTTCGCTATGGGGCAAAAACAAATAGAAATGCAGTTAGGCCGTTCAAAATTGGTACAGATAGGTTTTAGATGCCTGCATGTCGAATGGGGATATTTTCGAAAGTGTAAAGTTATTAGGAGGGCCGGGAAAGGGGGAGGGGACAGGGGAGGGCAAAAAAATGAAAATAGAGTTAGATCGTTCAAAATTGGTATATAGATGTTTTCGATACTTACAAATCGATTTCGGATATATTCGAATTTTTAAAATTATTAGGTGGGTGGGAAGGGGTTTGAGTAGAGCGGCAAAAAAATAAAAATAGAGATATATCGTTCAAAACTGGTGCATAGAGGTTTTTGATACTTACAAATCGATTGCGGATATTTTCAAATTTGTAAAATTATTAGGATAGACAGGAGGGGGGGGCGAAGTGGGAAAATAATAGAAATAAGGGTTAGAGCATTTTGGGATTTTTTTCCGAAGGCAGTGAGAACCCGGTGCGACATTTTTCCTACTCAGATTTTGTTTCTCTTTTTTTTCACGTGATAAAAATTAATGCAATTTTGAGAATTCATTATAGTGATTCATTTAAAAATAGGGAGCAGCGAAGCAGGCGTTGTCTGCTAGTATATATATATATAGTTCTAACCCAAGCAGCACCGAAACGTTCTCTGAACGTTCAAAAATTGTTCTGCAAACACGTTCTAAGAACGTTCACTTTGAACGTGTTATAGACGTCTATCTGTCCATCTTGAAGACGTACAATAGTACGGTTCAGAGAACGTTCAATGAACGTGTAACTATCACCATCGGTGTTATAGAAGCGTTCTGAGAACGTTCTATGTATACGGTCTCAGAACGTTCTAAACGTTTTTAGAACGTTTTCAAAACGTTATACACATTTTCAGAACGTTCCAGAAAACGTACTGTAAACGTTCTAAAATAGTGTAGTTAAAAAAAAAAAAAAAAAAAAAAAAAATGTGACGTCATTATAAAAAAATCCCCTCAGTACGAGCGTTTAGAAGTAAAAATTACATAGCTGATGACGAATAATGATACAACACATGAACAGGGATATGAATTACTTTTTTTTTCAATTCAAATAATGTTTGAGAAATTTTAACATACTTACTATTCTTTTAATTTCAACGTATATGCATCAAAAATTCTATATTCTATGACAGCTTTCCCCAAAAAGTGTCATAACGTCTGTTTATACCTTAAAAAATTTCTTAAATTTTTGCATTTTTTAAAAATTTCTTTTTTTCCCTAATCTGTAGATAATGAAGTTATAGTATTAATTACAAAACTTTGAATAAACACCATAAAATGCGAGAACTCGCACCAACTGTTTCGGGTCAAAAGAAGACACAACCCTTCATCAGGCGAACATTGTAGGCACGAGAGCTGCAAACAAGCACGTTGAGTGTGTGGAATGCGTTGCCGCTTTGTTTGTAGCAGCCGTGCTTTGTTTGTAGCAGTTGCGAGTTCTTGCATTTTATGGTGTTTATTCAAAGTTTCTTAATTAATACTATAACGCCATTATCTTCAGATTAGGGGAAAAAGGAAATTTTTTAAAAATGCAAAAATTTAAGGAATTTTTTAAAGGGATATAGGCACGTTATGACACTTTTTGGGAATTACAGTCATAAAATATGGAATTTTTCATGCATATACGTTGAAATTAAAGGAATAGTAAGTATGTTAAAATTTCTCAAACAATATTTGAATTTAAAAAAAAAGTAATTTATATCCCTGTTGCTGTGTTGTATCATTATTCTTCATCTGCTATATACAACTAAACTCTTGATTTATTTTGCTTGTTTTAATCCTTGTGATTCCGAATGCGTCATCCTATGATTAATGTTTGTTTTTCATGGTTGTTTTCTGTTTGATTCTCTGATTTCTTGAAGTAAATAATTTATTCCAATTTATTCTTCATTTCTAACTTCAATTAATTTCTTGTACGATAGGGTGCCCGCTAGCAATATGCTATTATAGCTGCTAACGAACGAAATCGTACATTGGTGCTCAACGACGAAAAGGGTCACCCTTGACGAGTTTTTTTTTTTTTTTTTTTCTACCATTCTAAGCTTTTCCTACAAAAAATGTTTAAAATGCTGTCTTAATTTTTTATTTCCTCGTTGCTTGTTTGTATCTTTTGATTTGAGTTTCATGTGGTTTTTACGCACCGGCAAAATTATTAAAATTGCAACTAACAATATAGGAATAAATTTAAGATTAGACTGAAGTTAAATAAAATAAAAATCAATAAATAAAATATAAATGTTTCAATAAATCACAATCAGTCTCCCCAGGTTATTTAAATTTGCTGTAATTTTCTTCTCATTGACCTATGTGGTTTCAGGGATCTTATATCTGTTGCTTGGCTTTAACTAAGATTAAAAATTCATTTATACATACATATATATATATATACATATATATATATATATATATATATATATATATATATATATATATATATATATATATATATATATATATATATATATATATATATATATATATGTTTTTTTTTTTTTTAAATCAGGGTGCAAAGCATTGTGACGAGAATACCTTTATCTCCGCAACTATTGGTCGCAAATATATAGTTTCAGTTACAAAATGTTTTAAAGAATATGAGCATTTGTGGTATAACATGTTTAAATTTAAAATATCTATTTTTTCAAAATTGCAAAAACTAAATTTTTACATAGTCCCAGATCCCTATAATCATATTTAGAAAACTGACACTCATCCTAACAAACAGTTTCATTTCTATTCTCCCAAAATGGAACATGATGTTTAAAGTTTGGATTTTCTAACATATTTCGGCCTTCAATAAGGGATCGGTTTAAAAATCCTAATTGGACTTTGTTTGCATTTTCCCTGGGTTTATTAAAGAATTTTTCATTGACTTTTTAATAAAGCCCGAGAAAATGCGAAATAATCCTAAATTTTGAAACTAACTATCTCAGACAATTTTGGGTGCACAAAAGTGAAACTTTTTGTGTTATATTTTTTAGGTTAGAACTCAACTTACACTATTAGTGTCATGAAAATTGTATAAAAATTATCAGTTTTTATGATTTTTAGTAAATTGATTTTTTAAATTTAAACATGTCATATAATGAATTCTTACATTTTTTTTTTAAATACATTTTCTTATTGGAGGACGTTTGAGACCAATTGTTGCGCAAATAAAGGCCTGCTCTCGACTTTGCACCCTGTATATTCTAAACATTTCTGGGTACTACTTTGTAAGTCCATGGATAGTTTATAAATATATTTGAATGCTGAAGTTTATAGAAAGTTTTAATATTTCAACATAAAAAATAATTTCAAAAATGAATGTACCAATACACCGCTAAAATAATATATAATTGAGTTTAGAATATATTGTTAATTTATAATAATAAGAAATTGAAACAAAAAATTAAAAATTAGTTAGAAGGAGGAAATTTTTAAAATGTCCAAATACTTAAATACATATATATATATATTTAATCATAATATTTTTCTAAAATATTTAACATACTTCATATTTTTAAATTTCAGTGCATGTGTGCATACATATTTTCAGTTTACAGCAGCAGTTTACAAAAATGATGTTTGCAGGTATTTAAATTTATTCCACATGGCAATGTAATTGGTATTTTTTAAATGTTTAAATTTCTTTAAATTGAGTCAACGCAATTTTTACCTCATTTGATGCAATTATGCTATCATGGCATATTAAATAATTGATAAATGTAAATATTATTAGTATTAATAAATAATATAGTAAATCGTCCTTTTTTTTAAGCAGAATATCTTTTTTTTATAAAGATGTGGAATAAAATTGAATTGAATCTTTGTTTTATTATGCAGTTAAACAATTTCATATATTTTATTTAATAAATAACAGTAAAGAGATATTTAAAATTGTAAGTCGGTGAAACTTAGGATATTATTTTAAAAATATGCAATTTGCATAACCTAGATTGTATATATATTATCATATAAACATTAAATAAATACTTCAGAATTTAAAAAGAAAAGAAAAAAAAAAGAATTACATACCTTCCTCATTTTCTTCATAAGAATTTCTCCAAGAAAACACCCTTCCAACTAGCATTTTAAAATACACAATGACCAGTCTGGAAGGGCATTCACTTAAAATTAGCTCTCATCTTTTAAATTCTTTATGTTACTTCATTCAGAAGCATAATAACCAAAAATAGTCATTTTAACAATTTCCATCTCAGAAGACTGAATTAATAAAATGAATCCATAATTTCTAAGCGGTTTTCTGTAACAGGAGCAGTTTTTTCTGCGATACAATGCTACTTACAAGTATATCAAATGTTAGGCTTAAGAACTTACGCAGATATGAAAATGATTGTTTAATTGATATTAAAATAAGACTTTAATAAATAGAAAATAGAGACTATTACAGGTTAAAAATATTACATTTTTACCTTTTCTAAAGCTTATCCAAGTCATTATAACGCGAAAACTGAACAAAACAGATTACATTACACGTTTTAAAATTACCGCTTCACATAACGGCATGACATTACCAAGACTTTTGAATTTGCACTGTCAGCGAGAATTAAATAAATGCAATCCACAGATGTCAGTTTCATCTGCTCTTCCCTTGTTACATCCGGAATAATCATGTTTCAAAGTTCAACGTTTGAAACATAAATTTATTAAGCATTTATAGCTGTAGAGGTCAATATTTTAAGGAAAAATGGAGCTGAGTTAAACAATTATTTAAATTTTTATAAAGTATTTGAAAAACATATGAGATCACTTTATTTTTCCATTTTAAAATCTCGAATTAAACGGAAAAGCATATTTTGTTTTAGTGTATATTTTAGTATTGAATAAAATATTCAGTGAAAATAAATAAAATAAAATAAGAACAATCAAACAGAGTAACGATTTAACAACATTATCAATATTGATAATTTATCAGTAACATTTAAACTTAAATAGAATCATAAATAAAATATAATAAAAGTTTAAAATTATGCTTAAAGAAAAGAAGAAAAAAACTCATTCTGTAACTTCCCGATGAGTATTAGAGACCGCGAGGTTCTACTCTCGAACCTTACAGACGGGAAGTGTTGGCTTCGATTCCTGGTCACGCTCGTCGACTTAGGTTTTCGGAGTTTTCCCGTGATTTTCTTTGAAACTCGCGTAAAGCACTATATTACTTATTCAATAACATCCGTGATTAGCTTTTTGTATCTAAACTTTGGGTCTGGGGAATGCATAGATTTTCATGACAGAAGACAATCATTTTTATGCTGTATAGAAGATCTTAGAAAATGTATTTTTCTAGGGGTTTATTATTATTATTATTATTACAAATGAAAAAAAAAAAAAAAAAAAAAAACGGTAAATTTGTTTTAAATCATCAGAAAACGATGTTTCAGTTATTCGTTTTAAAGGTGATATCGAATTCTTTTGAAAGATAATTATAGTGAAAATTTTTATCCACCCTTCCCCCATCCCCCAGGGATCATGCATACTTATTCCTATGAATGATAATAATAATAAAAAAACTGTTTGACTATTACTCGTTATACAGCCAAATTGAATCAATATTATATATCAAATGTATGTCACGCAGAAGGTTTGGTGAGTATATATATTACAGAAGCTGATAGATAGCCTTTCTGTGAATGGAAAATATTGGAACGTGGCAGTGCCACCTGTCGTCCGATATGCACCCAAAGGCAATCTGTAGAGTTTTACGTAATATTAATTTCACTTACCAAATTTACAATATTTATAAATCACAGAAGTTGAGATTTTTCGTTTCTGTTATGAGATTAAATTGCAACATACCACGCCACCTGTTGGCCGATGTGCATCCAAAATGGACCAGTAAAGCTTTACATAAAATCGATTTCACTTATAACTTCAGTGTATCACAAAATTTATTGTTAAATCACAAGAGTTAAAATATTGCCTTTCCGTTAAAATGATTTAATTGCAGATTAGCAACGCCACCTGTTGGACAATGTATACATCCAAATTGTATTAGCAGAGGTTATGATGATATATGCCAATATATCATGTTTAATACATTTGTACACTATAGAAGCTGAGATATAGCCGTCCCATAAATGGAGGGTTTCATTGCATAGCACCGTAATCTATCGGGCGATATATCCCAAATGAAATTCCAATAAACTCCAATTTAGGGCAAGATCTAATATTGTAACAAGTTTGGTCGAATTCCATACATTGATTCCTGAAATACAAAATCCACAAAATTTTTCCATGAGTTTAAAATTTTGTAATTTTTTTTCACCTCACAGCTACTGATTATTGGGAAGCATTCTTTACTGACGTGCTAACAAAACGTTAAACTGAAAATGTAAAAAATGCTCTATTCTCTATCATGCTAAAAATTATAAATTTCGAATAACTTACGAAGTTTTTAAATTAGAATGTTGCAAATCTCTCAATAAGATTCTTATCAACATCATAAGTGATATTTTAAAACTGGTCCGATCTCTCTGCAATCATTTGTTCTTGAGATATCGTGTACATGAACTAACGGGCTATCACACTAATAGGTGCCGATACACATTAACAGATACCATACCAACCTTTTGACTTCCGGATTCCTCACGCCACAAAACGTGTAAAAAAATCAAAAGCTGAAGTCAAAAATTTTAAAGGTTAACCTATTTTCCCAACCAATAGTACTAAAAAGTCATTTTGTCATATTCGTTATAATTACACTGTTACAGAACGTGTTATGACGGTGTCACACTTGAACGTTCTATATAGAACTAGAATTGTACGTTTTATAGATGGTACAAATCAAACATTTTCAGAACGTTCTAAATAATACTATTTCTGAACGTGTTTTAGAACGTTCTTTTGACACGAAACACGGTGTTTGAACTATTGAAACCGTTATTAGACGTTCACAGAACGTTCCTGTGCTACTTGGGAAATGTATTGTTTGTATATATATATATATATACAAACAATACATTTAGAACTTAGAAGGGATTCAGAAAAAGTGTTTAGTAACATAATTTCTTTAAATACAGTGCAATAGCGATTAAACAAAGCAAGTTTAAGTGCTAGAAAATCTTAAAAAAAAAAAAAAAAATCCATTCTTAATGAAAATAATTAGGAAATCAAGACTTCAGATGGTTAAGAAAACTAAAAAATGATCAGTTAATGATTGGGCTTAAGTGGTTCTCTCTGATGAACTAAGCTTAAGTTATTTCGCTCTGAAGGAAACAAGCAGGTCTGATGACGTAAATATGACGGACTTAATGAAAATCTTACTTTTAAAACAGTGACACATTCCGTTCATTATGTTACGAAAGTGCATAATTTTTTAATGAGCTGGGCAAATTTTCATGTTCAAGGGGATTTGCCCGAAAGCTACTGAGAAATAGAGTAAGATAAAAGTTTTGACGAAAAAAATAATGAAAAGTTAATTATATATATAATCATAAAATTAACGATTTATGAAATGCTTCATAGTTTCCCTATCATTTTCAGAAAAAGTGATTTTTAAAACGTTGATTTAATAATTCCATCAGTTACCTGAGCATCTATTCTCCGACCACACTATACCTCAATTCCGACTGTGGCAGTCGTTATTTTGATCACGTGACGTCACATTCCGACTTTTTATTAGACGACTGTCGTTGTTTAAGGACGGTCGCTATGGCGGTCAGATCGGAGAATAGATGCCCTGAATCTAAAGACAGGAACTTCTACCTCCCCCACGACAAACCAGAGAAATATCCACTTTTCCAAGTTTTTCTCCGTGCTAATAATTTTATTCATTTTATCCACCTTTACCTATATTTACATTTTTGACAGATATTTTTAAAACAGCCTCTTTATATTATGATGATTATAGAGTGTGCATGACTTGCTTTTTATATTATTGCAAGTAAAACAAGATTGAAAACAACACAAATATCGCTATTAATTTCTGTAGTAGGGTACGTGCACCAGTGATTCACACTTTTAGAGCAACCTCTGATGTTTTTAATGTTCTAGTCATCAGAAAATATTTTTAGAAATCTTAAGTTAGTACATATGGCATGAAAGACATTCAGAACCACATATATGTTAAAATATATACATTTGATTACAATTATTTTTTTTATGACTTTTTATTTGACACTCACTCAATGTTCTAGTAATTACAACTGCCAGTTTTTCATTTCATCAGTAATTGACCCCATATGTTCCACTGTTTGACACTGCTAGTTATTCATTTTACCAGTTATTAGCACCCTATGCTCCAGTGTTTGACATAAAATGTTAAATTGTTATATGTAAAATATATGATTTCATTATTTTTCTTATTAATTAAATATTTCGGGATAGATGTCAATTACTGGAGTATGCCAATCACTGGAGCACCTACCCTACATTTTATTTTTGTCAAATTAATTACAAAATAGTCGTTATTATTTATTTATTTTTTTCAATTTGAGAATTTTTTTTAAAAATAAGTCTTTTTTCTGAATATTAGATAACTTAATTATATATTCTGAAATAAAAAAAAATCAAATTTTTAAACTTTTCCATGTCCATTGTAAACAACTCACGTTACATTAAATTCACAGCTAGAAATTCCATTCTTATGAGCGGATAAAATGTCTCCTAATTCAATGGTTATAATTTGTCATATCATGTGTTTAGAAATTCTCCATTTATAGCAATTAGATATGTCATAACTTAGCATGTTGATAAAAGCTTCCGCATTGCCGTATTTCATTAACTTATCTGAGTAATTCTAGAATTTAGGATAGATTTTGTCATAGAGATACATTGTAACAAATCTTACAGTAATGCGATATAATATCCATAAGTTATTTTAATTTCTTATATTATTAGTAATTTTACAGTACTAGATTTTTTTCTTAAATATTATCTGATATTACTCTTTAAACTGGTAATGAATATAGAAAATAAATTTTTCATCATCAGCCTTAATAATTATTTTTATATCTTTATCGTTTTAATTACTTTATAAAATGACTTTTCTCTTAATTATAAAACAAGATATAACATAATATATTTAAAAAATTAACATAAGGTTAATCCTTGTGAAAGAAAAATCCCCAATTTCTAAATACATATATGATTTTTATGGTGATAGTCATGGTATGACCCTTGCAACTATCAGTCTTCTGTTTTGTAGTTTCTGAAAGTGTGTTTAATGTTTACAGTTATTTATATCAACTTAAATTATTTTAAATACATATGTAATTGTTATAAATATACAATACTAAAAAATTTTTAATTAAAAAGTCCTTTAGTTTACTATAAATTAAACTTATATCCTAAAATTATGCATAAATAGACAATGGTATGCCATAAAAAGAGATGACAGCAGATAAATAACGCAAAAGTAAACAATCTTTATTAGCATAAATAAATTATTAATTAAAAAAGTTATAAATCCTAAAATTCAAAGTCTCCGGTTCAAAATAATCTTTGTACGCTTTCATACAATCTTTTCATAGTTTCACTGGAACTGAAAAACAAAAACTGAATAATTCGCTGTTGATGGGAAATAATTTTAAAATATTACCTAAATTATTATAATTTTTTTTTTAATTTATGCTCTTTCAAATTCTTTTTTATCTGGACAAATAAGAAACATTAATGATAGCAGAGTCAAATGTATACGCAAAGTGTGCCATGACTGCATTCGGTTTATATTTTACTTTACCTTCAGTCCCCCAATTTCCATAATCAGCATTTCCCGTGTTTCATTTTGAATATATCAAGTCTTTCGCAATACAACGCTACACTGTTCAACCGATTGCTATTAAAATTAGTTCACCTATTAAACAGGATAAAATCTAGCAGTACTTTTCCCCCCCTTAAATTCGACCAGATAGCTGGTTTAAAAGATTTTTTAAAAAACATCATTTTAGCTTTAATATTATTAAACATGAAAACGGAATGATACCAAAAATAAATAAATAAATAAAAACATAAAATTTTTTTCAGACATAAAAGGAAATAAATTTATTTTCATGTAAATAATAAATATTTATATTTTTTAATATCCGAGAAATGAATATGTAACAATTTTCATTTACTGAAATTGAGATGGAGGACAATTATTTTATGTAATTCCAAGAACTTTTACATATTTAAAAATTGATTGTTATTCATTAGATTAGTAAATCGTAAAATAATTTAACTCAAAAAGTCTCCACTGAGAAAAGTAAAATAAGATTAATAGTTCTTTTTTTTTTTTTTTCTTGCATGCGGTATGAATATAAGTTTCAGCAACTTTTTCAATAACTGAAGCTTTTTGTATACAATTGGCATAGAAATCTTCAACTATCCTTTTATTCACGCTTTCTTGTAGGTAAATAGATAAAAAATAAATAAATTAAATTAAATAAATATATATGAATTTCATTCATTTTGTTTATTTGAGAATGGGACATTTTAATTTAGATATCAATTCAGAAAGCGAGAAAGAATACTTCGAATTGTTTCAAATTATGAGCCTTGATTTGTGAACAAGTTTAAGACACTATAGGACGAAGGGCTATAAGACAATAGACGCAATGTTTTCCATGGTATGCAAACGTGTTTAGTACGAACAAAGGACTGTGTACAGTCAAGATATGCCTTTATACGAAAGAACAGGCGAAAAAATAATAATTTTTGTAATATATATATACACACACGCACATATAAATATAAATCTTGTCATATGAAATTAATCTTTTTCGTTAGCACAAATTTTCTTTTATTAATTAGTCTCATATACGATTTCTAATATTCTTTATTAATTATCTCATTCAGATTACTTTTGTACAAATAAACCTGACATGTTATTCAGAGTTTTTAAAAATTAATACTTTTATCGAATATAATGTATTTATTTTTTGTTGTTTCTGAAACATAGATAATGAAAAAAAGTATATTGTGATAATTCAAATGATGCATACTCTTAGAATTTCTTAAATGAAACATTGAATAAAACTGATTTAATTTAATTATTTATATTTTATTTTATTTACTTATTTATTCTTTGCTTTATTATGCCAAAAATGGGTTGACGTACATTACTGTGTGCGGCATCAAGGAAAATTTATTTTTTTGTTTTTTGCGCATTTTTCAAAGAAAGAATA
This sequence comes from Salticus scenicus, assembly GCA_963930645.1. Lineage (NCBI taxonomy): Eukaryota > Metazoa > Arthropoda > Arachnida > Araneae > Salticidae > Salticus > Salticus scenicus. The sequence goes on along the minus strand of OZ005652.1, from coordinate 130,087,018 downwards.
TAAGATCTTTCTTTTTCACAATTTTATAAGAAATTTATCCATTATAAAACATTTTAATCTGGGAAAGCACAAAAATGAGTTCTATAATTGAAAAGAATAAAAAATAAATAAACTAAATGTAAATTTATTTGTTAAAATTTAATAAATATAATGTCAATAAGATGTTTAGATAAGAATTTTTGATTTGCGCCCCCTATTATTTTTGGAGTTCTGGTAGATGAATCATCGTAATGTCTCTAAATAATAAAATGTACATTTTTACTTTCTCTTACCCATAAGGTAGAGAAAGTATTGTTTTTGGGTCAAATTTTCGAATGCGAGATTTTGTTATATCTACACGTTTTGAGGTCCCCTGAATACGAAAATCATGTTTTTAGCAAACGGTCTGTGTGTATGCCTGTGTGTCTGTCTGTTATCAGCATATCTCAAAAACAAATTATGGCAGAAAGTTCAAACTTGGTATTCTAAATGTGTATCATATATGGATGCTACAGTAAGCTTTTCGTTAAGATCAAGCTAATGATTTGTGTACAGGGACAATCAAGAGAATTCTAATACATTACGTCTATGGGGGAAATTGCAGGAAAGTAGAGTTTAACGTCTATAGACTGCACTAAACCAAATGAAACGAATATATCTATATTGTAATAGAGATAGTTAACTGGGAATTTTTTTTTTGTGAATGTAGGAGCCTCACCTCCCCCCCTGGGGGGGAAGTCCCCCCTCGAGTAAATTTTCATGATGGGTATCTTTCAAAAGAGCTCACCAATACCTTTAAAACGAATGGTTGAACCATCGATCTGCGATAGTTTAAAACAAAGTTATCGATTTTTTTTTTTACTTTTAACGAAAAAAAAAAAAAAAAAAACTTAGAAAAAGAAATCGTACTTTTTTTTTTTTTTTTTTTTTTTTTAAATTTTGAGAATAATTTTTTTTTTTGTATATTTGGTGTTATACTACTTCTCTAATATGGAAATCGTCGTCATTATCATGAAAAATAATTTTTTTTTAAATAATATTTTTTTTTTTTTTTTTTTTTTTTTAACAGACTTATTTTTCAATTACCGAATTAAATTCTATATAAATGTAGGTGCATTAATGAAACGGGGGGTTGAGGGGGGCGGTAGTCCCCCTCACACAGAACTAATTATCATATAAAACTCTTCAGAAGCCTAATATGAATTGTTTAACATAGGTTTACATAACAGTACTCGTTATCTTACCTATTAATCTGCAACCTGTATTTATTGTATTAAATTTCAGGGTAAGAGAAAGTCGTGTGAGTGACACACCAGATTATTATTATTATTTTCTTTTCATTTTGGTTTAACCCATTAACCTTCAAAACTAGAAATAATGATTTTTTTTTTCTAAATACAAACAGTAATACTCATTATTTTGATCATATATAACAATAATTTAAAATAAAATTATTAAAATTAGTCTTATCTTACTAAATTCAGGGTGATGTATTTGTACAACTTCAGTGGAATAAGAGTCCAGAATGAATACAAATAAATGTTTACGGAAATTTTCTTGAGGGAGCATAAAACAGCAAAAACTGCAGATGACTTCAAAAGTAATCATTTTATTATGAAACATTTTTTTACGAGTTATGTAAACTTATACAAATATGAATATTTTCAAAAATTTGGATTGATTAGTGCTTCAAGATTGAAATTTATTTTTAAATATAAAATTATTTTTCAGATTTTTTTTTTGTTATAAAGTAAACATCTATCTTTTCCTTACTTAAAAACGATACTTAATATAAAATATCTTTTTTAGTTAATTGTTAAAAGCAATTACATCTGGTGATGCGTGAACGCAACACCAACGAAAAATGGGTTAATATATAAATATACGCGGCATAATGTAAAGTATGTTCTTTTTTTTCACTTTTTGTTGCTGCATCTTTTCGATCAGATATTTGTGCATGTCCTGTAACCACTCTAACCTAGAAAAAAAAGAAATGGCGCTATTTGAAGTTAGATGAGTATAGTGTAAGCATTGTGGATACGTGTTTCAAGCGTTGTAAAATTACGCTTTGTGTAAGATAGGTATATAATTCATTCTCTCTGAGGTAAAAAAGTAAATCATACCAAATTGATTAACAAATGTATTGTACGAAAAAAAAAATGTGATAGGCGATTATTAAGGTGATAGAGATTTGCCAGTTCAGTGAACAACATTACAACGTCAATAACCGCGATTGGGGGGGCGAGTCATTTTTGTAAAATGGTTTGCTCCAAGTGACATCTATGAATGTTCTTTAAAATGTAATTATTGCTTAGTCAGCATACACTTCATTTTCTTCATTTTTATTCAGCACGGTATATAAAATGCATATAAGGTATGAATTTTTAGATTTATATACACTATTTATCAGAAAGCGAAATCAATTAAAAACGTACTGCATAATTTACTAAATATACAATTTCATAATATGTAAAATAAAATCGTCAATACCTATGAGTTAATCAATAAATAAAAGCGTCAATACCTATCAATTAATCAATAAATAAAAGCATTACAATCAAGAATGTGAATCTCGAGAATTCACAATTAATCCTAAAAATATGGACACATAATTATTTTGGAAAATTTCTAATCCATTACCAGCGAAATAAAGCTATGTATAACTGCTTAAATAACTTAGTGATGAATTCAGATTTAACATTACGTATTATAATTAAAATTGAGATGTAAAGGATTAATTGAAATTTTGCGCAACTGAAAATAGTTTTCTGAAATTCAAAGCAAAACTTACCTGTAGAAATAGTGTTATTATTTTCTTTAAGAACAGAAGAAGAAATTAGTAACAATCCATACATTTTAATACAAATTTAAGCAAAATAAAGAGAATGGTGTAAAATAATACATATTTGAAAATACATATAACATTAAAAAGTAATAAATTTACATATTTAAAACTTATGTTTCAATTATTCACTTTTTACGTATGCTTAATTTTATGTGTTATAAGATCTAAATACTGTTATTATTTACATGATAAACATATTTGTAAATCGTTATGTTATTACTCACATAGTAATATTGATTGTAAAAAAAGTACAAACTGTCTGAAATAATGTACAAAATAAAAATCAACAGACTATATAATAATGGTAGTTTCTTTCCAAATCGTGGTAATATTCAAGTAATTATGTTGGAAGGAAAATCTAAAATTTTTCAAAAACATACATACATCGTATATCATACATCGTACGATGTACGATGTTCTTACGTACATCGTACATAAGAACCTACACTGAGAAAAAATATATACCGCCTTCATCTAAAATGAATAAGTGGTCATTTTTTTAAATTCCTAAACTAGAAAGATAGATTTCCTAGATTTGCGCATAACGCACGCCAATAAACTAAATAGACGAAATGATCGAGAATTTCTAGTCTACACATATCTAGATGGTGAAACAATATTATGAATGTTCCAAATCTTTTGTAGTGCGAGAAATTCTTGCTAGATTTTTAGAATTGGGTAATAAGCAATACAGTTGTTGAAACCCGCCTCTTGTATTCGCATTTATTTGCCGAGATTTTGTCTTTGCCCTCGATAATATAGAAAAACACTCTATAATTCTAATAAAGGTTTCTAGAATTCGATTTCAAAGGGGACTTGAATTTATAAAGATGACATGGAACTATTTTTTCTAGAGCCGCAATTTAGATTCTAGATGTCAGTTACTGAAATTTCCCTCAGTGTAATAAAAAGACAAGTTGGAATTACTTATAAACCTTGGCAATATTTATAAGCAATTATGTTGAAAATAATAATAATAATAATAAAAACCTATGAAATATTCCAAACAAATATAAGAACATAAAAAAAAAATGACTATTTACAATAAAATTTTACAAACGACATTTACAGTGGTCTGAAAATTATTAGGCATGCTATAAACATATTTATATTGAACGAACGTACACTATACAGCGTATAATTGGTTCGAAATAAGAATACGAATATATTAATAAATCTAATAAGATAAGAATATATTAATAATAATATAATTATTATTAATATAAATTAATAATGATATATTAATAATATATTAATAATAATATAATAATATAATAAATACGAATATATTAATAAATCTTATTAAATAAGAATACTTTATATTAATAAATCTTTATAAATAATTCTTTTATAGTTTTTCTTTTTTTTTTTTAAGAACCTGAAAATTATTTCATTTTACCGTTGATATCCTTCTAAATCATGATTATATATTCATACTTTTTTTACTTATTACATTTAGCAAGCCAATTATGAAAAGAACTTTTTTTTTTTAAATATTTGTACATACGCAGTTAAATATTATTTAATAAAAATAATCGTATTTCACCTGTAATTTTCATATTTCGATTACAGTATATTTTCTCTTTTGTAGTATGTCAATTTCTCTAAAAAGTAATGTTACATTGGTTTAAAAACCATATATATTATTATAAAAAAACAAAATTCGAAAATTTTTCGTTGTAGGTAATTAGTCTTTTATCTCTCCATTTATATACCTGTTATCCACCACCAAACGAATTCAGATAATTATATGAAAGAATATAATGCCATCATACGGCCACAACGAATTTCAAGTATTATTTCTTACAGTATGATATCAAACATTCTGTGTTCTATTTAATTAGTTACACTGTAAATGTAGATGTCTTAAATTCAGTTTAAAAAGTGTCTTAAATGGATGGTCATTTTTTAAGCGAAAAAAATGTCTTACTTTTTAAGACACCTATTTGCATCAGAAATTAAGATATTGCAAGTGTCTTAAAACGCCGCCATGTTTTAGGCTTAAAAACACAGCCATGTTAGGCTTAAAAATATTAGCGTTTTTAAGGCTTTTTAATAAATATATAAATAAATAAATATGGCGTGCTATTATGTTTTTCTGTTAAAAATATATTGTAGAATTGTTTAGAGCATTAATGAAATATTTATATAAAAAAAGAAAGGAAAAAAAAAAAAAAAAAAAGTCCCATTTTCCGGCGTTGGGATTCGAACTCTCACTGTCTAAAGAAACCGCAACCTCGAGCCAAGCATCTTTGGAGTAAAGCATTTACCAATCACGGTACCGTCGAATACAGAAATACGTGTTTTTATGATGTAATATACTACAGTATTCGTGAAACTAATCGCAGTGTTATGTTTTATTTCTAATTTTTTGCCATAAAACTATTGATAGTATGGTATCTTAAACTTAATAAATATTATTAACTTAAATTTCATATTTTGAAGACCAGAATTTTTTAATAATGCATAACAAGTATGTGAAGGTTTCATCCCTCGATGATAACGATTTCTTTCCTTAAAGTGATATTTAAATAAAAACGAACTGTAATCATGAATACAGGAAATTTTGTAGTTTTACATTTAGATGTAGGTGAATTTGGGAAAGAAAAAAGTTTTTAAATGAATAATAATAAGAAGACAGAAATAAAAACAATATGCCCAAATTATTCATGATTGTTCACTTATAAATTCGCTTTCTTCTCAACAAATTACTTGCTACATCCGTCTTCACACTTTTTCTTTTAATATAAGAAAACTTTAAAGACAACCATTTTTTTTTTTTTTTTCTTTTTTTTTTTTTTTAACTAAATAAGCTTTGTGTCTAAATGTGTTGTTTATGAATTGTGTTAAAGATAACAGCATGCAAATATCATTCACATCCCTAGAGTATTATTCCATAAAAATATAATTTCATAAAGCTACCATAATTTAAGTAGTTTAATTGCTTATTATATAAAATAATAATATATTTATTGAATGTGGAAAGAAGTAAGATAAGCATATTTTCTTAAAGTAGATTCCATATGAAAAAATTTCTAAGTAATGCAAGTGTCTGAATTTCTAAAGTGTCTGAAAATTCAAACGCGTTTTGCTGTCTGAAAATTCGCGTATTTACGTGTTTCAGACATTTCTGTGTCTGAATTGATATTTCAGACATATTTCTGTCTTAAATTAAAATATCTATAACATCTAAGGTACATTTTAAGACATTTACGCGTCTTAAATGCCGTTTCAGTTGTTTTTATGTCTTACTTTAAGACCCTTTTATTTGCAGTGTAGCAGTTCGATTTTCGCCTTGGAGAGAAAACGCACGCGGAAATATATGAGGTATGACACATTCCTCACACCCTAAAAAAATAAAAACTGTAAAATAAAAAGTAAAGGCATAAGGGAAATATATATGTATTTTTCTCGTTAAGTTACTCAGCATATGGCGTATATTGGCATCATGAAAAATAATGGACCTTATTATTTATATATAACTGTATATTTCTTTGATATAATACTTTATTCTCACATACATATCCATAAAATACTACTTTAAAGTTACATACGTTATTTTTAATTTAAATGCCAAATTGAATAAGTGTTATAAGCTCCAAATAATACTTAAACGACTACACAGGCTTACAAAATAATATTGGCAAAACTTGTTTTAAATTTTTTGCGGATAGATTTTTTTTTTTTGTGTGTGTGTGTGTTCAGAAACCAAAAATGAGGCCGGTTTTTCTCTATCACGTATAGATTTTTGCCAATTCAGACACAATTTCTTCATTTTCCGTAGTTTATAGTTTGTTTCCGTGATTAACTATAATTAATCGTGGAAAAATAATATAAAAATCACCATATAACTATATCAGTGGAGGAGTAACGGAAAAAAAAAAAACCTATCGATAAATGTCTTGCATTGACAAAAACCTTTACGTGATAGAGAAAACTGGCTTTAGTTTCGTTTTCAGCGCAATAAAAAACATAAAAATCATCCAGAATTATCAAATCAAAATTTTAGATCCAGAACTGTGTTATTATTGATGTGTTATTTATTTTTAATATAAGAAATATTTTTTAGGTTAAACTTTTATTTAATCTGCATACAATTTTGTTATTTTTTTTTTCAAGTATCTACTCTACTAAAAACCTTAAATTTAAAAGATTAATTATATACATAGTAAAAAATATTCCGTATAAACATTATCCAAATTTATATAAAGTAGCTTAATTACGCTATTAATTGAATAGCTAACTTTTTTAGTTTTAAACTACAAAATAAAATAATTATGTTGTCAAAAAACCAATAAATGATATTGTAAAAAATAATTTAATTAAACTACTTCTTTTAATTGATAATTATTTATAAATACTTACAGTACTTTCAGTGTATATGCAAATACAGTAATATGTAATTAGGTGTAATACAGTCAGTTGCATATTTCATATTTATACTTAAAATGTTAAAAAAAAAAAAAAAAAAAACTTTCTAATATCTAATTTAATGCAATTTAATATATATATATATATATTTAATTTAAGGTTTAAGTTATTTCATTTATTTATATATTACATATATGTATATTTCTAAAGCATTCCTAATATGTATTACTCTACAAATGTACATATGGAAACACAAATATGCTTTATATACGTGTAAAATAAACAATGCCCTTTTAACACTTCGCCAATTCAATATGTACATTTAATAAATGTTATTAGGTGTAATGCAGTCAATTGTACATTTCATATTTATGCGTAAAATGTTAACTCAAGCTTTCAAAATTAAAGCCCTGTGTAGTAATGTTCGAAGAGAATTACAGATACTTCGAAGCACGATTAGCATAAAGCTACTTCTTGATATGAAGAGAAGTTATATTAATTATCTATTTCCAACAACACAGGAGAATAAACCTTTCCCCAGGAATGACATTATATCTCGTAATATGACTGAAATATCCTCAAAATCTTCGTTTAGCCTTCATAATACGTAACGTAATACTTTTATAACTTAAAAATATTTTATTGGTACAAATTGAAATTTTTAGACTGTTAAAAGGGATGAGAGTTATATTACACATTTTTGAATATAAATATTAAAAGAATAACTTAATTAAAAATCATGAAACTTAAAACAGAAAAAAAAAAAAAAAAAAACTTTAAATTTTAAATATATTACTTGAAAATGTATATAAGAAATGTTATTGAAATATTATTTATATAAACTATCTTTTATTGTATATGCATTTACTACATGTGTTTGTTTATAGCCTTTGGATAAAGTAATACAGAAATTACAAATAAATAAATAAATAAATTGAAATAAAACACACGCTTTCATTTCAAAATGTTCTAAAAACTTCAATTTAGTAGATGTGGATAATATTCTTTCACAAAATTTCAGCTTTACCCAATAATAGAAAGTGATTCAAAATTCGAAAAGAAATTTAAAACTGCAGTTATGTGCCAAGACGTCCCCCTCCCCCCCCCCCACCAGTCCGTTACTGCTTAAGCATTTATTGTCTTCTGTTGTACGGTTTGAGGCCGATAATCTACGCCAGACACATAGGCTTATAGGGGAGTCATTCTCCATGGGGATTTTTCTAAACGGTTCATATAGCCCATATTTACCTGAACTTCGGAGAGAACCACGGAAAACTCCAAACAGTCAGGTCTATGAGCGCGCATGATATCAAACCCGGCACTTCCCATCTACTATCTTTGAACGCAAAACCATTCGGTCCCTTCTGGGTCGTATTGCCTTCGGAATCATACATGTATGCAAAATTTAAACTCATTTAGACAAAAGGAAGTGAGTTAAAGTTAAAACAAATTTTGAACTGGAGTTAGAGGCACCCAGGGCCCCGCCCTTAACTTTGCTTCTAGATGAACATGTATTGTCCTTGGAGTTATGCGTGCATTTAAAGTTTCAGCTAAATTGGATCAAAGGAAATGGATAAAAAAACGAAAAAAATAATAACTGCAGTTGGGGAATCCCTCTTCTAAGTTCGTTACTATTTGGTCATGTATTGTCACCGAAAATATACATGTACATAAAATTCCAGCTCAATCGGTCGATAATAAGAGGACAAAAATTTAATTCTTGGGTTTGACACGCAACAAAAAATAAACAAAATGCCAAATTAAATGAAAGTATATGTATAATAATAATAATAATAATAATAATAATAAAAGTTTTATGATATAGATGATATTTTTATGATATAGATTTGTTATTATAGATTACAAAGAAGATTAGTTTTTCGTATTTAAAAAAAAAAAAAAAAAAAAAAAAAAAAAAAAAAATGTTTCTAAAGCAGTTATATAATTATATCGAAACATATTCTTATGATATATATTTATATATATGTGTGTCTGTGTGTGTATGTACATGTATATATATATATATATAAATGTGTTTCTGAAAACTATTTTTATATTATATATTATGAAATATATATAAAGAATAATTCTTGTAGCTATGAAAACCCCTATTAAAAAATTCAGAAATCGAAACTCCATTAATTAAAAAAAGTCATTAAGTATTTTTTATTTCGACTTTTGACTATGAAGATTAAACATTTTTCATGATTATTTAGCAAATATGAGAATGGTGAAAGGAAGAAATGCAAAACTATTGCGAATTACTAAATGTAAATATTTGTTTCTCTAGAAAGAAAATGTTTAGTCTTTATTTTATATTTTCAAAACTCTAGCACAGAATTGTTTTACAAAATTGCAAATTGTTTGAATATTTTTTTTAAGAAAAGATCTTAGTTATTTTACAAATTCTAAATCTATGTAATTTCCTTAAAAAAAAAAAAAAAAAAAAAAAAAAAAAATAGGTTTTGAAAATTCCAATCTTTTTTTACTAGCGTTCAAAACTGGTTGCGTAAATTAAAATTAAAATTATTTCTAATATAGAAAAGAAAGGTGGTGTTATTTCAGCGTTTCTGAATATTGGTAGTTTCATTTTGTTTATGTTTTCATATAAAAAATTACGATGAAATGGAACGATAGGCCCACCTGTTAAGTGATATGGACCAAATATGAAAAAAGTACCAATTTCTGTCACGATGCAACTAAGTGCAAAGTAGGGATGGAACATTGGTCATCATGGCACAATTAACGAAACATAATTCGCATATTCTTAAACTAAGGATTTTAATGATAGATTTTTAAAAAAATAAATATTAGTATGAGATCGTGTCAATGTTCCATACCAGGTAAACTAGCATTTTATGAAATTCTGTGTAATAATTCGCGGACATAGATAAATAGTTCACAACAGCTCAAAACCTGTAAATTCATTGAAAATGTATGGAAACTCATGGAAAATGTTTGCTAAGCCAATGCTTTCTTTGATTATACATAAAAAAAAAGTGAATATCAGAGTAACTCTGATTTACTTTGAAATAATATCTAATAGCCTAGATTGATATTTTATTTATAAATAATAAGTAAAAGTAGCATATGCGAAAAAAAATATATCATACTTATCTACTTTTCTGTAAAGCTATAAGTGAAAATTAGAAATAATTTTAACAACACCGAAGCATTTGACTATTTCATCGTAACGATTACAACCAATTTAAAATGATATGTATATACATATATATTTATATATATATATTTCAATATAAATAAAATTTTTAAAGACAAAGCTACATTGTACCTCTCTTACAATACATACGTATAATAAATTCCACTTTAAATACTCAAAATAACAATAATTTTGAAAGCTTTATTTAACAAGTATTCCGAACACTATATAGCTGCAAATATAATACCTATATGATAAAGGATGGCTATGAAATAGGTATGGCTATTGCGAAATTATAGCGTGATTATATTGTAATCAAAATCTTGTCAAAATTGGTCAACTTATGCATGAAGAGAAATGAAAAATTTGAACCAGAAATAAACAATAACTCTAAAATTTGATAGAGTGTGATTTATAAACTCTTGCTTAGTTGTAATTTTCATCGAAAAATCAAAAGCAGGAAGCAGGCTTTTTCACATCTATATGACAGGCTGTTTACTAGATCGAGCAACATTATAAAAAATGCTCGAAGATAATAGATCTAAAGCTCCAACTGCTTTATTTGAATAAAAGTTCGTGAACAGAACACTTGATACAAATGGTCCTTTGTCACAAGATACCAAGAGAAGAATGAAGAAAAAAAAAAAAAAGAAGAAGAAGAAGAAGAAGAGACTGGATTGCTTTCTGTTAGAAGTTAAAGTGCTATAAACCAAGATCATTTGAAGTGATTTAATGTTAGAATATATAAATATAAAAAAAAAAAAATCATTAACAAAATTATTTATATGCTTTAGTATAAGAATTGTCAAAAGCTTTTGTATTTGAACGAAAATTAACTATATGATTTAGCACACTTCTTAATTTGTACAATCGCAAAAATATTTACAGTTTTTTCAGGTAAGGTTTTAGAAAGGTAAGTTTAAAAAATATATAATTAAATGGTATTGAATGTTAAGTACCATGACAAATTTATTACGTTCACGAGTAAATGTGAATTATTAACACTTTTTCATTAAATAATATCTACACTTGATTTAATGAATCAAAATATCAGAATTACAGAAAAAATATAAATAAATAAATAAATAAAAGAAAATAAATAAATAAATAAATAAAATTGAATAAATAATAAATTGAAACTTAAATTCTATTGAAGTGGCTTGGTCTCTTTTCGAAAAATAAACAAACTTGTAAAGAAACATTGATTCAGGTTTCCATTGCTTTTGACAGCATTCTAAATACACGAGATCCGTGCGAGCAACGAATATTGAAAATCCCCACCTCAATGCTATTTAATTCTTTAAAGCCTTCGCTAGTGTCGCGTTTCGTGTGAACATTTGGGTCATGTTATAGGCTTCTATTTCTTTCTAGAAATTTAAAACCCTCCCTTGGGGAAAAAAAATGGTACTTCTATTTATTAAAAAGCGTGGATTTATTTATTTATTTATTTATTTATTTTTTTAGGGGACTGAGACGTCTGCGACAACCGTGAAGAAGGAAATTTAGGTTGTTGCTTTTAATAGACATACATTCTTTAATTATGCATTTATCAATATAATTTTTTTTCAGATATTAACAAGAAGTTCAAGAAATATTTGATGCAAATTATTTACTCTTACGTATTACAATTTTTTTTTATAACAGCACTGTAAACATATGTATTTTACACTTAAGGATTTTTTCACTTTGGTGCACTTTTCTTTAAAAAAAAAAAAAAAAAAATGAAATTTCTACTTTGAAATTATGCATGATGATAGAAAATACTTTTGTTTATATACTGAACCTATTTTATGTTTTGTTGTTCTATAAAAAAAAAAAAAATGGCAATTTTTACTTATTAGAAATATGCATTTTTGAACACATATTTTCGCTCTTTAAAAAAATATCACAAGGTATATATATATAAAATAGGTTCACTATATGCAGAGACACTTATTTTATTTTCCTATAAAAATTCATGTAACTACTTTCAACGAATTTTTCACAAAGTGTACCAAAGTGAAAAAATCCATACGTATGTTTACAGTGCTATTATAAAAAAAAAAAAAAAAAAAAAAAAAAACTGTAATACGTAAGAGTAAATAATTTGCATCAAGTATTTCTTGAACTTCTTGTTAATATCTCAATATATATATATATATATATATATATATATATATATATATATATTGATACATACATAATTAAAGAATATGTGGCTATTAAAAGCAACAACCTAAATTTCCCACTTCAGGTTTGTCGCAGAAGTCTCAGTCCCAATAAGTTTTGATTCGATTCCTGGGAATAATAGGTTTTGGTCTCCATTGAAAGTTCCTGACTTCAAGAATCTATTAGTATTTTTAAAAATATACTGATTACTCACATTTTCAACCAATATTACTATTAAATATTGAATATGTATTTCCCAAAACTTACTCTGAAACTTCTGGAATATTTTAGAGCATCTATTTGGTTCCACACTACCTCTTAGTGCATGCTTAGCTAAGAATGCACTATCTATTTTATAAAGTTTAAATTAACGTATTAGTATCGAATACAGATCTTCACTACCTATAACCGCATTATATCTAAGAGAAATGTGCTAGTGATATTTGACCTTATAAATCTATATGCCACTAGCTTAAATCAGCAATTTAATTTTTGAAAATTTGTTCGAATATTATTATTTTCCTGTAACTATTTATATTTTTTTCTATGTTAAAATATACTTAAATAAGGGCATAATCCTTCTTATTTTACTTTTTTTTTTTTTTACATTTGCATGATAAATTTAATAATTTTAAAGCTGTTATGGTGTAATTTTTTTCAACGTTTTTTGCCCCTGGAAGTATGATTTTGGTATACGGGTTATAATAAGTTTTGAAATGCCAATTAAAAAAATAAATTCATTATAATAAATAAATAAAATAGTTTTTGAAAAGAAAAACTCAAGTTGTTCAAAATTAACTACTTTTGGAGAAAATGACATAGTGTGTATTGGTGTTAAACTAAATAACTGCTGTCGTATTCAAATTTTAAACTATGAATTTCTGATCGTAAAGCTCTTGCAGAAACGTGTGCATTCAGGAAATTGCTTTTTTAGTGATAACATTTTTTTTTTTTTTTTTTTTTAAGACTGAATTTTGCCCTAAGACATGAAGTCATCGGTTTAAAAAGGTTTTATTGATTTCAAAAATTAAACTATTTTGTGTTATGCAAAATTGAAATGGCTTTAAGACTTGAAAGGATTGGATTAAATGTATGTAATGAATGACTTAAAACAGCAGGACGAATTCAAATTCAATATATGCAAAAACGTTTAGCCCGTTTTTTTTTTTTTACTTTTTGGCTAAAACTGACCACTTTATAAAATTTGTTTTGTTAAGAATAAAAAATATCCCTAACTATGCAAGACCATACTTGTCTCATTAAGTGTTTCTATGAAATCAAAAGTAATGTATGGTGTGATTTTAAAAGGTTTCGTACCATAAGACGGTACACCACGGGCTAATGACACCATAGGGTTTGAGAAAAATTATGTTTAATCATAAAGTCACGGTGTTGTTATCTGCTTATGTGAAAACCGAGAATGTTGTTACATTACAAGTAGAGGAACCAACAACGGAAATTTTACACAGAAAATGCAACGTTCGTAATGTCGTACGTGGAATTAACTTGCTAAAGAGTACGGTGTATAAAATTGTCCGTTAAACACTGCTCCTTTATAGATACAAAATCAAACATATTCAACAATTTGAAGCTAGTTATACTGCTGTAAGAAAACCTTTCGCTTTGGAATTCCTTTGCACGGATGGAGATTGTCAAACATTGATCATGGAATATTTTGTGGACAAATATGACACATATTTACCTTAATGGTGATGTCAATACTGCATAATTAAAGAATGTAATTCAAACTGTTCCCACATATTATTCACCCAGTGACATTGCATTCTTCAACAATATGAAACAAGTTTTTTAATTGTACTAATTTTCTCTTTAAAAAAATCGACATCTGTGTTTGTGAAAAGTACTGTGGCTGCCACTCGCTTTGTATGAATATTTAGGCATTTCGTGGTATCTGAACCCAATAACGTGGCATTTTACATCACGATTTTTTGCAGAACGATGCTTTGCCTTACATTAGTACGTGTATCTCCAGTTCACGGATGATCAACGAAAATTTCACGAATGTCCAAATGTCCGAATGACCGATACTTCCCTATTTCTTGACCACCCCATCTCATCAAACCTCAACTCCTGTAACTTCTATATATATATATATATACCTTAAAAGTCCTTTTTATGGTGGAAATTACACAATTTTGTGGGATGTTTTGAGATGCCATACACCTACATGCTAGTAACATTTTTCCTAAATAACCATTGAGAAGGCAGCAATGTGATTTAATTTGATTAAAAATCTAAGCCACTTTAAACAATCTTTATCATACGTTTAAAAAAAAATATATTATGATATAGAAATGTTACACTAAACTTTTCGGTGACATCAAGCAAGTGGTTCATGTACAGGGACACCAAGAGAATTCAAATACATTAAGTCTATGGGGGAAATTGCAGGTAAGTAGAGTTTAACTTCTATAAACTGCACTATACCAAATGAAAAGAATATGTATTTTTTATATGCGTAAAAACATGTCTCATGTAGAATATGGTAGGGAAATTCTTCACTGTTCGTTTGATGAGCTACACAAAAGAACTAGATAAAAGTGCGACAATAGTTGCAAATTGATGGAAGTGTATTTCAGGCTCGGCCGTGTATCATTACTATAGGGTTATACTTAGGTGCACCATGGGGTCTGTACAAAATCTTCAAAAGATATACAGGGCTGCAAATGCTTAAGCGATAACATTCTTCTATGTTGTTAATGGATGTGCTTTATTATAATACTTTTCCATTTCCAAGAAAGCTGTTCAGGAATTGAAATGAATTCTTCGCAGAGATATGGCAAATAATGTATGTTTTTAAGCTAAATATTAATCGCTTGTTTTTTGTATATTTACATATTTTAAGGCTCCCTGATTACCGAAGTCAATTATTTTTTAACGTTTGATCATTGTCTGTGTCCCTTAGAGTAACTTAAAAACGAATAATTTTGGGAGATCCAAATGTTGTATTTTGAAGTTAATCTAAGTTTGTTGCTGGAAAATTTTGATCAAGATTGGTAAGTTTCAATGACTGTTGCGTGTGAAAATTGTCTGAATAATTTTAAGTGAACTTTAAACTTTAATAACAGATTTAAATTCTATATAAATGTATGTGCAGTAATGAAACGATGAGTTGACGCCCTACTTCCACAGAACTAATTATCATATAAAACTCTTCCGAAGCCTAATTTGAATTGTTTTAACATAGGTTTAAAAAACAGAACTCGTTATCTTACCCCTTAATATCTAACCTGTATTCATAGTATTAAACTTCAGTGTAAGAGAAAGTCGGGTGAGTGTCACACCATATAATTTTTATTGTTAACTATCTCTGTCATGAAAAACAATTAAAAGCTTACTAATTATTTAAATAAGTTTTATAAGTTAGTTTTTTTTTTTTTTTTTAAGTAAAAATATTTAACTCACAAGTGTAAATATTTAACTCACAAGGTAAAAATATTTAACTCACTAACTTACTACTTACACACACACTCATATATATAGCGATAGATAGATAGATAGATAGATATAGATAGGTGTGTCTGTACACATACACATAGGGAGAAAAAATGATAAATACTTAATAATACTTAATATTTTAAACTTAAAAATAAGTTCACACAACTATATATATATATATATATATATATATATATATATATTTAAGTAAAGGATTGTTAAGATTGTTTTTATTTAATTCAGATAAATAAATTTGATTTTTATAAATAAGTAAAAATTATC
Source organism: Salticus scenicus (assembly GCA_963930645.1). NCBI lineage: Eukaryota > Metazoa > Arthropoda > Arachnida > Araneae > Salticidae > Salticus > Salticus scenicus. Next base: position 130,070,774 of record OZ005652.1, on the reverse strand, counting down.
ACTTAATCTGAAATAAAATGTAAATCACAAAATTTTTTTTATACTTTTCTTATAGTAAAAGGAAGATTTATGTTATTTAAACATCTTTTTTATTTAATTTATGTAAATAACTTTAATTTATATATGTAAAAATTTTTTTGAAATTAATTTAACATTAAGCATCATTATTGCAGTGGAAAATGTGTAACATCTATATATAACCCAAAATTTACGCAAATAAATTTATTTTAATTTTTAATTTTTCTAAAGAAATGTTTATTATTCCAGTTTATGTTGAACAAATTTTTGTGAGCATAAAAATTATTCATTATTTTTTTATATATATTTTTTAGCAATGAGTTTCAACTTTTCCAAGCTACGACCATCTTAATTTAACATTAAAACTTTTACTTTAAATCTGAAAACTTTGAAGTCCATTGTTCATAATAAATAGTAGTTAATAAAAACAAATATAAAATATATTTTTAATTCAAAATTCACAGGTTTTAATTAGGAAAAAAATGTGATGAATTGTACAAATAATGACTTTTATAGAATGTTTTGATTAAATCAAATATTATTAAACAACAATCTTTACGATAATTACATACACGTCATTCTCACAAATACGCTTCTGAACATAACAGCTTTAACATAGATGAAGGGATGCAAAACTGTCATAATTAAATAACTGTTAGGAATTTCATGTTTGATGCTTGATCACAATTTAATCTTACTTTACGGTTATGTTAATCAGTTTCTACGAAGGGAGTTTGTTATGGCGTGGCATTAAAAAAAAATTGTTTATAAATATTCATTTTGCAATGCACATAAACAAATTTGGAATATTTAAAAAATTCTACCTGTTTTTACACTAAAATACCTCAGGTTACACCATTATAATTTGAAGCAATTCCTAAAAAAAAAGTCTGCTTTTACTTTACTAAAATTACTTTTTTAAATTCTCTTATGCGTGTATCATTTCATGAAATGAACCGTATATATAAAATTTTAATTAAAACTACGATTTAAATAACATATATAATCAGTTATTTTTTTCTAATACCAAATATATGATTAAATAAAATGTGTTTTAAATATTGCAATACTAAACACATATATAAAAAATATTTTAAAAAATAAAATTGTATATGTTAAATTTAATTTAAATTTCTTTATAATAATCTAGTTATCTATTAAAAACAGAAAATTATTTAAATATTTAAATTATATATGTATAAATAATCTGCTGTGTCACTCATACGACTTTCTCTTACCCTAAAATTTAATACTATAAATACAGGTTGGAGTTTAAGAGGTAAGATAACGAGTACTGTTATGTAAACCTATGTTAAACAATCAAAATTAGGCTTTCGAAGAGTTTTATATGATAATTAGTTCTGTGTGAGGGGGGCCACCGCACCCTCAACCAAACATTTCATTAATGTACCTACAATTATATATAATTTAATTCTGTTATTAAAATTAAACGTTTACTTAAAATTATACAGACAATTTTTACACGCAACATTCATTAAACTTATCAATCTTGATCAAACTTTTCCAGCAACAAACTTATATTAACTTCAAAATACAACATTTGGATTTCCTAAAATTATTCGTTTTTAAGTTACTCTAAGAGACACAGACAAAGATCAAACGTTCAAACACTTGACTACGGTAATCAGGAAGCCTCAAAACGTGTAAATAAACGTGTAAAACAAGCGATGAATATTTAGCTTAAAACATACATCATTTACCATATCTCTATGAGGAATTTATTTCACTTCCTGAACAGCTTTCTTGGAAATGGTAAAATATTATCAGTAAAGCACATCCACTAACAACAAATAACTAGTGTGCGGTAGCCACCACACGACTTTCTTCTATATTTTCTTGTACAAATTCACTCAGTAAAAATAATTTATTAAAATTATTATTTAAAAAAATATATTTCATGATAAATGCAGACGATTTCCATATTAGAGAAGTCGCTGAATACTAAATATCCAAAAAACTTTGAATTTATTTTCAATATTGCATTTAAATATATATATATATATATATATTTGTTAAAAATGAAAAATTTCCCCCATAGATTTAATGTATTTGAGTAGTTTTGAGTGTCTCTGTACACGAACTATTTGCTTCATCTTAACGAAAACCTTAGTGTAGAATCTCTATATGGTACACATTTAGCATACCGAGTCTGGAATTTCTGCTACTATTTGTTCTTCATATATATAATCTGATAACACACACACAGTCACACAGATAGACAGACACACCATTTGCTAAAAACATGATTTTCGTATTCATGGAACCTCAGAACATGCAAATATAACAAAAACTCAAGTTCGAAAATGTCACCCTAAAACAATACTTTCTCAACCCTACGTGTAAGAGAAAGTAAAAAGGCTTTTATATTTTTACCGCGTGAACCTTTCCTTGACACAAATATTATTATGTACAATTTAGTTCTCTTTGTAGTTTAGAGGATTTTAAGTAATTTCACTTTCAATATATATCCCAAGTTTTTAAATACAATACAAATATCATGAATAGTTATTTTCGTCTTCTATAAACTATTAGGTATTTGTTAATGGCATACAAAAGCTTTATTCTCTTTTAAAAATATAGTTGTACATTCTTACTTTATTTTTCTTTTCTATTTTGACATTAATTATTTAACAAAATATTGTTTAATATTTTTCTCTTTTATAAAATATACTATATAAGGCACTAAATTTAGAAAATACTAAGATTCATAAACCTACATATTTTTCCAATACGTCTATAGAATTTGTTAATTTATTTATCAAATTTTCATGAATACGAAATGTAAGCTTTGGTGAAATCTGATAAATAGAGTGTCAGTATAATCAGATTTATCATCCAGAAGCATACATTTTTTTTAAAACTATCTTAGATTAAAAACAATATTTTTTTGTGTTTAAGTCATAGTCAGATGGATTTCTCCTAAATCAACATTAAAATATTAAATCATCCACCCTTCCCCTGTCCAATTAAATACAAAAAAAAAAAAAAAAAAAAAGATTTCTTAACGTAATATAATCTTATATTTTAAAAGTTTTAATCATGTGAAATTGTATAACTGAAATTATTGGTACATTTATGTAAGCACTGCATCATATTTGTAGTTTCTGGAACCAAAATTAATTTTCTATAATTACCAGTTTTCTGTAACTTGCATATAGCATAGGATTCAGTTTTGGGAAAACTAAATGTCCTTTTATATTAAGCGCTTCTTATTTACATTTGAAAATATTGTATCATTATAAAAACTACGTAAACTTAATATGTCCGTTCTCGCACAACTCACGTTTAAATATATCTAGAATCCCATCCAGTTCAGTTCTGGATCCAACTGCAGTTCAGTTCACATATTCATACTCAAGTTTCAGCAGAGTCTGTATTGCATTGTGTTCTTGTTAATGGTTTATAACAGTTGTGAAAATTTTTAAGTTTGGTTAATAATTCTAAGCAACACATGAAAGTAAGAGTTACACTATAATTAATCTCAAAATTTATAAATAATATACTAGTTTGACAGTTTTTATTAAAGTGTCCGTAACTCTTTTTATTGTAGTTATATTTTCTTAAAGTGAATATATACATATACACACTAAATATATTGTTTACAGAATCAGTGTTTCGTAGCATAAACATTCCATGTATCAGATATTTTATTAAAAAAACGTCTTTATGTGTGTATATCAGGGTTCTCACAAATGGAAATTTGGAAACTAGAATTTTTATATTCTACCTTTTTTAAAACAGATATCAACAGGTATCGATGATTAGTCATATCTAAAATTACTATATGAAAGTACTGTTATTCAAAATACTTATTTGAGAGAACCACCTTGTTACAAGAACACGAAATTTCTTAATAGTTTTATCTTGGTCAATATTATTTGTCACCATTGCACTACCAACCTCCCTCTCAATTTAGGGGATATTATTTATATTTTATCCTATGTTATTTGTAGAATTTTCCGCAATAAGTTATTTCATTAATTAACTCATTGTCACGTATTGACTGTTTAGTTAAGTTTAAAATACCAGCTAAGTATTCTAGTTTAGTTAGACTTTTAATCTCTCATATAACGCATGTCATATTAAGGCATTTTGTCGTTTTACTCTTTATTTAAGTACACAATCACTTCTCATATTTCTGCGCAAGCTAGTTTTTGTGGCCATGACCTCTTAAACAGGAATATTTTTCCTTGTAAATAATATTTAATAACAGTTCATACTTGAAAGTTGTCTATATGGGACAACAGATATTTATAGATTTATTTGCACTTCTACTGTAGCGATGAATAGTAAGAGTTTATCATTTCCTGCTATCTCTTGACTAATCATCATTGTTTTTGTTTTATATTCGAGTTTTGTTTTGATTTAGTTGTAACTTTATGGTCACTTTTACACATTATGTTGGATAGACCGGGATCTGTGATTTGATGTTTTACTAAGCTTGTAGCATTTTTGTTTTTCTATAAATCAATCTCATTATTGCATTATATATTACATAAATCCTAATTAGATTAGTATGACAGCAGAATAAAAAAAAAAAAAAAAAAAAAAAAAAAAAAAAAAACGAAAATGTAGACCTTTTTTTTTTTTTTTCTTTTAGCTAACATTCATATATATATAGTATATATTTCTCATAAACGGTTTTACTACAGTTGTCGAAAAAAGGTGGACGTAAATAAAATGGTCTGTCAGAACAAGTATTTTAATTGATAATCCAGATCATATTTTGTTATTTAAAGTTAATTTTTAAGAATTTCACAAACTAGATTGTTGTATTTTATTGTTTTCTCTGAACAAATAAAGTGCAATGATACGCAAAATACCCTGCCAAGTGTTAGGCGATAAGAACACTATATTATAGCATACAGTAACTTTTAAATAAATTTTATGATTTGAGGAAATCCACATTCTATTCATTTAAAATTCAATGTTTCCGCACACCAGTCTGAGAAAAGTAAATTTTTTTCAGGAGATTGCGGATTGCATGAAAAAAAAAAAAAAAAAACATTTTACAACTTAATGTCAAATAATAGTAATAAACCACTTAAATTCTTTTTACTTTCAATGTATAAATATTACAAATTCAGCAATATCCTATAAATTATAACTGCCAACATCCTAATTGATAATTCGTAGTATTGTTAGTTCCTGCCCCAAATGTAATCACGATTATATAAGAAGTAAAATGCTCTAAAAAACGACTTGTGTGGAAAAAAAAAAGGAGGGTACTAAGAACACTACGGAAGATTAATACGGATGATGAAAGCAATGCAAAAACGTATCTACTAATTGGTTAAATTTTTTTAACACAATCATATAAAAGATAAATCAATAAATAAACATATAAAAAATAATATTAAAAGTCTCATTTAAAGACTATTATTCTCAACCAAATAACAAGAAGGGGATTTTTAGAGAATGGTAATAGAAAAAAAAAAAAAAAAAAAAAAAAAAAAAGCTGAAAACTTGGCAGCAATATGTAATATTTAATTTTTTGGGCCATAATAATATTTTGTTTACATGCATCGAGTGGGAAATAAATTTCCATGCTTATCAGATATACTAACAAACAGACAAACTGAGTTAATAAACACTTACCAAGTTTGTTGGAAAAAATCTAAAGAGAAATTTAGAAATTAAACACCAAAGTTAAACTTTACATTAAAAAAAAATTATGCTGCTTCGCTAAATTTCTTATTCTTTTAACGAACCATTTTACTCGAGGATCATGAATCAGATTAATATCTTATAATTATACTAAATTTTATCGTATACTATAAATGCTAGTTTTTAACGCAACGATGTTAATCTGATAAACATTATATTTTTCAATCTCTGAGTGACTTAAAATTTATACTTTTATGAAAACTTAAATTAATAAAATTATTGAATATCATTATAAATTATAAAACTATTCTAACCTGCGAAAATATGTACGACATCTCCTTTTAAAGCAAAAGTACATCTTAATGCACATAAACGAAGCTTATTTATCAGAATATAGTTAATTATTTTAAAAAGATTCACTATGTACAGATTAATAGTTTTAAAATGTTTATCTGCATTATCGAGAAAACGTTCATTTATAAACATTTTCTCATTCCAGATAGGTAAATCTGATGATAGAAGAAAAAACATTGCTATGAAACGAAATAGTTATTTTGCATCAAACTGAAATATTTTTAAAGATATTGTTTATAATAATAATTAATATATATATGTGTATTTCTGATAATTATCTTATAAAATCACTCAAATAAAAGAAAATTATAAATAATTTTCTATAAAAATATCTGAAATGTTTGTATTAGGAAATACGCAACGCATATATTAGTAATCCAGAGGGAATTTTAGCAATTTTCAGTATTTTTAATTCACGCTTTGAAATATTATTTCAATAATATTGAATAATAATTAAATAGAATTTTGAGAGAAGTATGCATAATTATTTTCTTTAATCTCACGTAATTTAATTAATGTACAAACCTAATGTTTCAATTTATTGAAATTTTATTTTTCCGACTGAGTGAAAATAATGCCTGGACCGGAGTCGAACCCCGGATCTTTCACTTACAAGGTCAAGGCTCTACTATTTGAGCTATCCAGGCCGACAACGAGTCGGCATTACTCACTCAGACAACCTTTAGGCAGAACCCCTCAGACAACCTTTGATTGTGTGATTCTAATGTTTCAACACTCTGAATACAGATTAAATGTATATACATATTTAAAAAAATTACAAACTGTTAAAATTTATAATGTACTTAGATCTTCTGTTATACAGGATGCGAAATAAATAAATAAATAAATATATATATATATATATATATATATATATATATATATATATATATATATATATAAAATCTTACCCTTGTTTTTTTTTATTTCATCTGAAATAATTTATTAATACCTTAAAATTGAATTTACCTTAAATAAATTATATCTGTTTATTTAATTTTAACGGAATCTGTTTGAAAATTCAAATATCGATTTTTCTCCTACAACATTAAACGAAAAAATATGAGCTATTTTAATATTTATGTGCGTTGATATGTGTTTTAATCATATAATAATTAAATTACTTTTTAACTTATTACATAATATTTCAGGTACTATTAAAACCGCCACAGTAAAAGAATTTTAGAATGTCATTTATATCAACTTTCTTTCAAAGAATTTCAGAATGTCATTTATATAAACTTTCTTTCATATTTGGTTTAATGAAGAATGCTATAACCATTTCTAAGAGAAATTAAATTAATAGCGCTTAATTAAAGTCTTTGTAAAGTTGAAAATTCAATTACAGACATAAAAGTTCAAATTAATTATGAAAAATTTTAAAATACTTTTGAATGCGCTTATAAATTAAAAACCTTTTGCAAAATAATAATACAAGATTTTAATTTAAACTGTTTCTAATAAAAAATTGGACATACATACTAACATTTCATTAATCAAAAGAAGTGTTATGTTTCGCGAGGATAACATTAACAAATAATTAAAGTTTCGTTCATAAAGTCTTTTTTCTCTTCATATCCTTCTCACTCTATCTCTCTTTTTTTTTTTTACTTTATATGCATAAAAATCCTTAAAATGAACAGAAGTGTTAAATATTTTACAGTATGTTAAATTATTACAATTATTTTTTTTTATTTTAATATGTTATAGAAATTTCAATATTTCAATACGAAACTCAATAAAATATTTTTGTAAAAAAATAGAACCGACTCCAAAATGCAACTACTATTCAAAAAAAGAAGAAAAAAAAATGTATGAAATGAAACTAAATTGCGACTAAAAATATAAAATAATTTCCTTCGCCAAACAACCTATGCTACAATTAATCATAGTCGGCGCAAAATTAAATAAAATAAAATTAGTTTTTAAAGGTTTGTTTTTAGATCGGTAGCAACAATTGCTGTCGTCTCCAATGATCCATTTTCATGTTTCCTTTATTATTTTATCACTGTATACAATTGGTCCATTGGTAGCATCTACGCAGAACAGTGAACATTCTTCACAATGCGGTATTTATGTTTCTACGAAGTTAGAGTTTCCTTTGCAAATTTGGTATAACTTAGTTAACTATCATCCTTGGTGGTTTTGGATTTGGCGTTCAAAACGTATTGCAAAAATATACACGCAAGATGTATATTTTCATAATATATTTTGTACGAAGTATTGTTTCATATTCTTGATTACTCTCTTAATATATCTTATCAAATTAATCATGACATCCCAAAGAAATTAAATACGTTTGCCAGATAATTTTGCGATTTTTCTTTCACCAAGGACGTCAGATACCAGCATCTTCCCCAACTTTTGCTGATTACGAAATCTTATTATTATTATTTTTTTTAAATCAAAATAGTTTTTGGCTGCATTTTGCAGGTGACAATGTGAGATGTGTATTTTAAATAGGATTTGATTTTTGTATTGAATAAAGGTATAAATTTTTAATTAATTTTGCGCCGACTTCAAAAGTTATGATTAATTGTAGTGTTGATTAATTAAGTGTAGTTGTTTGGCGAAGGAAATTATTTTATACTTTTAGGCGCAATTTAGTTTCATTTCATACATTTTTTTTTTTCTTTTTCTGAATAGTAGATGCTTTTTGGAGTCGGTTCTATTTTTTTTACAAAAAAGATTTTATTTTTCTCTTTTCAGTGAAAACTTATTCATATAGCAGAACATCAGAAGACAATCGACGGCCGTTTCTTTAATCACAACTTCCAAAAAAAGTGGCATAACTCAAAAAATAGTTTATGTCACTGAAAAATACATAAAATGCACCCAATGTGAACAAAAAAGTTACATCTCCATCTAGAATGTTATCGACTGGAGAGACAGTTGTGCCAGTTTTATTCTAGTCAAGGTATTTTTAAGTTGATTTTTTCAAATGGTTTTTTTTTAAGTTGTGTCACTTTTCTTGCCTTTATCGCATAAAAGCAAAAAACTATCTAATGAATGAACATACGTTAAATTAAAAATTCTTTAGAAATGTAAAGAACGGATACGCTGTATTCGTAACCAAAAACTCTGTTAGGCATATATATTGAACCTTACAGTGAATACGTGTCACTCGCTGCGCTGAAAATTGCGCAGCGTAAAGTTCAAACAAAGAGCAAAATATGCATTGCAGCTGACGGACAGAAATTTCAACGTCAATACTTACATACTGCTTTTACCAGTGTAGCTGCATGCGTTCAGCAGTTAAGGTGAGAACAGACTTTTGTGAGTATCCTGTAATCTGTTTATATCTTAATGAAATTATAATGAAGCCTATTTCAGGCCAAGAACATTACGACAACAAAAAAGTATTAAAATTAAATCATCTCTTACGAAGTTATAAGCTAACAAATTTCAACAACAACAACAACGAGAAACATGGTTTGTATTGAGAACCTCTTCCTTTATGAAGTCGGTTTAAGACGTCTATGCGTTAATCGATGTGACCGCTTACAATAACCACACTATGAATTTTACATAACATAAATGTCGCCCGCTACGCTACAACATATGCAATGTCGTTCAAGTGTGCATAAAATAGGAGATTGGGAACAAACAAATGCACGTTTTAAGCGTTCTGTTTTTAGCATTAACGTCTAAACTATCTTTTCGTACTAAATCGATGATTCTCTGCAATTTTATAATTCACTTTTTTCCCCTGTCTTGAACTGTTTCCGAGATAGGAACGCTAACTCCACTGTTTTTCACCATGTGGCGCTGTAGGCGGTTGAATCACGCAGCACATAACAACTTTACTATACCTACAAACCACTTTTATGACTATAGCTGCAGCTGTTCAGCAGTTAAAACAGTCGGGACTGACTCCCGGAAACGGTTGCGTCTTCCTGTAATCCAGCACCATGGAGGCTAAAGCTGATGGCCGACTTGTGTGCTGAGGTTCTGTCCTCGCTGCGTCCTCAGGACACTGCAAAGGCGCCTGCTTTTTGTCGGATATGGCGCTCTGCATAACCATGCTCTCAATCCAAACCTCTCAGTCGGGACTGACTTTTTTAGGCACCCTGTATTTTTTTTGACCGTAAAGATGTTGCAATGGGACCTATTTCAGACCAAGACCTTTACAATAAAACAAAAAGTACCAAAATCAGATTATCTGTTCAGAAGTTATGAGCTAACAAACAAACAAACAAACAAAAAAAACATACGGTTTGAATTGAAAACCTCCTCCATTTTTTGTTGGTTAATTAGAGCATCTCTTACGAAGTTATAAGCTTACAAACACCAACAACAACACATAGCTCGAATTAAGAACACCCTCTTTTCTGAAGTTGGTTGAAAACGACTTTGCGCTAATCGATGTGACCGGTTACAGTAACAGTACTTTGAACCACAGAGTATACATGTGATCCGCTACGCTGCAAAGTGTTTAACGTAGTTCAAGTGTGCACAGTGTAGGAAATTGCGAACAAGCAACTGCACGTTTTAAGCGTTCTATTTTTAGCAATAATGTTTAAAACTGTCTTTTCGTAGTAAATAGATGATGCTCTACAACTTCGTAATTAACTTTTCTCCCATCTTGAACCGTTTTTGAGATAGGAGGGCTGATTCCGCTTTTTTTCACAAGATGGCGTTGTATTTACTTTAGATTGTAAAGATATTACAATGGGACTTACTTCAGACCAAGATCTTTACAACAAAACAAAAAGTATCAAGTAACCGTATTTTGAACTATATAACCTATGTCTCACCAGCTACGCTACAACGTGTGCAATGTAGCTCAAGTGTGCATAGTGTAAGAAATTGCGAACAAACAAATGCACGATTTTAGCATTGTATTTTTAGCATCAATGTCTAACTATCTTTTCGTACTAAATCGATGATGCCCTGGAATTTTATAATTCACTTTTTCCACCTGTCTTGAACCGTTTCCGAGATAGGAACGCTAGTATGAATGTCTAAACTATCTTTTTGTACTAAATCGATGATACTTTTCAACTTTGTCATTCACTTTTTTTCTCTAGAACCGTTTTCCAGATAGTAACACTAACTCCGCTATTTTTCAGCAGGTGGCGCTGCAAGCGGTTTAACTGTGTACTGCATGGCCACTTTGCTATACTTACATACCATTTTTAACACTTTAGCTGCAGCCGTTTAGCAGTTAAAAGAGTTGGGACTGATTTTCTTTTTGCACCCTGCATTTTCTTTAGATCGTAAAGATATTACAATGGGACCTATTTCAGATCAAGACCTTTTCAACAAAACAAAAAGTGTCAAAATCGGAGCATCCGTTCAGAAGTTATTAGCTAACAAACATTAAAAAAAAAACATATGGTTTGAATTGAGAACCTTCCTTCTTTTTTGAAGTCGGTTAAACATTATGTACAGAAGGTTAAAAAAAAAAAAAAAAAATCTGGAGTGACTCCACTCTGTTTTCCGAATATTAATTAATTAACAATTGTTTAAACAAATTAAAGTGAGAGAAGTAGTCTGAAATAAATCTGTTCAATCGAATAAAGCGTTTAACGCTAATGTTCTTCAAATAATTTGAGCCCGTAGTTTATTATAATAAAGAATAATTCATTGTTTCCATGTAAAAATTTAGATCAATCAAATTCTCTACAGTCCGTGTAGAGATTTGAAATTTAAGATTAAAATTTTATGAATAAAAAAAAAATAATAATAACTGAATCTAACGCAAACAGACACTAAATTATATATAACTATACCCAAATATAGGGATTGGAATCGGGAAATAATTTTCCTTAATGTTTAAAATAAAATAAAAAATAAAAAATCCAATGGACAATTAACATAGGAAATATTTTGCTTTACACCACGGACGGTCTGTGACATCATAACTTTGCTTGCATATAGTAATAAATCCATTAAAAAAAATTAGTTAAAAAAAAAAAAAAAAAGAGAGAGAAAGAAATGAAATCTTAAAAAAAAAAAAAAAAAAAAAAAAAAATTAACGCTCATAAATTAAATCGTGTTTTAACTTGCGTACATTTTCCAGAGTATAAACTTTCGATCTACCAGTGGTTCACTCAAATTTCTATCATCTAAAGGCGGTTTTCTCTTAGAAAAAAAAAAAAAAATCTGTAGTCGAGAGTATAGTGATGCTATATTATATGTGTTACTGTGTCTACGTCCAATATTCTTTAAGATATGGGAATTTATAGTAAGTATTTTTTTACTGTGCATTCGCGAAGGATAGAAAAGTTTGTATTACATAGGTTAAAATCTAGATAGCATTTATTGGGTAACTTTTGTCAAAAACTCATTTGAATAGAGTAAAAATTAAGCTAATTGTTGGCAAAAGAACGAGCTAGGTTTTAGAGATTTTCCAGAGTTGAAATTTAATAAGGGGTTTTCTTACATGACACATATTTAATTTGAAGGTCCAGTTATTTCAACCACAGGACAGAAGTTTTTTTTTTTTTTTTTTACCCTTTTGAACTCATATATCTTCGTAATTAAATAAAATATGCTAGAGTTACAAGCCCATAAGGGGTTTTAACAAAATGAAGTTTTGCAACCTGGTTGATTAATTGAATCTTCAAGTTAAATATTTGGCATGTGAAAAAACCCTTATTAATCTTCAACTCTGGAAAATATCTAAAATTTAGCTAATTCTTTTGCCGACAATTTCCTTAATTTTTACTTTATCCAAATGAACTTTTAACGTAAGTTGTCCAATATATTTAACTTTCAAAATATGCAAAAGAAATTTTTCTATCTTCTGCGCATGCGCAGTAAAAATATTTGCTACAAATTCTCATAACGCAGCGTTACCCATTTGAATTTTATGTTTTAGAGTATTTTTTCTCGAATATTTACTTACATTTTTTGCAATTTTTTGTAAAATTTTCTGGAAATTCATTCTCGTTATAAGCAAAAAAGTTAGCAAAATAATAATAACAATAATTGTTTTTGAAATATATATATATATATATATATATATATATATACTTGTCTACATAATTATGCAATTTTAACAAAAAAACATATACATATCGTAATTAGTATGGGCAACAAAGTTTTAAAGTTACAAGTCATTTGCAGGTTTTTCCGATACAGGGTGATCCAAAGTATATTTGGTTTTCTTCGATTTGTGTTTGCTTTCCTAATTGCACTTTGGACTAAATCGACAGTAAAAAATGTGAGTTTTTTAATGTTCCTAGCATGTCTGAAAGTTAAAGGCCATTTTTTCCAGTACTTTCTTAGAAAATCGAAAATATGTGAGACTAAAAAAAAAGTTTTATTAATTTGATCATTAATTTGATTAATTGTATCATATATATCATACTTGTACAAGCTGACGGCAGTTATTCAAATGTCGGCTCTTCCGGCAGTGAAATTAATATACAGTTTGTATCGTAGGGAATTCATGCTTTTAATATTATTTTTGAGCATACATATATTTCATGTTTCATTTGATTTCACAGAAACAGCTGAAACTTCTAGGGCCATATCTTGACCCAAGAGGAATTGTTGCGCAAATAATTCCTCTACTCTGTTTTCAACCATAAATTACAATTTAAGCTTTGTTTGGTTTGAATAGGAATTTTACTGATTCTTACTTTCCTTGTCAGCGTTGCTATTTGAGAAAATTATTTATGAGTCAAAAAGGCCCATAGCTTACAGATTTAGCCATTTCCCAATTTTAATATACAGTGTGGCCATAATTCAACTGGCATTGTACTGAGAAAAAAATATATATACCGCCTTCATCTATAATAAATAAGTGGTCATTTTCTAAATCACTTAACTAGAAACATAGATTTCAGAGCTAGGCGCATTAGGCACGTGAATAAACTGAATAGACGAAATGATCGAGAATTTCTAGTCTACGCATTTCTAGATGGTGAAACAGTAGTCTGAATATTTTGAATATTCTGAATCTTTTGTACTGCGAGAAACTCTCGCTTGATTTTTTAGAATTGGATAATAAACCAAGATTATAGTTTCTGAAACCCGCCTCTTGTGTTTGCATTTATTTGAAGAGATTTTTAAATAACTTTGCCCTCAATAATGAAGGCAAACGCTCCAGAACTCTAATAGAGGTTTCCAGAACTCGTTTTGAAAGTGGACTAATAATTTATAAGGATGATATGAACTATTTTTTTTCTAGAGCCACAATTTAGATTCTAGACGTCCGTTACAGAATTGTTTCTCAGTTTGCTTACAGTGATCTTTAGCGCTATTTCATTAAAAGGATAGCCCAAAACATTATAGGAAAATTAAACAACACGGGGGACAAACGCTTCTATAAGAAAAGAAAAATGAAAATAGAAATAAAGTAAAATTTATTGTTAGGGAAATATGTAGTGTTGTTTCTGTAATTAAGGCTTTTTTTGCGGACAAATTTGCAAGGTGTCTCTAATTTCAAAATAATAAATACGACAAAAACAATACTTAAGAACAGTGCGTAATCATGAATTTTATATAATAAATTGTGACAGAAACTTTACTTAAAAAAACAGCGCCACGTAATCACATAGCAGTGAAATTTGTAACTTTGATTTTGCGGAACCCTTTCGTCGTCCGTCTTGTTTAAACTTCGTACAAACTTTGGTTTTATTCATGCGATTAGATTGCAGTACAGAACAATGTAAGCACTGCCAGTTTAATTATGGCCACCCCATAGATGAAATATGTGCATTAAACATTTTTTTAAAAATTATAAACACTTAAAAAAATAAAAATATTTAATATAAACACGTCTGAAAGATTTTTTTCTTTCTTTCTTCTATCACGGCTATAAATAAAGCTTTTGTAATTGTTGTGTGGGCCGTGATAAATGAATTTTTCAAATTGTGTTTTCTAAGAAAAAATGTGAAAAGTTCGGGAAACTAAGCTTCTTGTTAAAAAAGAATAATAATAATAATAAATAAATGTATGAGGTAGTTAAAATTCTGGAAAGGTGTTGAAATATTTCTGTCTTTTAGTTAATCTCTCTCGTGTTTAAAATACTTTTTATATATGAGTTTCTGTGTATTTGTTCACTTTTGTGAGTTTGTAAAAAGGATTAAAATGAACGTATTTAAGAACGTATTTAAGAAATTATCTTGTGTGAATGCGTTTGTCAGTTTAAGGCATTGAAATTCGTTTAGTTTTTAAAAGCCTTCTTCTTTCGTTGATTAGCAAATCTGTGATCTCAACGTACTCTTGAATTATAAATCTCTTGGGTTCTTAAACTATTTTATTCCATTGAATCTTTTCTCCCTTTCATTCTGGAAATATCATTTGCGTGCTTTCTTTGTATCTCAGGTATTTGAACCTGATTGATACTGTCAGTCAGGATTAGCTTTAATCTCTGCGATTACTTCCTAAATTCGGGGTGGAGAACGTTTGCTTTTTCTTGGAATTGTTGCGGCGAGATTGCGTGTCGGCTCTCCTACCTCCCTGGCTGACGCGGGTGTGACGTCAAACTCCTCTATTCGTATCAGCACTCTTCCTGTATCCATGGGCTTTCCACTGTTGCGTAGGATGATTCCCACGTGTTTTAAGTTTAAGGTCATTGGCTTGGAGCAAGTTTCGCTTTGGGGAACTGGGGCTATTGTGTAGTTTTGTTTTTCAATTCCCCCCCCCCCTTTGGCGTAAGTGGTTTTATATAGAGCTGGAGCGAGAAAAAAAGACTGGAATTATTCTTAGGTATTGGAACATATTTTTCTTCGATATTGAGATATGGAATAGATTCTTTGTTGTGTGAATTGGAGTATCTACGAATGCTATTACGAGGAATGCTTTTTGGAGCCCTGACTGCCTGTAATCGTTTGAGAGAAGTGTGGTTCATAATTCGGAGCTTTTTGATCGAAATTGGGCTCCGGTAATGTAGTCCCTAGAACGTCTTGCTAGCTCTGTGAGAAGGTAATCGACGTAACCAATTCAGAGAACTTGAACAGTGGAGAATATTTCCCATGTCGTTATGGACCTGAGATTTTTCCGGAATCATGTCTACGTCTGCATTTACAATGGGAGTCTTGCTAACTTCAAACAACACTTCGGTCATAGCTCATCAAAGAATTATGTAAGTCCCGTAATTACTGTCTTAAATTTTTATTATACATTTAGCTTATACGAACTGCTTTATGAATGTATTATATAAGTTACACACACACACACACACACATATATATATATATACATTTTTTTTAAACCAGGTATCATCTGTAAACTTGCTATCTAGTTGAATATTATTAGTGAGTAAACTGTAATGTACTGTCAGAAGTTTAAAATGTAATTCGTTAACAAATCATTTATTTTTGTAAATTTAAGATACTAAATTTTATGCATTAAAAGTGTACATTTGTAAGATGTTATTGACGATTATAGTTTGATAAAGAACTTATGTATAATAGATTAAACCAAACTAAAAATGCTAAAATCCTTTATATTCTGTAAATCAAACTAATTAGAATTCCACGGTTACCCTCACTGTCATCACAAGCACTCCACATGCTCATCTCCAACTTAACAATAATTACATTAAAACCTATATCTTATAACTCAATAATACAGAACTTATAAACTGTCTCTTTCCTAACTCTATACAAACTCAAACTAACAGTTTGGAAATTCATCCCGCACAGGATGCTGCCTCGGAAATTAATAATTGCACTAAAAACAGTTACTTCTCCTCTGCTCCCGTGGTGATTTACACTGATGGATCGAAAACGGAACATGGTGTTTCAGCCGAACTCTGTGTATTAGTTAACAACATATCTGTAGACAATAAGACTTCTTCACACACCATAAATTTTAATCCAGCACAACCGGTTTCGAAAGGACGTAGCCTTCCTTCATCAGGTGCGAAAAAAAAACACGTGCTACTGCCTTGGAGGCAAAAGCAAGACTGAAAGCAGGGCAAGATCCAGAGGGGGAGGAGCAACACAAACAACCAATAGGAAGCATCATGCAGGACCAATCAGAGAGGAACACACATGCACACACAAAAACAAAAGGAGGGAGGGAAGGAAAAAACAATTAATTTTGTTTATATTTATTTATATATTTTATTTTATTTTATTTATTTATTTTTTTTTTTTTTAAATGATTTATTTATTTATTTATTTATTAAATTAATATTATACTAATAAGTAAATTTCATAAAATTAATTAATTTATTATTATTATTATTTTATTTATTTATTTAGAATTATTAAGTTATAAACCTAATGGAGGAAATTATTTAATTGAATTAAACAAATTTTTCCAGGCTGTAGACAGCAAAGTGGAATCACATTTTTCATTGACAATTTTATCACGATTAAGATAAATAGCTAAATTTTCCAAAAAATCCAGTTCAGAAATGCGTTTGGCATGAAAGATAATTTTGGCACTCTTAAAATTAAAACTATGATCAAATTCCCAACTGTGCTTTGCAATAGAAGATTTAGAAATTTCTTGATTAACAACATACCGAGAATGTTCACGTAAACGGCATTCAAGATTTCTTTTTGTTTGACCGATATAAGATAAATCGCAATTATTACAAGGGACATTATAGATACCCCACTTATGAAGCTCGGGAACAGGGGATTTAGTTGAAGGGAATTGGAATTTATTGACAGGTTTAAAAATAACGCGAAAATTGAAACGCTTCAAAACTTTGGCTAATTTTAAACATAATGGGGGATAAAAAGGCAAGACAACAAGATTATCAGGTTTAATTTTATCATCAATGGAAAGAGTAGAATTATAAGTTGGCCTACTGAACTTTTTGATAGCTTTATCAATTATAGAGGGTCTGAAACCCCTTTTAATAGCAATGGACTTTAAATAATTGAGTTCTTCTTTAAGAGAAGAAGTATCAGAACAAATTTTAAGGGCACGATACACGTAAGTGTAAAAGGTGCCAATTTTTTGTTTAGCCGGATGATTAGAGAGAGCATGGGGAGGGTTAGAAACGGAGAAAGGTTTCCTGTACACAGAGGTTTTAAAAGAGGAATCGCACCTAGTAACTAAAACATCAAGAAAGGGAAGTTGATTACAATTTTCTAACTCAAAGGTAAACTGAATATGGGGATCAATAGCATTAGCAATATTAAGAATGGCAGAAACATCAAACGGATTTTCAACAAGAATGAAAGTGTCGTCTACGTAACGTAACCAGCATTTTAAATTTAACATCTTTAATAATTTTTCCTCGAAATAATGCATATAGATATCGGCAAGAATAGGAGATAAAGGATTACCCATACTTAAACCATCACACTGTTTATAAAATTTGTTATTAAATTCAAAAGTAGTTTGGGAAACACAGAGTTTAGTTAGATTAACAAATTCTTTGATTTCAATGTCAGAATAATGAAATTCGCGTAGCCTTTTTTCTAAACAATTAAGCGCACCTTCAGTGGGGACATTAGTAAATAAAGACTTCACATCAAGAGATAATATAGAGCAATTTACAGGATTCAGATTATTTAACTTCTTAACAAAATCATAGGAGTTTTTTATAGTATGACTATTAACGCTGCATAAAGGAGAAAAAATAGAAGCTAAAAATTTAGAGAGGGGATAAGTAGCAGTACCAATATTCGAAACAATAGGTCTGAGGGGAACATTATTTTTATGAACCTTAGGTAAAGCATAAAAACGAGCACAAATTGCTGAAGAAGGGGAAACCGAGAATTTGGTATTGTCATGAAGAATGACAATACCAATATTGTTCAATTCTCGGTTTCCCCTTCTTCAGCAATTTGTGCTCGTTTTTATGCTTTACCTAAGGTTCATAAAAATAATGTTCCCCTCAGACCTATTGTTTCGAATATTGGTACTGCTACTTATCCCCTCTCTAAATTTTTAGCTTCTATTTTTTCTCCTTTATGCAGCGTTAATAGTCATACTATAAAAAACTCCTATGATTTTGTTAAGAAGTTAAATAATCTGAATCCTGTAAATTGCTCTATATTATCTCTTGATGTGAAGTCTTTATTTACTAATGTCCCCACTGAAGGTGCGCTTAATTGTTTAGAAAAAAGGCTACGCGAATTTCATTATTCTGACATTGAAATCAAAGAATTTGTTAATCTAACTAAACTCTGTGTTTCCCAAACTACTTTTGAATTTAATAACAAATTTTATAAACAGTGTGATGGTTTAAGTATGGGTAATCCTTTATCTCCTATTCTTGCCGATATCTATATGCATTATTTCGAGGAAAAATTATTAAAGATGTTAAATTTAAAATGCTGGTTACGTTACGTAGACGACACTTTCATTCTTGTTGAAAATCCGTTTGATGTTTCTGCCATTCTTAATATTGCTAATGCTATTGATCCCCATATTCAGTTTACCTTTGAGTTAGAAAATTGTAATCAACTTCCCTTTCTTGATGTTTTAGTTACTAGGTGCGATTCCTCTTTTAAAACCTCTGTGTACAGGAAACCTTTCTCCGTTTCTAACCCTCCCCATGCTCTCTCTAATCATCCGGCTAAACAAAAAATTGGCACCTTTTACACTTACGTGTATCGTGCCCTTAAAATTTGTTCTGATACTTCTTCTCTTAAAGAAGAACTCAATTATTTAAAGTCCATTGCTATTAAAAGGGGTTTCAGACCCTCTATAATTGATAAAGCTATCAAAAAGTTCAGTAGGCCAACTTATAATTCTACTCTTTCCATTGATGATAAAATTAAACCTGATAATCTTGTTGTCTT
The DNA here is from genome assembly GCA_963930645.1 of Salticus scenicus. Lineage (NCBI taxonomy): Eukaryota > Metazoa > Arthropoda > Arachnida > Araneae > Salticidae > Salticus > Salticus scenicus. The sequence continues at coordinate 130,051,101 of OZ005652.1, read as the reverse complement.
GCCTTTTTATCCCCCCTTATGTTTTAAATTAGCCAAAGTTTTGAAGCGTTTCAATTTTCGCGTTATTTTTAAACCTGTCAATAAATTCCAATTCCCTTCAACTAAATCCCCTGTTCCCGAGCTTCATAAGTGGGGTATCTATAATGTCCCTTGTAATAATTGCGATTTATCTTATATCGGTCAAACAAAAAGAAATCTTGAATGCCGTTTACGTGAACATTCTCGGTATGTTGTTAATCAAGAAATTTCTAAATCTTCTATTGCGAAGCACAGTTGGGAATTTGATCATAGTTTTAATTTTAAGAGTGCCAAAATTATCTTTCATGCCAAACGCATTTCTGAACTGGATTTTTTGGAAAATTTAGCTATTTATCTTAATCGTGATAAAATTGTCAATGAAAAATGTGATTCCACTTTGCTGTCTACAGCCTGGAAAAATTTGTTTAATTCAATTAAATAATTTCCTCCATTAGGTTTATAACTTAATAATTCTAAATAAATAAATAAAATAATAATAATAATAAATAAATTAATTTTATGAAATTTACTTATTAGTATAATATTAATTTAATAAATAAATAAATAAATAAATCATTTAAAAAAAATAAATAAATAAATAAAATAAAATAAAATATATAAATAAATATAAACAAAATTAATTGTTTTTTCCTTCCCTCCCTCCTTTTGTTTTTGTGTGTGCATGTGTGTTCCTCTCTGATTGGTCCTGCATGATGCTTCCTATTGGTTGTTTGTGTTGCTCCTCCCCCTCTGGATCTTGCCCTGCTTTCAGTCTTGCTTTTGCCTCCAAGGCAGTAGCACGTGTTTTTTTTCGCACCTGATGAAGGAAGGCTACGTCCTTTCGAAACCGGTTGTGCTGGATTAAAATTTATGGTGTGTGAAGAAGTCTTATTGTCTACATATCTATTGTACACCAGTTTTGCATTTAGTTTTGGTAACAACATATCTATCCATCAGTAGACGGACAGGCTTGGCGATCATAAATCGGTTTTTCAATTCGAACTAATTGCTAACTAAAAAGCTATTGAGTGGGTGGAGGATAATCTCCACATTTATCCTAAAATTAGTATTTTCAGTGACAGACTTTCGGGCCTGCAAGCCACTGTAGACACAGGAGAAGACATCCACAAATTCTTTATATAAAAGCAAAAATTTCAAAATTAAAATCTAGTATCTCCCTAGTACACGTTTCTGCCCACAAGGATGTCGGAGACAACGAATTAGCAGATTCCCTTGCAAAAAATGCCACAGAGAACAGTGTAATTTCTCACTCTTTACCAGCCCTTCCCTCCTTTATCAAGTGCAATATAAAAAACTTCTAAAGCAACATTGGCAGGCATTGTGGGTTACCTCCCAAAAGGGAAGGTATACTTACGGTCTACTTCCCACAGTCTCTTCCAACTCTTGTGATTTCTCCCAGCCAAAACAGCTTTTCTGACAGGCCATGGCCCGTTCCCGTCATATCTCAACAAATTCCATTGCCGACACTCACGCTTGTGCCCTTTAAGCGAGGAAGGAACTCCTCAGCATTGATGCCTCTCCTGTGCTTTAACTTCCTCCTTCCATATTCGCAATCCTCCTCACAGATCAGAAAACTGGCTGGAAAATATTATCAATCGCCCTTCTCCCACAAATAAACTAGTCAGAGCATTCTCTTTCTTAATGGAATTCTCAAATACAACAGACTGATCTTTTCCTTCTCAAACTTACCTACTGGCCTAAAACAGGACACAAAAATCTGCAAAATCAGCTTCTATCCATCTTTTATCAACTATCACAGTGCCCCCTGTCGCGAAGGGCAGCAACCCAGCACACTCTAAACATATGAATATCCACGAACCTACAATCTCCTGAATTACCCACTAGTCTAAACCTGAACATTAAAGTCTGCAAAATCAACATATTTCCAAAAAGTTCTACCCTTTATCTACAAACATAGAGCATGCCGCTCCTTGTCGCGTGGGAAACCTGTCACTGGTGGCGTTTGAATTTTTTTTTTTTTTTTTTTTTAATTTTTTAAATAAATGTTTCGAAGGAGGGGCCTAGCATAGCTAGAATCGCTCAAAAACGCTTCTAGAGTGGTTAGCGGCTCCTCGTCCCTGTTAATGTTAATACTTAGAATATATTAAAGTTTGTTAATTAATTTAATTTTTGAGTCTGTTTTTCAGTGATTAGCATGATATTATTATTATTATTATTCAAATTTAAATTTAAATGTAAAAATCCTGACTGCAAATAGACGTTGTCTAGATTCTTGTCGGACCTGTTCTAAATTTAATTTTTAGTTAAATTTCCTTTTAGTTAGACAACACAGCGCATGCTTTTTATTAATTTATTTATTTGTGTAGACTATACGATCCACGGTGAATTAGTGAAAGGTAATATAATTGGAGCTCATGCTAGTTAAACAATTTAAAAGCAATATTCTTAAAGCTACATGAAACTTACAAGGAGAGGTCACAACATGGAAAATTCAGATCGGGACGAAATTGCGCAGGTTTGTAGTATACTATGAGGGTAACAACATATTAAAGCAGTAGGACCGACTATCCACAAAATTTCGAGAAAAAAGCATTTAAAGTTTCAGTAATCTTTAAATACAAGTTATTTCGCCAGCAAGTAAGCGCCTCAGTGGTGTGATCCTAAAGCGCGAGTCGCCCACCCAGATGACTTGGGTTCGAGGCTACCTACGGGACTATTTTTTTTTTCTTTAACTTTTTATGTAATCTTAACTTTTTATTTATTTTACTTTATTTTACAATTCAATTCAAAATTTGAAAATCTTATTTTTTATTTTATTTATTTTTTTTTTTTTTAATTTTCTTGAGTATAAAATAACTTTTTCTGTTTTTAATATTTATAACTTAAAAATACAATAAATTTATATAACTTAAAAAATACATTTTAGTTTTATTTTAACTGTAAAATAAGGTAAAACTAAAGAAATTGTTTTTAATTATTTAACTAAATATTTTATTTTATTTTAGGTATATTTTATTTCATTTTTTAAATAAAAAAAAATTGCAGGGAAATGGGGATTTTAATTGCATATATAATTACTATCCAAATTAAATAATTACTTCTCCAATCAATAAAATTCCACCTGACCTTTATTATTAACAAGCTAGAAGTGTTTACGTAATTTATGCACATTCAAATCAAATCAGGAAGCTCAAACCAAGATTTAAGTACACCTGCTAACTATTTTACACTTTGTTTACAGCTTGCTTATTTTTTAATTATTTAAATATTTGTCTGTTTTTATTTATGTTTCTTATTTAGGGTTTTGTAAAACTAAACTTTATTTTTTAAGTAATAGAAATTTATTGTATTTTTAAGTTATAAATATTAAAAATAGAAAAAGTTATTTTATACTCAAGAAAATTAAATTTTTTTTTATTAAAATTTTAAAATTTTGAATTGAATTGTAAAATAAAATAAAATAAATAAGAAGTTAAGATTACATAAAAAGTTAAAGGAAAAAAAACAACAAAAAGTAGTCCCGTAGGTAGCCTCGAACCCAAGTCATCTGGGTGGGAGTCTCGCGCTTTAGGATCACACCACTGAAGCGCTTACACGCTTGGCAAATAACTTGTATTTAAAGATTACTGAAACTTTAAATGTTTTTTTCTCGAAATTTTGTGGATAGTGGGTCCTACTGCTTTAATATGTTGTTACCCTCATAGTATACTACAATCCTGCGCAATTTCGTCCCGATCTGAATTTTCCATGTCGTGACCTCTCCTTGTTAGTATAAGATTGAATTTAAATCTTAGTTATGAGTTTAAGAAAGAATTTAAGAGAGATAAATAGTAAGGTTAAAGCATAACTAAATAATTTTGATAACTAATGCCGTGAACTTCCCTGTAGTTAGGAGTTTTAAATTGTTATCTTCTTGTAAACTTATTATTATTTTTTTTTCCAATTCTGCTTAAAGATTCCCCCCCCCTCCCTTCTATGTGCTCATTCTGATGTTATGAGATTGCCTTATGTAATGGCCAATACTATTTATTCTGATGTTGCCGGACAATACTCATGAAATGAAATTTGAGATTGATGTTGTGTGATTGTCTCTTTGTTTGGTGTGAATATGTTTGCTCTTTTGCATATTTTTAGTAAATCAATTCTGATGTTTTTTTTTTTTTTTTTTTTTTTTTCTGTATTATGATTTACTTTACATATATTTAATGTATATATTTTATGGTTGAAAGAGGAATTCTGTGAATAAAAAAAAAATAATAATAATTGTTTGAACGTAGCTTTTGGTTTCGTTTCGCCAGCCCCCCCGACTAGTAGTTGGCTCTTTGCCAAATGAGAGGTGCTTTTTTCTTTTTGAGAATGTTACTTTTTTTATGTTTAGTTTCTCGGCCTGTCTTAAACAGGAAGTATAATTTTTTCTCTTGAACATGAAAGTTATGATTTAAATATTATGATCTTGGCTCCTTTATGGAGAAACAATGTTATCCTGAAATATACTGAATTAAGTTATAATTGTGAATTCTTCAAAGTATACTGCAAATAGTTTTTTATTGTGTGTTTAATCGCTAAATAAAGTTAATAAGCTCTCCCAACTGGTGCAAATTTTATGACTGAAATTGAACACGTGAATTACAGAACTATAGATTAAGAAGTTGTTTATGATTATATATTTCTGCATATTTTCATGGTACGAATTTTTTCATGGCGCAGTATATATAATAATATTTTTTCATGGTGATCGAAACTCGGGATAAGTGAAATCCCTTGAAAGTAAAATTACCTTTAGATATTAATTTATCTGGATTTGGATTTGAAAGCTTGGATAATTTATTGTGAAAACGAAACTGAAAAATAATAATGACTGGAATTCCGGATTCGTTATTGGATAGCTGCCTGGATATGGAACCAGGTAAGCAAAATTTAACTACTATTTATAACATTGATTAAATGAAATTAGAAATTTTAATTATTTGAATTATTTTGTTTGATTATTTGCTCGCTATGAATATTGAAAAGTTAAAAGCTAAGCGTTCGACGGAACGCTCAAATGTAACTAAATTAATAAATAAATTAGAGAATTTATTATTGGACGATCTAGAAAATACAAAATCAGACGAAATCATCGAAATCCAGGAAATGATAGGTGAAAGAGAAATTGCATTAAAAAATTTAAATAATGAAATTGAAAATTTAATAGTAGATATTAAAGAGTATGAAAAAGATATCGCGACCAGCGATAAATACGGCGAGCAAATAATTTCTGCCAAATGCAAAATAAAACTAAGATTAAAAAGATTATGTAATAATAAAGATGAAAGTAGTTCAAACTGTTCTGTCAGTGAAACCCAAACAAAAACTGGTTCGGCAGTGAGATTGCCGAAAATATCCTTACCAAAATTTGGTGGACAAATAGAAAAATGGAACGAATTTTTCGATTGTTTCGAAAATTCAATCCATTTAAATGAAAATCTTACAAAGATTGAAAAATTCACTTACTTGAAAACGCTTTTAACTGACAAAGCGTACAATGTTATTGAAGGGTTTTCACTTACGGAACAAAATTATGATAATTGCATAGAAATATTGAAAACACGTTTTGGGCAAAAGGATATTATCATTAATGCTCACATGAATAAATTGATAAACTTAGAAGGCGTAAAAAGTTCATCAAATATAACTGCATTGAGAAAGTTTTATGACGCTTGTGAAGTAAATATTCGCAGTTTATCTAATTTAGGGGTGACAAAAGGCCAATATGGTCATTTACTGAATCCAATTTTATTAAAATTATTGCCAAACGATCTAGTAGTTGAATATTACAGGCAAAGTGATAAAAGGAAGGATGAGTCTGATGTGACAGACTTAATTAATTTTCTTAAAGTAGAACTTGAATCGCGTGAAAAATCACTTAGTATGATTAATTATAAAAATGCTTCGGTAATTGTAAATAAAAATAAAGCCGAAATTAATGACAGAAAATTTCCAAATAAAATGAATTCATTGAATGTAGGTGTAAAAAATATATGCATATTTTGCAAGAATTATGATCATCATTCTCTTGAATGTACTAATTTAACTGATGTTGAGAAAAGGTTAAAATTAAAGAAGGATGGCAGGTGTTATAAATGTTTTCTAAAATCTCATCTGTCATCACAGTGCAGGGTGAAATCGCAGCCTTGCGAAAAATGTAAAGCAACAGATCATAATAAATTATTTTGTTTTTCAAAAAACTTGAAACCAGAAGTAGTAGAGAACACTATAGTATCGAATTCACATTTAAAAAACAGTAATCAGGCAGCGTTATTGCAAACATGTTGCGTCATAGCCCAATCTAATTCTAGATCAAAAACTGTCAGACTCTTATTGGATTCCGGAAGTGAAAAAAGTTTTATTACTAAAGAATTGGCCCACGAATTAAAATTAACCCGTGTAAGAACAGAAAAGCTAACTGTTTTTGCCTTTGGTATAAATAAAGGTAAAGAAGAGGAATTCGAGGTTTTTAATATTGAACTGCGTAGCAAAATAAATCCTCGTCGGCTCATCCATGTTGAAGTATTAGCTACAGACTTAATAACCGCGACTCCCTTGAAAAGCCCAAGGGGCGAACCAGAAATTGAAAGTTATATTAAAAATAAAAACTGGAAATTGGCAGACAATTCATTAAGTGATTCCAAAATTAATATTTTGCTAGGAGCTGATTATTTTTGGAAAATACAGAGAGGTATCATTGAAGAAATCGGTGATAATTTATATGTTGCTAATACTATTTTCGGATATACTGTAGTGGGGAAATTGAATAATAATAGTAGAGAAGTAATTAATTCGCATTTTGTATCTGTAAATAAATTTGACAGTTTTGATTTGCAGCGTTTTTGGGATTTAGAATCACTTGGAATATGTGACAGTAAGAATGATTCTATGTCACAGAGAGATATAGAAATTATTAATTCTTTTAATGAAAATTTAAATTTTGTTAAGGGAAGATATGAAATTCAATTTTTGTGGAAGGAAAATAAAAATGAATTAAAATCGAATATAGAAATAGCCAAAAATAGACTTTGGGGTTTGAGAACAAAACTGTCTAAAAATGAATGGCTTAAAAATGAATATGAAAAAATTCTTGAGGAACAAAAGAAAATGGGTATAATAGAGGAGTGTAAAATAAACAAAAATGAAACTGGTGTATATTATATGCCCCACAGACCGGTGATAAGAACAGATAAGTCCACTACAAAGGTCAGAATAGTGTTTGATGCTTCTTCCAAAGAAAAGGAAGCAAAATCTTTAAATGAATGTTTATTTGCAGGCCCCAATTTAAATCCTAATATTTTGGATATTATTTTAAAATTCCGCCTTCATAAAATTGCCTTTGTTTGTGACATTGAAAAAGCTTTTCTGCAAATACAGGTTGCAGAAAATGATAGAAACTTTTTGAGATTTCTATGGTTTGAGGATATAAATAGTAAAAATCCTCTATTAAAGGTTTTCCGCATGACTCGTGTAACTTTTGGTGTTACAACATCACCCTTTTTGCTCTCAGCTACCATTAAACATCACATAAAGGGCTATAAGAGCTTGTTTGAGAAAGTAGTTGATATGCTCGATACTTCCTTATATGTTGATGATCTCTTTCATGGCGCTAATTCTGTAAATGAAGCATTTATTTTATCGTCTGGTGCTGTGAAAATACTTAAAGATGCCAATATGACATTAAGAAAATGTAAAAGTAATTCTTACGAATTAAGCAAATTGTGGGAAAAACATGGAATAAACGTTGATGAAGAAATAAATGAGGGAAATATCTCTAAAGTATTGGGAATAATGTGGTCAACTAATAATGACACGTTAAGAATAGACAATCAATCTCTGTTAGAAGGGTTTGATAATGAAATTATCACTAAGAGAATTGTTTTACAAACTGTAGCAAAGGTGTATGACCCTGTAGGGTTTATTTCCCCTTTTATAATAAGAGTTAAATTTCTACTGCAAGAACTATGGGAGCAGGGTGTTGATTGGGATTCTGCTTTACCTGATGCTTTAACACAAAAATTTAAGAAATGGCATCGTGAAATACAGGATTTAGAAAATTTTGAAGTGCCTAGAAAATATTTTACGAATTTTGAAAAATTAACTCCTGAAACTATTCAAATTTGTGTTTTCTGCGATGCCAGTTTGAAGGGATATGGTACAGTAGCTTATTTTCGTGATCCTTGTTCCCGTGAAACTTCATTTATTATGTCAAAGACAAGAGTAGCTCCTCTCAAAAAACTTACTTTGCCTCGACTTGAATTGATGGGAGCCTTAACAGCTGCTCGATTAGCTCATTATCTTGGGCAGCTATTTTCAGTTCCCGTCAAAAACATACTATGCTTCTGTGATTCCCAAATTACCCTTTATTGGGTCAAAGGAAGTGCTAGTAACTGGAAGCCCTTTGTAGAGAACAGAGTGCGTGAAATTCAACGATTAGTAGCCCCATCTCAGTGGAGATTTTGTCCAGGGGTTAAAAATCCCGCTGATGTGCTATCTCGTGGTTGCACAGCAACTGAATTGTTGAAGAATGAAGAATGGTTAAAGGGACCAATTTGGTTGAAAGAAGAGCACTTACCGACACCACTACCGGAAAATGAAGTCAAAATACCTGAAGAAGAGATTTTGAGAGAACAACGGAAAACTACTGTTTGCTCTTTAACTCATGGCAATAATGAATTTGAATTATTATATAAGTTTTCATCTTGGTCTAAATTAAGACGTGTTACAGCCTGGTGTCTTAGATTTATAAAAAATACTAAATGTCGATCTGCGCGAAATACTGGTTTTTTAACTATACAAGAACTTGATGAGGCAACTAAAATTATTGTGAAGTTGGTTCAAAGACATGAATTTGGAGGGGAAATAAAGACTTTAAAATCTGGAAAAAACCTGAATGCTAGTAACAAACTCCTTTCTTTAAATCCTTTTCTAGACAAAAATGAAATTCTTCGTGTTGGTGGAAGATTAAGACACGCAAACCTACCTGAGAGTCAAAAACACCAAATGATACTTCCTAAAACGCACCACATTACAGACTTAATTATAAAGTACTTTCATGAAAAACATCTTCACAGTGGAACTCAGTTAACAATTTCAGTCCTGCGACAACAATATTGGATAATTAATGCAAGAGACGCCGTGAAAAGGAATCTGCGGAACTGTATGAAGTGTTTTAGAACCACATCGAACTTAGCCTCTCAACTGATGGGTGATCTTCCAGCTGCTCGTGTAGTGCCATCGCGAGTGTTTTCGAAAGTCGGGGTTGATCTTGCAGGCCCCTTTCTCATCAAACCTCGTAAGGGCCGAGGTGTTAGATCTTATAAAGGTTATATTTGTTTATATATCTGTTTTTCCACAAAAGCAATTCATTTGGAAATACTCAGTGATCTCACCTCTGAAACATTCCTCGCATCCTTGAAGAGGTTTGTTGCTCGACGAGGAAAACCTGAAGAATTGTTTTCAGACAGAGGAACGAACTTTGTAGGTGCCGACAACGAAATGAAAAAAATGATGTCCTTGATCTCTTCTGACGAAAAGATCCACAGATATTTGTCCGAAGAAACAATCAAATGGAATTTCAGTCCCCCATCGGCCCCCCATTTTGGAGGACTTTGGGAGGCTGGAATAAAACAGATGAAGGGTCATTTAAAAAGAACTATTGGCGAACAAATATTAACTTATGAACAGTTCCTTACTTTAATTACTCAAATTGAATCGTGCTTGAACTCCAGACCTCTTGTTGCGCTCTCGAATGATCCAAGTGACTTAAATGCTCTAACTCCAGGACATTTTATCATAGGCACTGCCTTGACTTCAATACCAGAACCTGACTATTCTTTAGTTAACCTAACCCCGCTAGAAAGATGGAAACTTCTACAAAAATTTTTTCAAAGTTTCTGGAACAGATGGTCTTCAGATTACCTATCAGACTTGCAAAGGCGATCAAAATGGTTAATAAATAAACCAAATTTCAAGAAAGACGATTTGGTTTTAATAAAAGATGATAATCAGCCCCCTTTGAAGTGGAAACTGGGACGCATAATCAAATTATTTCCTGGAGCAGATGGCAAGATTCGTGTTGTTCTACTGAAAACTATTTATGGAGAGTTGAAGCGTCCGATCGCCAAACTATCACCTCTACCATTTTGAACTTTGAAATTTTTATTTTATTTTTATTTTATTTTATTTTTATTTTTATTTTATTTTATTTTATTTATTTTTTTTTTATGTTCCTGTTTTTAATCCATTTATGTTAATCATCTAGTTACAATGTTTCATATGTATATTAATCTCTTTTTTTTCTTATCTATTTGCAGTTGAAGACCAAGAAAATGAAAACCTGTAATAACACTAATGTTGTTATTGTACTTGTAGAATATTTTTATGAACCTTCGTTCATGGGGGCGGAGCATGTTTGAACGTAGCTTTTGGTTTCGTTTCGCCAGCCCCCCCGACTAGTAGTTGGCTCTTTGCCAAATGAGAGGTGCTTTTTTCTTTTTGAGAATGTTACTTTTTTTATGTTTAGTTTCTCGGCCTGTCTTAAACAGGAAGTATAATTTTTTCTCTTGAACATGAAAGTTATGATTTAAATATTATGATCTTGGCTCCTTTATGGAGAAACAATGTTATCCTGAAATATACTGAATTAAGTTATAATTGTGAATTCTTCAAAGTATACTGCAAATAGTTTTTTATTGTGTGTTTAATCGCTAAATAAAGTTAATAAGCTCTCCCAACTGGTGCAAATTTTATGACTGAAATTGAACACGTGAATTACAGAACTATAGATTAAGAAGTTGTTTATGATTATATATTTCTGCATATTTTCATGGTACGAATTTTTTCATGGCGCAGTATATATAATAATATTTTTTCAATAATAATAATAATAATAATAATCTTTATTTATTTATTTATTTTTCTTTTATTTTTCTTTATTTTTTTTTTCTGTTTCTCTTAAAGTGATAGACCATCTTTCTTTCTCTCTTTCTTTTTTTTTCTTTGAAAAAATCTGTTTTTGTTTTTTATTTCGTTTTTGAGTCAAAATTCACGTTCCTGATACAGTAAAAAAATGTGTCTCATTAGAGCAGCAACAGATTTTCAGTCATTTCCAGTCAAATGACGGTGTTGAGAAGACTAGGCAACGTGCAAATCATTGTGTTTTGCAGTTTGTGAGGGTAGAGGTGTGGACGTTCATTTGCTCTGCTTATTATATCAATAACACTCCGTCGGGTGCGCTTCAAATATTATACCGTCGAGCGCGTTGTATCTGACAGATACATTTAGCGATTTGAAGTAAGTCATTCATAAATTTAATGAGTTTAAAAAAAATGTATTTTTCTTTCGGTTCTAGGATCCTCCTCATCTGCATCGGGACCTTATATCTCCTTTATTTCCTTTGTTAAAAAAAAAAAATAAATTAATAAAATAAAATATTAAAATACAATATAGAGCGTTACAAGTATAAAATGAAATGGAAAGTAATTCATAGCATCAATCTGGCGAGCATCTCTTTCTTTCTCATTTTATTTAATGGACTCTAACACTTATTAGTGTAGTTTTTCAACTGTATAAAAGCAGTTACATGAACAGTAAATAATTACCATTTCTTTAGCAGATCAAATTATTCTAGGTAATTTTGTTATGATATTGTAGTATTTTTTTTCTGTCCTAATTTCGCTCATTTTGTTAAATATTTTTTTCCTACATAAAAATCTGCTAAGCATACAGTATTGTCAAATTGTGAAAATTACTGATGTCAATTGCACTGCAATTTCAGAATTATATCCCGCCAAATCTTCACCTTCGACACATTCATCGAAATTTATCTAAACCTTCACCCCCCCTCCAAAATAACAATAATCTACAATAATAAAAGAAGATGTCTGTCTGTCTGTCTGTCTCTCTGTCTGTCTGTGCATCTATACGTTCAGCCCCTACTGAACGCAGAAGTATAAAATTTGACATACGGGTGCTCAGAAGCCTTCCCGAGTTGATAGTCAAAACAGAATTTAAAAATTTTAATTAGTTGCGGAGATATTAATTAAAATGTAGACCTATGTCTTAATCAAAAAGCGATCTCAATGCCTCAGAATTCACCTCGATTGCATAAAAGTAGATATTTTAACGGAGTTAAAAGCAGAAAAAATGGAAAATAAATTAGAAATATTAGTCCGATCATTACGAATTTGGTACCAAATGAAAGGGGAATTTTTTCCGAATCTAAGAGTGCAAGCGGCTTATCGATACATCAATTGGATTTTTTAAAATAAACTAAACTATGAAATTTAGTTGGAAACAGGCAGACGATTTTCTAAGCGGTCTCGATCGGAAACAAAACACATACGAGACAACTGTCTGATGAAAACGGAAATGGTTCTAATCAATTAAGATATCATGTGTTTATACTGGGGGAAAAATTGTAATTTTAAATTTTTTTCAAATTTTCATTCACGTTACATTTGAATTAATATTCGGCCTAGACAGCATATTATAAAGCTACTGTTCAATTTTCATGAAAATATATGAATAATTAAAAAAATGACATATTTATTTGAAAAAGATTGTCATCTTTCATATTTTGCAGTATTTGCAGCCGTCGAAATTTCGTAGTATGTAGTTTTAATGCCCGATAATTCGATTGTGAATATTTTTGTAAGAGTACGATTATTAGGGAGGGCTTGAGGGAGAGGGAAAAAAGGCAAAAAAAAAGAGTTACAGCGTTTGAAATTGGTTGGCATATTAAGATTTTAATGCAAGGTATTTGGTTTTCTTTTTTATCTCAGCTTCTAATTAAAATAATTTCATAAGTAACACATCATTTGAAAGCTTTGTTGATTTGGAATTGAACAGTAGATTACAGAAATTTCTACCGCCAGATGGCGCTGAAATATTTTAAAATTTCAATATTTGAAATTCTAATTATGATTATATTATTTTTAATACATCATTCGAAAGATATTTTAAAGTTCTTTTATATTATCGAAAGTATTATTCGAGATTTTACCCGATTTACACGTTTTAAGGTTTCCTGTTTAGGTTTTCTTTTGTATCTCAGCTACTAATTAAAATATTTTCACAAGTAATACATCATTTGAAAGGTTTGTTGATTTAGAATTGAACAGTAGATTACAGAAATTTCTACCGCCAGATGGTGATGTAATATTTTAAAATTTCAATATTTTAAATTCTAATGAGCGAGGAAGGTGTTGTATGTTCTAAAACGGGAAAAGGCGCCGCAGGCGCCACCGAGCGGGACTTTGCTAAAGTCAGAAATTTGAAAGATCATAACATGGTGAGCGAACAGGCTGTTTCAGATATTAAAAGTGGCAGAGGGCGCCGCAGGCTACCCAGCTGGAATTTAATGCGATTAAACTTTTCAATAAAGATATTCTTACTATATGTCAATAAGCTGTTGTAAGATCTGAAACGGGAAAAAGGCGCCGCAGGCGCCACCGAGCGGGAGTTTCATAAAGTCGGATTTTTCAAGGATCGCGAACCAGCTGGTCGCCGAAGGCGGCTAGTAATAATAATAAAATAAAAAAAATAAACAATAATACGACAATTTATGTAATCTTTCGAAAACTTTTTAATCATTGAAATCTAAAAACCCATTAAAAAAATCTATCTAAAAACTGAAAAATTCAGAACAAAACAAACGTCAGATGTTATCAGAATCATTTTATCTGGCAGATACAGCACAGCAAATTTACCCCGAAAACAGAAAAAAAATAATATCCACTGAAACCTACTCCGGTGACATTCTATGTAACCACGTGGCCAGAAGGGCAGGTATTATTCTGCTCAAGGTCGTGAGTTCCCCCTTCTATTCAAAAGAAAGGAATTTCAGAGCTCTGTATCTGTGAGATACAGTGCACCTGAAAGAGTGATAAAAGCCCTTTGAACAATTCGTATGCTGGTACTTGTCGATGCCCAGTTAAAATCTGCTTGAAATTCAGAAAGTGTTACACACTAATCTCGTTTAAGAAATCTCGTCAGTGTCGAATGTCTCGTTCTTTCAAGGTCTTTTTCTGACCTATGCGATATGGAAAAAATTGATACTTTACCGGCTACCAGCTACTCGAAACTGTCGTGAAATGCTTGTTCGCGAAAATCAATATTCCATCGCTACTTCGGGTAGGTATATGTTAACTTTTGCACATTGAATATAACGTACGTTCAAAGTCAGATAAATCTTCATAACTTATCATTGTATCATTAAGAACCGATTTAACCCTTTGGCACTTACCTGTTGTCTTATATAAACCCTGTCTACCGTATAACGTTAAGTTTATTGGTTGCATACCTTATCTCCAATATTTGCATACACTTGCCTATACTAGATTTTCTGTTTGCTGCAATATCTAGCATATTACACAGTTTCTTAGGCAACTCGTTTTTAGTTCCAGTTGTTGAACATATTTCTTACAGGTTATAAGAACCTCAGCTATATTAATAAATAAGGCATAAGGTCAAATGTATGTAAAGTTCTTTTAGTAAAATTTTTTTGCGTGGTTAGTTTAAATGTTTTAAATTTATTACAGTAAATATTTTGAGCTTATGATATATTTGTGGAAATAAAGTTGTATTGCTACACTTTTTATATCATGATTAAACCCAAAAATAATATTTTAATTAGTTTACAAAGAGAGTAACTGAAAAAATTAAGAAAAAAATTACGGCAATACTAGTTACATTCATTTTTTTCTTTGTTACTGAAAAAAAAAAAAAAAAAAATGCACACTTAAACTTTCATACGTTCTAACGTGCATGTTGCGCATCACAAAATTATTTTTATTTATTTATTTTTATGTAGTATTAAATCAATGACCAGCATTATTATTATTTTTTTTTCTTGTTTAAGCATTTATTCATAAAACTTTTTCTTTCTTTTAATCCAGATGCGATAGTGTTTAATTTAATTAAAAATTGAAATAAATTTAATAAAATAATAAATGAATGAATCTTTGGAACTTTTTATTGGGAAATAAAACATTGTATGACTAGTACGATTTAATATTAATTTTTATAAAATTCAATCATTATTTTCATTACAATAAATTTTTGCATTACAAGAAGAGGTTATACACCTAAAACAGAGAATACTTATTTTCAAAAAAGAGACGAAATACCGAATTAAAAAAGCTCTATATTCGTTATAAAAACGTTTTAATTTCCAATATTATTTACATATGTAATTGGACTTTTCTTTCTTTTTCAAAGACACAATTTGATAAGTTTATATACAAACAGAAAAAAATAAATAAATAAATAGTCACATGCATTTATATCTTTTAGGATTCTCACAAATGGAAATTCGGATACCAGATATTTTATACAGTTTATTTTTAATAAATATCAACGGATATCAACGATTAGTCAAGACTGAAATTATTATATATAAATAGTGGTGATCAAATTTACCTCTGTGAGAACCCTGATTAAGACGAAAATTTACACATTCTTTCATAAAAATGGGATGTTTTTATAGTTTTATTTACATAACTTATTTTAATACCTTTCTTTCTTCCAAAATAAATGATTCGCTTGTTTTGTATAAATGTATAAAATCACAATCATTTCATTAACAGTGACACACTTTAATATGAACTTAGAAATTTTGAAAGAATAATTTTATTTTAACTACAACATAAATTCATTTTTTTAAACTGGTAATACTAAAATTAATTTATTTATCGGGAAATACGGAATTTTCCGATAAATTTTGAATTCAATGTATTGTATTCCTTATTTCCTATTTATGATATTTCAATCGAATTTTTCGTGGAAGAGTTTTAATTTTAATATGTTTTTAATTTTTGAAAAAAAAAAAAAAAAAAAATGATATATTAACAACTGGGAACGTTTTGATATTTCTTTTCTTTTTTTTTTTTTTTTTTTTATCACTCACTTTGGTTCAAAAGTTATAAGAGCGAAAGGAAACCGATATCAGACAGAACTTATTGCATTTCTAATTTTAATTGCTTAGTATGTCTATATATATATTTTTTTCGCTATTCTCAAAATATATTACTGTGAATTTAACCTTCTGGCTGTTTTGCAATCTTCAAACTTGTGTAAAAAAGTATTTCTTACAATGAAAAAAATATATATATATTATAAAATGTGCCATTTTACTATGTAACACATGTTTATTTTTTTAACTGGTAAACAACTAAACCATTTTTCAAAAAAATTTCCTAATGCAAATTTACTAAATGCTAATTATTTTTGTAGATATCCTCTATACTATAAGCATCAAGGCAATAGGTAAATGAATTTTTTCAAAGTCTTGCGGACAATAGAAAAAAAAATACTGGTTTTGAAAATGCAAGAAGTTTAGTCTTTTTATCAGTTACTCTTTTGCTCATAAATTTCGAGACAAAGTACATAGAATCATATACAGGGTATCACGATGCTCAGAATTACTAATATTTTAACTTATATATTTTTCAAAAAGTCGATTCTTTAAAAAGTCTTTTAGAACTCTTTAAAAAACAAATTACTTTTTATGTAAAAGTAAAATTAAATACATATTAGAGTACTAGAATGGTCTTTTTACAAAAATATTACATTAATGTTCGTACACATCAACAAACTCTACTTTTCGATACGTCATAAGGTTGTTTTTTTCAATTTCCCATACCACATCGTTTTATGGCAAAAATATATTGTGCAATGTTCACTTGATGTTGTAAGTAATGTCACTTCGATAAGTTTATAAATTCAGTTCAGAGGCTTTACAATTAGAAAGAGAATACATTGGCTGACATATAACAAAATAATAGCTCGACATTGTTCAGAAAATGATTTGTCTTCTTTAGCTACTTCGAGAGATCGTGGTTGAAGACTTGGCTTTCTTATCACTAGCTCTCGAGAAACAGCCGTTACAAGATCTTGTATCTGAGCTTCACATTGTAGTCTAAGTTCTTCTGGTAAAGTTTCTAAAGGAATTTCAAGTTTGGATGATGAAGATTCCAAGAGGTCTTGATGGTGGATGATTTCTTGAGATTCTGACGCACCAGCAGGAATAGTCTACGAAATTATAAAATGCATTACAAATTATGGATTGTTGTGGTATGTCTATACACCAAATATAAATACTAAAAAACATATTAAAAAAAATCATTCTTATATTCAATTTAATTTAATTTAGAAATTTATTCATGAACCATGAAAGTTCATTTGAGAAAATTTTGGAGTGCAAGGCTGATTTTTTTTATACCAACTATGTGAAAAATACCAGAGCCGGGAGTCGAAACGGGGCCTTCCGCTTTACGTTCGTATGCTCAAACCATTTAACTACCTTGGCTGATTACCAGCTAGTCATTTCTCACATAACATTCTATGGCAAAGTCACCGAGTCTTTAAACACCGCTATATCAAGTGACATACCATTTCGTGGTCTATTGGAGTTGTGCCATGAATTTTAATGTCACTTGATATAGCTGTGTTTACAGACTCGGTGACTTTGCCAACGAATGTTATGTGAGAAATGCCTAGCTGGTAATCAGCCCGGGTAGCTCAATGGTTTGAGCATCCGCACGTAAAGCGGAAGGCCCGAGTTTGATTTCCGGCTCTCTTATTTTTCCCATAGTTGGTATAAAAAAAAAAAAAAAAAAAAAAAAAAAATCAGCTTCCACTCCAAAATTTTCTGAAATGATCATTCTTATACGTTAAAATAACACAAGGTGTTTGTGAACTCTACCAACATAGACTAGTAGGGGACAAATCAGTTCCTACAGAGTACAAATAAACATAGAAACCCTGTACAATCTCCAACCATTTGCAAGTTACTGGGAATAGAATACAAAAATTCCAAATCTGCAAATCTTAAATTCGTAGTTTATGAAATTTCTAAGACTGTTGCACAAACAGCAAGCATTTTTTTTTTTTTTTTGGTTATAATAGAAATAACACTACAATATGATTAAGTCTCACTAGAATGTATTTAATAGCGAGGAACCAATTAATACTATAAACATATAAACATTTACCTCAATCTAAGCAACGCTGGATAGACCTGCTAGTATTGCATAAAAATTACGCATTGAATGCGAATACAAAATCCGCTATTGAAAAAAAAATAAAATCTGAAACACTTGACAAATCTTATTTACTGTTCTCTCTCCTAATGTTGTATACCTAAATTGTTTTAAACTGTTTTCAGAAAATAAGGAAACTGTAACGTAACACAATAATAAGAATGACTTATGTTTAAGTACAGTCGGAAAAAAAAAAAAAGAAAAAAAATGTCACTTTCCAAATAATTCCGCTGTAAATTATCATAGAAATATAGGATTGGTGCCGACAGATTTCTAATAACGCAATAGTTATATTTTACTTAGGGGGTTATCTACATATTAAAATTTACCTCAATTCAATTTTTCTTTTTTCTTTTTAGGGTAATACCCATTTTTTACTGAATATTCGAATTCCTGACATCAAGGCGATTCGGAATAAAAAATGGTTTACATACTTTTAATTAATTCTTGATAGAGTTACAAGCGAAAATTTCCTATGGGCAAGTCCCTTTCTTTAAAATAATATTAATAATAATATATAATAAGGCAGTTATAAATATAAAATAAACAAAAGCAACGGTAATTAAGACATGATGTCTGATTTAAACATATTTTAATAACTATTTTTTTTCGTGTGTAAGCAATTTTTTAGATGACGCACATGACAACAAGTGACAGCCTCCTAAGAGCTATAAAAATTGAAACATCACTGTAACTCGAAAAATAATTATGGGAATGAGCGTAAATTTAGAAACTCGTGTATTTTTCTCATACTTGTTAGATATGTGCAAAAACTAATATAGGTTATAATTCATAGTTTTTAGAAATATGAATTTATTAATGATTTTCATAACTCAAGATATGTTTCTAATCAGAAATATGCATGGAATATGATTCGATCGCTTCATTCTAACGCATAAAAAATGAAATTTGAATGTAATAATTTTTCGGGATGATATGAATTAATATTTTTTACAGTCCTTTATCATTAGCATCTCCATATTTTGACAAATCTTACCTTTATGGAAAATTAATATATATATATATATATATATATATATATATATAAACTAAACCGTCGCATTTGATCCAAATAACACCCCAAAAAATCAAAATGAGGGTTATTATTGAAAAAAAAAATCAGTGTTATTTTATTATCAATACTTATACTGTAACAAAAATGTTAAATGGAAAGTATTAATTTATATCTATGTTTATATTTAAAGTGTTTTTTTTTTCCTTTAAATATTACAAGTTAAACTGAAATTTAACTAAAATTAAATCATCCTGCAAAAATACTTCATTAAAAGTATAATTTAACTTAAAGTATTTGAAGCATATGGATATATTTACCTTAATTTTATTATATATTCTTAAATATCGTTTAATTATATTTATAAAACATTTTAATATGAAATTACAAGTTACTCCTTACATATAAAAAAGCTTTATGCAACGTTCATTTTATTTTCTGGATTTGTGTGATATGTACTTCTACATTTTGTTTTTCTTTTCTAAGAATAGTTGTGAGTAAATTTGCTCAGGAGAAAGCTAAATACATGTTCTTATTTGTGTTTCTACGTCAGTGTAACTTTCCGTCCTGCAGTTTAAGCATTAAAAAAAATGTATAATTAATTATATTTGAAGTCAGTTATTTACATTTACAATTCAATAAATATTTAACATATTTTATTTTAGTAATGTTTTGGTGCTTCAAGAAAAAATAATAATTTATTTCATCTTTGAAACAGTCAAACGTTTTTTTTTTATTTTATGTAGTTATGTTTTATTATCGAATGTATAATTGTTTGCATGTCAATTCTTAGATATGTTTTTTATGTTTACTTTTGGAATACAGACGATAGTCTTCAAAACATGCTATATTTTACCATGTTTTTATTAACTTCGATTCTTGTTTTTTTGTCCGATACAAACATCAAGCAGTATTCATCAACCACATACGTCTGCAACCAAAGAAGAAATACGTTTATTTATTTATTTATTTATTTAATTTTCCTGGCTTTTTTACCATAATGTCTCCTTTTCTCTCTCTCGCCCCCCCCCCCTTTTTCTTTCTTTCTTTCCCCAAACTGATATTTTTATTTCAATTTTGCGTGAGAACATGGAGTCGTATATCATGCTGTTGTATAAAGCAATATTCAATAATTATTTGAGCCTCTAATTTTTTTTATCGCACTCTGCTATTTAGCCAAGTTTTTTTTAACTTCGATTCTTGTTTGTTTGTTTGTTTGTCCGGGTACAAATCTTGCAATCGATTTTTAACTAACTTCCCTACTAGCTAGACATTCGAAACTTTCATTACAGCTCAGAACCCGATGACAACGCAGTACTTCAAATCCCGATTTTTGAATTTTTGATTAGTTTTCTATTAATTAATTAAAACAGGAAAACAACAACATCCTAATAGCTTTAAAAATAGCCATTAAAATATTAGCTATAATTTAATTATTGCCAAAAAAAAAAAAAAGAGTTATTATTATTTTTTTTTAAATAAAAATAAATACATTTAATTGAACGTTATCTTAAAAAAAAAAATAATAATAATAATGTTAATGTTAAATTATTCATCTCACAAAAATTTACGTCATTATCTCTTTAAAACATTTATACGCATTGGTAAAGTGCTAATGTAGTTCGATAGTTATGATTCCATAGAAAATTAAAAACATGGTGTATATTTTTTTTTTTTTAAATCTTACAATTATTTCTTTTCAGTACATATATATCATTATTATTGTCATTATTATCAGCATCGTCATTATCACCATCATCATCATAATGAAATTTGTTGTTATTATTATAATTATATATATATGTATATATATATATATATATGAAAGGAATAAAAAAATAGTTAAATTTAAATAATTAAAACCCTATTTTAAAATCTAGAAATCGCTAATAATTCGTAAGTGCGCCTTTAAACTTTGTTTCACAGCAGAAGACTTCATAACGCGAAAGTCAGAAAAATTGAGCAACTTTCAGAATAAAAAGTGCTGAATAAGTGCAATCTTCCTTTTCTTGTGGTTAAGTAATGCATGTTAATTAATCCTGAGGATCCAGGCCTGAGCTGGACTGTCAATCATAAAGTTAATAGCCAATGATTAAGCAGGGCAGGACTAAATATTCCCGCCGAAATAGACGGTATTTAAGCTGGGACACACGAGAAATCGTGGCTTTTTCCGATATTGACTTGCCTAGTAAATCTACGTTAAATATTACTCTCATCATGTAAAGCTCGTTAACGAAACCCGCGGCCCGGTGGGGCGCCGCTACGGAGAAGGGCCGACTTTCGGCGTAGTTACGGGACTTATGACGCTCAGGATGTCTAACATTCAGGCCAAGACTGCATCTTGAACTTAATAAAGGATTATTAGTGAACCTAATGGACTCCTCATCCTTTCTAAGATGCTCACATGACTGGAATACCGACCCACGTAATAATACGACATCCCCCGTTTACGTTACATATATATATATATATATTGTCGAATCTAATGTGAATTGCATTTTCTGTTATCAAATGTAAATATAAATTTCAAGAGAACATTAGCTATTACATTATAAAAATAATTTTACCATTAAAGATTATTTTTAATATTGATTTATGTGTTACTATCAGGATTACCCGGTGTCTTCCAAATTGAAAAAGTGTTTATAGAATTTTGAAATTAATCAATGATGGTTTAAAAAGAGATATGGTGTAAACAGTTTCAGTAGTCTTTAATAGAAAGTATTATAAATAAATAAATACAAAAAGCACAGCTTTAGTATGAAAACGCCTTGGCGACCTGAAATATTTTAAGCCAATTTTGTGATGACATGAAATGGATATTTCAATTGTAATCAACTAAAGATCATGGCGAGAAACGTCCTAGCCACTTCGGTACAAAATTTCAAATTTTGACAAAGGAATCTGATAATAAAGATTATTATTCACGTGAAATTAAAAATATTTCATTTTATTTTCGGAAATAAATAAATAAATAAATAAATAAAATAAATGTGCATTCTAATTCCTTATTTTGGCATCAAATATTTCTTTCTTATCTGTTTTTTTTAATCATTTTAAAGTTTAAATGGAGTTTTTATTTAGTACCTTTTGATCCAGTTATGTGACTGAATTAAAATGGGTATGATACTAAAGCTACTCCATCCAATAGATAAATGAATAAATAAAATAATAATAATAATAATAATATTAATAGTAATATATATATATATATATTACTATTAATATTATTACTATTAATATTATATATAATGTTTTATCATATTTACAAAAAAAAAAAAAAAAAAAAAAAAAAAATCTTAATAAATTCCAAATTATAAATACTTACAATTAAACTGAAAGCATACAAAAGTTATAAGGTACACAATATAAACGAAAAATTTTGTTTTGCTGTAGGAAAGAAAAATACTTTTTAATTAAATACTTTTTTTTTTTTTAAGATAATGACAAATATCTCTATGAAAATATTTATCCACACGCGAATTGCTGATTTTTTTTTTTTTTTAATGCAGCAACTTTTTTAGCGTAACTTATTTTTTCTCTCTAATTTTTATTATTATTCACGCGAAATTAAAAATATTTCATTTTATTTCCGGAAATGTATATATATATGTATGTATGTATATATTTATACTAGCTGACCCGTCCTACTTCGCACGGATGAACAAATTTTAGTTAACGATGAATTGATATGCAAAAAAAAAGAGAAAAAAATATCAGTTTATATGTTATAGTCAGGCAATATTATCAACTGAAAAGTCAAAATATAATTTTACAATTATTTTTTTCAATCAGTTGTTAAATGTTGGTAATTTTTACTTTATGTTATTTATTTATTTATTTCATAAAAAGAAGCATGTCTTTACTCATGAATAAAAAATATTGAATAATAAACCTATAACATGAATATGTGTTTGATAAAGTTGACGTCATAATTGCTTTAAATATTATTTATTTGTTCTTATAATATTAATTTCTATTAAACACAGAGCTTATGTGTTTTTAATTTTCTTAAATTTAACGTCCGCAAAGTAATCTGGTTATTGTTTTATTAATGGTTCTCCATTAGTGATCGTTAATATTTTTTGTGATTTTGGCGGTGAATTAAAAAGGTTATCGCAAATTCGTAAAGTCTTTCGAGTGAAACGTCCTAGCTATTGCGTTGCCAAATTTTAAATATCGCCAATGATGCCCTATACAAAAGTAGATTTCTAACGCGAATGCACATTTAATTTATTTTAAATGAACCGTGTTTCCAATCAACATAATGAAACTTGCATAATCAAATGTCATTTGCAATTCCCTAGCGGCTGTATATAAGGAAAGGGCACGTGACGTCATTCGCAGTCAAATTATCTGTAAAGTATCAAAACATCGGTATTTCCACCAATAGAGATTGATCTTTTGCCACTCGAGAGTGGCAAAGATTGATTGACGGAGCGTTTGTTTGTAAACATGCCCTTTCTTTATTGCGCTACTTGCTTTCGGAAAAGATTTTATATCAATCATCCTTGGCGGGAATAAAAAAAAAAAAAAAATGATTGCCAAGTTATCTCGCAAATATATTTAATTTTTTCCATAACTGATGGTTTTTAATAATGTATATTAAGGAAAAAATCAAAAATATGAAACAATATTCGTATAATATATACTATTACAAAATCTGGTGTGAAACAACCACACGACTTCCATTACCCACTATTAAACGTATTATATACATTTCTTGGAGATATTAAGTACATGCATTTTTTTTTTAGATTTTCCAGTAAGAGAAACTTGATACACGTATAAAGACACTTACAACAAAGTTTACATAGTGAGTTAAAAAATAAGGGGAAAAAATACATAGTTATTTTTTTAAACACGATTTACCGAGATCTAAAACTGAACTTCCTAATCAGGATGACCGTTAGTATTCCTGTA